>CM060732.1:16547383-17147383 GCA_030704615.1 Takakia lepidozioides | reverse complement strand
GTGGAATGGAAATGCGGTGCCGCATTTCCGTTCTGGGTGTAACTCATGAAATGGTGGAACGGAAATGTGGTTGGAAATGTGGCGCCGCATTTTCATCCAGCGGCTAGAGCTAGAAAAAACACGAAAAAATAAAATTTTTGGATTTTTCTGGTCCACCCCCTTCTGGTCGAAATGCGGCGCCGCATTTCAATTCAGCGAACATGAGAAGAGAAAAGAAAAATATTAGGGTTAACTTTTCCCCCCCCCCTCTACCCCCTGTTGTTGGAAATGCGGCACCACATTTCAATCCAACAGGGATGACTAGAAGGGGCCAAAAAAAAAAAAAAAAAAAAAAAAAAAACTTTTTTCAACCCCTATGGACGGAAATCCGGCGCCGCATTTCAATCCAGCTACGATGACAAGAGGAAATACAAATTTGGGTTATTGTTTCCCCCCCTTTACCCCCTATTGTTGAAATGCGGCTCCGCATTCCATCCAGCATGGATGACTAGAGGAAAACCAAAAAATTAAAATTAAAAAAAAGAAAAAGAAAAAACAATCTCACCCCCTATGGACGGAAATGTGGGCACCGCATTTCAATCCAACGGCGATGACAAGAGAAGAAAAAAGATTAGGGTTATTTTTTTCCCCCCTCTACCCCCTATTGTTGGAAATGCGGCACCGCATTACCATCAAGCGCGGTTGACTAGAGGGGGAAAAAAAATCTATATATAAGAAAAAGCAACATTTTTCTTTTCCCCCACCCCTCTGAATGGAAATGCGGCCCCGCATTTCAATCCAGTGGCGATGACAAGAAAAAAAAAAAAAAAATTAGGGTTGCTTTCCCCCCCCCCCCCCCTTGTACCCTCTGTTATTGGAAATGCGGCGCCGCATTTCCATCTAGCGGGGATGACTAGAGAAAAACAAAAGAAACAAAAAATTAGGGATCCCCACCCCTCTGGGTGGAAATGCGGCGCCGAATTCCCATCGAGAAGGGATGCCTAAAAAAATAAAAATAAAATAAAAACAAACTGTCAGACGACTTGCAAAGAGCACGGGTGGATGGCAATCGAGACGGAAATGCGGCACCGCATTTCTATCCCGATTGCCATCCCCCCTTGCATGATCATCATCATTTGGGGAAAGGAGGCGGGGGGATGAACCTGGCGACGAAAATGCGGTGCCGCATTTCTATCCAGACTGACACCTACCCATCACTTTATACCTGGTGGGTCGGAAATGCGATGCCGCATTTCCGTCCTAACTGACACCTAATCATCCTTGATACATAGTGGGACGATAATCCGGTGCCGCATTTCCGTCTAGGCTTCCATTCCACCATGCCATTCTAACAGTCTGGACGGAAATACGGTTCTGCATTTCCGTCCGGACTGACACCTAAGCATCCCTTAATACCTGGTGGGACGGAAATGCGGTACCGCATTTTCGTCCGGGCTCCAACTGTATTCCTGAACAGGTGGTCGGATGGAAATACGGTGCCGCATTTCCGTCAAGACATTGCTTTCCTTACAGTCTGGACGGAAATGCGCCACCGTATTTCCGTCCGGACTGATAGTGGACCATCCCTTTATATCTGGTGGGATGGAAATGATGTGTCGCATTCCCGTCCCAGAAGACCACTTCAGTTTGCGTACCTGGTAGTTGAACTGGAATGCGGCGCCGCATTTCTGTTCGGACTGCCATTGTTCATTTTCTTTATGACAGGTTCAACGGAAATGCGGCATCGCATTTAGCACTAACTGTCATCCACCCTTGCATCTTTATCGTCTCTCGGGATGCGGTAGGGAGGTATCCCGATCGAACGGCCACTAATGTGGCACCGCATTCGGTCTGTTGACTCATGGAGGTTGAAACGGCAGTTGAAGGGGTCATTGCCAGCACATGTTCGGAGGCGGTAGTGCCAGACCGTTGCATCATCATTGACTGTCCGACAGACACTAGACCCTAGATTTCCTTGAATTCAATTTACCGACGACGTAGGGGCCCCCTGCCTCACGAGGAGACACATAGGCCCCGACCTTTCGAATCCATACGGTGCATCTCCGCCGTTTGATGTCATCTTTTGCTAGTGACTCTTTCATTGCTCTAGCACCCCTTGCAACACCACTCTTTGCCTCATTTCTTCTCTTCAGTTTCTCTTATGTTGCAGCCTGATAGTGAGGAAGTTGTTGTGCCAGAGAAGAGACGTCGTCGCAAGCTCCGCAAACTATACTTCGAACCGAGACCAATGCCGAAGAGGAAGCAGCTTCGCCTTCGGGAGGAGATGGTCATCAATGTGCAACAGGCGACGCGGTCGACGCAGCCTCTAGTGAGAGCTTGGTGATTTCGGGATGCGGTCCCCTGATCGAGCACTGAAACCTTCTTTGCGTTGTGCTTTTTTGTTGCTTCGTGTGGCCTGTTGCTAGGATACTCGAATGCATGGAAATGTTTGGATGTCTGATTCCAAAGGTGGAGGTGGTGGAGGGATCACAAGGCTCTGAAGACCCGCAAGACAAAACTGGGGAAGCTACTACAGCTCGCGCACACCCCCGCCCTTCAAGCACGGGTCCTCTTGTCGGGCCTAGCCTTGTGCTCTTCAAGGACGTGCTTTGGAAAGGTAAAGGTTTCAAGTCGAAAGCAGCAGAGAAAGAGGTAGGTTTGACAATGAAGATGATGGAAAGTCGCCAACAGGGGTCGTCCCCTTCTCCAGCAAATTAAAGAGCATGAAGCATCAGGCGGTCGTTAAGGAATATACTACCCCACCGGATCAATCCCCTTCCCCTACGAAGAACAAGAAGCAGAAGGGGGGCAGTGGAGAATCAGACGAGAACGGAGGAGTCCCCTTCCCCTGCAAAGAGTAAGAAGCAGAAGGGGGCGAAAGCAAGGGCAAAGCAGTCTCCAGCAAAACCCCTTCCACGAGTTGAAGCTCCTGGTCGATCTTTCAGTGGATGAAGGTGCTGCTTCTCAACATGGGGAGCTCGACTTCTCCTACCTGGGACAGGACTTTCGTGACAACAAGGGAGATATGGACGACTACATTCTCCTACATGATCTGCCCGGCTACATTCCCAAAAATACAGGCACGGCTCTGGGTGGTCCATCTGATCAGCCCTTTCCCCCACCTCCAAAAATGTCGCCGGAGGATTTCCAGAGTGCAGCGGATCAAATGTTGGAGGAGACTCACAGCAGCATTGGCAGAGTTCTTAGGACCAAGGTCTTCCTTTGTACACTGCGAATTCCACTATGTCGAATGGTCTCCCTCCTGATAGTGAGGCCTGCTCTTGCATGGGATGTGGATAAGATGAAGCTCGCATTCCGAGAAGGTTATCGGCTGCATTGCAAGCACACTGCTCCCCTCCTCCCATGGGGTCTGCCGCCTTCTATGTTTCCATTGAGAATGAGGAAGGTGAATTACGTGGCCCGATAGCGGAAGAGTTTGCAGCCTGGGGTCCCCACTAGCAAACTCGCAACACAGAATTCAAAAAAATGCTGAAGGATATTAATCCAGTGTTCAGTGGCCAGCCAAAATCCCCTCTACCCCGTCTTATTGTGAAAGCTGTGAAAACTGGCTCAGCAAAGAAGACACTCTTCAACCTCCCGCGGGGGCACCCGTCCAACGTGTCGTTGTTGGTGGACACAGGAGCGTTGCACTCCTTCATGACACCGGCAATGGCACGGAAGCTGGGGCTCTCGACGAGTGATGTGGGGGTCTCTATTGAAGTGCGTTCTGCCAAAGGAGAACCACAACTAGCGATGAAAGTGGCGTTCGATATCCCTCTTCAGCTGCGGCATGAGAACTTCACGATTTGTGAGATCGATGGAGTGGATCTCATTTTGAGGATGTCATTCTTGAGCAAATCCAGAGCGATCATAGATGGCTGCAAGAGGGTAGTCACGCTACCGTGTGGGAATGGTGGCGAAGTTTTACGGGTGTCGAAAACGCCCAACCGAGTAGGAGGGCGAATAAACCTGCTGACAGCAAAGGAGTGGGCCATGCAGGAGCCACACGAGCCCCAGTTTTTGCTTTATGTGAGACAAATGGAAGGAGAAGTTGATAGGGAGCCGAGCCCAGATTGGATCAAGGGGATCTTGAAGAAATACCAAGATGTGATGCTGGAGGATTTGCGGAGCGGTTTGCCACCGCGAAGAGGGGTCAACCATAAGATTGAGGTGATATTGGGAATAGAGCCGCCTGCCAAGGCACCGTACCGGTTGAGCCATAGGGAGTTGATGGAGCTAAAGGAGCAACTCAAGGACCTCATGGCAAAGGGATACATCCGGCCAAGTAAGTCATCTTATGGAGCCCCGGTACTATTCGCAGACAAAAAGGATGGAACGCTGCGGATGTGTGTCGATTACAGGGTTCTAAACAAGGTGACTATAAAAAACCGGTACCCTTTGACAAGAATTGACGACCTCTTCGATCGGTTGGCAGGCGCAAAGTATTTCAACCGGATCGATTTGCGCTCGGGTTACCACCAAATCCGAGTGGCGGAAGGAGATGAGGAGAAGACCACGTGCGGGACAAAGTATGGTTCATATGAATTCTTGGTGATGCCTTTTGGGCTCACCAAAGTGGAGTTCCTAGGGCATGTGATTACACAAGATGAGATCACAATGGAAAGGTGAGGGTGATCTTGGACTGGGAACCTCTGACTTCGGTCCCGGGAGTGCGATCTTTTCTGGGACTCGCCTCCTACTACCGAAAGTGTGAGAAATTTTGCCAAGATCGCGGGGCCGCTGTCAGACCTTTTGTGTAAGTCCAAGGTATGGATATGGAACACTTTTTGTGCCCAAGCTTTTGCCGAGTTGAAGCAGCGGATGGCGGAAGCTCCAGTCTTGAAAATCCTGGAGTTCGACCGTCCATTTGAGATTCACACGGATGCGTCGTACTTCACAATTGGGGGTGTGCTAATGCAGGAGGGACGTCCAGTGGCTTACGAGAGTAAGAAACTGAATGAAGTGGAGCGACGTTGGCCAACGCATGAGAAAGAAATGAAACCGGTGATGCATTGCCTTGAGCTTTGGCGCCATTATGTTGGTTCCAACCCAGTGAAGGTGTTCATGGACAATATCACAGTGAAGTATTTTGCCACACAACCTAAGTTGTCCCCAAAACAAATTAGGTGGCAAGACACTTTGGCATTGTTCGACGTGGATTTCTAGTACAAACCGGGACGGGACAATATGGTGGCCGATGATCTAAGTAGAAAGCAACAGCTCATGTGGGTGTATAGAGGCGAGATGGAGTTCCAGAGGAAAATTCGGAAGTCCTATCGGAAAGATGAGATGGCGAAATCAGTGATTCGGGACTTGAGGCTGGGGGTTAAGTCGCAGTTCCCACTACATCATTTAGGGGGGTTTAGCGACGGCCCTGGCGTCGCTAATCGCAATTATCCGGCCCCGCGAAAATCGCAAATCTACGACACCTGATGCATACTATTGGGCCGTCGCAGATTTTCGGACTTAATGCGACGTCAGGGGGTCGCAGATCCAACCCCCTGAAAATTCGCACTAACGACGCCCTGGGCGTCGCAAAATGACTGCGACTCTCCGGGCGTCGCTATAGCCATATAGGGCCAATATATATATATATCGTTTTTAAAATGCGACGCCCTGGGGGTCGCTGTTTGGTAGCGACGTCGCTTTTGAAGTTTTTTTTTAATTTTTAATTTTGAAAAATGGCGGGATCCACACAGTTCAAAAAAAAACCGGGATTGTGCATGGTTCAAAAAATGGTGGGACACACACTTGCCACGTAGTGTCAAACCTAACCCTTCAACATGATTTTGCAAGTAGCCGACACATATTGAGTTCCTAATTCATTCAACATATTGTTAGACAAATTTGAACTCAAGACCTCTAAATTATACACATAGTAAGACACTTCACACCAACCAACATATCAGTTACCGAACTTACACACAAACTCATGATTTAATTGTACATAAGGTAGTTCATGCGAGCGTTGCTTGTTGCGACCTCAAAAAGCGACACGGCGTCGCTACAAATGACTTATAAAGAAAAAACTCAAAATGCGACGCATAAAAATGTGACGTTTTTTTTTTAAATTTTAATTTTAATTTTTAAATTGCCCTCCCGGGGTGCTTGATGCGACGCCCAAGGCATTGTATTTTATTGCGACGTTTTTATTCTTATTTTTATTACTATTTTAAAACCCAAGGTGCTTATTGCGACGCCCTGGGCGTTGCAAAAGCGTCGCAACCTCACAATTGACGCCCTGTGCGTCATATCAGGGGCCGACCCCTAGTGCGTCGCAGCCCAGCTGTGATGTTTTTTTTTTTTAATTTGTCCATTGCGACGTCTCGGGGACTTCGCCAAAATCCATAAAAACTTGGATTTTGGCAGTATGGTTGGGACGCCTTGGGCATCGCAAGATGGAGATGCGGCGGGGGTGTCGCAACATGGGGACGCGGCGGGGGCGTCACGGGGGGGTAGGCATCGCTAACCCCCCCCCCCCCTTTTCCTGTAGTGTCCACTTGCACAATGGACTGCTCCGGTACAAGCAAAAGCGTCTCTACGTGCCGAAGGGAGGGATCAGAGATAATCCCTTGAGAGAATGTCACGATGGCCTGCTTGCGGGCCACGGCGGAGCCAACGCACCGCGACACTCTTGAAGAAGAGTATTTCTGGCCCAAACTGAGGGAGGAGGCCGAGAAGTATGTCAAGACATGCACCACATGCCAACAAAATCGGAGCGAGTACAAAAAGCAAGCGAGGATGTTACAACCTTTACCGATTCTAGAGGGGTCTTGGGAGAGTGTCTCAATGGATTTCATGATTGCTTTGCCGCTGTCAAAATGATTCGATGCGATCATGGTGGTGGTGGATAGGTTCAGTAAAATGGGCCATGTCATCCCCACCAAGGAGACGGCAACGGCGCAGGAGACCGGGCAACTTTACTTCGCCCACATCTTCAAGCATAATGGACTCCTGAAGGATATTGTCTCGGACTGCGATCCAAAGTTTACAAGTAAATTTTGGATGGCACTTTGGAAGAAGATGGGGACAAGGCCCAAGATGAGCACGGCCTTCCGACCTACAACGGACGGCCAAACGGAAAGAGTAAACTCAGTGGTGAAGCAGCTCTTGCGGAACTATGTGTCGGCAGACCAGTCAGACTGGGTGGAGTACTTGCATGTGGTAGAGTGCTGTTATAATAACACAGAACACTCCACAATGGGGGCTTCCCCCTTCGTATCGGGCTATAGAAAAGCACCTCTAGTGTCCACAAGTTCAGGACGGTGAGGAGCCGGCAGCAACAGCGGTGTTGGAAGAACGCGAACGTTTGTTGGAGCTCACAAAGTACAACATTGTCAAAGTTAGGAAACGCTATGAGCGGTAGACGAATCGGAAGCGGAGGGAAGTTAAGTTTAAGGCAGGCACGGAGGTCTGGTTGAACATCAAAAAAAATTTACTACCCCCGGAAGTGAGTCTGAAATTCGTACCTATGTATACGGGGCCTTTTCACATCCGAAAGGTTATGAATGAGGATGGTTATGAGTTGGAGCTGCCAGCAGACAGTAAGGTGGATCCGGTATTCAACGTTTCCCTTTTGAAGCCTTACTTCAAAGATAAAGCACGTCCGAATCGGCATCAAGTGTTGCGTCCGCCACATGTGCTGTTGGATCATGGAAACGAACCTGAGTACGAGGTGGAGGCATTGCTTAAGTCGAGGAGGTTCAAGAATCAAGAAACAGAGTATCTCGTGAAATGGAAGGGCTATCATCAAGTGGAGGCAACTTGGGTGCGTGCCTCAGAAATGGGAAACGCATCCGAGGCGGTTGCAGCTTTCGAAGGGCGACCTCAAAAGCGGAAGAAGCGTTGATGGGGACATCAACCTTGGATCGTGGGGGGAGGAAATGCATGCTTAGTCCGGCTTAGCTAGCTCAGGAATCCGATTGTAAAGACTTGTCTTGTACAAATCCTGTTTATAAATGAAATGGTTTCCAAATGTTGTGTGTCATATTTTGTTTGGAACGGTGATACATGGTATGATTGGCTAGTGTGTAGAATGCATGCTAGCTTGCAAAAGTGGGAGAGGTAAATTGGATTAATCGTGTGTTTGCGCAGCGCCAAAATCGGGTGACTCCCATCCAAGGGGCAAGGAAACTTACGTCTTCTTTGGGAGTTCACGTGCTAGTGCGCACCTGGCACGTGCGCGTACTATAACTGGGCTACCGAGGGGGTTGCCTTGTAGTGCGGGTTAACGCGGAAGCTACGTACTTCCGTTCACGTACTATAATCGTGCAGCCTCGGGATGAGGTCGTAGTGTGGCTTCGGCGTGTTCCCGTACCTCAGACCAGCATTCCAAGGCGGATGCAATTGTAGTGATTAGGGCGCACAGTTGGTTCAAGGTTATCTTCCTAGTAAAAAAAAAATGTTCAAGGTGAACCATTGCTCAAGGTGATGCCAAAAAAACGGCATCATGAGCGGTCGCAAACAATGTTGTTGCAGTAAGGCGATTCGATCCTCGAGGAGGATCAATCCTTAGCCTTGAAGTGGGCCAAGAAGAGTGCACTGGGTGGAGCTTGAGAGGCTCCAGCCTTGGTCGTGATTTGGAGGAAGTCGGCCGAACTAGCTAGTGGGGAATAGAGTCAAGTGGGGGTTTGGTTCTTTGTCATGGAACGCCATGGTACGAAAACAAACTCCTTGATGTGAGACGCCACAATTTGGATGTTAGTTTCCACAAAAAGGGACAAGTCGATGAGGACACCGACTCCTCGTTGGTAGGGGTGTGTGTCGCGGCCCTTTGCCTTGAGGGCGGGGGGTCGGGACACAAGAGGGGTTGCCCTTATGGTGGGGGCAGCGGCAGCGAATAGGAAAGGGGGCTGAAGCACCCTTGAGTGCCGAAGGCACTCAAGGAGGCGGAGTCGCTCATTAGGTGGAGCCCCGCAAACCGGGTTGCGATGGTGGGGGCTCCACGAGGGGTGGTGGTAGCTTAGGGAGTCGTAGTGGGGGTGGCATAGGACTCACCATGAGGCTGAGGCCTTGGTGGGAGTCGTGGGGAGTCTTGGGACTCACCACGGTCCATTGGGGCCGTGGTGGGTGGGCCAAGACTCACCGCGGCTCATCACAGGGACAGTCGAGGGTCTAGGTGGTATGCACCAGATTTGGACTTGGCTACTTGTGGAACCCCCGCGGACACCTACAGAAGTATATATAGGGAGTAGTAACCCCAAGAACGGTGCAAGCCTGTTGGTGACCAAAAAACTAGTGAGTAATCGTGCGATCCGGAAAGCGACCAAGGCGTGGGGAGCTATTCCGGACTGTCATCTACCAAAGGGAATTTCCACTAGGCCCAAAGTGGTGGAGGGTATTTTGGAGGCGCAAGGGGGACCGTTATGCCCTGGTGAGCAGCCGAAGCTCCGAGTTGGCCGGCAGCCAGTTTGGGAGTTAGGCGTGCGCATCAAAGCGAGTAACTATGACTTGAAGGGGAGTTTACCGAAGTGAGGTGCGCGACATAGTACCTCTCACCCTCTCCTACGCCTTCTAGAAGGGGTCAATCTACTCGCCACAATTGACCCAAACCAGCTTAAGTATGTTCATACTCCTCATCTCCCCAAGTACCTCAAACAGAAAGAACCTACCCTAACTCTGATTCTACTTGTCCAACAGCCCCTCACTAGTACAAAAAACGGGTTTCATGACACTTTTTTTTATTGTTTTCATGACTCTTTGGATCATTTTGACTCATTTTTTACTCTTTTGCAAAGAGTCATGCAGACCGTGTCGTTATGATGACTTTAATATCCGCGTCGTGAACATGACTCTGGGTGACATCCCCTAATGAGCAAGATACATGACCTTATTTTTGGTCACGTCCTGACTGTTTTCTAGCAAGACACGACTCTCCCCGGACTGCTACGTGTCAATTTCAGATGATGACAGGTGTAGGGACGACGTTATCTCGCACGGATGCCACAACGAGCCACATGTCACGTGGATGGATGGATGCATTTGTTTTCTGTTTATTTTTATTTTTGTTTTGAATTTGTTTTTTATTTGTTTTTTATTTTATTTCTCAAAGAACAAGGGACTTTGGTTTAATTTTTGTTGTATGTTTATTGAATTTATTATGTTTATATATATTTAAATATAATATCATTTGTATGTAATTTATAATATGGAGAATATATTATTTGCACAAATACACGGTGTCACGAGCCAATTGGGTAAAAAAAGATTCGACAATTGATGGCAAATATGATAAGAAGACAATGGTTCAATGTTTCAAGTCTGTGCAGTGCCTCCAGATGAACAAAAAAGTGGAGTGTTTTCAAGAATCTAATCTCTCAACGGTAGCCCAACTACCCAACTACCCATTGCACATACATGGATCCAAAAATGTGACAGACGGAGCACCTTCCTCCTCCCTGATTGTCCACAGCATGCCTCATTCTGCCCCAAGACCTTCTGCGTCATTCCTTTGGAAGTTTGCAAATTGGGTTGGATTGCAGAAGTTTGTGGGCAGTGTTTTATAATAGGCTGATGTAAGGGCTGGGTGTACTGATCTCGCCAACACCAGTTCAAGCTACTCTTGTTTCCAGTTCCCAGTACTCTAGCCCAGTCAAGATCGCATGTCCTGCACATGAATGCACACATGTATAAGCAGATCAACAACAAGTGCAGATTCCAATAGGAATGCGCAACTGTAAGTACTACATGAGATCTATTTAGTTAATCATTCAAATGTAACACCTATTTGTATTGTTGATGGATATCTATGGAAAATCCTACTGTATTTTGTAAGTTAAAAGAAGAAACCCTTGCAAATAAAACTGACTCTCTTGGATGATTATGGACCCACACTCTATCCCTGCTCCTTCACCTATCCATGCCTCTGCACAAAATCATGCATACATCCTTGTCTTGCTGCTAGCAGCTGACAATGACAGCCTAGAATTGTTCCAGCAAACACCCCAACCCTACTTATCATACTAGTTCATATGCTGACTTGCGTCTGCTTCCAACAGGCATTCACCTTTTTACGGAGATTGTTCCACCATTGACTGGGGTCGGGAACGTATTCCTTCCAGAGCTTCTCCTCGTCTCTATTATTTGTTTTTTGATACTTTCCTGTTGCCACATTGGCAGTAACATGTCAAAATCACTCCAAAACCACCATAGATCCACCAACGAGCTAACTTGCAGAAATCAACATGACAATTTAGGGACAACTCTGATAACAAAAGAAAAGCAGGCTGAAATGTGTTGAAGAAGACACCTTCATTCACAGTGCCTTGTTCTATCAATTGTGCTGCTGCTGCTGCTAGAAGAGGCATTGTGGACTCCCTCCCTTTCAGAAGTTGTGGTCATGGTTGAGGTGCCTGATTGTATCAGTGTCGCTGCAGCAGCTGCCTTTAGTTGACCATCTACCCATGTTGGTTTCTTGTAGCTACTGATCCACAGGGAATCATAAGTAATCTTGTGCTTGAAATCTGGCCCTCTTGGATGAATCTGGATCCACACTCTATCCCTGCACTCCTTCAGCTATTACTGCCTCTGCACAAATATGCATGCATACATCCTTGCCTTGCAGCTAATGATGACAGCTTAGATTTGTTCTAGGAAACATCCAACTCAGCTTATCCATAGTTCATATGCTGAATTGCGTCTGCTACTCTCTGTAATCTAACAGGCATTCACCTTTTTGCCTCGGTTGTCCCACCATTGACTGGGGTCAGAAAAGTACTCATTCCACAGCTTCTCCTATCTCTGTCACATGTTTTTGGATACTTTCATGTTGTCACATTGACAGTATCATGTCAAAATCACTTCAAACATGATTCACTCAACCAGCTAACTTGCAGAATTCAACATGGAAATTTAGGGCCGATTTTGATAAGAGGGAAAAACAGGGTGAAATGTGTTGAAGAAGGTGCCTTCATTAGCATTGCCTGATTTTATCAATTGTGCCGCTGCTGTTGCGGCTTCCAGTTGACCATCTTCATCTCTCTTATCTGTTTTGGGGTACTTTCCTGCTGCCACATCGGCAGTAACTTGCAAAGTCACTCCAAACCCTCTCCAAACCACCACAGATCCACCCAACGAGCTAACTTACAGAATTCAATATGCAAATTCAGGGCTGAGCCTGATGAGAGGGCAAAACAGGCTGAAACAGGTCGAAGAAGAAGGTGCCATCATCATAAATGTGTTGAAGAAGGTACCTTCATTAGCAGTGCCTTGTTCTATCAATTGCGTTGTTGCCGCTGCTGTTTCCAGTTCATCATCTACCCAGGCATTGTCCCACCATTGACTGGGGTCAGAAAAGTGTTTATTCCAAAGCTTTTCTTCATCTCTCTTATCTGTTTTTGGGTACTTTCCAGGTGGTAGGAGCTGTGTTTCATTCATGTGCGGTTCTCTTTGACTGTTCTTTTGAACATGGGCTATGCCAACCACTCATGCACAGCCGATGCCAACCCTGTTACAAGGAATAGTGCTTGATGTATTTACTGATTTTTATAATTTGCTAGAAATGAGTTTTCATTTTGCCACAAATGTGACACCAAACTTCAGCGTCTAGAAAAGTGAGAGAAACATAAATGGATTTGAGCTGGTTGAAGGGCCTAGAAATCTAGCCTATGATCACAAGATTGTGTGCCATGCTGAAGGGGTTGGGTGTGGGATGCAACATCTATGGAGTGCACGACGAGGCTAAAGACAAGGCATTTGAGCTAGAAATGAGCTGGATCTATGATGAGTCCAAGCGTCTGCATGAGTGGGTCTGTAGTTTACCTTCAAAAGCTCTCTTTCGTATTTTATCCCTCTTGGGTTCATGGTCAGTTAAATCCTCCATGGGTCATGACACAAGGTCGAGGTCAATGTGGCGAGGGCACCCTCTTCTTCGACCTATTTCAGCCTGTTTTTCCCTCTCATCGGACTCGGCCCTGAATTTTCATATTGAATTCTGTAGTTAGCTCGTTGGGTGGATCTGTGGTGGTTGGAGCAGGCCCCGTGTTTCAATCTCTGCCCGCTCAGCTGCACCGTGGTGGTTCTCACCTACCAATCCGACATTACCTGACTACAAACACAAGCAGCACACACAATAGGTCCTCTTGGGTTCTTGGTCAGTCAAATCCTCCATGGGTCATGACACAAGGTCGATGACAATGTGGTGAGGGCACCTTCTTCTTCGATTTATTTCAGCCTGTTTGCCCTCTCATCAGACTCGACCTGAATTTGCATATTGAATTCTGTAAGTTAGCTCGTTGGGTGGATCTATGGTGGTTTGGAGTGACTTTGACAAGTTGCTACCGATGTGGCAGCTCAGTCTGGATATCATCAGTTGCCGATCAAGGAGGCGGATAAGCAGAAGACGGCATACCGGGGGATCAATGAGCACGGGAAGGATTGCCTATACCAGTGGCGGTTCTTACCATTTGGGCTTAAGAACGCTTGTACAGAGTTTCAGAGAGTCATGGACAGGATTCTAGCAGGGGTGAAGTTTGCTCGGTGCTACATAGATTATCACATCATCATCTTTAGTGCTACGGTGGAGGAACATGAGAGACACCTTCAGGTGGTATTTGAGCGCTTGAGGTCGCACGGATTGAAGTTACATCCGGGGAAGTGCAAGTTTTTCCACAACCAGATTGAGTATCTGGGTCACATGATATATCCTGGAGGATTTCGTAAATCCAAAGTGTTAAAGACCTTGGCATGCCCAATGGCATTAAAGATCTCCTCTGGTATTGGCATGGCATACCTATCGGACTTGGTCTGACGACTTACAGGCCGGTAATCACCGCACATACGTCTCTCCGTCCAATTGCCATAGACATCATTCTTGGCTGGCATCACTGTGGCTGAAGCATACTCTCCACCAGATAGCTCCACCAAACCAGCCTCCCATAGGTCCTGAGTCCTCATCTGAATCAAGGACCTCTCCATGTCACTGTATCTATAGGGTCTCCGAAAGACTGACGTGTCAGTGGCCAATTTAATGCGAATCTCTTGACCCTTCAGTGCTCCCAAATCCTTCAAACTGAAGGCAAAGCAGTTCCTGTAAGCCCTCAAGAACCGCCGTATACGTCGTCTCTCTCCTCCGCTGACTATGGGTCCAACATCAGGCTTTTAGTTGTCCTTCATAACTGCAACCTTGAGTCCAGCAGGCTTAGAGGTAGAAGATGCATCCTGTGGTTGCTATGCTACAACCTCTTGAGCAGTGACCACTGCCTGCTCTGTCAGTGACAATGCTTCATCCTGCCCCATTATCTCATCATTGATGACCTCCTCAACCCGAGAAAATCCCCGACCTCATCCATCACCGCCGCCTTGGCTGCCAACTCCCTCTGAACTTCGAGCACCTCCCACGTGTGCCATGGATGTCTGCACCTCGTGGTCCTCACCTGCTCGCCCCCACTCACTGCCTGTACCGTCTCGATAGGCAGAGAGACCGTCGAGGGAAGTGTACTCCGCACTCTGCGCTGCTCAGCCATAGCCAAGCTGATAATCCAAGTCAAGCAATTGAGATCCATTGCTTGCCCCAACACCTGACGACGTGATGCCTCAGAAAGAGACGACACCGCCATGGTACCAGTGGTAAAACCCATCGCTCGCTCGTGCTCGTCAGCATTGGGCTCCACTAACTGCTGCAAGTGAGCATCCCACAGGAAGTCACGGCCACTATCCCGGAAAACATGAGATCCTGGGAAGCTGAGCAGTGTAGGTAGTGATGCTCGTGGTTGACCCATCCTGTTGACCACTACCAAAGGTGAGCGGTCATCGTGTCTCACACACTGAGATTGCATCCCTGAGTCCAAGATACTATCCACTATCAGGTGCGCTGGCCGCTGCACCCCATCAAATGCACGCTTGAGCAGTGCGGGTGGCATCAAGTTGGTCCACTATAGCCACGATGTGCCCGTGACCCTACTGCAGCTGCATCTAACAACACTGCTGACCCAAGCCACGACCGCACTTGATGCACACTGGCCATTACCTTGGCCCGAGAATCACCCATCAATGGCACATTCTCCAAGATATATACCGGAGAGTCTGCCTGCTGAAGCTGTAAATAGCACAAGACCCTCAACATCTCTCAAAACAGGCGTGACCTCGAGTCTTATAACCCATTGTCATGTCCGGCTGATGAATGCCCTTGGCAAGACCAACCTGCCACTACCAAATGAATAGGGCCAACCCCCTCCAAATCATGCGCCCCCAGCAATTGGGCAACCTTGCCCCCCTAACCACGTTGTTGGGCAGTCCCTTGTGCCTGTTGGCTGGCAGCTGCGCCTCGTGCAGGCATGTCTTTGCCAAATCCAATGGTAACAACTCGCTCATCGACCATGTTGAGCTCAATCCGCTCAACCAGCAGAAACACATCTGCTAATGTGGGTTGGGCCGCTTGTAACAGGGTTGCATCCCGCACCCTTTTCCCGAGCTCCTTGTCCAAAATTCCATACCAGAATTGGACTGCCTGAGCTTCAGTAACCCCTTGGGTTACACTTATCAAGCGCCTCATATGAGTGTAGGCCTCTCGCAAGCTCTCACTGGACTTGCGCTGGAAGTCTCACAAACTCCGCAGCTTTTCTGTCCGTACTCCTTGGTAGTTCCTCTTCAATTCCTCAAAGAACTCCACAACAGGATTGAAGGCAGGCACGAGTGTTATAGTCGCAGCAGGAGGAGTGGTAGCACCTTTAGAACTAGTACCACTTGCAGAAGTACCGGCACCACTTGTTCCACTACTAGTGCTTACAGTTGGAGATGTTGGTGCTGATGCAGTTGTTGGTCGCGTCGTGCCTTGAGTAATGGTGACGTAGTCAGGTGACCAATACATCCTCCACTCCTCAATCTCTGCCTTATGTCCTCGCCTGAACTCGTGGTAATCGTCCATAGGCGGCCGCTCAATGTGCTGAAATAACCCCCCACAACAATGGTGAAGGAAACTGCACACCTATTGATGAAGCCTCCGAGTCTGTGTCAGACTCTGCACTAGATGAAGATGGGGGTGAAGGTGGTCTGAACCAAACCCCTCGCCTCGTGAACCCACTGACAGTACTGGTGCTAGTGTTGGTCTGTCCTTCTGAACCCTCTGGCAACTCCGTGATGCCCGTTGTTATTCAAACCTGTCCACATGACACTATAAGACTCTATAGCTAGCTCTAACAGTGACATGGGTAGGCACCTGTTGCGGCTTAATGTCCCAATGGCTAAGGGCACCTGCATCTGCATCCACCGCAAGAACTGCTATGGTTGGCTGGTTATCAACCCAACCTCACCATAGAAGAAACACTGGTGGTCTTGCTGGTCATCACCTCAGCCTCACCACCGACAGCATACTCTACAGTAGCTCGCTCTAACCAACCCTCCTCATCTCTCTGCCAGGTAGAGACAAAGCAATACTCCTCTATCTCCCGGTCACTGAATACTAAAAAAAATAAAGGTAGGGTCTGACGGTCTCTCAACTCGAAAGCTTTGAGACGGTTGCGGGTGTCATCGTTGCGAATGACTGCATCTCCTTCAAGCAGAACAAACTGTTTGTTGCTAATAAACCCCCGCTCGTGGTTGCCTCGTGCAAAGCATATCCGGCTGCAACCACGTCTGATTAAAAAAACTTATCCAGCTCTTGCTCCTTTGCTCCAGTACACCACGGCCTTGTGGCTGAACACCTTGGTCCCCAGGGCTGTCTTTAGCTATGTTCTAAGCCTAGCTTCCACCCACTTTGGTATTTCACCTACAGCTGCAGAACTGCTTACTCCAAAGAGTTCTGACTGTCCAAAACAATATCGAGGCCATCAATGCCAACTACATCAGAGTCCAAAAAACTAAAACCAGGTCTGAGTATGTAGATTTCCACAATCTGCAGGTCCTCACGGAAATTTGAGATCAAACAGCCTTTGTATGACCAAGTTATGGCAAAAACAGGCTTTGAATAATTTAAATTGGATCAAAACAAAGCTCCGAATGTATTTCATTAAATGCAAATATTTCTGGTGTATCCGTACATGTTCCATTCAGGTTAAAAATACTGTTCCCTGCTAGTGCCAGCAAAATCCCCCAACCGTTCAGAGCCACCACCTTCGACCAGCGATTCAAGAGCAATTGGCTGATTTGAATTAACTCATCAATTTCACAGCCATCCACCATTTTCCAACTTCAATTCCATTTCCACCTCGACGTGGTGGCCAACCATATCGTTGAATGTTGACATTTGAATGGCAGATAAAACTCACCCTGATCAGTTTCAATTCAAATAACTCACCTTCGAAAATACAAAGATTAATGAGATCACCACAACCTGGTCATGCAGGAAGAGCTTGTCTTCCTCCTGATCCGCATTTGCCTCGCCCCATGTAGATCCCCGACCATGATAGATACGTCTTTCTCTTGGCTGAGCATGCACAACCACCTTCCAATTTCTTGATTCGGAGAAGAAACTTGCTCCATGTCTGAAGGCCATGCAAAAGGCTCATCGGATGAGTATGCTCGAGCCTGCCTGTATTGACGTGCATGAAACCACACACGTCATCCACTAGTGTTGCGGAGGGCCCCACGAGATGTGACTGGAACCACCTTCCATTGAAGACTGAGGCTGATGCCTTGTATATTGAAGTTGGAGTATACTCTCAAGCTCTCCAATGTAGCTGAGTGTGCTCATGGTAGGTCGTGTATCTCCCTTGCCCCACATGGAGTCTTGCAAATATGCGGCACACACACCAAAATCAAACGTTGTTTTGCACTTCATGTCAAGAGCACAAATGCGGAAATGACTACCATGAACCCAAACTGTCGTGTATGAGGTCGCAAATTGAGAGGGGCCCTTGCAATGTCTTGCTCCAAATCTGAAACCACCTCACCTTTCGCAATGGTGTCCTCAACTTCAGTCCGAATCCAATGGCGGAATGAACTTAGAGGCTGCAATTCCATGGGCAAATTTTGTGAAGAAACATTCATACGTCGGCCCCTTGCTCGTGGAGCACGTGTGGTCGCCCTTTGCATTCAGTGTAGTGAAAAAATGTTCCTTAGGTGAGAGAGCGAGGTACCTTATAGCAAATGAATAAATCGGAGCTTCCAGCAACACAATGAAGTCAACAACTAGCATAACAGAACACTGGAGTCGGAGAAGAAGACAAAGTGAAAAGAAGATAAAGCAACCCTACACCAAAACGCATCCTCCCTAAACCAAGTCCTCTCATCCAAGCCGAGTCCAAGTCCCGTCATCTAGGTCCAACTAGTCATTTATGAAGTCTCAATACAAATATATCATAGAATGAATAACACATGTCCCTCGCCATTGTGACACCCCCATATTAATTCTAAAAAATCTATAATTGGAGCATATATTCATAACCCTATTTTTATTTAAATCCGATATCCACAAATTAGGACACCCTATTTTATCTCTAAAAATATTGTACATTTTATCTTCGAATAATATATGTTATCCTATATTTTTTTGCACGCAGTTTGGAAAAAAATGGAAGTGACTTCCCCTTGCCAGGAGCTAAGCATGGAAATGTAGTCGTTTTAAGTCGCTACCCAGTGGGAGGATCTAATGGAAAATAAGAATATGAAGTCAATATGACAAAGGGAAAGAAACAGGTTCTCAATATCAATCCCGACAGTCAAGTCAAAGAGGTATGGGTTTTGATATTGGGGCTAGAGGATTTGACAGTGTCTGCAACCCTCACCAAGTCTGGGAAGGATGGTACAGAGGTAGTTTCAGGCATAGAGAAACTTCTGCAAAAGAAAGAGGGTCAATCAATTGAAGAAATCCACTATGGAATACTTGTTTGGGCATTGTGGAACTACATGAAAGAATTGTTAAGCAGAAAGTTTTGGGTGGATACTAACCTAGACCCTCTCAAGTGGTCACAGGGAAAGTGAGGGGTACAAACATCACAAAAGAGTATACATTTGGCTTTTTGCAAAACAAAGGGATCCATTCAGAGGGCATAGAGGGAGTCAAGTGTCACTGCTGCTGCAGTGACAGCAAAACCCAGCTCACTAACAAATCACCGAATCTGAGTGAAAGAACATCCAAGCAGAAAGTCAGATTCCAACTTTTTCCAGGAGTCAACCAGATAGAGGTTGACAAGAGAGAAAGTGAGGCCGCAATGGATACAGGGCATGTAGCTACTGTTGAGGGCAAAAAAGAGAGAACACACCATGAAAGGCAGGGCCAAAACCCTATCACTGTTGAGAGCAAAAAAAAGAGCACGGATAATGTAGTACAGGATCAAAGCCCTATCACAGTGAGAGAAAAACAACCATGGAGTGTATGGGCACTTCACAGCACAGTGAGCGCTCTAATTTACACATAGTACTGGTCTTATGGATGAAAGAAAAATTTGTGCAAACCATACAGACCATACTGCTAATGAGAGGTCTCATAGAAGCATGGAGAGAACAGTAAGAGCCACATATGAGTTGATCAAGTGTTGGGGAGAGACTGTCAAGAGACTACATCACAAGGGAGGCGTGCTCTGGAGGGTGTATTTTCCAGTCACAAGTCATGAGTTACACACTCAGTCACAAGGAGAAGCACATGTGAGGCACGTAACTAGTGCACAGCAAGGGTTGCCAAGGGAGCTCAACTTGGAAGTGCTGGAACTTGAGCAAGGGGAGAAGTGCACACAGACAGGGGCAGCAGTGAGCCCAAGTAATGATGGTGTGAAGGAAGTCACTGCACATCACAAGGCAAACCAAGGGAACGAAGTTAGTAGAGAGGCATGGAATATGCCAGGCTGGGACCAGCCTGACAACATCACATTTCATGAGGGGATCACAGATGTCACTAACAAGGGAAAGATGTACAGCAGGACAAAAAGGAGAAGCAAGAAGGGGCTTATCTTTTGCGGGCTGTTGGAGGACCAGTTAAGTGTGCTGCAGGGGGATAGGCCACACACACATGATCAGCAAGGGGAGCTACATTTCCCAATGGTGTTCAACATACGTCACTGAGATCACCACTAAAGTAGTGTGCAGTGAAGCGGTGATCGTCAACTGCATTGACACAGTCACAACAGATGAAGAAGAAAGCCCTAGTGTGCAAGACAACATATGCGAGGGTGACTGCTATGGTGAAGAATTGGCAGGAACACAACATATCCTATGTCATGAAACAAGCATAAAAGAAGGGTAGAACATGCATGATGACTGGTTCCAACGTGCTCTGACTGACTCACATAAAAAAAAAAGGGAGTCAGTCCCTCACCATAGAGCTAGACACAACTGAGGAGGGGTCCCTTGATGAGTGCTCATTTGAAGAAGAACCTTGGGATCAGTATACAATGGAGTTGACAACCCTGCAAGAACACAAGGCAGTGTCTGATCAAGAAGAATTGCAAGAGTTTGACACACCCGGCGTGCGAAAACAAAAGAGATAAAGCAAACTGGGTAAACTCAGCTTTGGTGAAGAGTCACCCTACAAGCTCAATATTCTGCATGAAGGGCACACCAGGTCATCAATGAAGGCGGATAATGCCAAGCAGAAGGACTGGGGTGACCCACAGGAGTTAAAACTGAAAATGTAGCAAGTGAGAATCAAGGAAGAAGGAAGTGAAGAGACTCATTTGAGTGGTGCAATGAGTGATTGGAAAGAGAACCCATAAGGCTGGGATAGCCACAAGAGCTTGGGGGTATCTTTGAGGCATCAAAAAACAGAGGTCATGCCAAGTGCTATGACCCAATCCCAGAGTGAACACAATGGCTTTGTGAGGCCAGGGAAAACAATGCCAACGGAGCACACCCATGAAGTCACACAAATGACAAATGTCAGGTACAACTTTGCAAACAACAAAGTCAATGAAGATGGGCTGTCTGTCAAGGAAAAGGAAGAATTAGGGAAGGATTCACCAGTTGCAAGCTTTTGTCAAGGCTCTGAGGAGGGCAGAAAAGAAGATCAAGGCCCTGTTGGAGTGCAGCTAGGAGAGGAACAAGTTGATGAAAGCAGCAACATGGAAGCAGAGTGGATCCAGGTTGACTATGACAAACCTGAGTTCATCAAGCAAGGCAGCAGAAGGCCCAAACGAGGAACACTATGCAAGATCTGCGATGACATGAGGACAGTCATCACACACCAGCCCAACATGGGTCTTGGCAAGCTCACAGCAATGCTGAAACAATCACACAAGCAAAACAAGAGGCACGGCCTCATGGGAGGATGAATGGAGTATCTTTTGCACTGATCAATGAGTATGTGGGAGGAAAAGAGGCTCACCCACTGCCAAGCACGGATTATATGATGCAGCCAACAGCACAAGTATCATGTCAGTTCACTGATACTGAGCTAGAGGCACTGATTGAGCTGGAGGAGATATACCATAAGTGGTCACACTCCAAGAAAACTGCAACAACACCCAACATCAACAAGTTGACCAGGGGAAGTGCGAAAAAGGCCAAAATCGGGGATGGGGTACCTATTCTGTAGAAACCCAGCCAAAGATATCAATGATTTAGGGCACAAGCATGGATTTGGTGAAAAAGAGTGCATTGGCATGGACAACATCTGCAGCTCAGCAGGGTTTAAATGCCAATTAGAGATATTCATGGAAGGGTATGACAAAAGCCAGGAAGAAGCTAAGACCCAGAGTCTTGATGCATTCACTGAAGATTGGGCAGACCAACAGATAAAGGAGGATAGCTCGCAAGAAACGGCCACTCTGTCAACGAATATCTGGACCTAAATGAGAGAAAATGGGTGCTGAGAAGAGCCAGAGGCTATGTATATTGGGAAAGAAAGATTTTATACAAAAGCAAGCATGTACCTAAGAAGAAGGAACGATTGGGTATCATAGAAGGGATCCACCAAACCTTGGGTCACTTTGGGGTACATAGAACGCAAGTTGAAGTGTGCAAACGCTTCTTCGGGCACAATCGCACTCAGGAGATAATTATTCAAAGAGGGTGGAGGCACCACCGGTCAGTGACCATACAGCAAAATTGGTAGCACAATTTCTAGAGGAACAAGTTATATACCGCTATGGAGCACCAAAGATAGTGCTCACGGACCAGGGCGCTGAGTGGGGCAAAGAATTTGAGGCTCGGTGTGTGCAAGGTTTGGCATACAACACGATCGATCGGCGCCCTACTAGCCACAAAGTAATGGCATGGTGGAGCGCATCATCAAATCACTCAAGCAAAGCATTTGAGTTCTAAGCATACAAGGGAACAATGAGTGGGATCGTGACCTTTACAAAACGCTGTTCGGGTACAGGGTAGGAGTGCAAACATCAACGCGCTTCGTCCCATACAAAGTGCTCACGGGCAGGGAGCTGCGCATGGATGTAGACAATCGATGGGGGAGAGTCACAGAACTGGTCGACCTGCGAGACAGCAAGGATGCCTTCCACACCATGATGAAGGAGAAAGTTGAGCTTTTAGCTCAAATCAACGTCTCATTGCATGAAAATGTTCTCAAGGCGCAGAAAGAACAGCAGGAAAGCTATGCCGCGCGGAGGACCAGCAACTCTAACTTGGAATCGCTGGAGCAGGGACAACTCGTCATGATGCTCAAACCAGGAAAACGCAAAGGTATCGAGCCTGCGTGGGAGGGGCGATACACATTCCAGGGCTACAAAGACAAATCACACACTGAAAACATGGAGGAGTCTAATCGAATATGCATGATCGAGGATGCAGCTAAGAAACGATGGACACGATCATGGAGGGACCTCAAGCTAGTGTATCAGTGAAGTAAGTGTGCTGACTTGGTGAGAAGGGACTTTCACTCTGGAAAAAATGGAATACTTTACAGCTGTAAGGGGGGAACAAGTGCCAATAAAACCCTAGGGGTTTATCAAATGGATGATGGGCGGACGGAAGTAGGATGAACTAAGGAGGAATGAGCGTATAAAACAATGACCCGGGGAAGTCACTCCCTATCACTTGTATAGGGCACGTGAGATAAATGGGTATTTTGTAGGGGGGTATTACTCTTACTTTGGGTATTTTTTAGTACCCTATAACTACATAATTTTGTAATATGGGCATGTTATTTTAATTATAATTTTTTTTCAAACAAATATTAGACACCCTATATTAATAATACAATAAAAGATTTTTTTAAACAAATGAATTTATTATTTGGTTGAAATAAATTCATTTAAAGCATTCGCATCATCAGCATTCAAAGTATAAACGTTTTGCGCTCTATCGAAGGTCATAGTGATTGAACTAATAATTGAGTCTACATCTACTCACTTGTTATCGGTATGATCATATTTGAATTTAAATTGTCCTCTAGATTTTGAGAAGTAGTTTAATAACACCATAACTGGTGTGGTTGGTCTATTTAGGAGATCAATAGGCTATCGCGATATCCCCCACTTGCTCCCTGCCTTCCTTCTCATTTTTTGAATCCTACCTAGCCACCATTTTATCAGTAAGCTTCGTACAAATATCTATATCCTTCCCCTCAGAACATGTATATATTTTTGGAATTTTTTATAGGTATTATCTCAACCCTATAGTAATTTTATTTATTTTTAAATGAATCATTATTTTAGACCCTATATTAATTTAAATTCCCTGATCACAATATAATGTACCCTTTATTACTTTTGAATGTTTTTTAATTTTTACCTTTTCTGAATAAATTGCACCCTATATTTTTTGCACGTCGGTTGGAAATTTTTGGAAGTGACTTCCCCGGGAACAGTGAGGTATGTGCCAAGGGCATGAACGGATGAAGGGCATGGTGCAGATGGATGGAGTTAACCACACCAAGATGCTGCACTGCGATGACGGACGAACAGATTATGAACAGTCAACGTTGGAAGAAGTTCATCGGTAGGGAAAGCATGCGTGCTTTCACTAAGGATAGTGGATGAAGTTGGGATGAATGATCGACGGAGCAGGATAAAGACCGGGGAAATGGCGACATGCAGGGCGTTGATGCAATACTGATCGACGGTTGAGGGGGCGCCGCCTTGAATCGACATGGTACATGACTAAGCAGATTTTGGTAATTACGTTTTAGGCTTAGGGATATTATCAAACCTTTATTAAGACGCCACTTGGCCATGTATTAAACGCATGAAGGGGAGGTACACCCGATACGGGTAATGGGTTTAGTATTACAATAATCAGTTGAGCGGTGATCAAAGTGGAGTGGCCCCATGTGAAGGGCTAATCTACGAGTTTTTGGTAGTACAAGGGTAGCGAGCACAATGACAAAGCAGCGATGGCTCTGGTTTTTGTTATGAGATTTGAGACAACAACTCTGATGGTGTAGAGAAACTGAGAGACGGGTATGGTAGGACGTTAATGATGGACGTTGATAGCAAGGACTTAGCAGGAGATCAAGACAAGAGGTTAAGTTTGCAGTTGAGCATACGCAGTAATACATACAAGCACTTTGAATGATCCTGGAGTAGCAGAGGGCCTGAGTGGCATGTCGGGCATCTTAGTCATGATATAAAGGAGGACAATAACACCTTGGAGACAGGCTTGTGTGCATGCAAAGTGGCACTAAGCCATCAGATTAGTGAGTGAAATCGTGAGATCTGCATCATGCATCCCGCGGGCTCCACACCATGGACCTCCGCATTGAAGGGTAACGTCACAACATAGCCGCACAGGTGCTGAGAGGGCCCATTACGGGTGAAGAGCGACTCATCGGACAGGGTCAGTCGCGGACGGCAAGGCCGAGCATGGACTAGATGGCCCAAATTGCCCACTTAGGGAATTGAACGCAGCACAATAGGACCAATCGAAGCTATAGTGTACTCATCCGAACGTTGACATGGTGAATCGTATGGACGGACTGACGGAGTGCAGGTGCCCCGGGCCGCGCCACCCCACGGGGTCACGATATCTTCTCTGAACAAGTGGTCAAGGGCTGATAACGGGAAACCGAACGAATCATTGAAATTGCAAGTGAGAATCTACTAGGTCCAGTCTAGGTGTCACGATGTTTTCATGCTTCCACTGCGGCTTCATGTAGCTTTGAAACTAGGACTGACGGGTATGATCAAGGAGGGAAATCTGAGATCTATCCCGGTGGGTGTGAAAAAATTGATTGAAAGGATTCCCCATCAAAATGATTATTTGTTGTGTGTGTTATCAATTTTTACTTTACAGCTGCTCCCATGTCATAGCCCCACCACGCCGTGCACCTGTCCTGCTCGGCTTTGCTTGGACATACTTAAAGTTATCGATCTACCCCTGAACGTCACTCCCCCCGCTTCTCCTTCACGCAATCCTATCATTCACTTTGTCAAATTTACGTATTGCCACGACAAATATCCTAACATAGCCATCCTAAGTAAGCGCGAAAAATGTGCCCCCCTCATCCTTGCAATTATGCAACACTTGACACACAGGCCCCTTAATAGTCATTACATCAGGCACTAGAGGTGGCATCACCAGCCTAAATGCTATACATAACAACTTCAACATCCCTACTACAACCATCAACCACTGCTTCGAAAGAATCCATCTTACCGCCATCCGATCCCTCACAGCCCTCATCATTAACAAACCCAAACTAGAACAAACTCATGCATAAGGTTTTAGTCTTAGGTGTTACTGCACCTATGGTCATATATGGCCCACCCCCGAAAGAGGGCAGTAGCTGTAAGGTGAAGTGGCTCTTAGTTACGTCGGTTCTGGCTGGAGTCTTCTCTCAAAGACGGACTGGGATGCTCGGAGTGAGGATGGGATACTGCTTAGAGACCTTACCAAGAGAGGAGGTTGGACATTTTCAGATGATAGTATCAAGGAAGTTGTAGATGCACAGACAGACAGACCAGTTTGATTGTGTTTCGGGGGTACATTTTCCGGATGTGCATGCCCTCATTGTTGATTCGGATGTAGCCCGAGCATTTGTCATCAATATGCCTCCGCCATGTCGTCGAGGTGTGCAAGAAAGTCAACATTCACGGGGCCCCTCATTGACCGCCTGAGCACGGGCCTGGGCTCTCCGTATCAACCCCGTACATGTGGGCACATCATCAACTCCCTTGTCTCCTTCATCAACATCAACGGAGTCCGACAATGACGACGTTATCACTCTCGATGACTATGAACATAGTCATTGAAGAGTATGACATATTTTTTTGCACGTAGTATACATGTATGCCAAATACGGCATCATCGAGGATACGAAGGGAGTGTTTGACATGTTTCTAAACAGGTTGTGGTGTCTTGGAATGCGAAATCGTTGGATATGAGCAGCGTGGTTGCGGTCAGCAGCAAGCCTGTGAAGGTAAAAGTAGCTGAAAAGACGTACTTATGTAGTTGTATTTTTATGTAAAAACAAGTATTAACACAACTATGTTTTTGTGTGAACACGAGTTGACTCAGTTTATTTCTGGTGATAGCTTCTTGTGAATGGATTTCAGGGTATCATAGAATTATGATAATACAAGTAAGAAAAATTGAGAACTACAGAAACGGTTCTGCTGGAAAGGAGTCATTAATTTTTGAATATGGCACTTTGACACTGCAGCAGAATTTAGCAAAATCAATCTCAGGCCTGTATGTGAGTGTTAAGCATGGAAGAGGGTGATGGCAGAAGCTTGTGAGGATGATGAAGGTCGAAGAGAGTGAACAGAGGAGGAGATCGCAGGGGAGAATCACCAGAGTTCGAGAATAGAGCAGGAGAGATGTAGGTGAAGGGGGTTTATGACTTTGAAACTTTTCTGCAAATAAATGGTTATAATCGATCCAGCATTTTTGTGCTCTTTGGGCTGACTACAGTTTACTGTTCATGGGCGATATTGCTGCTTGACTAATACAGAGTTGCAGAGTTATGATAAATGAACCAGAGGGAAGTTGCATGGTGTCATTTTGATCAAACATTCATGAGTTATAGATTTCTAAAGACACCTATTCGATGTTGGGAGTGCAGTTTGGATTATTAACTTAGAGGGGCTTATTTCCTAAAGGGAGTGATGAAATACTAGACGGTGGATAACCAGTGTGCTAAAGTAGTGTTAGAAACCAGAAGGGATGTCGGAAGTGACAGAGTGCGAAGAACCACACAAGGCATGCGAGTAGATACTTTCTAAGCATGTCAATGAGGAATGCTTAGGTCACTGGTCTAGTAAAGTTAATGTACAGATGTAGTATTGTCTTCTCTTCCGCTACGGCAGTACTGCATGTAAGAGCTGGCCCAGCTGACCCGGCTGCCCCAGCTGCTCTCTCATCCAGTGCGACATACGCGGTATGGTCTAATTTTTTTTGTGATGTTTGTTGTCCATCAAGTTACTTGTATTAATGATTCAATTTCCTGCTTTGGATTTGTCGCACCTTCACCCTTGTTAACGCCAGCTGGCTGCTTTTCTTTATAGATGCAAGAGACTGTGTATCTCTTGAACCCTCATGACAAACGCATAAAGGTGTCCACAACAAGGGCTGAAGTGGTTAGGCAGGAATAAGTACCCGTGGCAATGACATACGCCCAGGCTGGTATAAGGTAAAAGTCCTTGAATGCACCCATCAGCAAGTTGCCCTGCCTTTTCTCAATATCAACGATGATCCCCCTCATACTAGACTTGAACACATACTAGCTTTTGGAGTGATTTTGACATGTTACTGCCAATGTGGCAACAGGAAAGTATCGAAAAATAGATAGCAGAGACAATGAGAAGCTCTGGAAAGAATATTCCGACCCCAGTCAATGGTGGAACTATGGACAGGCAAAAAGGTGAATGCCTGTTGGAAGCAGACGCAAGTCAGCATAGGAACTAGTGCGATAAGTAGGGTTGGGGTGTTTACTGGAACAATTCTAGGCTGTCATTGTCAGCTGCTAGCAGCAATGCAAGGATGTATGCATGATTTGTGCAGAGGCATGGAGAGCTGAAGGAGCAAGGATAGAGTGTGGGTCCAGATTCATCCACGAGGGCCAAATTTCAAGCTCCAGATTACCTATGATTCCCTGTGGAAGGACAGGTACAAACAGATGGTCAACTGGAAGCCGCAGCAGCAGCAGCACAATTGATAAAATCAAGCACTGCTAATGAAGGCACTTTCTTCAACACATTTCACCCTGTTTTTCCCTCTTATCAGGATCGGCCCTAAATTTTCATGTTGAATTCTGCAAGTTAGCTAGTTGACTGAACCTTTGAGTGACTGACATGATACTGCCAATGTGACGACAAGAAAGTATCCATAAACAGGTAACAGAGACGAGGAGAAGCTGTGGAATGAATACTTTTCTGACCACTGTTAATGGTGGGACAATCGCTGCAGAAAAGTAATTGCCTGTTGGATTACAGAGAGAAGTGTTAGGGGGCTGTCTAGGACTTAGACACTTTTATGGGCTCTGTGGGGTATCCTTAATTTTTGCGCAGACTTACGGATGGTAGACTTAAACCAACAGAGGCCTTAGGGGTGACAAGCACAGGCTGTAGGGGTGGTAGACAGGCTTACACACTTAGTCATAGTCTTACACAGTCGTACACAGCCTATCATAGTCTATCACAGCCATACACAGCCTTACACAGCCCGACACAGCCTTACACAGATTGTCGCAGTTAATCACAACCAGTCACAGCTCGACACAACACAACACAACCAGTCATAGCTCGACACAACACAACACAGCCCGACACAGCTTTACACAGCCAGTCACAACTCGACACAGCATGACAAAACCCGACACAGCTTTACACAGCCAGTCACAGCTCGGCACAGTCACAGCCCGACACGGCTTGGCACAGCCATCACAGCGTACGTAGGGAACGGTTATCATTGGCAGGGAACGACTGTGTGGGAACGACATCTGCAGATGGAACGTGTTTACTTCTTAAAGTGGTTAGAACAGCTTGTAGATAAAATAGGCAGAGCAAGCATGGGAGAGGACTTTTTCACGGAGAGGGATTCTTGGTGATTCATGGAAGGAGATCGGGGGGGGGGAGAGCAGGAACGGGAGCAAGGAAGGAGAGCACGGTAAAGGAGGAGAGATGATGAGTAGATACTCGTTACATGCAAAGCTGTAGTGATACTGTAGAGTAGATTAGAGACATTATTGATTTCGGCCTGATACCTGATAAATCTTAATCTGATACTTAATCGATACAATCACACTGTGAAGAGAGACTTGAGTGAAGCTGTGGAATGAATGGATGAGTGAATGGAACTTGATAGATACTGAAGCAATCTGATGCTTCAGTATACACAGTAAGGTAACTTGCTAACATGAAGGCAAGAGGAAATACAAACAGGAAGCACAACCATGATTCATTAGCTGTAGGTCATGACTGATTGTTCTGAGCGAGCTGAGTGCTTAGAGATATCCAACTCTTCTATCTTGGAGTTTCCACCTCGGATAGCGAAGGGATGGGTGAGTAAAAGCCGCTCGACATTTGGCGACCATACTGGGGAACTGGGTCAAGAACAACTAGATGTGACAGGCATCTGGTGGGATCATGGTGGTTGGAGAATTAAAGAATTTGATGTGAATCAAATTCCATGTGGAACTGAGAAAGAAAAGTTGTCCAAGCAATTCTTTTAGAGATTCTTGGAATTGTCAGACGGTTGCAAAGAAAACATTCTTAAGAGAGTGCATGATGCAGATCATGAGTGGGGTCTGGAGAAAGGAGTGATAAAGATTTATCAGGTGGCCTGTAGAGGAAGAGCAAGTTGGTTACCAACACTGGTTTATGTGATAGCGTTGTTATCCATTAAACGAGTGGAGTTTGAAGGCTGGGAGGAACGGAAAGTGAATGTTTACACATATATGCATGAAGAACTTGTACTGGTAAAGAATTGGATTCCCAAGGATATCTTGTGGATCAAACTTACACCAAGAACAGCTTTCCAAACGTGTTTGCCATATGGTTATATGGTAACAGAGACTTCTAGTATAGCCAAGGGTGCTTTGAAGCTTGAAAGCAACCTAGGCATATACGAGAGATACTACAGAAGAGAGTTTTGGTTATTGCCTCATTGAAGATATGAAAGACATGGGACATGAGTGATGAAAGAGAAGCTAGACTTCAAAGATATTCAGCAAAAAAAAAAAGTTATTTGAAAGCTAATTATCCATATCTTTGGGAGAGAGGAATAGACATAGGGGAGTCATCTGGACCTCTCACACCATTAAGATCGGAGAGTACATCACCCATACCGGAGGAACCAGAGTTGGATGCCACTCCTTCTTATTCTTTACAAGAAAGATTAAGGGATTTGGTACAGGAAGAAGATCAGCCACGAGGGGAGAGATCTGAGGTACATCCCTGGATAAAAGATTTGACAGAAATCTTTGATAAGAGTTGGCATGGAACACCAAAAGCAGGAACTCCAGTTTCTGAAACGGAAGACAAAGAAGGAGGGGAGGATGTGGCAGAGCCAACGGAGAGTTCAGACTCTCCAACACCATTGCAATTGAGTTACATGAGTGAAGAAGAAGAAACCCAAGGGCAGAACTTGGAAGATGAAAACAGAGAAAAGAAATTGGAAGACGAAGAGTATGAAAAAATAGACCCAACAGTTGAGGTTGAGACTACAACCAGGACATCCCAACGTGTTGGACCTGGATCAAGTGGAGCACTTGGATCACAGGCCAACGAAGGTGTCGGCTCAAGGGGATCAGGCGGGCAGCTTGGATCTGGCTCTGGGGGGACAGGGAGTGTGGGAAGTAGTGCAACTAGAGCTGGGGATACTGAGAATACAGTGGGGCCAGTAGCAGGGAGTGCTCAGGGGCCAGCATCTAGTGGAAGATCCACCACTACAACAATAGATCCTTAAGGACCAGCACAAACAGGAGGACCAGCACCTGTCAGTGGGCAGGGTGTAGGGCCACAGATGGCGGTACCTCCAATACGGGCAAAACCACATTTTCCAATATACGCAGGGAAAGGGGATCCTGATGTACACATTAGCCAATTTGAGCACATGTGTATTGTGAACAATGAGAATGGCGATGATGCCAAGATGAGACTGTTTCCTTGTTCACTTATCAAAAAAGCAAGTGAATGGTATGCAAGATTTCCAGATAATCATTTCCTAACCTAGAATGGCCTTAGTACGGCATTCCGAAACAGGTTCAGGACAAGCAAAACTGAGGATGAAGTGTATGGAAGTTTACAACAGTTAAGGCAAAAGAAGCATGAAGCTGTTGAGGAGTACATGGAAAAGATGGAGTTAATGATGAAAAAGCTGGCTGTTGTACCAGCGCCAGGGTTACAGAAGACTTGGTTTGTGAGTGGACTAAGACCAGAGTTGCAAAAGAAAGTTGATATGTTACCCCATAATACAGTGGAGGAGGCATTTGAAACAGCCAACAGGATTGAGCAATTGGGAATGCTCAGAAGAGATAAAAGGGATGATGAGGACTCTGAGGATGAGTCAGATGAGGAAGAAGAGCAAGAGCTCAAAAGGAAGAGTAAGAAGAAGGAAAAGTTGAAGAGGGAAAATTATGAGAAAAGACTGGAGGAGATCTTGAAAAAGTATGCTACAGAGGCTGCAACACATTGGAGGAAGGGTGTTTGGTGTGCAAAATGTCAGAATGAAGGCCATACCACAGCTGAATGCCACATGAAGGACAAACACTGTACTATCTGTAAAATGGATAACCATTCTACTGAGAATTGTTATTACAACAGAAGAATAGCTGCAAGAGAACCTAGGCAAGTAAGGGTACATCAAGTGCAGCCCCAGCCAAGAAGAAACAATGATCAGGACCACTATGGAAGGCTTGGTGGTTATAACAATGGTATGGCAGGGAGAGGTAATCCAAGAGGGAATTACCAAGGCAATCCCGGAGGTAACTATCTGGGTAATCCAAGGGGGAATTACCAGCCAGGGAATCAGGATTATCAAAACAATCCCAGAGCAGACCAAGGGCAAGGACCTAATGGGGAAGAACTATGTTACTATAATCAGGCAGGACATCGTAAGGTAGCCTGTCCATTCTGGATCAGACACCAGAATGAGATGAGAGCTCCTGTGAATGAGGGCCCAGTGGTGGCAGCTCACATGGTTAGGCCATGTATTGTACCGGAAGTGAGTACAATGATAGTGACCAGAAGCAAAGCTAAACTAATACCTCCAGTGGATGAGGAAGAAGATGGTAATGAGGCTGGTAGTGATGTGCTTGAGGATGATGAGGCTTGGAGAGATGAGAAGGAACTACACATGGAAGTGGCTGATACCATAAGGGAAATGCAGAAAAATACTGATTTTCCTATGGCAGATTCTTCTTACTCTGATGGAGAAGATGAAGAGGGTGAAGATGAAGTGAAGAAAAAAACTGCACAAGTGCAGAGTAATGAAGGGACTCTGGCTGAAGTAATATGCCAGACCAAAGCTGAGATTACCATTGGACAGCTATTGGCTGTGGCACCTCATTGTAGGCACAGGCTGTATCAAGCAATTAATCATATTGCTCATGTGACAGAGAACACAGACCTGAACAACAAGGTGACAAGCTACAATGTGAAGCCAGAAGGGCGAGAAATAGTCATGGACTTTGATGATTCTATGCCAGTAATCCAATTGAGAATTAGAAGCACAGAACTAACTAATGTACTGATAGATGGAGGCTCAGGAGTGAATATCATGACAGACCAATTAAGGCAGAAGCTTGGTCTGAATAGTATGAAACCAGCCCCACTCACAGTAACAATGGCAGATCAAAGGAGTGTACAGCCTTTAGGCTTGATAAGAGGAGTTAAGATACAGATTCAGAAGATGATCTTTAAGATCACAGTGACTATGTTGAAAATGGATGATGTCATGGAAGCTTACTCCTTATTGCTGGGTCGACCATGGCTGAAACGGGCCAGGGTATTCCATGACTAGAATTCCCAGTTACTGACTGTGCATGATGGGAAGCACAAGATACAAGTCACCACTAAGAAATCTAGTAGGCTACCTACTACCAGAAGACCTCGGGGGGTCAGAGAGTATGACTGGAGGGGAGGACTTGATGAGGAGCAGGAGACTACTCTACTTGCTGCACACCCAGAGTGGGAGCAGGTTGCAGAAATGCAACTGGGAGGTCTGAGTTGTTTTAAAGGTATCTGTTGTGGTGCAGTAACGGCAACCCCAATTGAGGGTGAAACAAGTAGTTACCCCCTACATTTCTATGAGGAGAGAGAGGGAGAAATAGAAATCCTAGAAGAACCAGCCATTGTGAGTTTACAGGATGAAGTAGTGGCTAGATGGACAATCACGGCTGAAGAGCAGGTGAGAGACGTGAATGTGGGAACTGAGAAGGAACCAAGAATGGTGAAAGTAGGGGCTGACTTGGAGCCAGAATTCCTTGAGGAAGCTAAGAGCCTGTTTATCAAATACAAAGATGTATTTGCTTGGAGCTATGAGGATCTGAAAGGGATACCACCTGAGATTTGCCAGCATAAGATTGAACTGGAACCAGGGTCAGTGCCAATCAAACAGGCTAGGTACAAGATGAATCCTAACTATGTACAGAAGGTTGGGGAAGAGATCAAGAAGATGGCTGAGGCTAAGTTCATATACCCAATAGAGTATACAACCTGGTTGTCACCCATTGTGATAGTTCCCAAGAAGAATGGCAAACTGAGAGTTTGTGTGAACTATAAGAAGTTGAATGTTTGTACAAAGAAATATCCATTTCCTTTGTCATTCACAGAAGCTGTACTTGACACTGTTGCAGGCCATGAGATGTACTCATTCATGGATGGCTTCAGTGGATATAACCAAGTGCAAGTGGTGGAAGAAGACCAGGGGAAGACAACTTTCATCACAGACTGGGGTGCTTATACATACAAAGTCTGCCTTTTGGACTTTGTAATGCACCAGCAACTTTCCAGAGGGTGATAAGTGAATCTTTTCACGAGTATCTGGATGATTTCATGCAAGTGTTCTTAGATGACTTCAGTGTGTACAACTCTAAGAATGAGCACTTGCAGAAGTTGGAATTATGTTTGGTCAGATGCAGGATGAGAGGTCTTGGTCTAAATCCAGAAAAAACGTACTTTCTGTGTGAATTCAGGGGTACTACTAGGACACATTGTGTGTAAGAGGGGACTGCTTGTGGATCCCAGAAAGACAGAGGCCATTAAAGCATCTCCACCACTAGGAAATGCTAAGAGTCTAAGGAGGTTCCTTGGACAAACCAGTTACTACAGAAGGTTTGTCAGACGGTATGCACAGATGGCATCACCTTTGAGCAAGCTTTTGAAGAAGGATGCAGTGTTTACATGGACAGCTCAGTGTCAACAGGCTTTTGAGGAACTTACGTTGTCAGTAACAACTACACCTGTGTTGATTAACCCCCACTGGCATGTAGTATTTCATGTGCACTGTGATGCCTCAGGAGAAGCATTGGGAGCGGTGTTAGCCCAAAATATCACAGGAAACATAGATTCACTTGTGTACTTTGCTAGCAGGTTGTTGAACAGTGCTGAAAGGAATTATAGCACCACTGAAAGAGCAGCATTGGCAATGATTTATGCAGTCATGAAATCCAGGCATTACCTATTGGGAAGGAAGTTTATGTTTTTTGTGGATCATCGGGCTTTGATTTATCTGGTGAACAAGCCTTTGATAAGTGGCAGAATAGCAAGATGGTTAATAATCTTGCATGAATTTGAATTCAAAGTTGTTTACAAGCCTGGCCATTTGCATCTTGTGGCAGATCACTTGTCACGTCTATCAACAGGAGAGCCCGCCACAGGAGTAGACGATCAACTACCTGATGCGAGTCTATTTGCAGTGGAGGTGCAAGGAAGTGCAGATGATTGGTTAGATTGGCAGTGGCCAATCAGATACTACCTTACTCATGGTCACTGCCCACCCAGTTATGGGAAGGAACAGAGAAAGAGAATAGCTATCAAGGCTTTACCTTACACTATGATAGGCTGCAAAATGTATAAGCTAGGACCTGATGGAGTTCTGAAACGATGCTTGTACCACCATGAAGTAAATAAAGTTTTGGAGGAAGTTCATAAAGGAGTGGCTGGAGGTCATTTTGGAGAGGAGACTACCAATAGGAAGATATTACATGCAGGTTTTTGGTGGCCTACTTTGTTCAAGGATGTACACAAGTATTGCAAGAGTTGTGATGAGTGTCAGAGGCTAGGACCATTGCAGAGATCTGGAAAGATGGCTTTGCATCCTACGATGCCTACTGAACCATTTCAGAAGTGGGGACTAGACTTTGTTGGACCAAATAAACCCACCAGCCAGAAATACACAGAACAAGTATATAATCACAGCCACTGATTATACTACGAAGTGGGTAGAAGCTAAGGCTTTGAGGGACACCACAGCTAAGTCTACAGCAAGGTTCCTATATGAGAACATACTCACAAGATTTGGCTGTCCCCTGGAATTTATTAGTGACCAGGGAAGTCACTTCATTAACGAGACTATAGAACTATTGACTAAAGAGTTCATGATTGTGCACAAGAAGAGTACAACCTATTACCCACATGGTAATGGGCAGGCAGAAGCCACCAACAAAATACTATGCACTATATTAGCTAAGATAGTCAATGCAAACAGAACAGATTGGGATACAAAGCTGCTGACAACTTTGTGGTCATATAGAACTTCATATAAAGTCACCACCAAGCATACACCATTCCAATTAGTTTATGGTATGGAAGCTTTACTTCTAGTGGAATTCTTGTTACCTACCATGAGAACTGAATGGGGAAGAAGAATGGAATTGGAGGATTCAATTAAAGTCAAGAAACATGAATTATATCATGTGGAAGAAGTACGTGCTGATACAGCAGATAACATGACCAGAATTCAGATGAAGAGGAATGATCAATTTGATGAAGGTAAATTGAAAACCTTTAAGATGGGTGATTTGGTTCTGTGGTTGCAGAAGAAGGGAAAGATTAAAGCTTCTAAGCTTAAGTCACCATGGAAATGACCTTATGTCATACAGAATATGTATGATAACAACACAGCCATGTTACAAACCATTAACAAAGAGATGCTGGGAAGAGTCAACGCCAATAAGTTGAAGGGATACAGTGGTATCCATGACAAACCATTGCAGCATGATTTGCATATTGAAACACAGAAACAGTCACGGGCTGCACCGGTGATACCAGCGGAGCATGAAGCACTTGTCGTAGATCCAAATGTGTATGGCCTGAGCGGAGAACATGGTTGTTCACACCGTTATCACAGCCCACCACAGCATCACACAACTTATCACAGCCTATCACAGCCCACCACAACATCATTCAGCCTATCACAGCCCATCACAACATCACACAATCTATCACAGCCCACCACAGTTTGACACAGTCTGTCACAGCCCAACACAGCCCACGCGGGTTGCACAGCCCATAGAGTCAGTGACAAATGGACGCGGGTTAACGTCAGAAAAATGGCCGGCAAGTAAATGGACTGCTTGGAAGTCAAACTCGGAGAATGTGCTACGTGGACAGGGGAAGACGGGAGCATGTTTAAAATCGAACACGTGGCCACGAGGGCAAAGCACACCGCGGTGCATATATTGCAAAAGTGGGTGTCATCATGCAAGAGGACAAATTGGGCCGTCAAAGTACCTACCCGGTACATCAGCCAAAACTAATTGTGGGCCCATCAATGCATTCAGGGCAAAGGTAACGGAACCCTTTACGTGTACAGCAAAGGGTGGCCTTTGCCAAATGTACTGTCATAGTGGACATTTTCAGGTGGGAATGTCCACTAAGGGAGGTAAAATTAAGAAGTTACCCAAGGGGGCAACAGCCAATCAGGAGCGAGAATTTCATGCAGGTGGTTCCCTCCAAGAAACAAGAACAAAAAATTAGAAAAATTCTGAGCGGAAGAGTCGGGGTGGCTCCGATTAACCAATGTCTCGCCGGGGGGAGCAATCAAAGCTATAGCTTTGTAGCTATGGCGGATATTACAGACTATACGTTAGCTTTACTTCTCACGTAGTGGCACAAGGACGGGCGGGTGGAAAGGACATTTTCTCTCACTCAATATTTGCAAGCCCCACAGGCTTACACGCACTTACCCGTTCTTTTCTGTGCCAACCATACTTTTATGCTCTACGCCCTGCAAGCTTTCCTACAGCTATTCCAAACAAGGCCTTCTTGTTTGTCTGGGATGAAGAGAATTAGGGGAATGGAGGATATCAGGGTGAAGAGCACCACGATTCTGCAAAAGCAAACAATTGCTACACCACAGGCAGAGCAGCTGCTAAAGGAGTTGCGGTTGGAAGGGCTGTTACGCAAGGAATGGTCCTTGCATCACCGGAAGTATGTAATTCAATTCATTGAGAACTTTGAGCCTCGGACCTGTAGGAGTTACACAAGTGAGGGGAGTAGATATACAGATTACTCCCCAGTACTTGCAGCAACTGTTTGAATTGCCGTCTGGGCATGTGAATGTGGATGAACACAGGGCAAGATTGCAAATAGTCAATTTGTTCCAAGAAGAGAGTTTCTTTAAAACTCAAGGATACACCTGCACCAAGGGTACTTGAGCAGATCATTTACGGAGGAGATACTGAAAGCTTTGAGGGGAGAGGATGTAGCTTGGGCGCAATTGATGTACAATGGTCTGGTGAAAGAGACAAAGCGGTTGCAGGGCACTGCTGCTAAGTCTCCGATCATAGTGTCTGGCCCAATAATTGCGCAAATTATCCTTGATTCTTGCATACTTGATGCGCAAGAACGCAAGGAGATGGGAGTGTTTGAGACAGTCACAACTGCGATTGAGGAGCAGGGCTCTTCACATGGTGAAGGAGGATTGGAGGGGCAGCACCAGTCCAAGAGGCAGAAGCGTGACACAACTATAGTGGCCGATCCACTAGCTTCAAGGAAACCACAAGATGATGATGTTTCCATAGCTCTTGTGCAGGATAGGGAACAACAGCACAGAGGGCTGTTATTACTGGAAGCACGGCCTCTGGAGAGGGAAGAAGAAATCACCTTTGTACCACAGCCACCATAGCCAGTTGACTCAATTGTTCCGGGGGTCACTCAGTTAGTACATGCTGTTACACCAGAGCCTATTACTGTGGAAGGAGAAGGGTTGGATATTCCCACTACAGAGCAGGTAGTAGCAGAAATTGAGAAGGGTGACCTTCTCTATGAAAACTCTGGCTTGGTCAAGGAACCAGTGGTACCCAAGATGCAGAGTTTGTCAAAGGAAGTTCTTATTGTGCATGTGATACCCGAACCTGTGGCGGAGGTTCTAGGGGTAGACTGTCAAGGTGGAGGATCAGGGAGAACAGCAGTAAGTTCACCATGAAGACCCACAACAGGCCATGCTTATGAGTTCCATAAGCAGGACACTCAATTTGTTGGGCACATATGTGAAATCCCATGTTCCATCAACACAATTGGCAGCTTTGAGGGAGGAACTCGAGTAGGAGTTTGAGGCTAGAATTGCCACTGAGTATGCAAACAAGGTGGATGTGGAGGCCAACCTCGAGTTGCAGAAAGAATTGGAGGACACCAAGGCTGCCCTGCAACTAGCAAAGGAGAATCTGATTGAAGCGGGTCTGGAGCAGGAGAAGTTGCATGAAGCACATAAGCAGCAGCTATACCAATTGCAGGTGAAGCATGAGGGCAAATTGCAGGACTCGAAGGTGCTCCATACGGAATTGGAAGCAGTTCATCAGAGAATGACCATACAATGTGCCACACTAACAACTGCTCTGGAGCAAACTGCATTAAAAGTTAACAGACAAGGAGAGAGATGTATGATGGCAGAGGCTAGGACAGTAGAGCAGGGGAAACTTATTGCTGATCTGAAAGCTACTATCCGTCGCAATGAGGATATTTTCCAATAGTACAGTCAGGTTGACGCTGAGAAGGAAAGAGTCATCCTGAGGTTGCAGCAATCACTCACGGGCCACAAGAATGAACTCTCTATGGCTAACAAGGCTTGGAAGGAAGCCAATAATCTGGCTGCTGCCTATGTGGCCCTGGTTGAACCTCATGCGAAGCGCATGGAGGCTTTACAGCAGCAGTTAGATGTGTACAGACTTAAGGAGGAGCACGCTCTCAGGGGTGCTATATAGGACTTGGTGGATAATCATCTTATGCAAGTATGGTTAACACAAGGGCCGGTGGAAGGGAAGGCACCACGAAAACTCACCCAGGGGGAGATGATTGATCTCAGGTTGCAGGTGCAGAACATTGCCACAACTACTATAGACAATATCTATAGTAGAATAGCAGAGTTACAGGATGATGTGGAAGGGCTGCAGACTCAAGTGGATGACTTGAGTTCCAACATTGACAAACGAGTCTTTGTTCCTGAGGGGCAGCTAGTGGCTACTTATTTGCATGCTAGGACTCTGATTTTCCAGTCTTCATCACATGAGGTGCAAGAGTTGCTAGCAGTAGGAGGGACAGTGGCGGCAATATCACAGCCTCCACAGCAGGTGGCTGTGTAGGTGGCAGACACTATTGATACCATGGCGAAGCCACAGTCTGAGGTTTGGGGGGATGTTGCTTTCAACCCACCTAGGACTCCTGCTGCACTGGAGTACAATCGGGCTATAATTATGCCCTTCAACCAAATTCCCATTGTGATGAGTCAATAACAATGTAGGTCAAAGTCAAAGTCAAATACCCGTGCGATCTGCTCGATGGCGCCACGTGCCCTCTCCACGATTTCCTAAACTAGTGACATAAGCAACTTGTCCGACACCGCTCCACTGCGCTGTCAGAATGAACTAGTGTCTTAGCACTGGTGGCCCCCCCATTCGCAAAGTCCGTTACGACTGGATTTGCAATAGTAAGTGCAGTCATTTTGGACACACTTCCTACTAGTGCTAGGTAGCGTCCCTAGAAAGTATGGATGTTAGTCAAGTGGTCTTCGATGAGAGTGGGAGCATCATGTAGGATATCTTTGTCTGGGTTACACTTTGCTAAACATATGTGTATATGAGGGGCATAGCGTGAGTTTTGAATGTAGCGGACATCCATCGGTTGTGGGGAGGATGAATGTTGTTGATGAACATGTGATAAGTATTGGGTGTTGGTGCGTTTATGGAAGTCTGTGAGTAGGGTGAGGTTATGGTCGGGGTCGCAGTCATCATGTGAGCCAAAGAAGTCATCTTCTTCTTGCCATTAGTTTTCCTCGGATGGATAATTGGCCCATTTGTAGTAGTAGTATATATTCAAGTAGGTAGCTCCAAAGCTGTCTGTAGTTGTGCGTGACTTAACACCTAATGTGGCTTCTCTTATGAAGGCGTTGGGATTGTCTATGTTCACATGGGTGGGGGACGTTGGCGGGACAATAGTATCTAAGCAAGACAACTGCTGGAGGACGTATTGCATGGGTCAGGGGCTAGAGGTGGTGTGGTAGCAGCGGATACTGAGCTTGAATTTTTCCATTTTTTAAAATTCATACGACCGCCAATATTGGCGGTCGCTTCAATTGTTCCACTTTTTAAAATTCAAGCGACCCCCAATATTGGTGGTCGCTTGAATTTTTCCATTTACTAAAATTCAAATGACCACCAATATGGGCGGTTGCTTGAATTTTTGGCATTTCTTTAAATTCAAGCGACCGCCAATGTCGGTGGGCAGACATGAGCTCAACCCCCAAGGACTCCACATGGTTGTGCCGACGATGCCCCAGGCACGTGGCCTGTCTAAGCTGCCAAGTACATGGGTCAACACCGCGGGAAGCCATATTGGCAGTCGCTTGAAAATTAAAAAATTAAAAAAATGCAGCGAATGTATCACATCAACCGTTTGTGGCCTAGACATAAGCATGTCGTGCAAACAAAAAACAATTACGGAGAGTTGAGCTCTTGCATGAACTTGCATTTCGAGAATTGCACATTGTGGGGCAAACCACTCATAAAGGGCAATATCTCGTATAGCTTGACAGCGTTGTTGTACGTGGAGTTGATCATATTGTTGCGTCCAGTGGATTGTCATATTGCCAGCGGGAGGAATGTCGGGAAGCAATACATGTTTGTCGATATCCATGACATGTTTGCGCCCTAGGGGGAGGAGCCAGTATGGATACTTCAACAACATGACGAGGTGGAAGGACAAACCTCGAAGGTGTTGGAACATGGGGTGGACACCAGAGCAATGGCAGTGTCAAAAGGTGCAGGGGAACAAGTACGTACGAAAGTGCAAGAGTGAGAAATATGCAAAAGTCGAAAGTGCGAGAGTGGGAGAGTGAGAAATATCCAACATTATGAGGGTAAGGGAGGAGCAAGATTGTCTGTAAATGTATCACAATCCCATCACTGAACTTCCCTGTAATTGAGACGCAAACAATGTTGAGCTATACACGACGAGGCAACAACACACCACAGACGACAAGCGTGGGCAAAGCCGACGACGCAAGTGCGGAGCTGGACAACAATCGCATCGTCAGCTTTGCCCACGCTTGTCATCTATGGTGTGCTGCTGCCTCATCGTGTACAACTCAACATTGTTTGCGTCTTAATTACAGGGTAGTTCAGTGATGGGATTGTGATACATTTACAGACAATGTCTCTCATCCCTTCCATCCTAATGTTGGATAGTTCTCACTCACGCACTGTGTCTTGCACACCAGACACATGGAAGCACACTCTCTCGCCCAATGCAGTTTCTCAAGTTCCTAATGTATTTGAATTGCAGAATCTTACATAGGGCAACACCTTTGGAACTTCAACGACACCAGGTACATGAAAGTGAAACCAAAACAACGGGATATAAGCTTGCATTAATGCAATGTTGCTCGGTTGCACGTCCAGAGCCTTCAGAGCTCCCTCAAAACCTCCAAATTCGTAGTTCTACATGGAAAAAATGACAAAAGAATACAAAAACATACACTTCAAGTACCAGATTTGTTTCTTGGAGGTCACACCTGTACAACACTCGTTTCATTGCTTGCTCGCTGTTGTACTGGTTTTTGAATTTGTAGGACCTGGAGATTCTTTTGTCTCTCTCAAACTCCCTGAAGAAATAGTTGTTCCAGACAGCGAGCTTCCATCTCCTGATATAGGCCTCCAGTGTGATCCGGGGGCAAGTGTTCCAGATCTCCAACCACCTGATTTTGGTTGCATCGTCTACCATTGAAATGGAAAGGCGATGCATTTTCTTTTGGGTCATCTCTGGCTTGGAGCCATACTTGTCATAATGTGTTTTCACCTATTCCAGAAATTCCGTGCCAAGACTTGGATCTGCTATGCGGATTTGTTTGTCGAACGCACTCATGAGGTTTTTCCTTTGATTGTTCATCTCAAATTTCATAATGTCCTCAAACCCAATTGCAGACCTCTGCTCTTCTGTGTGGGAAGCATAGTACTCTGCTTTTGCCCTCAAACCAGTTTCTGCTATTTCTTGCTGCATACATTATAGGGAGAAAGAATCAAACACTGTCGTTTCTTGATAAGATTTGCAATAACAACAATCAAACACATGTCAAGAAGCTAACCGTGTACATGTAGTCAAGAAAAGCCTCCCTTGTCAGGTTGTACCATGTGCTTGTCTTCTTTTCAGCACACCTCTTCATCTGCTGAGGACTGAGCACGTTCGTGAATGACTCCAGCGGCATCAGCCCAGAGATTTGTCGTCACATGGGAGGTTTCATTGGACCTGGAAAAACCTTCAACTCATAAGATGATTTCTAATTGTGCAAACGCAGATCGGAACAGGAACAATGTTGGTAACTTACTTGTTTATGTCGTGCATGGCTGTCAAGACCTGCGTGACACGTCCTTTGTGGTTGAGTACCATGGAAACCACTCTCCAGTGCCATTCGATTTCGTCCGAGTGCAAGCTTGAAATGTAATCCATCCAAGCAAGCAGTCTATGGTTCCCATCCCAGACAAAAAACATCTTTCCCATAAACACTTTTGTGGAGGCCTTTTTGGACAGCTTGAACTCAAACTCCCTGTTTACATCCTGCGAGCATGCATCCCAACTTTGCTCTATGTCCTCTGTTACAAGACACTCCTCTCCTTTCATGTTCACAGTGGATACATAGAACACTGCAGATCCCTTGACATAGCCGTGAACAAAATCGTTCTTCAACTTCGTGATGTCGTTCCTCAATGCGGGTCGAACCACGGGCATGGAGATCATCTTGCATAGTGGGATAACCAGGTTTCCGCCGGGAACCTCCATCGATAGAATCACCTTCGAGGAGTTCACTTTCTGCCCACCCATAACCTCCTCAGCCTTGTCTTCATAGTGTCCCTCAAATGACTCTTCCTCACCATCACCTTCTGCCACTGCCGCATCTCCCCCCACGGATTTCCTTTTTCTTTTCCTCTGCAGGTAATGAATATCCCTGTGAGTGACAGATTGAGCTCCCATGGATCAACCTTGCGTTGACGCAAGGTTGATTGATGGGGATGTAGCTTAGTCTGAAATGCATATTGCAACAGTCCATTGAACCCACTAAATGCTTTGCGTTGACGCAGGGTTCTTTTGGGGGCTTCAGATAATCGACTTTCCCTACTTTGCGGTTCCTGGTGCGAGACTTCGGATGCTGGGAGTGGCATCAAAATCAGCCTCGCGTCAACGCAAGGTTGATTCGAGTGCTGAATCTGCTTCATGTCACCTTCATAAACATACACTTTGGAGGTCGACATCAACCTTGCGTTGATGCAAGGTTGATGCCGAGCTCTCAGATTGGTGTTCAACAAACAAAAAAAATCAGATGGAAAAGCACATTGCAACTTATGGTTTCTTCTTGGCACTTGATGATGCACCGGGAGCATTCAACAGTTCCATGGCTGCCATGCGTTTAGGGTTGGTGGGAATGAACAAAAAAGACACACGAATCAACCTCGCGTCAACGCAAGGTTGATTTGAGTGCAGCATCTGCACTCGTTTCATGCCCAAAACATACACTTTGGAGGTCGACATCAACCTTGCGTTGACGCAAGGTTGATGTCGACCTCTCTGATTAGCATGGAACAGACAAAAGCAAAAAAGGGAAAAAGAGGGTTGATAGTCACCTCCGGTTTCTTCTTTACACTTGATGATGCTCCTGAGGCATTCAACTTTTCCATGAGGTCTGGAGGCAGCATGCTTCCAAGGAGGTCCCGGTGGTGCGAAACAACGGCAGACGGCATGGTTTCTGTGTCCATCTCTCCTCCCTGCTCTCTTAAGACCTGGTTCTCCACTCGCAATGCTTCCTCCCGAGCCCAGCTGACTTCCTCGTCCTCCCCCCCTTCTATTGGAGGTTGCTCTTCGGTCGCCTCCGGGATCGCTTCAAGACCTTCCTCTCCAAACAGTGGTTGCAGAATCGGGTTTTGGCGTTCGTCCTCATCTCCGCCGGAGGTTTCTTCTCCCATTCTAAGTTCTTGTCTTGCCTTCCTCATCCTCTCATTAGCGCGTACCCTTTGCTTGTTTGATGTGAAGTAAAGTGTTCTTCGACGTTTTCTTCTCCCTCGGGATGTGGTCACCGTCTCTACAGAATCCAGGGTTGCAAGGACAATAAGGAGAAGAAGGAAAAAAGGGGGCTACGGTGGGTTCACCGCAAGGCCTTCCACGCCAAGATGATCGCTCGGAACGACCTGTGCGCCACATGCTCATTCCACATGCATGGCGAACATGTGTCCATCTAACCGTTATGAATATCTCCGGAAATCATTTTTTTCTCATCCACCGAAATTCGTTCGGGTCCACCTCTCATCCAAAAAAGTTCATTGTTGAGTAATAGCTTTTGGGATGTTTCAGAGGAATGTGAAGTATGTATAGTTGTACAGCGGTGCAGGTGCCGTTAAAATTGAATGGAAATGGGCATCTCATCTGGAATCTCTGACATGACAAGCAAATGGCGGCTCTGTCAGTCAATCTTACTGAGTTGGTTATCCAATGCACTGGTGGGGCACCTGTGAGAAAACAGTTGGATTCTTTGATTAGGGCTGACATTATCCACTCCGCATTTGGGCACTCTGCGACCATCCACTTGGTTCGCATGGGGACACATTTCTATGATGTGCCGAACCGCGTTAGGAGACCTGCAAGCGGGAGCGACACCTGCAATTGTGTGTAAGGACGTCTTCTATACAGCCAAAAAACTCCGCTCTAGTACAACCTGCAATCAGAAGCAACGTCGGACTATGAATTGTGCGTTTTGAAGCAACATTGACAGATGGCCTCCCAGCCCATGGGCTCCCTTGACGCGGACTTCTTCAGTGAGGACCACCCTGTCACCTTTTCTTACGAGGTGGAAGATGACGGTTTTGCGGTGGTGCATGAACACGTGCTTGCAACGCAGTTTCGGTTGGAAAATGGAACTCTATTCCTTGAAATGGAAGTGTACGATGCCAATGGAAAACTGCTCAAGTACGCGTTCTAGAAACCTTCGCATACTGCACCAACCACACAATGGAGAGTGACTCCAGGCAAATACAGGGTGCTCAGTGCTCCTCGGAGACAGTTTGCAAGATCGTTCATTACTCCTGGCACGGCAGCATCAGTGGCCCAGGAGAAAACACCCGTGGTTGTCAAGAAGGAGTCAAGTACCGTTAACACTGTAGTTGAGCTTTCGGACTCATCCTCCGATGACGCCTGTGAAATACCGCTCGTGGATCAGCCATGTCCACATCAAGAAGCAGATGTGGAGGAGATCACCAGTGTCATTCCTAAACTGAAAGCCATGGGTGGGATGGCAGGATTCAAGAGTGAGTTGAGGGGGATTGACTGGAGCACTTTCAATGTTCAGAGGGTGGCATTCTTGCTGGAATCTTTTGATGGTAATACTGTTTTCGAGCTACCTCCTCCTGGTCACGTGGGGGGCATTTCCAGTCTCATGGAATGAATGGACAAAAAGCACGATGGGCACCCTTGGTGCCGCACAAAAACCTCCAATATTCACAACCACGTCAACCTCATATTCAGGCGAACAGTCTGTAATGAGCAACTGAAATGCGAGAACATGAAATGCAGACACTTCGCATTGTCGGGTGTGCAAAACCAAAGCGAATGGGATGGTGTCAATGAGAATCCATTCAAGCCTGGTTTGACACCACCATACAGTAACACTTTTGTGTGCAAGTTCTGTAGGGTACCACCTTGCTGCCTTATAATGTGTGGCGCCAGAATGTACTATGTGGTGCATCGATTCAAAACCCTGACTAGAGCCTGTGTCCATTTCGGTTTTCACAACCACCCTGTGTCCAAGGGGGATTACAGGGAGAGCGTTGAGATAGTCTTGCGTCTGATAAGGCAAGAGTTGGATACCAATCCAACTGGAACCACATCTGCAATTGCCATGGGGGCGAGCAAGTCCTTTCTGGAAAGCCGTATTCTGTGTGCATCGGATTCGGTTGGAGGAAAACTGGAGGGACCAGCTTTGGACACTGTTATGGACCATTTCTCGACTTTGACTTCTCCAAACATTAGGAATCAGGTGAACGCTTTAAGAATGGGCTCTGGGAGCCGAGGTTATATGGACAATATTATGGATTTGAAGAAAAGGAGCATGTATGACTACATCCAAGATAGCGTTTTCCCGGGGCAAGGAGCCAGGAAAGTGTTCCTGTTCAAAATGTCCACAAAAGGTGAGGGCAGCGGAGTCAGCCTGGTTAAACGTATGCAAAAGGGTGGCGATCTTGCCAGCACGGATAAGGTCATCGGCCGTAGCCGCATACAAATCTCTTCCATTTTTGCCGGATTGCTGCAACTAGACATTGTGCACTGTCTCCGCTAGATTGCAAGACGACATGTCCGCCATCTCCTTAATGGACATATGCTGCAAGGCAAAAAAACACAAAGCCGATATTAGGATGGGACCCTGAAAGATATATCCGAAGCACCCAAAGGAAGGTGAATGCAAACCGCTCACCATTGTCATGGCCGCTCCCCACTGTCGGTAACGGAAGTGCCAAAATGCGAACCAGTCTTCCAGTGCCCTCATGCTGTCCTCCGATGCCGCTCCAGATGAGTACCACCAGGCACGAATTGTCTGGAACAATGTATTTGCTTCCCCCATAGTTTTGGCGTCTTTGTACTGTTTGCACAGTTGACAATGCATACTTTGCATATCTGGCTTGATGTCTGCCTTTGTGTGTTTGTCCAGGGATTGTGTCCAATGGAAAAGACACGTACGTTCTCTTCCAGGCATTGGCACTTTTGGATCTCCCGTCCCGAATACAATGCGGACAGCGTTGAAGTTAGCTTGAGCACTGTCGGCCATGAAACCAACAAAATTGGGAGATGGGAGACCATTGGAGGCCATAACACGAATGAGAGCTTTCCACATGAGCTGTTGTGAATCTGTGTCCTCTGACTGCATGTCACACACTGCAATTGTCATGACACGCTGGTACACAGGGTCGTAAACATGACATGTCATTGTGGTCCAGTCTTTACCCCTCTTGACGTGATCGAACATAAGGAAGCAGTGGGGAGGCAAATGTTTTTTTTTCTGTTGGATCTTTGTACAGGTGTTGCACACATATTTAAGCACATGTAGGAAAACGATGGAGGGACATCCGGGACTGGCAACCCATCAGGGATGTCCAAGATGATGAGTTCGGCTGCATATGGCTTCTCCTTCCCGTTCACCCAGGATTTGGTCATTTTAGCCTGCAAACAAGCATGCAATGGAATGCTCAAGAGGATTGAAACGATCCATGCACACAATAGACAAGAAGCAAAAGACAACACGCACCGTGCCGAGGAACTCCACAATCCTCTCCCACACTGGTGATGGTTCGCCCTTGTAATCAGATTTCTTGGACTCCATCATGGCAAGGAACCCGACGTTGGCCATCTCCAACCTGGTAGGGCGAATGACCCTCGTGGGATGCTCCACTGCATGGTACGGGTCCTTGGGATCAACCACCCCCTTGTTCTTTCTCCCGGATCCCCTACCATGCGGTGGAGCTACTAGACAACCACCAGAGGGCCAGTATCTGCAACACTTCCCTGCCCACCTACCTACCCTTGTGCCCCCTTCCCCCTACCCCTTCCTTTCCCCACACCACCAGCAACATCCTTTCCCTTTGCCTTTCTACCTTTACCCGGTGTATCCTCAGCGGGAGGCTCCTTCTCTGCAATTGTCCTCAAATTTCTCTCATGAATGTCGAGGTCGGCTGCTGCGGCGGTAGCTGCTATACGCTCATTCTCTCTCCTCAAATACACCTCTTGAGCTGGGGTCTCTGAAGCAGGACAATCCAAATACCAACCACAAGCAAAAAGATGGTCTGGGCCCCAGTCATGCAAGATCCCCGTAGTAAACATGGTCTGGTTGCCAGCAGGGACAAGCCAAAGGTCCACGAAATCAGGATGTTTGTCCAAGCAGTTCTCTGCCATGAGAACATACTTTATATACCTGCAGGAACAGAGACAACCTCATTATGCAATGCAAATATTGTCTCCCAGCTTTTCCACCCCATCACGAAGACCCCCTAAAAGAGTATGCGGCACAGTACACTCCACCACAAACTCATATGAGCCAGCCAAAAACAGGTTGGATGGAGGAGATTGTGTCTATGCAAAACAAAGAAGCACAATCCATTTCGCATCTATAAAGGCATCGTTTCCAGGCTTCCTCTCCTTTCTCTTGTTGGTCAAGCTCATTTGTTCGACTGATGCCAGCATCCTTGCTGAACTTTCTAAAGAAACAAGATTGCCACACTGTGGCTCTCCATTTCCTCATGTATGCTTGGAAGGAGACCTTTGGTTCTGTCATGGTGATCCCATAGTTAGCCAGCTGCGTATGTAGAACCGACCGGGCCCTTTTCTCCAACTGCAGACCAATACAGAAGCAAGAATGAACACAAAAACAATCACAACCAATGTAACATGGAAAAAGAATGACAGAAAAAACGAAAAGAAAGTGACACAGCAAAGGACATCATACCTGGCTCTAGTAAGTGGCCTTGTGAAGCCATGTGTCCAGCACATTGTCACTGACATGAATGACACGCTGGGTCTTCTTCTCTTTCTCCGGCCTGGGGAACATGTGGGTATCCCTAACAGTGGGATCGGAGTTCCATATCTGTAGCCACTTCACCTTCTGTTCTGAAGACACAACGGCAGTAGACAACCTGTGTAACTTCTCCTGGGCCATCTCCGGCTTGCCTGGCTTGTTGTAATGGGTTTTCACCTCTTGAAGGAACTCTAGTCCGAAGGTTGGGTCTGCAATTCTCAGTTGTTTCACAAAAGCACTCATAATAGTCTTTCTTGTGGCGGTCATCTCCTTCTGGATGTGACTCTCAATGCCCTTTGTTGTCCTTCTCTCCTCAGGGGTAGAGCTGTAGTATTCCAGTTTGCCACGCTCTCCTGCATCTGCAATGTCTTGCTGCAAGGGAATGCACAAGAGTTGCATCAACCCAAGGGCAAGGGAAACAAACAGAAACAAACATGTGGAAGCAGGAATATCAAAAGGCTAGATGATGGAAGATGTATCTCACCGCGTACATATACTCCATGAAAGCCTCACGGGTCAACGAGTACCACGTTTCTGATGTCTTGGAGCTTTCGCACTTCTTGTACGTCTCTGCTGAAAGGATGGTCTTGAAGTTGGTCAAGGGCATCTGCCTGATCCTTTGTATCCTGTACAGTGTGTGAACCAGACTCGTTTTGACATGCGATGACTCCGTCCCTTTGAAGAATGATGTGTGAAAGTCAGAATGAAATTCAAGGAGCGTCAACAGAGGATTGGAACCAAAGAACCACGGAACCACAAGTGGAACATGTAGAATGAGAAACCAACCTGTTCACATCATTCATTGCCGTCAGAAGACCCATCATGTTCCTGTCACAATCCAGCACCATCGATCGAATAGAGTAATGCCACTCTTCCTCCTACGAATGCAGCCTCCCAATGACAGCCATCCATGCAAGCAACTGGTGGTTGCCATCCCAAACGTGAAACATCTTCCCTAAGAATGCCTGGGTGGAAGGTTTCCTGGAGAGAAGAAGTTCGAAGGATTTGTTCACCTATCTCCAAATGGGATCCCAGGAGTCCACGATTGACTCATCCACAAGGAGCTCAATGCCTCTGGAATCCTTTGTAGAAACGTAAAAGACTGCGGATCCATCCAAATACCCATGAACAAACTCGGCCTCCAGCTTCAGGATGTCCTTGATGAGGGGTGGACGAACGACGGGCATGAAAACCAACCTACACAGGGGAATCTTCAACCTCCCACCCGGGGCAAGCATACTTTGCACCACAAGCTGAGAGTTTACCTTCTGACCCCCCAGCATCTCAGCAGCTTTGCTTTCATAGAACTCATCGTCCACATCAACAATGATCTCCTTCCCCTGCCCCCAAGGGATCACATCCGCCACACTTTGCATCTTCTCCTGCAGAGTTGTTCATTCAAATTGATATAAGAGAGAGGCATGAAACAATGGTGTTTTGAGCATGGCAGACAGGCCCTATGTGGCCCAATTTCTCATCAGAAAACAAGCAGTGTGGGGGCCGAAAATACTGTGCATTGCCGCACACTGTTTCAGCTTCCAAATAGTAGAGTGTTTTGAACATGATATTTGGCCCTATGTGGCACATTTCCACCAAAAAAACAGGCAGAGAGGGGGCCAAAAAGGGGGCACAAACAGTGTGCGTTGCCGCACACTCTTCGTGCTACCAACTATGGGTGTTTTGAGCATGCATACTGGCCCTGTTTGGCCCAATTTCACATAGAAAAACAAGCACAGAGGGGTTCCAATAAGGGTTTGTTTCAACCTGCCAGAGTGGCCCTAGGTGCCCGATTTTCACAACAAAAAACAAGTAGACAAGGGGGCTCAAATAGTGTGCGTTGCCACACATTGTTTGAGCTTGCAATAAGGGGTGATTTTAACATGGCATAGTGGCCATGAGTGGCCGATTTTGAAATAAAAGAAAAGTCAGTGAAGGGGGCTCAAATAGTATGCATTGCCGCACACTATTTGAGCTTCCATTTTGGGGGGGATTCAACCTGCCAGACTGGCCCTAGGTGCACAATTTCCATGTCAAAAAACAAGCAAATCAGGGGGCTCAAATAGTGTGCGTTGACGCACAGTGTTTGGGCTGCCAAGTAAGTGTGAATTGAACCTGACAGAGATGACCTTTGTGGTCGATTCTAAAATGAAAAAATAATGTCAAGTATGGGCTCAAACAGTGTGCAATGCCACACACTGTTTGAGCTTCCAAAAAGGGGTGGAATGAACCTTATAGAGAGGCGACTGTGTGCACGATTTTCACATTCAAGAAACAATTACAAGGGGGGCTCAAACAGTGTGCGTTGACGCACACTGTTTGAGCTGCCAGGTTAGTGTGGATTGAACCTCACAGAGTTACCCTGTCTGGACAATTTTATTATGGAAAAAACAATGAGAAGGGGGGCTCAAACAGTGTGCATTGGCGCACACTGTTTGAGCTACCAGGAAATTGTTCATTGAACCTCACAGAGATATCCTGTCTGGACGATTTAATTATGAAAAAACAATGAGAAGGGGGGCTCAAACAGTGTGCGTTGGCGCACACTGTTTGAGCTTCGAATTAGGGGTGGATTGAACCAGACAGAGAGGCCCCTGTGTGCAGCATTTCCACACCAAAAAACAAGGCACAAGGGGTACTCAAACAGTGTGCGTTGACGCACGCTGTTTGAGCTTCCAATTTGGGGTGGATTGAACCTGCCAGAGTGGCCCTATGTGGCCGTTTTGAACATGAAAAAACAAGCAAAATGGGGGGCTCAAACAGTGTGCGGTGCCAACAGTGTGCGGTGCCGCACACTGTTTGAGCTTCCAATTCGGGGTGGATTGAACCTGCCTGAGTGGCCCTATGTGGCCGATTTTCAGATGAAAAAAACAAGGTGGGATCAAACAGTGTGCGTTGACGCACACTGTTTGAGCTGCCAGGTAAGTGTGCATTGAACTTGCAAGACTGGCCCTATGTGGCCGATTTTCACATGAAAAAAACAATGACAAGGTGGGCTCAAACAGTGTGCGTTGACGCACACTGTTTGAGCTGCCAGGTAAGTGTGTATTGAACCTGCAAGACTGGCCCTATGTGGCCGATTTTCAGATGAAAAAAACAAGGTGGGATCAAACAGTGTGCGTTGACGCACACTATTTGAGCTGCCAGGTAAGTGTGCATTGAACTTGCAAGACTGGCCCTATGTGGCCGATTTTCACATGAAAAAAACAATGACAAGGTGGGCTCAAACAGTGTGCGTTGACGCACACTGTTTGAGCTGCCAGGTAAGTGTGTATTGAACCTGCAAGACTGGCCCTATGTGGCCGATTTTCACATGAAAAAAACAATGACAAGGTGGGCTCAAACAGTGTGCGTTGACGCACACTGTTTGAGCTGCCAGGTAAGTGTGCATTGAACCTGCAAGACTGGCCCTATGTGGCCGATTTTCACATGAAAAAAACAATGACAAGGTGGGCTCAAACAGTGTGCGTTGACGCACACTGTTTGAGCTGCTAGGTAAGTGTGCATTGAACCTGCAAGACTGCCCTATGTGGCCGATTTTCACATGAAAAAAACAATGACAAGGTGGGCTCAAACAGTGTGCGTTGACGCACACTGCTGGAGCTGCCAGGAAATTGTTGATTGAACCTCATATAGATACCTTGTCTGGACGATTTTATTATGAAAAAAGCAGTGAGAAGAGGGGCTCGAACAGTGTGCGTTGGCACACACTGTTTGAGCTTTGAATTAGGGGTGGATTGAACCAGATAGAGAGGCCCCTGTGTGCACCATTTCCACACCAGAAAACAAGGCACAAGGGGGGCTCAAACAGTGTGCGTTGACGCACACTGTTTGAGCTTCCAATTCGAGGTGGAATTGGGTTCTCTGCTTGTTCAAAAAGAGGTGTATGACGAGGATAGGAATTTGGATTCTGGGCACTTGGAGAAACCATTGGTTGGCGAGTGTGGAAGGAAGTGGAGAGTCCTTCCAGGCACATACCGGGTCCTTGGAAAAGACAGAAGACAATCAGCAGGATCACTAGTTATCCCTGGCACTGCAGCATCGGTCGTGTAGCAGAAGGGCACAGTTCATGTGAAACAAGAGGTGAGCACATCCACTACATTTGTGACTCTTTCAGACTCGTCCTCGGAGGATGTTTCGGAGATTCCTCTGCCAATGCAGACTCCATTCTTGGATGATGACGAGTTGCAGGAGATAACGAGTGTTATTCCGAAATTGAAAGCCCTCGCAGGGGTGTCTGGGTGCAAGAGCAAGCTGCGTTTTGTTGATTGGGAGTCCCTTCGTGTGCAGCGGGTTCAATACGTGCCAGCAGAGTTTGATGGGGACATCTTGTTTGAGCTCAACCCTCCCACGTCTTCCAGTGGACTAGCTGGGCTTCTGCAGGGCATGGACAAGAAACATGACGGACACCCTTGGTGTAGGACAAAAACGTCGAACATCCACAACGACATTGGATTGAAATTTCTAAGGTCGGTCTACGTTGGGCATTGTAAGTGCGTGAATATTTCTTGCCCTCGCCTGAGAAACAGCGCTAAACCAAACGAAAGTGAGTGGGAAGGTGTGCCCCTGAATCCTTTCACCCCAGGGCTTGCTCCTCCCAAGACCAATACTTTTGTGTGCAGGTTCTGCAAACTTTCCCCGTCTTGTGTTTCTGTGTGCCATGCTCGTATGTACCAGGTGGCACACCAATGCAAGACAATGACTCGTGCTTGCATTCATATGGGTACATACGAGCATCCTTTGTCCAAAGGAAGTTGTAGGGATAGCGTGGACATCGCTAGAAATCTGCTGAAGCAGGAGTTCCACAATGCCCCTTGTGCAACACCTTTTGCTATAGCGCTTGCAGCTAGCAAGACATTCCTGGAAAAATACATACTGGGTGAAGGGGATGCGACACAACCAATGCTGGATGAAGATTCGCTTGAGGCAGTGATGGACCATTTCTCCGTGTTGAGCTCTCCCAATATTCGAAACCAGGTGAATGCACTCAGAATGGGCACAGGCTCTGCTGGATTCATGGACAACATTATGGACCTCAAACGGAGGAGTCGCTATGAATTCATTCAAAACAGTATCTTCCCTGGCCAGGGCTCATCCAAGGTGTATTTGTTCAAGATGTCCACAGTGGTCGAAGGCAGTGGTGTGAGCATTGTCCGCTGAATGCAACCTGGAGGAGATTTGAAAAAATGTTGGTTAATGTTTGATCACTGCAAACGGGTGAAGGGTTGGACAACCATGGCGTGCCATGTGTACGATCCAGCGTACCAACGTGTGCTCTCCATAGCAATTTGTGATATGCAGTCGGAGGACACTGAATCCCAGATGCTCATGTGGAATTCGCTCCTGGCCGTCATGCGGCGCAATGGAATACAGAACACAAATTTTGCAGGCTTCATGGCTGATAGTGCACAGGCAAATTTCAATGCAGTGCGGCGCGTGTTTGGTTCGGGGGATCCTAAGGTCCCAATGGAAAATAGGGAGTGCACATGCCTCTTCCATTGGAGTCAATCTCTGGCACGTCATACAAAGCGCTGCATTCGCCCTGAACTTCAATTGGAGCACAGAAGGCTCTGCCTCAAGTACAAAAATGCCACCTCAATGGGAGAAGTTGAGAGCACTTACCAAGCAATCCGGGCTTGGTGGTTCTCCTCTGGTGCTGCTACTGGTATCCACCTGAAGGAGTTGGAGGACTGGTTGGTTTTCTGGCACTTCAGGTACAGACAGTGGGGAGCTTTCATGACGACGGTAAGCCTCTTCAATCCCAGAAACACAAATTTCACTTGCATCATGCCTGTTCATTTGGGGTTGTTGGATTGTCACTTGCAGAACCTCTTCCATTTCCTTTCGTTCCTCACATTTCCATGCAATGCCTCCTGCAAGACATGTCCTTGGAGGACTTGGCCGACATGCCATCCTGTGATTTGGCGGAGACTGTTCACAACGCCTGGATGCAGCAGTCTACCAAAGCAGGACGTGACTTGTATGTGGCCACTGCTGATGACATGGTGCGGGCACTTACACAACAAACCAGGTCCCGCAATTTTCTGATGGGACGGGGCGGAGGCAAGGGCCTTGATACAACTTTGTTGATGCTAAGGGCTGCGAGTAGGTCCGGAGACCCATTGAAGATGGCCAGAGCTCTGAACAGGTGCACTGAAGGCTCCCTTTTGCAATCTAGGCTCCCCCATTTGGAAGGCGAGGAAAGATTTGGATCATGCAAAAGGAAATTGAACACTCCTCCAGGGTCGGATGGAGATTCCCATCGGCCGGACAAGGTCAATTTCTCTGTACCAAGGGTGTCTCCAGTGCAGACTAAGTCGTGTGCCCGCCCCTTCCCAGGTGGGTCCTCCTCCAGTGGAGCAAGTGCAGATCATGCAAGCACAGCAGCAGGAATCCCATTGGAGGAGGTGGTGGCCATGGTGCATGAATCTGATTGCATTGATAGTGAGTGGCATATAGAACGCACCCCACTAGGATCTAGAGTGGCTTGCATGGCAATTCGGACCCCCTCTTTCAAGAAATGCAAATAAAAAATATGCAAAGGCTCCAGGGGGACTCCAGCTCCAACATTCACAGGGTTGTTCCGACCTTATTATAGTGGGGAGTCAAAGAACCACAAGTTCTGGTTCTGCCCAGACGATATGGCACGATGCGTCAAGGGAACAGTTTGTCCTTCGGTGATAATGAAGCCCCCTCCCCCCGCAATTTGGCCTCTGAAACTTGGGACGTCGCTGTCATCAACCGAGATAAGCATGCTGGAGGAGGGAGGGTTCTGTCTTGCACGGTCCCGGGTGGTGCCCTCATGCACTGTCGGCACAGATGTGCCACATGCTCCGGCAATGCCCCCACCCGGTGCCAACTCCCACCCAACAAAAAGAGATGGAAAAACAGTGTGCCGTGTCGCTTCGGGTGCAGATCACGAATGCAAGATGGAATCGGCTAGAATTTTGGAGGGTTGGGTGACTCGTATCACCGAAGTCCCTGCCCCGGGGTATGGACGGATTTACACAGTGCTGTCTATTGGCTCAGTTCTTCATGGCAAAGAATATCAGGTTACCGTGGGGAATTTCCCTACGTGCACTTGTCCGGATTTTGTAACGATGCGTGAGGGCGCTCTCGGCATGAGAGGGAAGTGGGTCCCCTGCAAGCATCAATATTACATATACCTTGTAATTATGTGATGCGACGGTAAGAGAGACCAATTCATTCACCAAGCCACACTAGGCTACGGAGAAGTAATCACCCTTCTGCAGCGGGACACCTCACGTAGGGCTCCGCCAAATTCTCTTTGAACACATACGAGCCATGCCCGCTTCCCATGCTGGTTTCCAGGTTACCGTGTAAAGACTTTGCATTTAGGACAAACACATACATTTCGTTCGCGGAACCAGGGCAAATGCACATGCCATTCATTGTAAGCGTCTATCTGTGAATTGAAATAAAGTGTGTCAATCATTCTGAGCTCAAATCTGCTATATTTTCATATCCCTCTTTTTGTGTAGGCATTGCAGACATGGTGCATGGTGGCCCCCTTTGTTTTGTCCACGGTAATAGGCCCTCTTCCTGCAATCCTCGCCTATAGGACCTGCTTCTCCAGCAGATTTGTGCCGCTCACGCTTTGCAGCTACAACGTAAGGCTCAGCTCCAAGGCTCATGGGGCTGGGCTCACGCCGTAGCTACGCTGGCCGTCCACTTAGCCCCCGCCAAAGCGTTTGTCATTTTCCTCTCCATATTTTGCTGGAAAATTTGAAACCCCTCCCATCCATGCCTAACATAAGCACTCTCCAACCTCATCATGTCCCTACCCTTGAAATAATCCGCTACCACTTCATTCACCTTATCCAAGGCATCCGGTCCCGGGTAGTCTGGCTTGTTGACTCGTGGGCACGTTTTCTTTTCCTCCGCCCCCCAGACGATCCCGCCCCAGAACTTGAATTCACAACCCCCGACATTGTATAAACCTTTGCCCACTACATAGTCCAAAACCTCAGAAAAATGGCAATGAACGCGTGTGGATGGTGTCTTCGTAGTTTTCTGCAAAAAAACAGGCCGCCGGAGATCCGGAAACGGCAAAATGGTGATACGATGATTGTACCGTGAACAAGTGTGTGGGACTGACCAATAGAAAACCAACAAAACCTCCCCCCCCAAATAATTATCTTTGCACCTCCCGTTGGCAGTGCCAAGCAACGAAGTCCGAAAGGACTAAAGGATGCCAAGGAACCACACCAGAAGAGGGGCAAAAGTGATCAGAAAAGGAGGGGGGAATGGTTTATATAGGCGCCCACCTCCCCCCCCCCCCCAAAAAAAATGGCATTATGCTTGAAAATGCGCGACAGGCCAGTGGCGCCTCGCCACGTGTCAGCGCGGCGCGACTAGCCAGTCGCACCTCGCCACGCGCACCCACATGGGAGAGGTCAAGGGTTCAAAACCACCTCCCCCCATCCCATTTGTTTCGTTTTTCCTGACCCGTGGCACCTCACCACGTGGCTGGCCGATGCGCGGCTTCATGATTAAAAATAAAAAACAAAACGCCACACGGTGAGTCCCTGGATTTCTAAGAGAAAAAAAAACACGCGACCGCTTATTTTAAAATGTAATAAAATACGGGCGACCGCCAATATGGGCGGTCGCTTCATTTAAAAATAAATAAATTACAGGCGACCGCCAATATGGGCGGTCGCTTCATTTAAAAATAAATAAATTACGGGCGACCGCAAATATGGGCGGTCGCTTCATTTAAAAATAAATAAATTACCGGCGACCGCCAATATTGGCGGTCACTTAATTTAACAAAATATTAAATTACAAGCGACCGCCAATATGGGCGGTCGCTTTTATTAAAAATAATAAATTATATGCGACCGCCAATATAGGCGGACTCATTTTTTAAAAAGAATTAATAAATATTAATAATTGACCACGTCTGTTTTACACCGTGGCTGCCATGTCATTACAAAGAGTAGAAGTAAATCATAAAAGTCAAATGTAAAAAAAATTACGTGGATAAACGTCCGGATTCGACGTGACATGACGCACGTCGGACGTGACGGCCGACGTGTCAGCGCCACGTCACGTAAGGAATGATAACTAGGCTGTTTTTGGATACTTTCTTGTTGTCACATTGGCAGTATCATGTCAAAGTCACTCCAAACTATTTAAGGTTCACTCAACCAGCTAACTTGCATAATTCAACATGAAAATTTAGGGCCGATTCTGATAAGAGGGAAAAACAAGGTGAAATGTGTTCAACAACACTACCGCGTGAGCCTGGCGCGTGAGCGTGTGAGCGTACGTTCACACAACGATGACGTGGCGTGAGCCTACGCTCACGCAACTGAAGTGGCGTGAGCCTGGTCCAGGTCATGCCACGTCATCACAAAGAAGGTGGGCCTATAACCGTGGGGCCCCCTAACTGCTGATTTGACCACATGAAGGTGAAACAGATGAAGGGTTTCGGGCTTTCCTGGAGTTCAACCTTATATTAACAGGAGCTTCATTTCCTAGAACTGAAATGAACGTCGTGTTAACACGAGGTTGTTTTCCTGGAACTAAAATCAACATCGTGTCGGCACAAGGGGGATTTGGAAAACTCCAAGTAAACCTCGTGTTAACACGAGGTTGATTTGATCATCTGTCTATCTGAAGGTAGTTTCTTGTGCTTGCTAATGAAAATAGAATGACAAACCAATGCGACAAATGCATTGACCCACGCATAGCAAAGATGTTAGACGACATACATTGAGAGACACTGGACTTGAACAATCATTCCATTACAAGTTGTAGCCAAGGTAAACACAGATTTCGGAGTGTCAAGTGCATGCTTTCTATGGGCTTGTATCCCGCTGTAGAAGTGTCTTGACTTCGTTGAAACTCATAGTGGCTTGGTGAATGAAGAAGTCTCGCTTTGGATCACAAACTATCTTTCTCAAGAAGACGAAGTAAAGGTGTTTGCACGGTATGAACCTCCCTCTCTTTCCCAAACTACTTGAAAGCATACCAACAAAATCAGGACAGGTACAATTGGGAAAATCGGAAACAGTGATGTCGTACGTCTTGTCCTGCAGCGCAGATGCGGATGAGATCATGGTGAAGACCCGACCATACCCTGGATCAGGCACTTCCATTGTTCCCGCAACACGAGCGTGAAGCATTCTCGCGGACTCGATTTTGCCATAGTGTTATGCGGTTGGAGGGAATCGTCGAACCAGCTTCCCATTCCGTCTGGTTGGCCACAAGTGAGCGTCAGGCGGAGGTACCCGTGAACCGCTTGTACTTGAAGCACCTTCACGTGTAATGGAATGTCTGGCTAGGGAGAAACCCGCCTCTTCCAGCATTGCGATCTCTTGGTGAATGAGACTTGTGCCCATCTTCACAGGCCACACGGTTGGTGGAGTAGGCTTCCTCACCACAGAGGGCCTCATTGTCCCACGCACACATCTCCCCCAATCGTCAGCGAAAAACCAGAACTTGTGGTTCTTTGCCTCTCCTTGGCCGTAAGGGAGAAACAAACCAGTGAATGTAGGAGCTGCAATGCGTTCTTTCCCTCTGGATATTAATGATGTACATTTTTCATGATTGGTGGCCCTGATCGCCGCGCATTTCACACGCGATCCAGCACTTGTACGTTCTATATACCAAACCTCGTCCAAGCATATGGACTCTATTACATGCGGCACCACGTTCTGGTCTTCAACCATTGCAAAGACAGTGCTTGATGCAGGGGTCCGGTCTGGGGCAGAATGGCCCTCACCTGTGGATGTTCCGCAATTCCATCTCTGATCCAAGGGAACATGTGGCGTCGAGAAGTTGTCCCTGTCCGCCCTATGGGAATCTGCATCTGATCCGGGAGGGGTATCCAATTTCCGTTTGCAAGACCTGAATCTCTCTTTGCCTTCCAGATGGGGAACTCTTCCCACGAGAGGGGTGCCATCTGCACATATGCTCACTGCCCGCACTATTTTGCTGGGATCCCCCGATCTTCTGGCTGCTTGTAACATCAACTCACTCCTGTCCGGGCCTTTGCCTCCAAGGCCACCCCTCAAGAATGACCTGTATCTAGTTGGTGCTTTGTCCAGGTTGGAATGCTTTTGATGAGCGCTACTGGCGGTGGATTTTCTCCTTTTGCAATTTCTTTCTGTCCGATGCAAGTGTTTTGGTGCTCATCCAGTCCATCGACCTTTGCTGTCGCCGTGCACTTGCCAGCTATTTGAAAGCCTCCGGTATGAGGGTCGTGAAGACATGGAATTGTGTGAACAACATGTACCTAACGAAGGGGGATCGTCCCGGAGAGATGGTAAATTTGCCTTCTTATTCCTCTTCTTGGTGGTTCTCGGATGGAGTTGCATAAGTCGGTCAAATGAATATGTAGGGGCCTGGTTTTCAAGCTTCTTAGTTCCTTGTGTATGTCCTGTTCGCAGACTCGTTTGTTTGAAGCTGTTTGTCTCGTCCGAGTGCATCCACCTACGATTCCAGCCGTCATTAGGGAGTTTGCCATCACTCATGGGGGCAAGTTCATAGACAAGAGGACAGATCCTCCCACGGATGACATGCACCACAACTACGTGGACAGCAACGTGTGCTTGCGAAGGGGGAATGGGGTTCCTTAGAGAGGGGCCAGGGAGAGGAGCCCGGCTTTCATTCAGACGATTGTGGAGTGCTGCACCTACACAGATGCCAGAGGTCTGGATTTGTCAATGGGCACAGGTTCGTCTCTTCAATATTCACATTTCGTGAGGTTTGTTTGACCTTGCACTTTCAGCTCTTCCCACCGTTCCAAATGTGTCTTCAATGTCTATTTCCTTCATTGTATTCCACTGTAGGTGCCTCCTACCACGTTTGCAAGGCCAGTGCGCGACATCTCTTTGGGATTGAAGGGGATGCCAAGATTTACAAGAACCTCCTGATGGGTTTGGGTGGACACACTTCTTAAGTCCTTCCGAAGCCCCTATCCGCTGATATTCATACAGGGGAGACTTCCGACAAAGAGCTGGATGACGACTTTGCCTGTGAGTAAGTTCAACCTGTGGATGCTTGCATTGTTGTTTCAATACCCAGAATCACTGTTCTTAAGGCAAAGTGCACATGGGATATATCCTCTTCGTTGGACTTGTGCATTGCATCATTGTGTTCAAAATTGGTTTTTGTCCACTTGTGCAGGAGTCCGCGTGCTTCCACTGACCCTCCAGGGCTATCACACCTTTTTGGACTTCTTTCAAGTCCTCCTCAGTCTTACGTCCTACCTGTCTATGCGGAGGCACTCGCAGCAAGCATGACCATTCATGGCACTCGCAGTCCAACCATCGACGGCCGTGGTAGAAGACGTGGTGTTGGGGCCGGAATCTTTGTGGATGACATAGCACAGGAGGTCGATACTGATTCTGATGACTATAACACTTGATATGAAGTTTTCTTTTGCTTTCATTTGGGGCCAATTTTGAAATGGGATGGTTGTGTGTCCTTGTTGTCATGTTTGCAATGTGTGCATGGGATGTAAATTCATGGGAACAAACTATCATTGGAGATGGGGGTTGCATGGACTGCCCGGATTGTTCCTTCAATCTATTTAGTGTTTTGCGGAGCCTACAGGCTTGTGTGCATTGCAAAACAAACAAACGTCTTTGGTTCGGGTAAAGCATTCTCGCATCATTTGCTCGTTGGTCTCCAAACCATTCCTGCTAGAAGAATGCTTGGTAAATCCATCATGATAAAGTCCACGTGATCAAAGAGCGTTCAGGCATTCTCAATTCTGGTGAGCATCCATGATGCTCCCGCACATACCTGGCATGTACGCAAGGGTGGTGAGTAAGAAAAGATTTCGCAGGGATCCGCTTTGGATGATGTGAGTGTGCACCTACTCACGACGTAGACACATTCCAATGCAGGGGCTTGGTATGTTGATATTGTCCAAATTGATGCAATGGATAGAAAGGATGGATATAATGGATGTAACACATCTAGTCTGCATTCCCTGGAAATGGCTTATCAACCCGCGGTAAAAGGTGACACCCGCGGAAATAGGCCCTGTATGCATGCTGACGTGGCGTGAGCCTGTGCTGGGCTCACAGAATAGCACCCCCCGTGGACGGCGGACAGGGACAAGCCGAAGTTCAATCGGTGGATCCAAAGCAGGGCGAAAGACGCCACGTGGAATTTGAGGCAGCTAATGAAGACATGGAAGGGTAGAACAACCGAGGGTCGAGTGCCCTCCGCCGAAGCCGAGTTAATGCGGCGTGTTGAGTATTGGGCTTGTTTGGCAAGTCAGAAATCACATCGCCGGACTAGGGTTGTCCCTTGGAAGGCGGGGTCATCGGGCGGGGGAGGCACAACTGGTCTTTATTACCTGAACTCTAGTGCGAAGGTGGTAGAGATTGGCCCTTACAAAGAAGGAGGGTATGCTAAGGTCCATCACTGTAGGATTGTTGGCGATTCTAGAATACCGGAGCGTTGGGAGCTAGCGGGAAAAAAACCCAAGTCCAAAGATCCAGAAAAGACGTTGAGACAACATAACGACGAGTGTTTGGCAGTGAAGTTCCAGCATCCGGGTGTTATGTCGTATTTTGCTGTGAATGCACGTGAGGTAGAGGGTTACACTTGCTGGTGGAATGGGGGGACAATACGCGACATGATGAACCTTGACAAAAAATGGGGCAACGATTCGGACAACAAGGTGATTTTGGAACAAAGGGGAACGGAAGCAGAGTTCCAGGAATGTGATCGCTTGCTTCGTTTCCGGAAAATGCGCAGTAAACTTGCATGGGCACTGGTGTGCCTCATGGATGTTGTCCACAAGAACGGTGTCATGCACAACGACTTGTCCCCCGACAACATCTTGTTGCATTTTCCAGATGGCACCGAGGAGATCAAGATTGGGGTGTGTGATTGGGGCTTAGCCACCCCATTGGGCATACGCAAAGCCTCGCCGTACCAGTTTGAAAACCAAGACAAGCTGGACCGGGAACTCGCAAAAAGATGGTGGGTGGAAAAAGATATTACATCGGTTTTCAATGCGAATGTCACCCCCCCCCCCCTCCCCCAGGACATGACGTCGGAGGCCTTTGCCGTTGGGAAGATAGCGGTACGAATAAATGGCGGCGTTCATTATGATCAAAGTATGTTCCAGGACCAATTTACGAGAGGTTGTTGGCATTCAATGCTACAAAGGTTGTACGACAACAACAAGAATGAGAGAGTCACATTAGCCCATGTAGTACTTCGGTTCATGGGCAAGCCATTCAATTGGCCTGAGCCAAAAGACGTATATAGGACGGAGTAGACCATAGTCTCGTAGATATGACATTTCTGGCGGTACAATGGTTCTTTTATGAAGACATAACTCAATTTTGATCGTGCATGTAATAAATAAAGTCCCATTGTAAATACTACATTGCATATGCTTGACCCTGGCACCTGTCATCGCAACATAAATGGTTTGAGTACTGGCTCACTGTTTATATTTGTAATGTTCCAAGGTTTCGGATAGGGTTATGAGAAAACGATGTATTAGTTTCGTATGAGTTAGACAACAAACGTCTCCTCTCATTCAACTGTGCGACACTACCATGAGAAGCATGGATCGGAAAGTAATAGGTGCATATGCGACCTCCGAACGTTTGATACTAGGTCTCTACTTAAACATGCGGAGGTCGCATGTACACCTATTACTTTTTTACCCATGCCACTCATGGTAGTATCGCACAGTTGAATGAGATATGGAACGTTTGTTGTCCAACTCCTATGGATCCAATATATCATTTTCTCAGTACCCTGTCAGAAACATTGAAACATTCGCAGTTACAAACAGTGCCACAATACACGGCTGGTTTTGTTGAAATGACATTTGTGAGGTTCGAGCATATGCAATTTATTATTTACAACGGAATTTTATTTACTCGGGGGACCGGTACTGCTGTTGGAGCGCAACTGATGGTGCGAGTTCTCTATTGATTGGAGCTGTCACAACCAATGTCAACAATCATATTTACGGTAAGGTGTTTCATGCTATTATTGTTCCTCTAGCTGAATTCTGTAGTACTCTTTTTGCTATTCCCATGCCAACATCATCTGAGACTGTCATGTTCAAACGGACGTATCAGCCACCCCGACCAGCTTGCAAGCTGCAACCATGGCCCACCATAAATTGAATGAATTGGAGATTTTGTGCAAAGTTCCTGGTTTCATGTCCGTGGTGGCTGATACGGAATTCGGAATATGGCAGTCGCAGTGGACCTGATGTTGTTGGCATGGGAATAGCAAAACGATTCCTAAATAATTCTGCTACATGAACATCGGCAGTATGAAACACCTTGCAGTACATATGATTCTTGATATTGTTTACACGGATTATTTGTGTTTGTGTTTTCAAGTGGCGAACATTTCCGCCATGGTGCGGAAGACGTGCATTGGCCACATTAAACGGTTGATGTGATATCATTTCACAAATGTATCACATCGCATTTGTGAAAATGTATCACATGAACCGTTCCATGTGGCCTACGAGAGTCTTTGATGGGTACGAGATCAATGTGGCCTACGAGATCTGCTTCCACCAACAAACATGTGATCATTTCAGAAGCGCTAGAACTTTGAAGTGACGATGGGCAAAGTTCTTTATCCAGATGTTCAACATGCTGAGGTCTTTTGTAATGTCTTTTGCTTCGTAATGAGGTGTTTCTCCAACTCTTATTTTTCAAATGTTAATATCTTTCATCTGGAACATATCCACACATGCGTATAAAACTTAAAAAACCAAATGACCATCAAAACTGGAAGCTGGGGATGAGGCTTATAAAAGTTGAGATGGTCATTTGTTCTTTAAGGATTTCTGCACACATATGTGGATCTGTTCCAGGTGGAGAATATTAACATATTGGATAAAGTGGACATGGAGAATCACCGCATTACGAGGCAGGAGACACTACAAAAAGAGCTTCAAAGGGCATACCATATAACAGGTCCCAGTATAATCAAAGACAAAACCCCATTCATTCAATGGGCGATTGAATGGTTGCCCATCCAAATGATTTTCGTTTGCTTTCAATCTTTGCCACTATGTTCAACATACCATGTATCAAGTCTCGGACTAATATCAGATCAATCGAAATTCATTCGATGGCTCAACGGATGGTTGGCCATCGAAATGATTTTGTTTTGCTTTGAGACTTGGCCATTATGTTCAATGTGCCATGTAAGAGGCCCCAGAGTAATATGAGATCAATCGAAATTTGTTCAATGGGCCAACGGATGGTTGCCCATCCAAATGATTTTTGTTCGCTTTGAAACTTGGCCAGTGTGTTCAATGTACCCTCTGATACGTCCCAGTGTAATACGAGATCAATCGAAAATCGTTCGATTGTCCAATGAGGCGTTCACTTGTCATCTGGTTTTTGTTCAATGCGAAAAAGAAATCCTGCAATGCGTGCACGGCTATTGCACCCATTGAACGGATGTGGTTGAAGCCCCTCTTTTGCCCGCATGTGCTTGAACATGTGTGCAACACATGTGCGGAGACACAACAGACGAATATATCATTTGCCTCCCCATCGACGCACTCCCCCCTCAAGCCATTCCACAATTTAATTGAATTTCAATTTATTTTAAGCCAATAAATAGGTTTGCACTGCCTTTCAGTGGGGGTTTCTGGCACGTATCGATTTTGTTTTTGGCTCAATTTTGTTCTGCGGCTTCCAGCATCCCACGGCTACTCCCCCGCCAAAATTTGGACCAATAAAAAATTCCCCCAAAAAAAAGTGTTCTCTTCGCTCACTATTGCAAACCTTTCGATGAAGAGTGCATGAAGTAGAACACAAATCTAGTTTGGAGTGCAAAACAGGGAAGAAACTGTCGTTTTGGGTCCAAATGAATTTTGATCGCTCCCAAATTTGGCACGCACGTTGCATATGGCTACATTACACACCCCATTCAAAAACCGAATGAAAAAAAAATTGTGAGCACACGAAACACAGTCCAACAGGTCCCCAAAGCAATACCACCTCCAACATAATACATTCAACGGGTGAATGGATGGTTGCCCATCCAAATCATTTTTGTTAGCTTCCAAACTTTGCCAGCACGTTCCAAACACTCTCTCACAAGTCCCAGACTAATATCAGATTAATCGAAATTCATTCGATGGCTCAACGGATGGTTGGCCATCGAAATGATTTTGATTCGCTTTGAGACTTGGTCACTATGTTCAATGTGCCATGTAAGAGGCCCCAGAGTAATATGAGATCAATCGAAATTCGTTCATTGGGCCAACGGATGGTTGCCCATCCAAATGATTTTCGTTCGCTTTGAAACTTGGCCAATGTGTTCAATGTACCCTCTGATACGTCCCAGTTTAATACGAGATCAATCGAAAATCGTTCGATTGTCCAATGAGGCGTTCACTTGTCATCTGGTTTTTGTTCAATGCGAAAAAGAAATCCTGCAATGCGTGCACGGCTATTGCACCCACTGAACGGATGTGGTTGAAACCCCTCTTTTGCCCGCACGTGCTTGAACATGTGTGCGACACATGTGCGGAGACACAACAGACGAATATATCATTTGCCTCCCCATCGACGCGCTCCCCCTCAAGCCATTCCACAATTTAATTGAATTTCAATTTATTTTAAGCCAATAAATAGGTTTGCACTGCCTTTCAGTGGGGGTTTCTGGCACGTATCGATTTTGTTTTTGGCTTAATTTTGTTCTGCGGCTTCCAGCATCCCACGGCTACTCCCCCGCCAAAATTTGGACCAATAAAAAATTCCCAAAAAAAAAAGTTGTTCTCTTTCGCTCTTTATTGCAAAACTTTCTATGAAGAGTGCATGAAATAGAACACAAATCTAGTTTGGAGTGCAAAACAGGGAAGAAACTGTCGTTTTGGGTCCAAATGAATTTTGATCGCTCCCAAATTTGGCACGCACGTTGCATATGGCTACATTACACGCCCCATTGAAAAACCGAATGAAAAAAAAATTGTGAGCACATGAAACACAGTCCAACAGGTCCCCAAAGCAATACCACCTCCAACATAATACATTCAACGGGTGAATGTATGGTTGCCAATCCAAATCATTTTTGTTAGCTTCCAAACTTTGCCAGCACGTTCTAGACACCCTCTCACAGGTCTCGGACTAATATCAGATCAATCGAAATTCATTCGATGGCTCAACGGATGGTTGGCCATCGAAATGATTTTGGTTCGCTTTGAGACTTGGCCACTATGTTTAATGTGCCATGTAAGAGGCCCCAGAGTAATATGAGATCAATCGAAATTCGTTCAATGGGCCAACGGATGGTTGCCCATCCAAATGATTTTCGTTCGCTTTGAAACTTGGCCAGTGTGTTCAATGTACCCTCTGATACGTCCCAATGTAATATGAGATCAATCGAAATTATTTTGTGCTTTGAGAACTTTGTGGGTATGTTCGTAGAAAGATCATAGATTTTGCGAAATGATTACGAAATATGCAGGGACTAGGCGAAATTTGTTTGGAAGAGGACCGTTCGTAACTCGTTATAACTTATTTGTTAACATCAATTTTCCTTGTTCTCCAGCTTTCGGAGTTCATTGCAAATATCCATATACACGGCATGACCAAATATGACACCATTGTAAATTTGTTTATAGGGTGAACTACTTCTTCCCCATCACACGAGTGTAAATGTGAAGAAAACGCTGCTCATGCAATTGAAATTGGCAGGTGCCGCACATGTGCATTGTGTATTAACAAAATTGGTGATATACAAACTTGGCGGAATGCCATCACTGTGTTTTCCAACAATATTCAAGGTACAACAAAAATGCATATTGTATATGTACTATGCTGCCAGTCATTCAAAGCCTAGTCGTCACTGTCCGAGGATGTGCAATTGTGGCTTGATTTGCACTGCCAATTGCCAGAGCTTGCGACCGTGATCTCATGGTCAAAGAGGGGCCCAATGGCATGTGATCAATTCTGGCCTGCATCCGCCTACTTCGCGGCGAAAGTTGACTTTCTTCTTCACCCTCACGACGTGGCGGAGGTGGATCGAGAACAAGTGCTCGGGCTGCATGCAAATCGGCAACGAGGCCGTCCACATCCGGCAATACAGCCCCCGAAACACGATGATAACGGTCTGTCCATAATCGCCTCCATTTCTCTACAACTGCCTTGATGGTACTTTTCAAACTTTCCAACTGCATCTCGCGGGCCCTGTCCCTAATCATTGTGTTGTTTCGATGATAAGCCACCTCGTACGCATCATTCATTCGGCGTTGACATATTATAGCATCTTCCAGTTCGGACAGCAACAAATGTCTCCCAATCGGTTGTCGGTCATACAATTCGTTCTCCTCCAGCACCCATGGAACCTGTGGGAGCCGGATAAACCTGGATCTTCTTTGACTCCAATGCCCTCCCAAATTGCGGCAAAACTGCTCTCTTTCCCACCAATCTTGAATATCTCCCGCATGTATGGTTATCTCCCAATCAGATGTGACCCAAAAATACTGGGGATCTTTGATGTATGCCGGGTTTCCAGCATGTATGCCATGCATCTCTCTGTCTGCATCCCATACCAAGTTCTTGCCCCAATGCACACAATTCAGAAATATGTATGGTAGCCCATCCAATGGGAGGTTGTGTCGATTGTATTCAAAACCTATGGGCATCCGATCATCCAAGCCCACCAGCTCATAGAAACGGCGATGGATTGGTGTACGGCATTCTGGGCAATCGCTCGTCCGCAAGGCTTGCGGGATAAGACATGTGAGATGGAATATATGTCCACATGATCCAAGCACATGACATCCCTCTGGGCCGTATGGATTCCTACACATCGAACAAACTGTGCCATCTGATATCCATGACGGCAAAACGCCTCGTGGTATCTCCTCCATCTGGGCCGGTTTGATGTGGCTGGTCATCCTTCTTGTGGTGTCCCACTCTTCCTCTATCTCCAATTCCCAGTTTATGCTTATGTTCGACACCGAAATTCTGTGCTCACATCAATCGAACATAGATTCCACATCTGCCCAATTGGTATACTCGGCGAACACGCTTGATGCGATGCGGAGATTGTTATACCTTTGCATGTTGGCATAAATGCTATCCACGCTACGGTTCGACATGCGTGTGACACGTTGCAAGCCTGACAGTGCACGCTCTACCCGTGCTTCTCTGGAGGCCAAATGGGTTGCCCATTATACCCAATTCTCCCAATCGCCATTCAATAGGACCCATGCCTGAATCTCCAGCGTTTTGGACAAGCGCCATGCAGTTGCCATGGCAATGTCTCGCTCCTTTGTAACGCGGTCGACATCTAATATCGGGTTCATCTCCGATTGAATGGCGACCCTCGAGCATTCCCCGGTTTCCAGTACTAGTTCTTTTCCTTTCCTCATTCTCTCATCCGCAATTTGTTGTTCCTCAACCATGGTTTCATCGGCCACAGGGGCAAGGACGTCCGTAACTTCCTGAATGATGAGATCAATACTGCGATCGGGCATCGCAAACTCCGCGTCCATGTCCACGACGTTTGTTCGATCCTCATTGTGGACAACAGTGCCTTCATTGTTTGGAGGCATCTCTTGCAATGTAGCTTCCAACTCGGCTATGCGCAGTGTTTGTCAGTCTAGTCGGTCCTGCAGGGTCCTGATTCGCTGATCTCTTTCCGCCAGTTGTTCCTCTAACGTTGCAGCCGGTTGTATTCTGAACGTGTCAGGGATGTACTCCAAATCGTATAGCAACCTTGCGTTCCTCCTACTAGCAGTTTGCCAATTCACTGGACGCAAGAGTATGACCTCCACGTACAACATGGCTGCCAAGGTGTACGGGATTTGATCCTTTAAGAGAGGTTGACCCCACAATGTGCAATGCACCTCATTCGCCCTATGCTGGAAATGATCGTTCGTGCAAGACCTGGACTCTGCGTAATTGTTTCGGATTTACACGTCATGCTATCCAAAGGCCACAATCGATTGATGTGGTACCATTTCACAAATTTTTTGCATCTCGTCATCGGCCACTGGAACTCTTCCGGAACATCCTCCCAGCCCTCTTCTGCTAGTATGCTAGGGTCACCAAATACTTCCCAATTCAAGTCTTGCCTTGACCCTTTGATTTTCTTACGAGGCGGTCCATGTTCATTGGGGTCATCTCTTCCATGACGGTCATCGTCCTGGCCCTCTGCCATTCTACAACAATCGGAGCAACACTAAACGAGGTTTTCTAAAAAGACGTAACTCTAAATCCTTCCCCCGTTAAGTAGGTTTGAGTAGGTCTCAAAATACTTCATAAAAGCTAATTTTGTAGAATAAAATGATCCTGGAAGCCCGAGGAGGGCCTATGGGAGCATTCTGCAACGACCTCACAGAAATCGCGGCAAAAATTACCCCCCACCCAACCAATGGTCTCATTTTCCACGTGACTACGTGTCGTGGAATAATGAAATGCCACGCACACAGAAGTTGTGTGAAGAGGAAGTAAGGGGAGAATAAGCCTCTCTTAGTTTATATCCCCCCCCCCCCCCCGCCCTCATTTCTCAAGCCACGTGCAGGGCGAATCTTCTAGAAGCGACCGCCAACTTGGCGGTCGCTCGATTTTCTAGAAAATAAAAAAATAAGCGACCGCCAGAACTGGCGGTCGCTCCATTTTCCGGGAAAAAAAAAAAAACCCGACCGCCACAACAGGCAGTTGCTCCATTTTCTGCACGCCAACATAGGCTGTCGCTTCATTTAAGAAAATTAAAAAAAAATAAGCGACCGCCAACATTGGCGGTCGCTTCATTTTAAAAAAATTAAAAAAAAATAAGCGACCGCCAGCATTGGCGGTCGCTTCATTTTCAAAACATTTAGAATAAATAAGCGACCCCCAACATAGGCGGTCGCTTCATTTAAAAAAAAGAAAAAAGAAAAACGACTGCCAGCATAGGCGGTCGCTTCATTTTCAAAACATTTAAAATATATAAGCGACCGCCAACATAGGCGGTCGCTTCATTTTCAAAACATTTAAAATAAAAAAGCGACCGCCAGCATAGGCGGTTGCTTCATTTTCAAAACATTTAAAATAATTAAGCGACCGCCAACATAGGCGGTCGCTTCATTAAAAAAAAAATAAAAAAAATAAGCGACCGCCAGCATAGGCGGTCGCTTCATTTTCAAAACATTTAAAATAAATAAGCGACCGCCAATATAGGCGGTCGCTTCATTAAAAATAAAAAAAAATAAAAAAAAAACGACTGCCATCATAGGCGGTCGCTTCATTTTCAAAACATTCAGAATAAATAAGCGACCGCCAACATAGGCGGTCGCTTCATTTTCAAAAACTTAAAAAAAAAAAAGTGACCGCCAACATAGGCGGTCGCTTCATTTCCAAAATAATTAAAATAAAAGTGACCGCCAGTAATGGCGGTCGCCCCATTTCCAAAAAATAAAAAATAAAAGCGACCGCCAGTAATGGCGGTCGCTCCATTTATAAAAACAAAAAAAAACTTCAAGCGAAGTGAGGGGAGAATGTCCCGGAGCTTATATGCCATCCTCCCCCCCGCCTCACTCCTCGCTCCATGCGCAGGTCACACTTAGTAGAAGCGACCGCCACCTTGGCGGTCGGTCCATTTAAATAAATAAAAAATGCACAGTTGGAAGCATGGCACAATTGTTCTCCATTCCACAAGCAAATCACCGAACACAAACATGAGCAAGTGACGGTGCATTTGGCCGACATTTTGGCTGGTATACATATGGGCAACATATTTTATTTTCCAACACATACACAACAGCAATACAAATACTCATAGTGACAATGATCACATTGATATTACTTCAGTACAAAAATATAAACATGTCCACTAAAAAGTGCGGATGCATGCCTACAGCTGTTTTGCTTCAATTCCTTCTACTGTTTCGACGGCGGGACGAAGAAGATCCTAATCCTAATGCTCCGATGGGTTGAAAATCCGGGTCACCCTCGACTTCTCCACCGTTGCCATGATCAGTGCTGGAATCGTCCTCACTATCCGACCTCATATGTCCAGGCTTTTGAATCTGCAAGCGACCCGAACCACATTTAGTTCTCTCTGAGGTCAACTCCCACTCCGGTCTTGAATACCATCCACGGTATCTGGCCTGTTTGTGGGCCGATCGCCTACAAAAGGTTGGACTGTTCTCTGTCGTTTATGGACTTGGGACGCAATCGAAGGTGGTATCGAAGGAGGTACCGGAGGGGGGACTGCCTGAGATGGACCGGCATGTAAGGAACCACGGGTCTGCTGCGCAACACGTCGGTTAAGGTGTAATTGTAGTAGCAGGTTGTCATCATCCGAGGCTTCAACTTCCGCCCGGTCCAATGCAGCAGAATGATGCATGCGTGTGGAAAACAGATCAACCCTGTTGCTCCTTAATGCCCGCTGTGTTGATGGGGAGCTAGATCGGTTTTGGCATTGTGGTGGAGCTGGTCGTATCGATGAGGCATGATCCCGTCCCGTCGACTGTACAATGGGTTCGACACCATCGTTTGTATGAACAGGGTTGCGTACGTCGATCGGTCCTGACAGTACATCATCCCTAAGCTCCATTGAGGCACTACCGGTGGCTTCACCGTGTAGTGGGGGGCGAGGGTCGACCCCAACTTCATTTTGAGGACCATGTTCTGGGGATGACACAATTGCAACTTCACCTTCATCTGCGATACGCACTTCCTCGAAAATGTCATCAAAGATCGGCTGGATATAAACATCCTCCTCTGTGAATGTAAACGGGTCATACGCATTTTCAGGAGCATCATCGGATCCATCTTCACTATCGGAGACAGATGATTCCCTCTGAGATGATTCTCTCTGAGGCTCAGTATCGTCACTCATCGAATCAGCCTCAGAAGCAGAGTCTTCGGAATGCAAATTCCTCTCATACCATGCTGCAGCATCATCTGCTACCCTCTCACGTAGCAGTCGGCAATTGGTATACACATACACCAATTTGTCAGCCCTCGCGGGATTCAATCTGTTGCAAATCTTGTTGTGAACAAACGAGTAACTGCTCCAATTGCGTTCGCAAGATGAGGCAGATCACACTTGAGCAAGAATACGCTTCGCAATGAGAGCCAATGTTCTTGCTCTAGCTCCAATCAGATCCCACCATTCATGTGGCAACCTATTGAGCTCTTTTGGATCCGGCATGTCCTCAAAAGGGTCGCGGCGATCTGAGAAGCATTGGTACTCGGATATAGCTCTCTCTGCATGGTTCGGCGGAGCCAGTCGCATGAGCACTCGCACGAGGCCGGCCTTGGCATCAGCGTCGTCTCGGAGCATGGTATTGTCGAGCAAGAATGGATTGAGCAAAGCCCCCGCATAATGCAAGTCCGTTCGAACCATCGAACGACGGTCGTAAAATGCATCCTCAGCACTGTCCGCAAGTTCAGGTTCCAAGGAGAAGGGAGGATGCCTCAAAGATTGGACGTGCTTCTCAAGATTTTGCATTAGTAACCATGCCTTGCCCATTACTGGTTGCTTTCCATCAAACTCCCGCAAGACGATTAACACCGGCTCAACCATATAAACAAAGTTTTCACATTTCTTCCATAAATCATAACAGCGAATGCTATTTCGAATTTTTCGAATTTTGCCCAATGACTTGGCTTTTCGGGAGTCCTGCAATGTCCGTGTATATGCATCCCATTGAGGATTGATGATGGTGTGCTCCAGACTGCTCTTCACCGTCACCAACCGATCCACCATCAAGAAGTTAGTGACAAAACAAGTTTCGTCTGGATTGCGGAGGCTGAATTTGGGTTCGTGCCTCCTATATATTGCCAAAGAGATGTGGTGTGTGCGGATGAACGACACAACAGTCTTCGCTCGCTTGACAAGTTGTTTCTCCCACTGTTCTTTTCCCCAATCTTCCAAAATGAGGTCAAGGATATGAGCAGCACAACCTTGATAGTACATATAAGGATAACGTACCAACAACATGTCTGCAGTGTTTCTCATGTTAGCGACATTGTCTGTGCATATTTGCACGATTCTATCACTTCCGACCTGTTCGATGAAGTCCGTCAATAGTTGACATTGATAACGTCCATCTTTCTTCTCGCCTCTAGTGTCGACCGATCCCAAGAATTGTTCCCCAGCTGGACATACGAGCATGACATTGAACAACGGTCTGTTTGTGACAAAACTCTAACCATCGGCACATATAGTGCTTCCATATTTTTTGATATACTCGCCCGTCCTATCGTTGACCTTTTGGGTAAGCTCGGTCATGGCGTCTTCTAGCAATCCTGTGCGGAGATTGTGATAAGTCGGAGGCACGTACGTGGATCTGGACTCCGAGGTTGCTCTAACAGCAGAAACAAATGCCGGAAGCCTTGCCACATTAAATGGTATGTTGGCCTCGAAGAAAAACTGCGCCCATTTTTTATCCAACTGTCTTTTCGCAGACAAGTTAAGACCTTCCTGCATGGATTGCTGCCGTAATCCTCTACTCCGTTGAAGTGTAGGGGTAGAACGAGGTGTTGAAGTAGGTGTTGCTCCGGCACAACCCACTTGTCCAATGACACCCGAAGCCTCACAAGAGTCGCCCTGGGTACTAATCAGGGCATCCTAACGGGAAGATGGAGTGTTCTGCTCAGAGGTTATGTCCAGATCCAAAGACATTGGAATATTGCCTCCACACTGGGCAAAATGGCTTTTTACCCGCATAGATGCTTTAGGGCATAAACCCACCCCAGCGCTCTTCACACCTTTATAGCCGAGTGAGCGAGCAACCGATCCTTACGATAAGAAAGCTTTAATTCACATAGGTTGCACTCAATACTACCAGTGGCACTGACAGTGTTCGGGATTGCCGTATACCAAGGGCTTCATTCCTCCCTCATCTTCACCCAATATCCACTCCCTTGGGACCTAGCGATGCAAGCAACAAAAAACAATCACCTATAAATGAACGTGTTATGAATGTAGAGTGCAATGCGATAGCCCAACACTTCTACACCTGTCAGCAACCTAAGTGGGTCGATGTAGGTTGTAGTGTTGAGCTTATACACAATCTGCTGAAGTGGCTTTGGTAGAAGCCACAACGGCAAAAGGTGCGCACCCTCCTCTTGGGCTACACTCTTGTTCAATGGAAGAGAACATCCAAAACAACCTCAAGTGTTTGCGCCAAAAGAAATGAGGAGTTTGGTGACCCTCCTCCCTTATATATGATCCAAGAGGGATGAAAGTGAAATGAAAGTGAAATGAATAAATGACGAACCAATAGCGCCCACCCAAAAAAGGCTGTACAACCATATTTGTTGTAATTTTGAAATTAAGCGACCGCTAATACTACGGTCCGTATTTTTATTTTTTATGAAAAACAAGCGACCGCCACTACTGCGGTCGCTTTTATTTCCTTTCATTTTGTGCAATATTGCGGTCACTTCTATTTTGTATATTTTTAAATTTACGCGACCGCTAAGATAGCGGTCCCAATTTCTTTTTTTAATTCGAAAAATAAAGCGACCGCCAATGCGACCGCCAATCTTGCTTTTATTAAAAACAAATTTGAAGCGACTGCCAATATGGCGGTCGCTATTTCTTTTTCTATTTCGAAAAATAAAGCGACCGCCAGTGCGACCGCCAATCTTGCTTTTAAAAAAAAACAATTGAAGCAACTGCCAATACGGCGGTCGCTATTTATTTTTTAATTTCGAAAACAAAGCTACCGCCATAATTGGCGGTCTCGTTCATTTTGTTAATTTTTAAAAATATGTTTGCCACCGTGCAACCGCCAATATGGCAGTCGCTTGTTTTCTTTTTTAAATTAGGCGACCGCCAATACGACCGCAATCTTGTTTCTTTAAAACAATAAATTGATTTTTTTAAAAAAAATTGAAGCGACCGCCAGCATAGCGGTCGCTATTTATTTTTTAAATTCAAGAAATAAGGCGACCGCCAGTGCGACTGCCAATCTTGCTTTTTAAAAAAAAAACATTTGAAGTGACCGCCAATATGGCGGTCGCTATTTCTTTTTCTATTTCAAAAAAAAGGCGACCGCCAATCTTGCTTTAAAAATAATAATTTTGAAGCGACCGCCAATACGGCGGTTGCTATTTATTTTTTAATTTTGAAAAACAAAGCGACCGCCATAATTGGCGGTCGCGTTCATTTTATTAATTTTCAAAAATGTATTTGCCACCGTGCGACCGCCAATACGGCAGTCGCTTGTTTTCTTTTTTAAATTAGGCGACCGCCAATCTTGTTTTTTTAACACAATAAATTGAAGCAACCGCCAGCATAACGGTCGCTGTTTGTTTTTTTAATTCGAAAAATAATGCGACCGCCAGTGCAACCGCCAACCTTGCTTTAAAAAAAAAAACATTTGAAGCGACCGCCAGTATGGCGGTCGCTATTTCTTTTTCTATTTCGAAAAATAAGGCGACCGCCAGTGCGACCGCCAATCTTGCTTTAATAAAAATAAAAATTGAAGCGACCGCCAATATGGCGGTCGCTATTTCTTTTTTAGAAACAAAGTGAATTGGCGGTTGTGTTCATTTTGTTAATTTTCAAAATGTATTTGTGACGTGGCTGCTTAAGTGGCAGTATTTTACCTGGTATTATTTTTACCAGAATATTCCCCGAACCTGACGTGATGGAGGTCCGGTCAGCGTCAGGTCGGACGTGACCTGACACTGACTGACGGACGTGACGCTGATAACCGGGAAAAACAGGTACCAGAGACGAGGAGAACCTGTGGGATGAATACTTTTCTGACCCCAATCAATGGTGGGACAATCGGCAAAAAGGTGAATGCCTATTGGATTACAGAGAGTAGTAGACACAATTCAACATAGGAAATAGTGTGATAAGCTGAGTTGGGTGTTTCCTAGAATAAATATAGGTTGTTATGTGAGATGCTAGCAGCAAGACAAGGATGAATGCATGATTTGTGCAGAGGCATGGATAGCTGAAGGAGCAGGGATAGACTGTGGGTCCAGAGAGTAGCAGATGCAATTGAGCATAGGAACTAGTGTGATAAGTTGAGTTGCGAGTTTCCTAGAACAAATCTGGGCTGTCATTGTCAGCTGCTAGCAGCAAGGCAAGGATGTATGCATGATTTGTGTAGAGGCATGGATAGCTAAAGGAGCAGGGGTAGAGTGTGGGCACAGGTTCATCCAAGAGGGCCAGATTTCCAAGCACAGATTACCTATGATTCCTTGTGGATCAATAGCTACAAGAAACCTGCAAAGGCAGCAGCTGCAGCGACACAGTTGATAAAAATCAGGCACCTCAACCATGACCACAACTTCTGGAAGAGGATCAAGAGAGGGAGTCCTCAATGCCTCTTCTGGCACTTCTGTGCTGGGCTGCATTGCGCAGCCTGGCCTCCGCCTCCTTGGCCCTGGCTCTTAATCTTTAATGCTCTCTCCTTGCGTAGTTGTTAGTACTTCTCTTGTAGCTTTTTGCCTCTGGTCTTGAAGCAGTGCCTTCCTAGGTCGACCTCTATGGCACCGGGTTTAAGGTTATTTTTTCCTTATGTACTTCTCGTCCCCCTTTATATAATAAAATTTCCAGGGCCTCTATCCCTGTTCATTGTATATGTGTATATATATATATATATATATACCATAGTCATAATAATGACTGCATCTATTTTTCACTCTCCAATAGTAATGCACCACGTGGCAAAAATACAAATGTGTAGAAATACATAATAAAACACCCATTATGACACATGTCAATCTCCTGAGGGACCACGTGTAAAACTGCAACGTGCCACGTGTTGCAACTGGATTAGCATGCCCGTAGTCATAGTTCACAGTCATGGAGAGCGAACACTCTGCCACGTGTCATTTTCTGTATCGAGCACGTGTCACTCTTGCACAACCGCTGACATGGACTACACTGTCTGTTCAGTCATTCAGTAAAGCCAGCTTGTATGACTATGAGCGCGCTACTCAAGTGCCACGTCACACAAAGCCTGGCGACTGTCACTTACGACTCCATGGCAGCCACGACTTCCATGTCACAACTAACTCGGCTTCTACTTCTTCAGAGTCAGGAAGTTGTAAATGGCTTTCATAACTGCATTTGTAGTCATATCACATAGTCGTAAAAGCCAAATTTTCTTGTTGATAGGGTGAATAAACCACTCCCCATCCAAATGATTTTATGTTGTTTTCAAACTAGGCTAATATGTTCTACATATCATATGACAAGTACGAGATTAATCAGAAGCGGTTTAAGTGGCGAACGAATGGTTCCCCGTCCGAATGATTTTTGCTTGTTTTTTAACTTTGCCAGTATGTTCTATATACCATCCGACAGGTTGTGGACGAGTATGGGATCAATCAAAATTGATTGAAATGGCAAAAAAAATGGTTCTCCATCCAAATGATTTTTGTTTGTTTTTAAACTTCGCCAGTATGTTCCACATACCATCTGACAGGTCCTGGACAAGTATGACATGAATCAAAATTGATTCAAAGAGTGAACGAATAGTTCCCCATCCCAATGATTTTATCTTCTCTCCAAACTTGCTAGTATGCTCTACATACACTTTAACAAGTTTTACACAAGTATGGGATCAATCAAAATTGATCGACAAGGCGAACAAATGGTTCCCGATCTAAATGATTTTTGTTGCATTGTCCCACTTACCAGCCACTGCATATATGCTTGATAGTAGCATGTAAGTTGCAACTGGCAGTGGATCCAACTAGAGAGAAGGGATCTTGCTGCACGTTCTGCTAGCCCTAAATTGCCAATTCTATAGGCAACAAGCAAGTCCCCCCACAATGAAGCATCTGGTTCCATTGGCATGTCATCGATGAAGTCCTCGACATCATCCAATCGCCCTGCACGGCCAAGAAGATCCACCATGCAGCCAAAATGCTCCACTCCAGGAGTAAGGCCATGATCTTGACTCATGCAATCGAAGTAGTGGCGGCCTTTATCCACCAGCCCCGCTTGGCTACATGCAAAGAGAAGACAGAGAAAGGTGATACTGTCCGGTTTCAACTCTTTTTGTTGCATTTGTTCAAATAGTCCGAGGGCCTCCTGACCACACCCATGCTGGGCATATCCTGCCATCATGGTGCTCCATGGGACCACGTGTTGTCGAACACTTGACGTGCACTCTTTAAGCTCCCGCATTGGCATACATGTTGACAAGGGCAGTCTCTAGGATATATTCAGGCACAATTTCAGCTTTGAGGATATCAGCATGGACCTCTGTACTTTTTTCAAGAGTTGCCAGGCTGGCATAGGCCTTGGGAGCACAAATGTACATGACCTCATGGGGGTGCACCTCTGTCTATATCATTTGGTCATACATGTTGACAGCCTCCTTACCCCACTCATTCGCCGCATATCCTGCAATCATGGTACACCACGAGACAACATCACATTGAACCATCTTGTCAAATACTTTACGGGCATCTTGCATGCTCCCACAAGTGGCATACCTGTCCAAAAGGGAATTTTCCATAATGATATCTGTAGCAATTCCCCCTTTGACGATGTCAGCGTGCAGCACCTCTCTGCCCTTTTCTAGGGTCCTGTTGAGCGGCTTTTACTCACCCATCCCTTAGCTATCTAGGGTGGAAACTCTAGGGTATAAAAGTTAGAAATCTCCAAGTACTCAGCCCGCTCAGAACAATCAGTCACGACCTACACCTAGTGTATCATGGGGGTGCTTACCTATATCTATTCCTTCTTGCATTCATGTTTAGTATGTTACCTTAGTGCCTAGGGTTATGTATCAGATTGCTTCTGCAATCTCCCGAGTTCCATCTTTATAACTTAAGCATACATTCCACAGCTTCACTCAGGTCTCTCTACACAGTGTGAGTATGAAGTAGGAATCGTATTAATAACTATCATATGACAGGCCGAAGCCATGGTGTCTCTAATCTACCAGGTACAATAACATCTCTATAGCTTGCATATATCAAGCTCTTTCCGTCGTCTCTCTCCTCCTTCGCATACTCGCCTCCGTGTACTCCAAGTCCATGCGCCAAGAAGTGATCCTTCTTCCCTAGCTAGTCTCCCCTTTCTACCCGCAAGCTGTTCTAACCGTTTAACTAACTAACCGTCAGCCAAGACAGTACGCACGGTACTGTCATTCCCTGTGTTCGTTCCCGCGTTCATGTTCCCTCGTGTGATAACAACACCCTGTGTCTTTTGTTGAGTTGTGACTTGTGTGGCGCTGTGACGGACTGCGTCGGGCTGTGACTTGTGTGGCGCTGTGATGGGCTGTGTCAGCTGTGACGGGCTGTAACCTGTGACTGCCGTGACGGGCTGTGTCAGGCTGTGTCGGGCTGTGACCTTAAGACCAGTGCTGGCCTGTGTTTGTACATGGCAGCAGAACCCCTAAATCGCTTAAGTCCTAGACAGTCCTGTAACATTATCCCCTCCCCTCTCAAAAAGCCGTGTCCTCACGGTTTACTGCTTAGGATCAGCAAACCTATGTGAACGGATACCTTTATGCTTATGAGAGTCCTTCTGAGGGCTCTGTGTATTAGCCCGAGCCTTTCCTTTGGCTGGTGGAGAAGTTTGTCTATTCGGCGGAGCATATTGGCCTGTTTTGGGATCCGGTGGAGGTTGTCTCTCAGGAATAGGAGAGCCTCGTATTTTCTTGTCCGCCATGGCTTTCTCATATTCATCTAACATGTCGGGACGGGCTGTGATGGGCCATGGGGCCAGAAAGAAACGGGAGAGTGATTGAACTCAAACAGGTGGCTTAAGGCGTGCGGTTCTCCACATTGCATGTACTGCAATAACGAGCGCCATCACACTAAAAGACAAACTGGGCCGCCGAAGTACCCGCCCGGTACTTCAGCCGAAATCTATCACGAACCAGTAAATGCATCGAGGGGACAAGAGAAGAAAAACCTTACGCGATCGGCAAAAGGTAATCTTTGCCGAATATGTACTCATGTTGGTCATTCAAGAATGGAATGTGAAAAGAACAGGGTAATATTGAAAAATTAGGTCTGATGACCCCACGGCCAATCAGCAACGAGAATTTTGTTGCGGGAACTCCATTAAAGAAACAAAAAACAAGAAGTTAAGATAATTATGTGCACGGCAGAATTGGTGTTATCCCTGATAATCATTCCTCGACGGGAGGAGCAATCAAGACTATAGCCCTACATCTATGGCGGGCATTACGGACTACACGTTAGCTCTACTCCTTATGCAGTGGCACAAGGAATGACAGGATGAGCGTACCTTTTCTCTCACCCACTGTTTGCAAGCCCCGCAGGCTTACACACATTTGCCCGTTCCATTTTGCGCAAACCATAATTTCATGCTGTACGCGTTGCAGAGCTTCTTGCAACTATTCCAAACAAGACCTTCCTGTTTGCTCGGTATGATGCGAATCAGAGATATGGAGGACCTACGGGTGAAGAGCACACATGTACTTCAAAAGCAGAGCATTGCTACTCCAGAGGCAATGCAGCTTTTGAAGGATTTACGTTTGGAGACTCTGATGCGCAAAGATTGGACTTGGCACCACAAAGAACTGATGAGTTTATTCGAAACTTTGATACGAGCACAGGAAGCACTCAGATGAAGGGGGTTGATATACAGATCACACCACAGTACCTGCAGCAAGTTTTTGACTTGCCAGAGGGGGCGGTGAGTGTGGACGAACACAGGGCGAAGTTGCAGCTTGATAATCTTTTCAATGAAACGAGCTTTTTCAATAATCAAGGGTATCCGTGTCTGAGGGCAAAATATCCAGGGCTAGGGGAAGTAGGCCAAATACTGAACGTTCTGTTTGCAATGAAACAGAACCAGATGTATCTAAGCAAAACTTTCACTGAAGAGATCTTGAATGCCTTGAAGGGAGATGATGTAGTATAGGCGAACATGATGCATAAAGGCCTAGTTGAAGAGATGAAACGGCTTCAGACAACGACAGCCAAAGCTCCAATTATCATTGCAGCTCCTATAATTGTGCAGATAATTCATGACTTTTGCTTACTCACGGTACAAGAGCGCAAAGACATGGGTGTGTTTGAGCAAGGATCTACAATGAATGATGCACAGGGATCCTCACAAGGCGAAGGGGGACTGGAGCGACAGCCCAAAACAAAGAGGCAGAAGAAGGGTGACAAAGTAGGGACGGCGCATCATGTGAATCCACTGGCAGTGAAGCCAGCTGTGTAGGATGATATCTCCACAGCTCCTACACAAGATGAGGTGCAGCAAGTGCACATAGTGGAGAGGGAGGACGAGGTTACCTCCTTACCCCAACCAACACAACCTACTGTCCAAGTTACCTCACAGGTAACTCAGAGTGGTCGTGCTGTTACACCCGAACCCTTTACTTCAGAGAGGGAGGGATTGGAAATTCCCACTAATGAGCAAATCAGGGAGGAGATGGAGAAGGGTGATCTTCTCTATGAAAACTCTAAAAGCCTAAAGGGCTCAACCTTCCATAGTTCCAGAGATACAGATTTTACCTATGGAAACTCTGGCAGTGCAGAGTAAATCCACACCTGTGATCGAGGTTGAGGCAGTCCAGGGTAAGGGTACATCTGCACCATTAGGGGTTGAGACTACTCAAGTGCAAGACCCTGTGGATGATTGGTCTCAATGGTTTGTAAGTCACAAGGCTATTGATGACCAACAAGAAATATAGAAAACTCCACAGGAAGATCCGCAGTAGACCATGGTTCTGAGTTCCATAGGTCGAACCCTTAATCTTTTGGGAAACTACTTTAAGACTCATGTTCCCTTGGAACAGCTGGCAGCACTGAGGGAGGAACTCAAACAAGAGTTTGAGGTCAGGATTATGGCTGAGCAGTCAACCAAGATTGATGTTGAGGCAAGCCTCAAGCTTAAGCAAGAACTGGAGGAGACCACTGCTGCCGTACAACTTGCAAGAGAGGATTTGATCAAGGCAGGCCTTGAACAGCAACAGATGCAAGAGGATTATACTTAGCAGTTGTATCAGTTGCAAATCAATCATGAGGCACTTCTGGCATCAAAGAAAGTTGTTGTTGTAGGGTTAGAAGCAGCTAACCAAAAATTTACCATACAGTCAGTGAATCATTCAGTTCAACTTCAAGCCATAGAGACACAGCTCAGGGAGAAAGCCAATCTGTGTGCAGAGGCTAAAGCTGAGGTCATTTATCAAAATGAGCTAATTACTGGCATGAAGGACACCATCAGTCGCCAGGAAGTCTCCCTCAAAGAGTTGAGGCTCTACAAGGAAAAGGCAGACCAGAGTAGGATAATGATATATACAAGCATACACTTTCAGTGGCTGAGAAGGGGAGGAAGGAAGCCAATAATATGATGGTTGCCTTTGCAGCTTTGAAAGACCCCTATCACCACTGCATACAAAGGTTGGAGCAACAGATGGAGGCATACAAACTAAAGGAGGAGCAAGCTATTAGGGATTCTACGGAGAAATTGGTAGATGACCATCTCCTGCAAGTGTGGTTAAAGGAGGGACTAGTGGAAGGTAAGGCACCTAGAAAATCAACTAAGCATGAGATGCGGGATCTCAGACAACGGGTGCAGAGTATTGCCACAGGCACCATAAATGTTGTCTATGGTCAGATAGCTGAGTTGCAGGAGGATGTGCTAGGTCTTCAGACTCAAGTAGAGGACTTGAGTTCAGCCATTGACAAGAGGGAATTTGTTCCTGAGGAATAGTTATTGGCCACATATCTGCAGGCCAAGTCTTTTGTTCTTCAATTTCCAGTGGAAGGGGGACGAGCCTTACCAGCACAATGAGGGAGTGCATCGAGTTTACAGCAGCCACAGGCAGCCACCGTGGATACCATGACACTGCTGCAAACAATACCTGTTGTTTGGGGTGACTCTTCTTTTAACCCACCTACTACTCCTACTGATATGGAATATAGCAAGGCCATGGTTCTTCCCTTCAACCATATTCCTTTGGTTATGGATCTGGTTCGGAAGGAAATGGGTCCTCCTGAGTCCTTGGCACATTATTACCAACTCATGCGCATTTGGTTGCCCTTGGCAACTCGAAACAAGGTTCTTCCAACTGATAAGCCCATTGAGGATCATCATTTTGCACGTTGTTGGGCTGAGGCAGGAACAATGCTCAAGGAATTACTTGCCTTACAGATCATTCACGGGTTCATCTACACCACGATCAAAGAAGTACCTAGTCTTGTTATGGGTTGTGGAACATATTATGCTGCTTGTTTTGTTTTACAATACCACGCAGAGCAGCAGAAAATGCAGATGAGGTACCAGACTTATTCCAATGGGGAGCATTGGACATTACCTCCAGTTCTCCGAAAATCATTGCGCTGCGAGACCATTCATAAAGATCTTTTACCCTGCAAGACAAGTAAGCCTTTCTTCTGCTCTGGAGGACTTACACAAACTGGAATGGGATTACGATCACATTTTTCCCAAGGGGCATGAGGCCAGGAAGTGGCTGCACTTTTCAAAGGTGATAGGCACACCACTTAGTTACACAGATGAGGAGCTACGGGCATATACTAATCTTGCCCGACAGAAGGTGGCACAAATGTTGTTATATGGTGTTCCAGACATGGTAGGTATACATGGTATGCCAGTCAAACTTCCTAAAGTGCAGTCGAAGGCCGGGGAAACAAAAAGGACAACGGGGGTACAGTGACTCTAATACCACTGGTTCCGTGGGCAAACCACACACAACAGATTGATGCTTGTGTGAAGGGATTTCTAGAGGATATCTGAAAACCCGGATCAAGCAGACCTGTTTTCATGACCAGACAGTGTTCTTGAATGTACAAGCATTGGAAACTTAGCCTCTTTTAGAAGCCGGTTACTCTAGGTGGCTTGAACAGGCACGCGTCGTGTTCCAGTCGACTTCATCCGTGCGAACGTGTCAGGGGTCGCAATCTCTTCATCACCCAACCCAAACTGTTTTTTTACTTCTTGGCCACTTTGCCGTTGTTAACTCGTGTCCACCTATCACTGCTCTCATGGCCTGTGCATCTTGTGTAGCCTGTGTGGCCTGTGCTGGCCTGTGCTGGCTGTGAGAACCCCTAGGTTCTCTCATATGACCATGCACATGAGGCATCATGACATGCACTTCATGCTCTGGTGGTGTAGTCTGTTGCTCCTTCTCTGCTTCGAAATTCAAATCATGTTGTAATGGTCTATCATGGATACCACTGTATCCCTTTAATTTATTGGCATTGACTCTACCAAGCATTTCTTTGTTAATCGTTTGTAACAATATGGCTATATTGTTATCATACATCTTCTGTATGACATAAGGTCCCTTCCATGGTGACTTAAGCTTAGAAGCTTAAATCTTTCCCTTCTTCTGAAACCACAGTACCAAGTCTCTTGTTTGAAGGGTTTTGAGTTTGCCTTCATCAAACCGATCTTTCCTTTACATCTGAATTCGGGTCATGTTATTTGCTGCATCAGCACAAACTTCTTCTACATGATATAGTTCATTTTTCCTTACTTTGATTGAATCTTCCAATTCCATTCTCCTTCCCCATTCAGTTCTCATGGTAGGTAGCAAGAATTCCACTGGAAGTAGAGCTTCCATGCCATAGACTAATTGAAATGGTGTATACTTTGTAGCAACTTTGTATGAAGTCATGTAAGACCACAAAGCTGTTAACAGCTTTGTATCCCCATCCGTTCTGTTAGCATTGACTATTTTAGCAAGGATAGTGCAATATCTTGTTGGTGGCCTCTGCCTGCCCATTGCCCTGCGGGTAATAGGTTGTGCTCTTCCTGTGCACAATCATAAATTCCTTGGTCAGTAGTTCAATAGTCTCATTGATGAAATGACTCCCTTGATCACTGATGAATTCTAAGGGGCAGCCAAATCTCATGATTATGTTCTCATAAAGAAATCTAGCTGTATATTTTGCTGTGTTATCTCGCAGGGCTTTGGTTTCTACCCACTTAGTAGTATAATCTGTGGTTGTGATTATATACTTGTTATGGGTGTTCCTGGTTGGTGGGTTGATTAGGCCAACAAAATCCAATCCCCATTTCTGGAATGGTTCAATAGGCATCGTAGGTTGCAATGCCATCTTTTCAGATCTCTGCAAAGGTCCTAGCCTTTGACACTCATCACAGTTCTTACAATAATTATGTACATCCTTGAATAAGATAGGCCACCAGTATCCTGCAAGTAATATTCTGCTGGTAGTCTCTTCTCCAAAATGTCCTCCAGCTATCCCTTTCTGAATTTCTTCCAAGACTTTATTAATTTCATGATGGTACAAGCATCTTTTCAGGACTCCATGTGGTCCTAACTTGTATAACTTTCCTCCTATTATAGTATATGGTAGGGCCTAAATGGCTATTCTCTTTCTTTGTTCCTTCCCATAACTAGATGGGCACTGTCCATGAGTTAAGTAATATCTGATTGGCCACTGCCAATCTAACCAGTCATCCGCCCCAACCTCTACTGCAAATAGACTAGCATCAGGCAGTTGATCGTCCACCCCTGTGGCGGGTCCTCATGTTGAAAGGCATGACAAGTGATCTGCCACAAGAGGAGGTTGTTTTTCTATGAGCAGTGAGCACAAAAAAGCACGAGCAAAACCCCAAAAAAGAATATATTTTTTCGCATATTTCTACGAATATTCCCAGGTTTCCGACCATCCGAACCTGTTTTTCAGTGTTACAAGTGCACGATTTTCCCTCATCATAGAACAATCAAGTTAGGTTCGGATGCAAAGCTAGGTTCGGGAATTCCCCATATTTGGGCATTGGTACATTTTTTTTGAGAAGTCCACACAGACTTCCGGGTGCCTATTTTCCAGATTATTATTATTATTATTATTATTATTTGAGAAGTCGGCACAGACTTCCGACTTCCTAATTTTCAGTTTTTTTATTATATTATATTATATTATATTTTGAGAAGTCGGCACAGAATTTTAAATATTATATTATATTATATTATATGAGAAGTCGGCACAAACTTCCGGCTGTACATTTTCCGTTTGGCCCGCGCGGGTATAGGTGGTACACCTTCTATTTAGGAATATAACTTTGGTCTTTCAGCTTTGCTCATATCCCGAGCCTATTCCGAACCTGGAATTTGGCTTCGGGTTTGCTTCGGTGTAGGTTTGAAAACTCTGCTCATGGTCATGGCTCGTCTGCTCATTGCTCATGGAGAATACAGACCCCCACAAGATGCAAACGTCCAGGATTGTAAACAACTTCGAATTCAAACTCATGCAATATAATTAGCCATCTTGCTATCCTTCCGCTTATCAAAGGCTTGGACATAAACAGCCCCATGACAGGGCACCATCTAACATTTCCAGTCTTGTCATAACACACCAAGTGACGCCACCCATTCAGTCATGATAAAACAGGGTGGGAGGGCGGGGTATGTTCATAATCAGATTCCTGACATACCCAAGTGACCCACTTGCACAATATAAGTCAGATTGCATCCTCAGATTACATCATCCATGGTTATCCATAAGATATGCACCATGCAAGATATCATGGGCATGTAGGAGCATCTTGCCACATTACAGATCCAAGATATGTATACACAAGTACCTTGAGGTGATCCAAGACAAACATTATGCAAAATAGGTAAGAACAGTCTGCCCTACAACACATTCAGGGAGTGTTCACACCGGCAGCAGGAAGGACCAACCTGCAATTAATTACACTTCAGGCCTGCCACCAAGTACACTTCTTGGGCATGGCAAGCCATATTGCAGCTTCACATTTGGCCAAATGTAAGCACCCCAAAGCATGCATCGTGCAAGGCCTTCTGGGTATGTAAGAACAGCCTGTCATTGTATATATTCCGGACATGTGCACATAGGACTCTTGCTGGCCCAGCCTGCAGTAAATCAGACTCCAAACATGCAACCAAGTGATCACTTTGGGCATGACAAGACTGACTGCGACTTCATTCTTCATCATGTACAGTTGCCCCAAAATATACATCATGTAAGGCGTTTTGGCATGGAAGAAAGGCCTGTCCTGTCAAAGCTTCCAGATCTGGACACACATACACTTTGAGTGCCCAAGACCAAGCCCACTTGGCCAAGATAAATCATACAATGCAGGTGGCTATTCATATGGCAAAATAAAGTAAATAATCATTGGCCAGAGTCCTTTAGAGCTTACCGTCACTGTTTCACAGCCGGCTAATGCCATGTTTTGCAAATAGAACCTCACTATGCTCCATTCCACAACAAATCCAGGTCTGAAAACAGCCTGTCATTGCCTTATCAGGCTGTCCTCTTTAACAAAACTCAGGTCTCCTCATCCTTAGAGCCAAACAACCACTTATGACCTTTCCCTTACACCATCAATCCTCTTTTCAGGCCAAAAAAAAAGGGAAACCTAGTCTAAAAATCCACGGGCAAAGCTGTCAAAGATTCAAGACAAGGTATGATTCACATGCAGTGCTGCATGAGACAAGGCTGCCAAGCCGAAGTGCTCCATCAGCAGCAACAAAAGATAAGTCAAAAGCAAGCATCATCATGTCAAACCGGGAGCAAGCGAGCCGAAATCGGGGCTGCAGGCAGCAGCAATATGTTCCTTTTGCACACATCCTTATCTGCAAGCTCAAGAGAATTCAAAGTAGGTAGGGATCCTCACCTGGTCCCATCACAAGCCCCCACAAAAACCAATGGGTTAGTGAGGATTGTGGAACCCCAGGTGAATCACAGACCCCTACACTTATTATCGATGTCAACTAAGAACCCCAAAAACAAGAGAGAAAGATATGAAGTAAAAGGAACCCTAAATAAGCACCTTGAGCGATTGGGGAAGGTAACACTGCGCCATCGCCACCAACACGCCACCTAGAGAAGAGAAGCATACAAATGCTAGGTTTAAGAAGGGAGAGAGAGCGATATACTTCCCCACCCAAGCGTCGCTGCGAAACATAAAAGCCAGAGGAGGGAAAGGGACGATGTCATCACAGCGGGTTCTCCCGCCTGTGAGAAGAGACAAGACGCCGCCATTGCGCATCCCCAGGAGCTCGTCCGGCATGAAGCAGCAGACAGCGTAGCAGAGCTCAGACGCCATAACTCGCGAGCTCAGCAGCACACGGAGTGCATCTGACAGCGGGAGAGACACCCTAGGGCAGAGCCCGATTTTTCATCCGGAGGATGAATAATCAATACCCTTTATCTCAAAAACCCGACGGATGTCATCCGTTAGCTAGGTTTAAACAGTAGATTATAGGGTAGGAGTTAGGGTTTCACTCCTTAATTAGCAATAATTAAGGGTAATTAAAAAATTCTCCATGACCATCATAAGCTGCTTTTTTCATCCGGTCCAGATGAAAAAATAAATGGGTTCATTTATTTGGATGAGGTCCATCAGCAGGATGAAAAAGTAATATACATCATCCAGGGCAGCGTTTTCTCATCCTAACAGGTAATTCGTCATCCCTTAAGAGAAAGCCTCATCCAGTATGGAAAAAAAGGCATAAAGGAGGAATAAAACGAATTCAAATCCTGGTATTTTTCATCCGGCATGGATGGAAAAATTATAGATAGGATGTCAGTGTCACAACCCCTACGGAGGTAATTCCTCATTCTCTGGTGACTCATCTGGTATAGATGAAAGTCAATAAAAGAGGAATGAAAAATTATAGGTCCTTTTTAGAGGTATTTTAGTGTCCACCCAGGTGATTCTTCCGGTATGGATAGAAAACCTTTACAAGTCGGGTGAAAACACCTTTTAGAGTCCATCTGGTATAGATGGAAAATCATGAAAAGAACACTGATGCAACCGGCCAATTCCGAGGAGGGAGACAGAGGGAGAGAGGGGGCAACAATGAAAAAAAATGGGTTGGGGGGGGGGGGGGGGGGAGGTCAGATGGTGGGGTCAGCTGCAGCATATGTCCAACACCAGATATCCTAAGTTAATTGACTCTATATCTTGGAAACAGGACCGCCCACCGACCTGTCAAACAGGCTAAGTCCTGGCAGAAGACAGTAGAAGAGATTCTCAAGGACCTGGACCTGGAACCGCAAGTCTTCACCCTGCTGGATAAATCTGACTTAGAGGCTGTGGTGTCCAACCATGTCTGTTGCCATGAGATTGTCTAATGAAAATAAAGTTAGGCAAAAAACTTCCCTGAACTTGTTTCCAGTCAGTGACATGGGGGAGGACATCTTGGATGACCTCAAGGGTCTACCCACTCTCGGCACTAGACTGAAATTTAAACTCAGGGCATGAAGCCTACCTTTGAACAGCAAACAGAAGCAGAGAGGAAAGGGAGAGTGCAATTGCCCGTGTGTGGGCAATCTGAAGACAGTATTCATTTTCTGATACATTGTCCGGGGTTCTCTCACCAAAGAGACACTCTCTTCAAATCTATCAAGGGAATTGTGCATGTACCTCTGTTTACTAACTTTGAAAAAGTCGAGGCTGAGCCAAAAGCCCAGCCCCTTCTGAGGCCTAGTTTTTGGGCATCTCACACACAGCAGATTGATACTTGTGTGAAGGGATTTGTAGAGGATATCTGGAAAACCCGGATTAATTCTATATGTGAAGGTAAGTCTTACTACCAACGTCAGCCCCTGACAGAGGTATGATCTGTCCCTTTTGTTTCCCCAAGAGAGGGAGCAACAAAGAAAAACAGAGAATGTGGGGGGGGGGGGGGAGTGACTGAGCAACATCAGTTGCTCAGTCACTCCCCCCCCCACACCTTCTTTTCTTTTCTTTGTTGCCCCCTGATGTCTCCCTCTCACTCCCTCTCTCCCTCTCCCTCTATAAATCTTTGGATTTCGGGTACTTTGGTGCTTTCATGATATGATTGACCTGGAATCCCACCCTCCTGCCCTGTTTTTTCAGAGACCCTGAAATGTAATTGGGTATTCAAATGAGATTGTAAACATGAAAGAGAATGTTAGATGGTGCCCTGTAAAGGGCTGTTTTGTCTTTCAATGACAATGACCTTAGCAGTCTTGTCCATGTCTTGACATGACATGTATATCTTCCCTCTCTTTATTTGATCAGTGTACTTAGTGGTTTTTGTACACACCATCTACCCTTACCTTTCTCCTTGTCACCTTCTCATTTTGTTATATTAACAAATGTTCTCGGGGGGCTCTGACAGAAAGTCACCAAAGGAGGTCCTAGCTGGAATGAGGACCTCATAGCCCTGGGGTATCAGTCCCCACTACCTCCTCCAATTCCTGCTGTGCAGGCAACCCTTGCACAAGTCACACCAAGTGACTTCCATGCTGCACTGCAAAAGATGGAAACTGAGGCCATGGAAAATTCGGGTGATGAAAACCCCGTGCTATTACTTGAAACTTTGGCTTTGGAAAATTGGGTTGCACTTGGCATCATGGCAAATAAGAATGGCAGGTACCTCGAGAAGCTCCAGGAATTCAATACTAAAATGATTGAGGTACTGGAAGATGATGCCGAGGAGCTGATACAATGGGAAAAGAAGGGATCAGCCATTGAGGCAGCTCTTAGAATGGCGAACCCAGAAGATGACCAGACTGTCTCCACGCAGAAATCTACAAACACATCTGAAAAAGACTTCATCCCTTCTGTAAGTAATCACCCAATCCTTGGGCACATGATTCTACCGGATGAAGAAAAAGAGGCAGTGAGAGAATTCTGTGAACAAGTAGAAATCTCACAAGTGGAACAAGAAAGGGCTACAGGTGCCACTCCTGGAAATCTGCAATTTGTCCCTTGGTTGCCTCCCCGTGCAGTTGAATTAGAGGTTGCCAATAACGATCACATGATGTGGCACCCACATGCTAATATCAATTTATTGGCACCTATTTCTATTGAAATGTGGGTCAAATGGGGCAACATAACCCCTGCTGAACGCAGTAGGTGTGCACAGGATGCTAAGGATGGTTTTCAGAGAATAAAAAAGGAACCTATTGCTGTGGCATGGCCACTAAGGACCTTCTACTACAAGCTCTGTGACAAAGGTGAGAACCTTACACTGAGGACCAAAAATGACTTGCCGACTGGTTCGGCTAGATCCAAAAATCACAAGAGTCAACTCTTCAACTGGCATCGTCCCTACATAAGATGTAACTGTGGACAAGGAGGGGCACCCTCTTCTTGCATTGGGAGTGTTGCTTGGTTTGACCATATGGTATGGTATATGCTGAACAATCTGATTGTGTTCTTCCCTGATGATGCCTATCCTTCGGTGCAAACCAAGTACTACAGCTTTCTGGTATGGATCATGCGGGCTGCCAGATCTGCCGTTCTTGCACAAATTACCTTCCAGATGACCCGGGGCTTCATAATGGAAGCAGCTTGTGAATTCTCAATTGACCCCCAAGCCAAGTTGCTTGGGAAGTTAGGAGAATCCAAGGGGGCCAGATACATTGAGAAACTTGTGAAACCTGGGTCTTTTTCAGACAGCCTTCCCAGGCCACAATTCAACAGCTACAAACGGCAGCGTGTGGAGGGGCAGACGCCTCCTCAACAAGGCAAGAACAATGCCACTCGAGGCAGAGGTACCCCTGGTCGTGGAAGAGGTCTCTACCAAAGAGGAGGACGCTTTGGCAGGGGGCAATACTCTACCAACACCTCTGAGAATTCAAGAGCAACGAATCGGTCATCACTTGGGGGTTCGGGTGCTAATTCCAGTACCACCATCAACATCGCCAACCAAGAGTCATACAAGACTCGTCGTATCACTGATGAGTTCTCCCCAATACGCAAACGAGATTTTGGATCATGGACAGATCTTTAAAAATCTCATTTTTGGTATGTTCCTCTACTTTGCATGTGCAGATGCGTTGTTTGATCTTGAGGATGGTTGTAGACAAATTGAAACTCATGCCCATGGCAGGAAATTCATAAAAAAGGCAGCAAAACCTGCTCCCTTGGGATTCATTCATATGTTGTACCCAAACCATGGTATGGAGTGGATAAACCCTAGGAACTTGATAAAAGAGGCTTTTTTGGAATTTGGACAAAATGACTTGGCTATTCTCAGCGATGAGATAGTCTTTGGATGGACATATCATAAACAAAGCAGCTCTGTATACTATCAGCCTGCTGCTGTTTTCCGTGATTTTTGCTTTATGCAAGACTTGATTCATTCACCAGATTGTCTATGTGACAGTGCCAAGAGGTTTCATGATTTTCGGGATGCGGATACAAAAACAGAATTCCATCTATCTGGTTCTACACCTACGCAACACGTACGTACCATGGACCTAAATATTATTAGACACGCAAGGCTGAAAGAACTATTCAGCCTAGGTATGAATCACATCCCTCTCAAACGTACTTTGCTGAAAGACGTTGTTGAACAAGTGTCTTTGGCTTTCCATAGAACCTGTGAAATTTTACATATAGACCCATGTGAAGCCTGGGCAGCATCCTGCAGCCAATGGGTAAAAAACACATGCTGGGATAGATTGAAACAAAAAGCCGGCAGAAGAAGATACGATTTCACTCACCATGAGCGCAATCCTCTTACTGTAAAAGAGGCAAAAGAGGAACTTTCATGGCTTCTCAATCACCTGTATTTTTCTGGTCTTGACAAGGCTAACAACAACGTATGTTTTATGTGTGTGAAGCACATAAGAACTCAAACCTTCCACAGATTGATGGGTAAAGACTTTACACCATGCAAGCAAGCTGAGGTATGGCTGCCACCTGACCTTGTTCTAGGAAACATTTCCGTGGAAATACAGAGTCTGATTCCGGAAATACCTGCTCCATCCTGTAGATTACCTTACATTATGGGAATCTACAAGCTACATAAGAAAAAATACAGATGGATTACCAATGCCCATAAATGTGTTTTCAATGAACTTGCTAGCCTTCTTACAAGGGCTACCATGGATCTTCTACCACTGGTAAAAGAATGGGCCAAGACAAGGCTGGATACTTATGAGCAATTTTTCAAAGTATCTACTGCTATGTATTGGATTATTGATTCCATCACTGACTTTACACTAAACCTGCCTGAAAAAGTCCATAACATCTTTGTTGCTGACATTACACAATGCTATGAGAACATACCTTTGACAGGACAGGATAACTTAGGGGACGCCATTGAATACGTGGTGAAGATTGCATTCCAGCAACACCATCGGTCTCACCCCCGAGCACGTCATAATCTATGGATTCCAGCCAAAAACGGTACTTTCGGAAAAAGTAGATGGGGCACGTCTTCCCCAAAATCAGGTACCTGGATTGAACTTTCTGAAGGCAAACTACTTATGCTCCACAAATGGCTTATGTCACACTGTTTTGTCGCCTTAGGGGACCGTGTGTGGCATCAGATTTCTGGAATACCTATGGGTTTTTCATGCTCACCATTATGGTGCAACATGTACTTCCTTTCTTATGAAATCAAATTCATCTTAAGGCTTGCAGCTTTAGGACAATTCCAGCTTATGCCTATGTTTAAATCTGCCTTCAGATACATTGATGATATATGTTGGCTAAATGTGGGTGATGCAATGCTATTCCTGGACCCACGGGCAGACAGGAGCAGCAACAACCCTTGGTGGATCTACCCACTCAATGTAGTGGAGATCAAACCTGAGCTACTACGCACTAAAAACGATTCCCAATACGTGGGGTTGGAAGCTTGTTTCATGAATATCCAGATTACAGTCTCAAACTGTGACACATGTGAGTTCCATTTCCAGAAATATGACAAGAGAAGACTTCTTCCTTTCTCTTACACTCAATATATCCAGTTCTTATCCAATAGGCCTGTGAATCAATCTTACAACATTGTGATTTCACAAGCTGTGCCTATTCTATACATTTCCAGCAATGCTGATTTGGCTGGGAAGGAGTGTAGCATTCTGATTAACACTCTTGGGAGGAATGGTTTCAAGACCAGAAAACTTGCTCGTATCTTGACAAAATTCCTTGAACGTGGCTCATTCCCTGGCCTGCTCTTCCCTGTACAAGAGCTTATTGAACTGAAAGGTACTTTCTAAAAACCTATACAGAGCTAAGTTATACCATTGAACTCTACATTCTTTTCTAAGTGATACTATACTAGTGTTGCTATGATACATTTTATGCCATCATTTCATTCTTGATCCGAGGAAGTGAGGATGTAGGATTCTACTCCTTTGGATAAATATTATCTGAGGATAGAACTACATGGAAGAGGGAAAACCTTATGAGAAGAGGTCTGGTATGCACTCCCTTACGGGGTGAGTGCATACCACACTTACTCCGTAAGGTTCTGCCATGCCAGGGGTTTGGCTGGTGGGTCCCTCTCACTCCCTCTCTCCCTCTCCCTCTATAAATCTTTGGATTTCATCTGGCCTTATACTTTTGAGGTTATTTAGTTTTTCATCCCTAATTTTTTTCATCCAAATCTGGATGATTTTATTATTGGATGATGAAATTTAATATACAGAAAGCTAGAGTTACCATCTATTTTTTTCATCTAAACTGGATGATCTACATAAATAATGGTTACCTATTATAAAATCCAAGAGAATAATAAAACTACCATCATAAATGATGGTAGTTATTAAACCTAAACCTATACCATAACCCTAAGAGATACATCTCTATGGGATGTCATCCAGTGACAAAATGCCTATCTTGGTAAAATGTGATATTTCATCCAGCCTGGATGAAAAATCGGGCAGTTTTGCCCTAAGCAGGCCGACACACTTCAAGCACTGAAATCGTGCTTCAGTGAACTTTGATAATGCGCTGTATAAACCTGCTCCCCTGCTGCTACATGGTACTCGTGATTGCTGGCTCTTGGGATGCGCAGAGGTGGTTAAACAGATTCTTCTATGGCAGACGACAAAGCCGTGATTGCTCTGATCAGGAACTCATGGTTCTTTATTTTGCAACGACGCTTTTACTCCTTGTTGGGAAGTACTCTATCCCAATTTATCTACAGATTACTTGTTGCTCTCTCTTTGTGTATGAGCCACTCTCTAGCTGTGAACGCTTCTACTCTGACTGCGTTCTGTTGGAGACAATCTGTTGGAAGCCATGGTGTAAGGCATACCACAAACACTCAAGGTTTTTTTTGAGTTTACCATTGCTTGAACTGTGATCTGTACTTGCTTTAGAATTCAACACTGACATGGATAGCAACTGTGAAGACCTGCCACTTACCTGCTGCATCCTCACTAACACACATCGCTATGTGGTGGTTTTTGGGACGGGCACAGGTGAGGGTCTTCACTTGTCTTGATTTCTTGAAGCTTGCAGTTCCCGTTCTTGCAAGTGTAGATACTGCCGCTGCCTAAGCTGCTGATGCCATCTGCTGTTTCGAACTACCACCATGCCACTTCAGACCTGCGCCAAGATTGCTCCAATGAGGATCTGTTTCTCTCCTTACCCCTGTTTATGGTTTTTTACAACCACATTTGCATGTGTAGGAGTTTAGCTATGAAGGATACAAGGATACAAAAAAGCAGTTATTACTATGACTGCCTTGACACTTGGCAAATGAGAACTCTTGGTATGACTCTGATGGATCAAAAGGATAGGCTTTGATAGATAACACACATTCTTCAAGGCCCTCATATCATTTTGGTTTCATGGCTTGATAACAAACTGGGGTTTCTGAGCTGCTCTTTCACCTTGGCAGAACCACCTTATGTGGCCTTAAAATACCATTTTAGGCCTATACATGCTTAAGGGGGCTCTACACTGATGTTTCTTCTTCCTTTTTAAGAATCTTGCTTATATCTTGGTTCTAAAACATCATCTTCAAACCAAACCTGCAATCTGGTTTTTGAAATGAGTTTATAATGGATTCTTGAGACGATGATGTGTACTTTGGTGCTTTCATGATATGATTGACCTGGAATCCCACCCTCCCGCCCTGTTTTTTCAGAGACCCTGAAATGTAATTGGGTATTCAAATGAGATTGTAAACATGAAAGAGAATGTTAGATGGTGCCCTGTAAAGGGCTGTTTTGTCTTTCAATGACAATGACCTTAGCAGTCTTGTCCATGTCTTGACATGACATGTATATCTTCCCTCTCTTCTGTGCTGCTCTCTTTTAAGCTCTCGACACCCTAAATTCAAGGTCAGATGGTGGGTTCAGCTGCAACATATGTCCAACACCAGATATCCTAAGTTAATCAACTCTATATCTTGGAAACAGGACCGCCCTGTCAAACAGGGTGAGCCCTGGGAGAAGAGAGTAAAAGAGATTCTCAAGGATCTGAATCTGGACCCGCAAGTCTTGACCTTGCTGGATAAACCTGACTTAGAGAATGTAGTGTCCAAAGCCATGTCTGTTATCAGAAAATTGTTCGATGAAAATGAAGTTAGGAAGAAAACTTCTCTGAACCTGTTTCCAGTCTGTGACATGGGGGATGATATCATGGATGCGCTCAAGGGTCTATCCCGCTCTTGGCACCAGACCTAAATTTAAAGTCAGGGCAAGAAGACTACCTTTGAACAGTAAACAGAAGCAGAGAGGAAAGGGAGAGTGCAATTTCCCTGACGTACCTCTACTGCTGCTGGTGCTTGAAGCGAGTTGCTGCGGTGCTGTCGCGGCGCGGGTCCCCGCCGCTGCAGGGCGTCTCTGCCCCGCTCACCAGGGCTCTCTCTCTCTTCAGCTCGTTAGGTCACGCCTCTGCGCGGCGTTCCTACCACACAGGGGAGAGAGACATCAGCCCGTGCTTAGGGCAAGAAAGAAAGACAGAAAGTGAGGGAGGAGGCGGTGTTTACCTTGGGCGTTGGAGCGGCGTTGGGGCAAACTCCTTGGGGCCTTGCGACCACCTCGGGCTCAGCAGCAGGTGCGTTTCTCCTCCACCCTCAACCCCACTCTCTGAACTACCTCTCTCCCAAAGAACAAACGAAAACGGGAGGGGAAAGAGATGCTTGAAGCACTTAGGGGAAAAAAAAGGCGCGGCGCCTACATGCGACGCCCGGCCGTCGCACGCCTGCGCCCGCCCTTTTTTGAAATGTAAAAATGAATATTGCGACGGCTGGCCGTCGTTTCTTGCGACCCCCGGCCCCATAAATAAAAAAACACGTCGCCCCCGTGACGGCTGTCCATCGCGGGGTGCGACCCCCAATTAAAAAAAAAAAAAAAAACGCGTCGTCCAATGCGACGCCAGGGTGTCGCAGGAGGCGATGGCCGGCCTTTCTGGATTTAGGGTTTAGGGCCTTTTGGGTTTCTTATTTTTTATTTATTTTATTTATTTATTCATATGGTACTGGGTTAGGGTGTTTGCTTTTCTTTATGGTGCTGGGTTTTGGATTGGCGGTTTTGGTTGTGGGTCTTGGGGTTAAAAGGATAAACGGTGTAATTAGGATTCACGTACACAAAATGTGGTTCAATATGATAATCGCAAAGCGCTGGGTCTCAACAATTTTTTCCATAGTGTGAGCATCCTGAAGATAGAACGAGAGGAAGGATTTATTGTCTTGGGCTCTAGCACCATGGGGATGCTCTGCCTTTGGTTATCAATTTTGAAAGCCCCGAGGCTGAGGCATAGAGTTTTTTTGCCAACGGTTTTTGAGAAATGAAAGTGTTGTTGGTGTGTGTTAATTGGTAGGGATGGTGAGGAAACATCGACCCGTCTCCCTCGAGGATAGGGAGGTAGTACCACATATCGATTGTGGCCCTAGAGCGACCATTTTTCGTGGCGAGGAGACACCCATTGCACCTGATCCATACACGTTGCCGGGCACAATCGTAGAAGGGACCGGGGCCAAATTTCAGGTGATGCGGAGGATGTTGACACTCCAGGATCGAGTCGGGCGCGCCGCGGGTTGCCCCCTCGCGGGCCACCCCGTCCAATCATGTCCACCTTTGACCCCCTCGACAGGATTGAGTGTTGGTGCACTAAGTGTTGGGAACGGATACCGCCGGGCGGCACCAGACCACCGAGGCGGCGACCGCATGTTGTCGAAAAACATAACAAGAAGAACAAGATTGCAGATGCGGCAAAGGTGAGTGTTTTTCCCACCCCTCTCATTAACATTCATTTAAGGTACATTTAGGTTTATCTAATAATATAGTATGATTGGTAAACATACATGAATCAAAATTACGACATAAGTATTGATGCGTCGTTCACTACGCACATTGCAGCCACGACTTGATGCCCAAGCTCGCAATCACATTGCACAGGAGGCATTTCGCGCCGGTCTACTTGCAGAATTTGTGCCAGAGCATGTGCCCGATGTGACCAGTTGGTTCCCCCAGCAGCACATAGATGAGTTGCGTAGGGTCGAGGGGTGTCGTAGGTGTCGTAGGTGTCGTAGGCGTTATGGCCGGCGATGAGCAAGCCCCCCCTCCCCCCCCCTTCCATCCAGTTTCTTCAGGCGGTCCCCCTGATTGTGGCCTCCTCCTCCCCCCCCCCCCCCCCCGTCTGTTTCTTTGCCTGATCCACCTCCGGTTGTACCTGATCCGAAAGTTGTACCCCCGGCTGCACCTCCGACATTACATCCTCAACCACCTCCACTTTCATTTCCTCCGCCAGCAGTACCACCTCCACGTCCACCGCCACCACCACCTCTACCTCTACCTCCTGTTCAATGCGAAAAAAAAAATCCTGCAATGCGTGCACGGCTATTGCACCCATTGAACGGATGTGGTTGAAGCCCCTCTTTTGCCCGCATGTGCTTGAACATGTGCGGAGACACAACAGACGAATAAATCATTTGCCTCCCCATCGACGCGCTCCCCCCTCAAGCCATTCCACAATTTAATTGAATTTAAATTTATTTTAAGCCAATAAATAGGTTTGCACTGCCTTTCAGTGGGGGTTTCTGGCACGTATCGATTTTGTTTTTGGCTCAATTTTGTTCTACGGCTTCCAGCATCCCACGGCTACTTCCCCGCCAAAATTTGGACCAATCAAAAATGCCCCCAAAAACAAATGTTCTCTTCGCTCATTATTGCAGAACTCTCTATGAAGAGTGCATGAAAGAGAACACAAATCAAGTTTGGAGTGCAAGCCCAATGTCACAGAACAAAATAGAGCTAAAAATAAAATCATTACGCCCCTCAAAACGGCAATCATATATTTTCTAAATGTAAATATTTATTTTAAATTCATTTAAATTCGATTTAATTCAAAATTGGTGCAAGGGTGAGTGCGTCGTTGGGGAGGCATTTTTTTATTTTTTTTTATTTTTTTTTCCCCCTGCTGGATCTTTGTACAGGTGTTGCACACATATTTAAGCACACGTAGGAAAAAATGAAGCTTGAGCCACATCCGTTTGTTGGGTGCAATGGCATGAGAGGATTTTCTTTTACATTAATAAACAAAAATTGGTTGATAGGGTGAATGCGTCATTGGGGGGGGCAAATGATTTTGTTTGGGTTTGAAACTTTGCAAGCGTGTACGTTGCGCACATACATGTAATTATTGAATGACATATTTGATGCACACACACATTGAAGGTTGTTGTTTGCATTTCGCTTATAATGAAGTGTATGGTTGCAAGGACACATTATAATATATGTCCCTATGTTCATTTGTTCGTATCAGGACTTTGTCCATCCCTTCCTGGTCTTTTCTCTTGGCACCCCATCCGAAAACAACCCAAGTACATCAGGCGGGAGCCGTGGGCGAGACGCCGCCCCCACGGTACCGGACGATGATGACGATGACAGTGATAGTGACAGTGACAACAACAATGAGCATGGAATTAACCAGGAGGATGTGCAAGCCATAGAGGATCTCTTAATGCATCATGTGGGCGCTGATGCATCCCATGAAGAGGGAACCCGGCCAATCGATGATCCTGAAATGGCCCCCTCAAATGACATGGAGAGGGAGGCGAGAACTCCCTTGTACGAAGGGGCGAAAGTGAGTCGACTTTCAACAATCTTACTTTTGCTCAATCTTCAAATTCAATTTGGCATAAGTAATGTTGGGATGTCTGCCATAATGCGAACTATTGCAGACTATATCCTTGCTCCACACTTGAAACCCAAGATGCCACGGTCGCGGAAAGAGGCGTGCGAAGTCTTGGACTCTGTAGGGATGGGCTATAAGATTTTTCATGCCTGTCCATGTGATAAAACCCTATACTACGGAGAGGATTTGCATCTCACCAAGTGTCCAAAGTGCAAGAAAGACCGATATCGGGATGATGTCCAAGGGAAAAAAGTACCACGCAAGGTATAAGCGCCATTCCCCCTCGCATGGAGATTATTAGAGAGTAGTACTCATGCAAGATCTGATTGTGGTTTTGGAAGGAGTGAGTGAGGAGTGGAAGGAGCGACGTTTGGTTTTGACCATTCACACCCAAATGAGGGAGAGGCTGCATAAAGGGAAATGCATAAGGGTGTTGTATTATGTGTGCTAATGGGATGATTACATGTGGGGGGCGTGGGGTATTTCATCCTAGAAAATGCATTACTTTCCGATCATCCCGCGATTGAGGGCACAGTACCGAAGCCCCGAATTGGCCAGACTCATGAGATGGCACGCCTCGCATCGGAGCCCCCCGGGAAAGGTGTGCGGGCCACAAGATTCACAAGCATGGAGGCATATTGAAGAGATGTGGCCTTTTCTCTTGGAGGACCCACGACATGTCCACCTCGATGGGGTCAACCCATTCTCTGTCCAGTCATGTAGTCATTCCACTTGGCTGGTGACCATGGTGAACTACAACATCCCTTTGTATCTTTCAATTAAAAAATGCCATATCATGTTGGTTGCCATTGTGCCAGGTGAGTGTACTCATTTCATGTTTATTATTGCCTTCGACTTTACATTAAACTTCTGATCTTTGACGCAATTCGGATGCAAGATTGATGAGTGACATAATCATGGAGTAAGACGTGTAATTCATTTTGTAGTATAATCTGCATATTGGTGGAGCATTGAAACAATGATGTGAATGTCTCAAAGGGAAAAAACAAGTGGCAAACATGGACACGTACTTGCAACCTCTTCTTGATGAACTTAAAGAGCTATGGAGGGGGGTCCCGACATTGGATGCTTCACTTGACCCTATGGCCGGACAATCTTTTCAAATGAGAGACATCTTGCTTTGGACAATGCATGATGATCCAGGTATATTATGTTCCCCATGAACAACCCGCGTACATTCACTTGTCAATGCCGGATGAGGATGATGATCGATTGAAGTAGCGGCGACAGTCTTGTGCACCGTAGTGGGGTAGATGGCATTATGGGCCATGCACATAACAACTTTTTGTTTTTGCTAATGTGGCGGGATGTGTAGTACAAGACTAACTGTTTGCTCGGGGCTAAGCACCAAAGGGTACCATGCATGCTTGCATTGTGGCGATAATCTTGATACACATAGCTCCTGCCATCTTCACAAGATGGTGTATCCCAACCACCGCAAATTTCTTCCTATGAGCCATCGATGGAGAAGAAGAGAGAAACACTTATTTGATGGCAAAGAGGAAGTACGTCCCCCCCCATGACACCGTCCGGGCAGTTTTGGGAGGACCGATGGAAGGAGGCCTATGCGGGCACGGACGGTGAAGTGGACGTGCCCGGCATGAAACGACTTTCAATCTTCTACGAGTTGCCATATTGGGCGGTACATATTCCACAAAAACACCGTCAATATCCCTATGCATGCATGTGATATTGCACATTTGGTATGCGTTGCATTGTCACTGTCACGTAAATTTTTTTGTGTAAGTCTTTGTGGGTGGGGATATATGTAGGACCTGAAGATTCGCCATCTTCTAGATCCCATGCATATTGAGAAGAATGTCTGCTCGTCCTTTTTTCGGGTTCTTCATGGCACGCCGACAAAGAAGGGAGTGGCTGCAAAAGGAGATTCTCTCGGTGTTAGAAAGGAGCTTGAGGAGCAGGGTCGCATGCGCCATCTATGGGCCGAACAAAATGGTGTGGACCCAAAGGGTATTGTACGGTGGAAGTATAGGCGCGCACCTTGGCAATGGACAAAGGAGGTGATAGCCACCATAAGTGCTGTCCGAATACCAACTGGTTATGGGTCATCCCTCCGTACGAAGTTCAGCGAAGAAGACGGGGTCCATGGTTTGAAGTCTCATGACTACCACAATCTATTGCAAGACATCTTGCCCATTGCAGTACGTGGGACATTGACTCCCGAGGTTCGTGAGACAATCTATAGATTGAGAGGCTTGTTCCGGTGGATTTGCTCCAAAGAGTTGGAAGAAGCAGATTTTCTATGCATGAAGAAGGAGGCGGCGGAGGTAATGTGTATGTTGGAGATGCACCTTCCTCCCTCCTTCTTTGACATCCAAGTGCACTTGGTAGTGCACTTAGTGGAAGAGGCTTCGATTGCTGGCCCCGTTAATTCTCGGTGGATGTACTTCCTTGAGCGTTATATGAAGACTTTGAAAGGATTTGTAAGACAAATGGCGCACCCGGAGGGTAGCATGGCGGAGGGGTATACGTTGCAAAAAACTATGTTCTATTGCACCGAGTACATGGCAAGGGTGGATGAGGAATCCCCTTAGATGTGGAAGGAAGAGGAGGATGCACGAACCAATGACATCGTTTTGCCCAAAAAATCGAAGAGGGTAAAATTGCCGACCTTGGTGATTGAGCAAGCGCATGACTTCATACTGAAGAACACCCCATCCATACATGAGTGGGAGACAAGATACAATAATCTTATTCAGCAACGAGAAGAGGAGACGCTTGCATGGAGGCGAAACCATCCAAGGCCGGTTACTAGACGCCCACGACGAGGAGCGGGCCACCGGAATGTTCCTTCACAAAATTTGCCCATGAATTGCAGCCTCTAAGTTCATTCCAACAGTGGTTTCGGACTTCAATTTATGACGCCGTTGCTCAAGGAGAGGTGGTTTCAGATTTGGTGCAAGACATTGCAAGGGGCCCCTCTCAATTCGCGACTCATACACGACGGTTTGGGTTCACGGTCGTCATTTCCGCATTCGTGCTCTTGACATGAAGCGCAAAACAACCTTTGATTCTGGCTTGTGTGCCACATATTGGCAAGACTCCGTGTGGGGCAAGGGAGATACATGACCTGCTATGAGCAAACTTGAGTACATTGGAGAGCTTGAGAACATACTCCAACTTCAGTATACAAGGTACCGACCTCTTCTCTTCAAGGGAAGGTGGTTCTAGCCACATCTTGTAGGGCCCTCCGCAACATTAGTGCAAGATGATTGTGGTTTCATGCGCGTCAATGCAGATAGGCTCAACCCTACTCATCGTCCCTCCGATGAGTTTTTTTCACGGCCTTCAGACATGGAGCAAGTTTTCTTCTCCGATGACAAAACAAGAGGGGGGAATTGGAAGGTGGTTGTGCATGCTCAGCCAAGAGGAAGACCCATCTATCATGGTCTCGGATCTCTATGGGGTGAGGTAATTGCGGTGGACGGAGAGACTGGTCATAATGATGCTGATGATGGAGGTTGGATAGAGGGGGTAAAAGAGGATGATGACGCCCCGAACAATGCATCCTGGACCCTATATGATGAAGCTCTAGAAGATACGGATGTTGGAGAAGGAGACGAAGACACGACCATTGACAACGAGGTGGAGGATGATTCGGAGGTGCCTTTTGAGGGCCGGGCCATTTATGACGATGACTCCGATGACCAAGAAAACTTGCAGCTTGATGAGGATGAAGAGGCTCTGGATGATGATGTTTAAGTTGATTAGACACAAAATCAAAGCTACATAACAATTCTCGCATCGAACTGGACCTATCCCTTCGATTGATTGTACATGTACATGCATATTGTACTTTATTTCTATGATTCATCAAATATGGCTGTGGCTGGTAGTCTTTCAAGAAAGAAGGCAGATGCAATGAATATGTTGGAGCAACACATACAGATGCTATCAAGAGAATTATCAAAATGAATGTCATAATCTACAAAAAGGTCCACAATAACAAGCTAAACCATAAAGAAAAACAAACACCCTACCCCAGTACCATATGAAAAAAAAAAAAAACTAAAAACCCCCAAAGGCCCTGAACCTAAACCTAGAAAGCCCTGCCGTCGCCTCCTGCGACCCCCACGCGTCACCAACTGCGACGCGTTTTCTTGGATTTATCAGGCCAGGGGTCGCAAACGGCGACCGCCAACCGTCGCCAACTGCGACCTGTTTTTTTGAATGGATTTATGGGGCCGGGGGTTGCAAACGGCGACGGCCAGCCGTTGCAAACTGTGACATGTTTTTTTGTTTTGAAAGAATAGGGTAGCTGGGCAGTTTGCGACGCCCGGCCATCGCAGGGGCCTTTTGCCCTTCATGCCACCATGCGACGGCTGGGTGTCGCAAGAAAAGGATGCGATGAAAGAAATGACAAGAAATGGTTTTTTTTTTCCGGCGTGCGATGATCGGCCGTCGCCAGAAAGGGCTGCCTTCTGCCCTTCGCTGGGGGCGACGCTTAGCCGTCGCACGGAAGGGCTGCCATTTTCCCTTCATCACTCCGTGCGATGGCCAGGCGTCGCCGCCTGGCCCCGGCGCCAGGTTTCACTCCCGCGGGGTTTGGCTGCGATGGCCTGGCGTCGTAAACACGCTCCGCGGGTTGGCGTCGCACACTTGGCGCCGCGCAGGGCGTGGGGGCGCAGCTGGCGTCGCAAACCCCCCCCATTTGCTGTAGTGGTGCTATGAATCGAGATCTTTGGTAGAAGATAAACTCCAAAAAAGAGAAGCAAAAGGTGAGGTCCAGCCCATATTTTTTAGGCGAAATAAAGCCAGAAAGCACTCAAACTTTATGGGTTGCGACACGCCCTTGTAAAGAAACAGGGGGGAAATCGAAAAAAAGCCAGAAAGCGCGCGTTCCTTGGCGGAAAGCACCAAGGGAACCACCCCTTGGCGCCTGGGAACTGGATCCCGTGGCACCCGCCATCCAACGGCCGGCGCCTGTTGACGCGGGGATCTCGCTACGTGTTGCGCCCTGGGCCGTCCGTTCGCCAAGCGTTTTAGGGCTGGAGGGGGTGGCCATCGCCACTGCAATATAAGGCTACCTTTTTATGGTAGCCACTTTGCTGCAATATAAGGGCCCTTCGAGCCAGGGTTATCTGCACCTGTGTTGCCCTTGAAATGTCTTCTTGGTCATATATGGTCGCCATATTGCGGCAGTATGGTGCATAGCTGTAGCCACGTACGATCCACATGGAAAACAGTCGGTTCGCCACCTACGCACTCTACCCCACCAGTTAGCCACATGGCCGCTCTACATGAAATGAAAAAAAATGGGCAGGTGAGGTCATCAGCACCACGTTGTGACTGTCAGCATGTCAGGGTGATGTCAACTAAACGTTTTTGAAGTTTGTACTTCCATGCATTTGTTGGCCCTGCCTACGCAAGGGTTTTGATGCTTAACACCAATACTTGCCATTACGTTTAGAATTAGGTGTAATGGGGATATTTCATCCATATTTATAAATGAATGAAATACTTGGATGAATAGTTTTATGAATGCGTGAGTCTACCAGCTCGCAGGCTGATATTCTCTCCCCAAGGAAGACAATGACTTGTATTTCCTCCTATCCTATTTGCACTCATGGAAATTTCTGATCCTCATAATGGAAGACTTCTCTGAGGACAGCTGAGTCCACCACGGATCTCATAGTAAGAGGGCAGGAAAAGAAGAATTGAAAAGAACAGAGAAAGAGGGAATCGAAGGTACTGTTTTTGGGGCAATTTCTGCATTAAGTGATTGGAAAGAACAGGAAGGCTCCATAACCTCAACTCAACCATCAGGACTTGGTCACAACCTATACGGCAGGGCTTGCATGGATTACATGCATTTGTTACTATTCATTGGTAAGTTTCAGCGTTTCCGTATTTGACATTCCAAGAATAATCAAATGCCCCTACTTTCTGTTGTAGACATGAGCAGAGTTGGAGATGCGATTGAAAGCCAACTCATATCATTTGTGTCTGGCACCTGGATATCATTTGCAGAGCGGATGTTGGAGTGCCGGAGTCTAATCTTACAACTTTTTTTCTCAGTTTATATTATAGCGACTTCCTCAGCATCATACAATCGTGGTCTCTCAAATTACAACCAACCATTTTCAGAACTTTTGTGCTAGCTCTAGGGGAAGATTCATGACATGAGATGTGCTCTACACAGTTTCCAAGCTCTTGCAAACTCCCTCTAACGTCTTTGGTTAGGTCTACTTTCAAAAATCTTTGTGAAGCTATTTGCACTTCATAGTGCATTTGTCATACTTCATTGGTCATGACTTCCGAAAAGTTCCCAAGACTGACAATTTCGCTTCACTGCCTGGTGCTTGGTTCTGCGGATGGGGAGCCTTGTTGGCCATCCAACGTTTCCTGTGCCCATCTTCTGGTGAAGATTGGACGCCAACTGAAGGCGTCCAAAGGAAACACAAAGTCTCCTTCGGTTTAACCTATAAAGCTTCCTAATAGGCAACAGGATGCATTTCCCACCTACAAACTCCTTTGTTCAATACAAAAAGTCTTAGTGAAATTTTCATGTCATTGATGTCAGGCACCCTTCCAGACTGGTGACATTCAGCGACTCAATAAAGAAGCTACAGGGTAGCTGCAACTCCATGAATAATCGCCCACTCATATTGTAGAATACAGGCAAAAGAAATAAAACGAAATGATACATGGCTTTCCAGATGAAAAGCCTGTTCCTCAGAGGTGTATGCAAGTCACACCAATAGCTGTGCTAATTCAGATGCTTGAATTTGAAGCAACAAGATAAGGGAGGATGTGTTGTTCCATTTCACGTTCAGAAATGCTAAGGTGATCACCAGGAAAGACAATATATGACACTCTCCCTCCTTTGTCCAAACCTTTCAAGCCAATCCAATCTTCGATGTACAACTCTGTCTGCAAAACATGACCACAACTCACGTGAGTTTTTGTATCTGTAGAACCCTACAAGACCCTTGTCATCTGAATAAACAATGACCATCAACCATGGAATGTCATCACGTCTTCCAATTCATTAGCAACAACTTACTCTCACCATCATTCACTAGCCAAGACAAGTCCAAACCACAAAAGGCCTGTTCCTATCATGGTTGGTCAGAGACTTCTGTTTTTAACGTTAGTAAAAGGAATCGCCAGTACGGGAATAGGCACAGATTACTGTAGCTCCAGACAATTACATAACTTCCTTCCAACTTTTAACTTGGACACTTGGTGCTGGTCCACATTTGCTGGTAGAAAGAAACAAAGCTCTACACAGTCCTCATGCACATTGTCACACTCTAGGAAGTTAGTATTTTACCTCCTGGGGAGGCAGGACCATAGTGAAGTCATTTTCGCCATAGAAACCAAACCAAGCTGTCTCAGGAGGAATCAAGATGGTATCTTTCTGAAACTGCACAGTGCAATCATAGCTCTTACCTGTCAAAGCATCAAATCAGAGAATATGCTTTACAACCACCATTACAACCAAAAAAGCTTAGAGAGAGAGAGAGAGAGAGAGAGAGAGAGAGAGAGAGAGATGTTGTACCCCAAAGAAATTGCTTGCTACGACCTTGCAGACAGAAACTTCCCCTGGTTTGCACAGGAGTGAGGAAAAGCGCTAAATGTAAGTAGTACTTACCATGATCAGAACCAAATGGTTGAGGCTACTAAGCCGCTTCTTGTAAGTGTCATTTCGACTTGAAGCAATTTCATTGTTGAGCTTTGGCAGGAACAAACTGCCTTTGTAGTATGCAGCCAAATCCTGAAACTCTCGACACTACCTCTGGCTCAATCCAATATGCGTGGCATGCACATAACATGGTATTGTTCCCTCACTCTGCGGATACTATCTACCCTTCAAGAGAACTCTTAACTGTCTTGAAAACGCTTATCGCAACTTTACACATTACAGGAGAGTTCATTTCCAAAGTTGATTGGCCAAAAAGACGCCCTAATTTGTATGGAGGACAGAACCTCCTGTGACTTCCTGCTTCTAAAAAGTTTACACAAATGTCCAAAGCTCTACCAAACCAAGCTGTTTCAACTTGAGTTGTTTTTAACAGCCATGGTCAATGTACAGGAAATCACTAGCACTGGCTGTCACTAATTTGATCTCAGTCTTCCTCACATTACAGCAAAGCCGAGCCAACTGCGGCCATATTTACAGCAGAGGCTTGGGACTTCCTCTCGTTGTGAGCATGCCCAAGGATCAGAGCTGGAACATACTGCTGTGACCTTCATTAAGTCTAACAGGCACACTCCTTTTCAATCAGCGATCCGTGATCTTACTCACATTGGGAATTTTCACATAGCCAGCTGGTGCGAGATGGTTCTGCACCCCAACAAAGTGCAACATCAGGAGTATCTTTGCCAAGTCAAGTCCATCCATGGAGCCCAGAAAAGTCCATGTTAGAATTTGTCCATGTTAGGTGATATGAGCTTCTTCTCAAAACATAGCCAGCCTTGAGTGGCATCCAAGGTCACTGATATGAAACAAACAATAATTGCTGAGAAAAATCCTCACTGGTCTGTTGTGGAGACAAACCTGAACAAATTGTGAGTAAACACCCAACCGGATGAATACATTGGCCAACTGGCACATAGACACAACCTGAAGAAGGTAGCCCCCAACAATGGACCAACATCCCAATGAGCAGACGTAACCACGAACAGGCACACAATCAGCCACAACTTTCACCTCTTCCAAGGAGTACAAGTGGCTGCTTCAGATACTTGTCAGCTTGATTTTAGCCAATCAACTGTACGAATGTTCTAAATAGGCGCAGAGTAGTCAAGAGTGCAAGCTGGAGTCTCAACATTCTGTTGATCCCTAATGCATATCTGTCAGGAAATAATTTCGTACTCCCGTGCAAGGACTGTCAGTGGTCAGAAACCCTGTAACAGACCAGAGAACTAATATCACATGAACATAACATCACTTGCAGGAAAAAACAGCAGTGCTCACACTTACAGAGCAAAGAGGAACTGAGGCGGTGCCAGCATGAGGGCCTCCCAGTGATACAAAATTGTGAACCTGGCAGAGCCAAGGATAGAACTCCATTTAATATACGTAATGAAAATGATAGGCTAAGCATTTAAGTTCCGGCTCGCTTAAGCTGCATAAAACATAACTTCAGGCTACCCTAAATTTAAAGGTGATGGAGCTCAACCTAAGCAAATATCCACATTATTGGTCATCCCAACATGTCGGTCATCAGCTAAACCTGTCTTTCCAGCATCATCTTCCTTGACAGCGATCATTTCTAAAGAGCCAACATTCATCGTAGTTTTAGTATCTTCAGTTATTCACTTTCTGCTATCTGGGAGGTCTGGTTTTCACCGAGTCTTTAGGCCCATGTCCTGATTCTGGTAGCACTAATCATATCAATCAAAACCACACTACAGCCTTCTCTGGAGTCAAAGTCAAGGTTGAACTTGCAATGTTGAACTCTTTTTAATGATAACTGCCAAGAACAAATGATCAAAGCAAGAGGATGCAGGAGTATTGGAAACTTACGGGCGGTCCTCCATCACAGAATTCAATGACGGCACGAGCTATTACATTACCCTGCACAGTTTGACCCATCTCCATGGTAAAAAATGTTGCACAATTCGTTGACGGCTCTCAGGCTGACTTGAAGGAGTACGGGAAAAGTGAGACTGTACCAGGTAGTTTGCATGGGCCATGCTAAGAGAGAAACAGTCCAGGTATTGAACCAAACATCATAGAAAGAGTAAAACTTGAAGGGATACCTGAGAAAGGCCGACCATGTTATATCCTGCTTGCAATTCTGGTATTTCTTTGACCTGGAACCAGATATCACATCACAAGCTTTCTTTCAGTTTTACAAAAGTTATGGCTGCAGACACACAAACCAGTGGAGGTCAACAGTACCTCCAAAATCTGTGATTCACCTAATGCATGGCTTAAATGTCAACTGAACAGTGTGTGAAGTTGACGTCTACAAACTTGGTCATAGCATCACAATCATAAGCAGATTGAAGCAAGAAGAGATGAAAACTTCACCTGGTCGCAAACCAGGTCGGCCTGTTCCAGCCACCCCCAAATTGACAACTAAGGTCATTTAAGTGAAGAGAGGAAGGAGATGCAGATTAGGTCCATTAGTGGGACAAAGTAGAACGGCAGAAACCAAAAGAGAATGTACTCATAAGACATTTGCCATAGCCTTGTGGCCATTGACTCCACGCCCAGTTTGAGCAGAACACAAAGGGACAGAAACTACCTTTGTCAGGGGCTGACGCCGGTAGTATGACTTACCTTGGAACAGACAATTGATCCAAGTTTTCCAGATATGCTCTAGAAATCCCCTTACACCAGCATCAATCTGCTGTGTGTGATTTGCCCAATAACTAGGCCCCAAAAGGGCCCGGGCTTTTGGCTCAGCCTCAAAATTTTCAAACTTGGTAAACACAGGTACAGGAACAAATCCCTTGATGGATTTGAAGAGGCCGTCTCTCTGGTGAGAGTACCCAGGAGAATGAATCATCCGGCCAAAAAGAAATAGATTTCTCTTTGCAAAAGAAAGTGGATATTGTCTTCAGGTTGCCCACACAACGGGCATTTGCAATCCCCCTTTCTCTGTGCATCTGTTTGCTGTTCAAAGGTAGGCTTCCCGCCCTGAGTTTAAATTTCAGTCTAGTGCCAAGAGTGGGTAAACCCTTGAGGTCATCCATGATGGCCTCACCATGTCACAGACTGGAAACAAATTCAGGGAAATTCTGCCTAACTAGAAACCGAGAGAGAGAGAGAGAGAGAGAGAAAGAGAGAGGGTGTGTGTGTGTGTGTGTTTGTGTGTGTGAGTGCAGGGGATGTGGGCAACCAGCCTAACAAATCAGCAGTTCCAAGGCAACTAAATCCATGTGATGGGAATCTTGATTAAATGCCTCGCAAAAAATCACTGAACACCTGTTTGTCAAGGCGCATAAAAAAGGAATCGCTGGCTCCATCCCCTATCTCACTGCACCAAGCAGTCCGCATGAGATGTCAGATAACCAGCACATGACTTACTCTTCCAGTCTGACTTCCAGAAGTTGAACAGTGAAGATGTACTAGAAAGTGACTTTTATGACTTTCCACACTAGCCAATATAGGGGGGCACCCGGTTTCTCTTTCCTACATATTTACCCAACATAACAAACAATATGAAGCTAGACATTCATATATAGGCCATTCATTTTCCGTCAAGAAATCAAATACATAGAACAGGCTTGACCAACAGATGAGAGGCACAGACATGCAGAATCCTGCAGCTCCTGACATATTGGCGAGGAGCTCTGTGAATTGAGAAACCCCATGATTCTTGCACTGGTCTCCAATCCCTGCCAAGTAAGTCCCCTCCATTCCCACTAGTAAACTACAAGCATACAGCACTGATCACCACAGACTCGTATGAAAAAGAACTTTTAAGATCGTGACAAACAAACCAGCTAAATACTTGGTTGAAGGCGCATTCTCCACATTCCCCCGAGCAACACAAACCGAATTTGAAGGGAAAGTTGAGTTCGGACAACATGCCAATCAGTTATGCACATTGAATCATGCCAGAAAATTCTTCACTTTTGTTTGGAAGACGCAAAGTAGCAAGAAGATTACCGATCGCAGACCAAGCTCAAAGCGACAGAGGGAGGAGGAGAAGGAAGCAAACCATGCAGGACAACAAAGGGAAGGGGCTCCAAAGCTGCCACCTGCACAAAGAGAGGGAGAATCCAGAGTTGGGCCACGACCAGCAACAACACAAAACGACCCTGGCACTGGCCTCCTCCCTGCTGCCCTCCAATCTTCCTGCACCCCATCCTCCTCACCGCCATCGCAGCCTCTTCTCACGCAAGAACTAACCTGCTCCCCTTTGGTATCTCGATTTCCGTCACAAGACCTCGATATGTGAACCAGTTCATCCATGTTGGGGGGTTTGGACGACTGGCTGTCTGTGATCTATCCGATGGTCCGTGCTTGTATCCACCGGTCAAAACGATGCGTGCTAGGGTTCAGGGTTCAGGGTTTCTATAAGTCTTGTATGCATGAGGTGAGGATGCCAGTATGGGAATCCCCGGGAGTTGTGATCTCATCAGGCTGCAGAGAGAGTGATGGATTTTTGGATTTCACGCATTTCTTCTCTTCATCCTCTTGCTGTGATTTGCAGTATATTTTTTCTGGTGGAGCAGTGAATGTCGACCGGTTAGGTTCTGGGGTGCCATTTGCTTCATACGAGGCCATGTGGGGCCTTTGTTGAACGAGTAGCTCTCTCGTGGATAGTCTGTGGGTCGTGAAAGAGGGAGGCACAATGGCGGACGCTCCGCTTGCAATCATAAAAGTTAATGAGCTCTTGAAGGAAGTGTCGGTAAACTATTCGAGGACTCGAGTAGTCGAGGCTGTCATTGCTTCTGTCCGGGAGACTTTGCTTGGCCTCTCAGATGAAGAGGTAGGAGAAGCGTTGATTCTTTTGTTTCGTCCTTGTACTTCATATAGTACGCTCCTTACCAGAGTTGGTATTGTGACAGTAACTTGCTCCTTGCGACGAGATGGATTTGGCCAGGTGTTGTGGGTATCTTGACCGTCATTCGAGTGAACTTGTGACGAGTTTTCCTGTGTGCATGATTGGTTGTGTTAGCCGTCAGACTTTATGCCTCGAGGAGACACGCAGGGAGATCATGCAGGGCTTCTCGAATGTTTCCAGTTTTATAAGAAATTACTGATGGTTTTCGATTGTGTGGTTTCAGGTTTCGGGTTCTCTGGCTTCTGCATTTGTGAAAGACCTTGGTGTGCCAGAAGGTAAAGCTCGCTTCACCTTCAAGAAGCCTGAATCTGTGGAAGTAGTGGGAAGCTATGCAACTCAAACAGTGGCGAAGCCTCTCCAACATGTTGACCTTGCTGTTAGAATACCAAAGGTGACCTCTTTATTTTGTTCGGTATTCGGGGTATGAACTGGAATTGATTGTGCTATCTGTATGCACGTTATTTTAAGCACAATGTCTAGATGCTGGTCGTTTGTCCTTGTATAGCGAATTGATTTCTCGTTACGAGGATTTTATCTGTGTTTTGGAAAAATTTAATGTGACATTTTGTGGTCATGGCGAATGATGGCAATGTTTGGAGTTTTTGTAGTGCCAGTGTTTGTCATGCTAGCCCACACAAGTCCAAAGAAGTCATTGGTTATGTAGTCAGTGGCCTTTGGGGCATTGCTCATTGTTTGCTGGTAGTCAATATGACTGTCCAAGCCAATTTGTGGCCATTCCTTCTAGGTTGTTTTCTCATCACCATTTTATATCTGTGCTCCGCGCTGTGATGACAGCGAGTTTGTCCTGAGCATGGTCTTTACAGTTTGTGAGCTGTCTACATTGGGTCACAATGGGATGGCTATTCCGTGTTGTATGCATTGCAGAGCTGTTTCCATGAGAAGGATTATCTGAAGCATCGCTATCATGCCAAGCGAGCGATATACCTTGCTGTACTTGAGAAACACTTGCAGAGTTGTCCTCGAATCAAGAGTGTCCAGTGGAGTTGCTTCCAGCAAGATGCCCGCAAGCCAGTTCTACTTCTCCATCCTGGTATTGTGTACTTCCTTACTAGACTCTCACCATGATATATGTGAGATATCTGCGTTTGCTAATTTTAGTACTTTGTGTTCTTGTAACTTTTTTTCCAGCTAGTCCATCCATGCTTCACATGTATGGTTTTCATCGAGAGTGTTCTAAACAACAAAGAATGTGAACTCCGCATGTGGCTCTGGTTTACCCATTTTGTGGAGCATGTGGATGTGACATCTGATAAAGTTTTGATTCCTACCTAATGGTTGTGAGGAGTGTAAAATAGAGTCAATGAGAAGAGAATGAGTAAGCTTTTGAAGTTCCTTGCAGGAACTTTCTTAGTCTGTTTGTGAAGAAATATGGTAAGTTCAGGATTTTGACCGTGGTGTGCGTTGTGGGGCAAAGGTTGAAGAGAAACTTAATGTTGAAGGTGGTTTGTGTAGGTCGAGATGATAGTAGGGCATCAACAAAGTTTTTAATATGCGTACTACCTACAGTCTCACCGGAAGTTTTTGACATTTCTAAGCTTGCGCCTTCAAGGAATAATGTCCGAGATGCGAAAACCCAAGGTGCTTGAGTATTTACTTGCTTCATCTTCACTGTGGGTCCCTCATGAAAGCAAGTTGCTGGTGCTGGGTTCCTTGCTTCTTGTAGTGGTTTCGACTTGGTGGGATTAAATTTGGTCAATCTCCTATGAGAGAATGTGTTGTTTGCTGATGATTTATGTATGTTCTGCCAGGACAGAAGGGCTGGCTCAACCTACACCACATTACAATACGAGCATTCTAGAAGACTTGGTGCTTGAAAACAACTCCACATGGCTGCAAAAGTCGCTGGAGGTTGGGGCTTTGAGAGAGGCTGTCTTGCTCATGAAGGTGATGCATCAGTACTGTATGCTCAACCAGTGTTTGTGAGGTTGAAAGTTTTGGCGTGGATTGCAGCCTTGTCTTGGAAGAGCATGAATACTTGTACTCTGATTTTCTTATTGAAGTGCTTGACTAGTCTGCTCGTAATTGAAATTGAAGCTTCTTGGGCTTTCTGCTGATAGGAGTTGGCCAGCTCCCTGAGACTGCAATGATGAAGATTGATGAGCAGTTACTATAGCTGAAACTATTGCAAACATACAGAACATCTAAGGGTCTGAGCAACTCTCTGTATATTCCATTATTTTTCCTGATTCTTACTCTTTTTTCTTTGTCATTCTCTCAATCCTAGATTGAAAGAACCCTTTGAATTGTGTTTGAACTCTTGCTGCCATTATGTTTTTTTCTTGCTTGAGTCCACTGTGATTGAAACTAGCGATGGGTGTACTAATCTATGTACAGAGAATAGCCTAGTTATTTCCATGTTCCCTATCTTTGGATGCTTATTTAGGTTCAGTAATGGTTGTGTGTGTTTGTTCTTCATTAATTGTAGGCCTTTTCTCTTATGCAACAACCATGCAGGTGTGGTCACGGCAACGGAGTCTGCAAGGTAATGCAGATAATATGAATGGATTTCTTTGGGCTATGCTGCTTGCTCACCTGATTTCCAGTGGGGGTGGAAAGTGTATTACCCAGCACATGACTGCCCTGCAGATCTTTCGAGTTACTATGGATGCTATAGGTACAGTAATACTCACCCACTGTCAATCTGAGTTAATTACATTCTCAGGTTGTTCTGTATGTAGTTGCCTTATCACAGGGCTTGATCTGTGTTCTAGGAGGCTCTCTGAAAAAGCTTCTGGGTGGATTCCTAGATTGTTCTGGTTGATGCTTGATGTGTTGTAGGTTGGGTTCTTTGCAGCAAATGGCAATGTTCTCGGGAAAGGTGTCTTCATTGAGAATGACAGTGTGACCTTACTGGCTTCTGAGGTCTGTTCTGATTTGATGATGTGTTGTAAGTGTCTACTTCCCTAGATTTTGGACTCAAAGGCTTACTGACAGTAATAATTACACCTGGAATGAGAGGCTTAGATAAGTTGTTGATGTACTTGGTTCTCTCTTTAGTGTAGTCATTCGAATTTCTTCTCAAGTTTGTGACCCTTTCTGTCAGTATTGTGACAGATTTGTACTAGGCACCGAACTGATCTAATAAAGGCATGTGCATCTGGAATGGGTAGCATACATTTGTTTTGTCAAGTTGACATACTACGGTTTTCTGAGGTGCAGGTCAAGAAAGCTCTGCTGCGGTCATTTGAAATGGTGATGTATGACCCCTCAGGACGCATGAACCTGGCATCTCGTATGACGAAGAGCGCACTATCTGAGGTTTTCCTCATATCTCTTTATTGTGATGGATTATATAGTGAAATTTCAATTTACCCTATATCCTATTTTTAATCTCTTTGCCACTCAAAATGTTTGCAAAGCTGGCATCGTCCAGCACAGCTACAAAATGGGTACATCGAATGTGCTGAAGGAGGTTGACTTGTCAATGAAATGGGTTGCAACAGCTTGCTTGGCAAATTGTCATTCATTAGAAACCTGTCCGGATATTCTGCAGTTGAAAGAAGAAGCAACCCGGACTTTGACAGCCATGAAGGGCAGCAAGGATGAAGGATTTGACGTTCTTTTTATGACACCTGTTGATTATGCAACCAAGTTTGATTACCATGTGAGGTATTGTTTGTGTGCTTATGTTGTGGAGTGCTTGCTGACAATGGCATTGTCAAGACTATCACATAGTAGGTCTGATGATGATCTGATGCTGAACTAGACTCATGTCCCTGAAGTTGTATTGTAGTAGACAAATTGCTTTTCTGACTAGATCTTGTCTAACTAAATTTAGTCTATCCTACATATCAATCGATTGCTAGGCTGCCCAGTCCAGTGTATGACAGTGATGACTGAGGAAGGAAGTGTGCTCTTTTTCTTCGTTTTTGGCTTGGCGATGGACTAGAATCACTCGTGTGTGGATTTCCATGGCACATAGGGGCGCTGAAAGTCGCCTATAATGTATCTGGGTTATGCCTCTCATTGTTGAATGTGAGCTTTTCCAGCCAGCCTTTGCTGAGACTAACCCAACATCAATAGGTCTGTCAATTGAGTTGCATTCTGCAATACCATGTCATAATGTATGTTTGTATAATGTAATTGAACCGCTTTTGCCCAATCTGTGTATACCGTGGTGGTATTTCAGAGTGAGTACTACTGAGGAAGTTAATACAGTGCCCTCTTCCTCTCGATACTGCCTCAATGAGGATAGTTGGAGAACCTACAAACGAAGAGTGGAATCTCTTTTGTGGCAGGGCCTGGGTGACCGTGCACGCATTGTGCGGGTCCTTTCCCAAAACTTGCCTCCTGATTGGGCCCTTGACCAGGTGAGTCGAGCATGTGGACTTTGTTCACAATTTCGTGTACTATGAACCTAATCAAAAGGATGTTTTGCAATGTAGATTTGGGTTTCTTGTTATGTATCAGTAATGGAAGCCTTATGGGGAATTTATCCTCTGTTAGGTTACTGACTTTTGTCTTTTTTCTCTTCAGGGATTTGCGAAGACTCGAGGCCTCGTGCTTCATGCAGGAATTTTAGTTAGCAATTTGGATGTAGCCCTTCGAATGGCTGATGTTGGGCCAAGTGCTGACAACAAAGCTGAGGTAGTGATGACTGTTCTTATTGTATGAGAAATGAAATGAAATGAAATGGTACTTTATAACGTCCGCGGGAAGCTCAAAGAGCTTATGGGACAAAATGGAAAAAAACAAGAGAGGAGACAAAAGTGAAAATGACTGAAAGAAAGTGACTCTGAAATTGGTCCGTCTTTAAGGAGCAATTAGTGGAGAATAGATCACAATGATGAGCATTCATATATCTGTCAATCCTCTGAAAGGCCATGGCCTAGTGTGGCTTTATAGCTCAAACACATGCTGAGTGATCCATTTTCTTTGGCTGGAGCTGTCTTTGGATCTCCAGAAATGCACAGGCTGTGTGAATGAATGGTTGGAAAAGTTTGTTGTGTTCATATGTGATAGTTAAATGAATGAGATTTCTTATTGAGATTTGTTGGGTGAGCAGGCTCAAAAGTTCCGAGCATTCTGGGGGAACAGGGCTGAGTTGCGAAGGTTTAAAGATGGGACCATCACAGAGACTGCTGGTGAGTGTAATGGCAATAAAAGGTTCTGCGAAAGGTATCACAGGCTTTCTGTGCTTGATGATAAAGTGATAATATGTGAATGTCGAGCATTGAATCCAGTACTCAACCTGTTGTTTCCTTAATATGTGATTCACAGTCATTGCTGAGGGTGCCAGTCCACTGTTTCTGGATGTTGTGATGTTCTGTTGGCAATTTTCTTCCATGTTATGGTTGTGAAATTTTTTCCCTGGTTGTTTGGAAGTGAAAGACCTCAACTGAATGTCAGTCACATCGCTGAGAAGATTCCTATAGTGTGGGAATGCCAGGGGTGGCAGAGACATCTCATCATTCAGCAAATTTTGGTTCATGTAATTTGTCGGCATCTCTCAATCTCGGCAGACTCGGTCCATGTGGTGGCTGGTCAGCTTGATTATGCTCTTCTTGAGAAAGGCAAAGGTACAGCATCTATTGCATTGAATTCGGGTGGGTTGGAAAAGTTCAAGACATCACACTGACGAGGTGCAATGTCGTGTGTCCAAATTAACCTAGTTTGACGTAGTAAGCGCTCAGAACGTGGGTCAAACCAGTACACAGCCACGTCCTGTCACTACCTCTCTTGACTTCTCTCACCGTTCAATGTGTGCAAGATCCCATGGCTGTCATGCCCAAATTGCTTGAAGCATTTGAGATTTTGTCGAAGAGGCTGCGGAGCATGGAAGACCTTCCTTTGCAGGTTGTGAGTGTACAACCGATAAGTGCAGGTGATCTCTCCTGTACTTTCACACTATACTGGTGTCATATCTGCTGCATGTGCTCTTTAAGCATCTCTCATCAACCCTGAGAGCCTTTGTTTGTCTACCATCTCTTACTTCTCGTGCAACCTACCTGGACTGATCCTATTGGAATGACTGTTGCTCAGCATTCAGGCACACAGATGTGTTCCCTCCGCAGCCGCATCCCTTAGCAGAAGCAACTGGACCTCAGAAAATCCCTCTGAAGGCTGTGTCAGGTTTTGTGGAGCCTTTGGAGGTTGTTATACAGGTACGCCATTCACACCAGTCAGCTTTCCCGTATGGTTGTCATTGGGAAAATACATTATTTTGGCATGCTTACATTAGGTTGAACTCTCTATTAAAGTTGCATGTAATTCTGGCTTGCAGCTGGAAGGCTCTGGGAAGTGGCCAGATGAGTCCCAGGCTATTCAAAAAACCAAGTCCGCATTCTGCTTGCAAATCGCTCAGAGGTATATTTCTTTCAAGATCTGTGATTGTTTAGTCATACTATAGTTTGCATATGCATGCATAGGTTTATTGATGGCCAGGACAATTCTTGTGCTGGTGCTTGTGAACTTGTGCAGACAAAGAAAGGTGATTCTTGCTTTGCGGTCTGGGCCTGGCTGCTTCTGCTGCCAATCATGCTCTTGCTCGCCAGTAGAAACTCTACATCAATAGAAAATCCTGCCCAGTTGAAACTCGCCAGAAACTTTACATGTTTTATCTTTAATTTTGAGGTGTCTAATTTTATCAGCCCAGTGTCTAGGTAATGCATACTACTTCCATGATCTTGGATTTGATTTTGCACGGTAGTCCAGCCACCACTGGGTTTTAGCATGTTTCAGTGGTAGGTGGGAAATGTTATGTGTAGACACTTGTGGCACTAAGAGCCCCAGTGGCCTGGCCAATGCCAAAGAAGCCTGGAGGTTTTACCTTGTATGATTTGGACCATGTAAGTGGCTTTGTTGTGCTGGAAAACCTACATCGTTTGGGAGTGCCTAAATGAGGGTTGTCAGATTCACTCACATATATTTTGAAGTTTTGCCGGGAAGCAGCATGCAGAAGAGATGGGGGGTTGGCTGTGTCGCTGCCGAAGATGCTGTGGATGTCATGATGGAAGGCTTTGTGTTTCGCCTCAGGGTCCTCTATGAAAAAGACCCTGCGTGGCCAAGTAGCAAAGCTTTGAAGGAGTTGGAGAGTACACCTGTAAAGATTGGGCTTCTTCAAAGCTCGCATGCCAGCTTACTTCAGGGCTTGCATGGCATATATCCTGCTTATGGTCCAACTGTAAGGTAATGAGTCCAGGTTGTAAGTGGGCATGGCTTATGTAATACAAATGCTTCTAGATGGCACTGTATGGACTTCTTTGAAACCCATCTGTTGTGTGAATATAAATTGAACGTTGTTCACAGTGCAGTCAAGAGTGACAATGGAGTGAACTTGGAGCCATGTTTTGTCTTCTCTTATACTTGATAATACTTTCCTGTGGGTTGTGGAGCAGGCTTGCCAAGAGATGGGTAGCATCACATTTTTTTTCAGGGGCTGTGGCAAATGAAGCAGTGGAGCTCCTGGTGGCCTATTTGTTTGTGAAGCCAGCTCCACATGCTGCTCCTTCTTCTCGTGTGACTGGCTTTCTTAGGTCTTCTTTCCTTTTTGCCCAACTGAACTTGGCATTTTGTCCCTGTCTTGTGTCTGCTCCGCACTCTGTGGTCTTAACAATTGTTTTGCAAGCAGGTCATACGTACAATTTGCAGTAAGATCAGAATAAATTGTTCTCACAGTTTGACAACTTCCTCTGTAACTTCAGAAAAAGGTTTGGCAACAAGAAGTAAGAATTGTCGAAGGAAGGATGGAATGAATTCATGTTCCAATAGTCCTTTGTGGTTCCAATAGTCCTTCTAGACATATTCTGGAGCCTTTAGCAGTTATGGGTAAAAATGGTTGAGATAGTTAGGGAGTTAGGCTGGGCTGCAGTGATGACTAGAATAATCCCAGCTTCAAGCTGTGAGATTCAATTGAGGACTTTGAAGAGAAACATCCATTCCAACACTTAAAATTTGAGAATGTCTTCAATTATGCTTTTGGTGTTTACTACCATCGAAGTAAAGAGGTATAAGAAGTAAACTTGTGTGAGAGTGCCATGGTGGTTTTGGTGGATTGTTTGGGAGGATCCTGGGATGTTTTGAGCCTACAATGAGAAGGTTGAAGACAATGCCAGGAACATGCCAGGATTCTGGCAAGAAGTTATGCAGTTTCTATGTATTTTCTAATCTACCACCTCGATTGTAGTTACTGAAGGAGTGGGGATCAGCCTGTTCACTTAGGAGTTCTCCGGTGGTTTGGAATGGTTTGAGGGGTTGGGCTCCATTGTTGTTTTGATAAATCTGCAAGGTTGCTTGGACTGGGCGTCTCCGATGTGGTCAACTTGGATTAGTTTACTGAAACAAATTGACGCATGTGGTGCAAGCCAGGTGTAACTTGTGAATAGTTATGTGTTTGATCTACTTGTCATTAATGCAAGGTTAGGTTGATAGATAACCCCTTAAATAAAAGGATGGCCACTCTTCATGGAAACTCCTAACAGTCCACATGATGCACAAAACATGTAGGTAGTCCAGCTTTGAATGGGTGCTCATTTGTACGTCGCACTATGTTTTGTTTCTCAGATTTCTGCGCCTTCTTGTCAGCCATGACTGGGCCCTGTCACCAATTGTCGTTGATGTGAATGGGGACTTGACTCTGGGAGACCATGATTCAATCATGGTAGACTCTCACCCTTTACTATCCTGTTTTTCCTTATTCTTTAACATACACGGAGGGCGTTCAGCCCAGATATCATCAGCTTCTTTTATATAGGGTGGTGGGTGATGGTGTAGTACCTTTTGAATGAGACATTGCCGGTATTTGCAGGCTCAATTTGATGCAGAACGGGAAGAACTCCCTTCGTCTGCAAATGAGGCAACCCCCAAGGAGAGTGGTGGCTCTGCTATGTATATAGCCACACCTTATGACCTTGGCTCCAAAGCCTGGACGCATGATGCACCATCTGCTCTGGTACCACTGGATAACCCCATTTCTGTTTACAGCAGGATGTCCCCTTTTGGACCAGTAGACCATGGATTTTTGCAGGTTCTAACCAGTGCATTCCAAATGCATGCCAGGTGCTGAAGCGGCTAGTGGCATATGCTAAAAGCTCCGCAGATCTTATAAGTCGTCTGATCCGAGGAGAGGAAGATGACAACAGATGGCTGGTGTGTCCTGTGTTCCCGTAAATAGAGCTATGGAACTTTTGTTTTCAATGTCTGTCGTCATTCCACATCTATACTGAAAGCTTCAATTTGCGATTGTTGTCTATCGAGTTCTCCTGCATTCTCAGGGAGTCCTCGCTTTTCAATGTAACTGAAGTAAATTGCATGTTCATTTGATTGGGGGTCTGACTTCCCCTGTACTTTTATGGTCTGCAGTCAATCTTTCGAACACCTGTAACGTGCTATGACGCTATCATCCAGCTTCATCCAGAGAGTCTGCCATATCCAGGCCGAGTGCTCTTCCCGCCTGATGTTCAGAGCAAAGGTATGCTGATCATGTAATAATAATACTTGCTGTAAGGAACGAAGTATGCTCAATAAGAATCTAGATGCTGTGGTGTGGAAGGCCTTGCTTGGTGCCTGCAGAATCCATGGCAACATGTGGAGATGGCTGAGCGTGCGGCAACATCTATCCTCACGTCGGATCTTGGGAGCATGTTTGTCAGAGATTCAGAAGTTTGGTTATTGACCTGTGTGGCTGTGAGTAATTGCTGCAGCGACCATTGTGAAACCACCACCAGCAGAGCCCTTAACATGGCTGTCTCCATTACTACTTAAACTGGGGAGTAAGTCAGCACGGGAGCACTTGTTGATTGGATTCAACCCAATGGAGGAATTTGTAAGAGAGTTGAAGGTATGCCAGCCATCTACTGAAGTTTACCGGGTCGTTGGGAAGAGATTTGATGGAAGTCGTGGTGAGGATGTTTTGATGTTGCAGACTGAAAGTGGTTTGGATGTGCAGGTCCACCATGGAGAAATGTGTAAACCTTGGTATGACGGGATTGGGAGTAACTTCATGGCTTTGACATTCACACTGTCTGCCATCAAGGTAGAGACTCTAGGCAAGAATGTTGATCAGTGAAGATACTTTTGAAGACTTTGTACAGAATGGTTTATTAAATTCTATGGTAGAGGAGCCTATGATTACACAAACATGTGCCTGACTTTCTTCTGAAAAGAATGCAGTGTGCTGAGCATCAAACTTCAGTCTTCAGTATGAGGCTACTCTCAACTGCAAAATTGTTAGTCAAGTCCAATGCAGTGGTTTGTCAGATTATATTGCTTGTCAGATTATGTTGCAAGTATGGAGGAAGGGGTTTGATGAGTTTGTCAGTCATTGCAGGCCAAAAGTTCCAAGCGGAAGCGTGCCAAGAACGGGAACTCGACCATTGATTTGAAGAGGTTTTTGAATGAGATTGCTATCTCTGGTGATGGACTTGTCAAAAGTATACATCTAAGACCGGGCTAACGGAATTGTGTTGTAGATAATGTGGTTTAGGTCTGAAAAGTCGATCTGAAATTATCTGCTTGGTTAAGAGATTTTTGTAGAGAACATTGAATTCGGCCTCCTGCTACACGCACTCCAATATTTTTCCTAGATTTTAACAATTCTGGAGCTGGTGAAAAGAACTTGAAGCTGACATTTCAATGGAATTACTGTGAGAGCTGACCTAATGTGTTCACTACAATTGTGTCCAATGTACTGTCATGCCTAGGGAGCATTCTATAAGTTTCTTGGAAGTTTAATTTACAGGGAGAATGGTCACCATGTCACCACGATGGACATTCCTTGAAATGTAAATAGCAAGGTGAAGACAAATCGGTTGTTTCTGTCGATACACAACTACTGTTACATGTTTGGACTCAACCAGGAATATCTGTTTGTGGAGGTATATCATGCCTACAATAATAGTTAGGCTTCCCATTCCGATTATACAAAACTCTGGAAAGTCCTTATAATTCTGAAAAGATTTGCGAAGGCGATTATGTACACACATAGTCCATACTGATGAAACGATATGTCTCAACCGTGTTGTACTGTTATCAACTTTTGATGATAGCATGCGGGCTAATTTCGTGAATTTATGGATTTTATCACCAATGAGTATCAATATTGCATGTTCTGTAATTTTTCGACTCGGTTATCAAGACTGGTATTGCAGAATGTTATATTGCATGTTATCAACGGCGGGTATCAATAGTTCGGTCAACATAGTGCACACATTCGAAACATGTATGCTTCAACATATGCATAATGCAACTACATGTCTTTGAGCACATAGCCATAGTCACCCTCACTAAGCACATAATTTGTAGATGCACATAATCTATAGCTGCTCCTACTGCCAACACAGCAACAGATAACACAGCTACAGATAATTGCAGTAATCCATAGCTGCTCCTGAACTGATTGCATTCCTAAACCTACCATATCTGCCGCCTTAGCCCATGCTCATACCAGGAACGACAACGGGAGGAGGCGGCTGGTATCAACAACGAGTAGAAACGGCAAACCCTAACCCCAGCTGGGTAGGGTTTCTGAGGAAAAACCACCTTACGAAGTCCCGGCAGGTCTGTTACAGGTGAAATTTTCCTACAACCTATAACTGTCGGGTAGGGTACCTGATAACCGGGTTGATGACCGGGTTGATAACCGGGTCAACCCTCTATACCGGTCCAACACTGGTATCAACCTGTAAAATGACTTTGGCTCAAATGTAGAACGAGTGTATAACTCTCTATTCCCACAACACTGTCATATGTTGACTGCGTTAAGGCAGGCTTCATTAAACTTCAGCATGATCCCAGAGAGAGACCAAACATACCATCAATTCTGATCATTAGTCATCATGTGCCTAAAACCATGTCAAGATGTTCTACACCAACTGAAGGAGGCTTCAATGTGACGGCTGGAGTATGTGGTTAGCACTGTCATTACCATCAGAAAAGACCTCCCTTGGAACTTGTAATACTTCGCCTTGCGAACACTTTGAAAGCAGGCAGATGGTTAAGAAGAACAACAAAGCATTATTCTTCCTAGCCTAGATGTATCCTTCTTGAACAATGTAGCACAGCACCATCTTATGAAAGAGCCATACTTCTGCTGAATGCTGGATGGCCAGGTCACTAATGAAAATACAACAGTTGTAAAACTCCCTAAACAAGGAATATTACCTCTATATGCTCTTGGGATAAGGGACCCCTGCCTTCAGAGAGAATAACGAACCGAACGTATCAGAAGCAGGACCACTTGAAAGCCAGTCACCCTCTGATGAATGAGGGCATGCTATAAAATCTTATTTACAGCACACTGATAGTAATCATATTGCCGGGTCGCCCATGCGTCCAAGCTGCTGCTGATTAGTGACAACACTAATGATACGCATTGCTGAAGTGAGACAACAGAGAACATGAAGTTAGAGATTATTTGGTCATACTCAGTGATAGATTGATTTTCCAAACAGAGAAGGAAAAGGAAGCAGTCAATACCTCCTCTGTGAGACTCAGATGAAACCGCTTGCGTAGCTGTTGGATTGTTCGAGTACCTCCCTTGAAACACGGGCATCCAGAATCCTGATTCATACCCCCAACTCACTAGTCATGAATCGCACAAAGATGCATCCACTCTACACACCCTGCAACCATTGTTCCTGCCACTACGTAGTCAGCCACTTTTGAACCCTTGTCGAACTTGTCAGAGCAAACAACTTGAATACATAAAACAGTCCCAACTCAAGTAAAAGGAGAAGGATGCCATGCAACAATGGAGGTGGTTAGATACCTGCATTATCCCCACGAGTAAGATAATACGCTCTGCATGCTTCCGGCATGTCAAGAAACCTTGTATGCACAACATCTGCCCCCACAGAACCGGCATTGACCTACCAGAGATTCCAATTTGACAACTGCCCAAGACGAAATTAAATTTCATTTGCTGAAGACTACTTGACTGGCAAGGAATATCTTGGAGATATCTTATGAAACATCACCTCAAGAAGCTCACGGCTTAGCTTGAATGGGGCACGCTCGAAATGGACATTTCCTGGAGAATTGGAGAGCATAAACCAAAAGTCGATGTGTATAATGTGGCCATCTTCATCAAGAAGCAGATTTGAATTATGGCGATCCTTCACCTGCCACAGCAGATGGCCCCGATAGATAAATAAATGCTGATCCGTCAAATTTATATATGGACGAAAAGTACGTCATACACACATACATGCATGAACGATGTAGTACTGATTGACATGGTTCTTGTAACAAAGTTTTAGTCCTGCCAATCACAATGGCAGCCACAAAAACTTCTTGCTTCCTCTTCAGGAAAACAATGGCACTAGATTCTTATCCAATGGATAAACCAACTCCTAATTAAATCCTCTTCTCATCCGGAACAAGCTCGTCCTCCACACTAACTTTCCAGTAGCCAATTGCATTCCCACAGGATGTGGAGCTCTGCCAAGTAAGTACTCCTTTATGATTGACTGATAGAGGTGTGCACAATTGGATCAATCCTTCATGTTCTGATTAGGATTGATCTCACAACTAACAATGTTATGTTGGATACTATCCAACCCCTCCAAAATTGAAGAGCACCATGCAAGGAATGAAAGGGGAAGACCCAGTGATACCTGAAGGAAATAACACAAAATGGAATAGCCTGCCATGCTCTCCACAAAGTTTCTCTGCAACACCCAAAACTGCTCACTTAACTTCCTCTAGGATGTAATACTTTGAGAAGAGGCAAGAAGTACACAAGCCAATGACAATCTCCAGCCTATTTTATCTGCAATGGAATCCTGCAGAGATCATACAAGTATAGGGAGATATTACCCACAACCATTGGCTATGAACTCTTGGGGCTGTAGTGCTACCTTTTGGGTTTAGGGTTTTATCCACTGAAGTATGGATACTTAGCGCTTGTGCACAGCCAACTGGTATCAAGTTAGACATAGTAGATTGTTTGGTTTGAAGACTGGCAGTGCTTTCATGCTAGGAAACACAATGTCAATTCCTGCATTGTTACTACATCCCCCTACCTTCTACCATGACACTACTGTGAGATGGGCGGAGAGATATGAAGAAGAAAAGTATAACGTCAACAGAAGGCCAGAGGTACCGTGGGACAGGACAGCAGCACAGTAAAACAACTGAAACCAAAGAACAAATAAAATCCCAAACGTCAGACACACTGCCAAAACTGCCAAGCAGTTTGGGTCATCCAAACTGAAGCTTCTGCTAGGGAATGACAAACATATCTTCCCAATCTAGATGAGGTCCCGTGTCCAGGTTGTGGTGACACAAAATATAGTCTCTCGTTACAAGGGTTTGTGAATTGGCATCTAGAGAGAACAGAAACAAGCAAGTAACTATGCACCTGAGCAAGCTTGAATGAAGGAGATCCTTCTTCATATTTTTTGCAGAAGATATCCCGCAAGTTAGCTAGGTTAGCATATCTACTTTTGATCGAATGGATTGAAGCCTGCACAAACCAACCACACATGATTCCGGGGTTCAACGAACCTAATGCCTTTGGAACCCTGTCTCAAAATGAAGTGTGATGGAAAAACTGATTGATTTCCCCTTTTCTCACACCTTGGTTTGGAAGTCGGTTCTCAACCAAAGCTTCAGGACAAAACCTGGCATAAGAAAACTCTCTAAAACTGGCAAATAGATTTATATGTCCATCATAAACTACAGATAAATTTCCACTTTGGAAATGGTGCTCACCGTGTCATAGATGGTCTCAATCAATGCTGTGTGGGAGGAAGTGACTAGAACCTCATATGGGCGCAACCAGAGAGGGAGACCTTCTTGAAAAATGTCTGCATTGAAATTTTTTCTAAATGGTGTGAGGTCCACTTTGAATCCTGGCAAACTTGGCAGATTGAGAGATTCTCAATACTTCGCTTATTCTGACTGCACCAAGTTTCACCCCGTTAAAGTGGTGTTAACGTGTAAACAGTGTCCATATCATCAGGACAAAGCCTCACTGGAGTCCCTCTTCCATAGAGCCACAATAAAGATAGTATGTAATGGTTAGGCCTCTTGACCTCAGGTAGTACCTACCTCATTGCCACACATACACTTCACAGCAAACCAAAGAAGCCCATATCCAGGGATTACAGAAAAAGATAGAACAAAGAAGTTTGACTATTACCATAAAACTGGGCAATAAGTTGCACAGCCAGGTGCTCCTGTCTGCAGTCATCCCCACTCTTCACAATCATCTACAAGATAATGCACAAGTGTATTAGCCACATATACAAATGCACATGCAAGTATCTTGTCTGCCTCTATTTTTCTCCAATTTTAGAACCTCTTCCCCTGTGTTGAAGGGCAGAGGGCAGAGTTAAGCCTGATGCTCTCTCTCTCTTTCCAGGAGGAAACCTCTTCACGAAACACTGAAATCCCAAGTGAAACTACGAAGTAGTCACAAGGGCAACCAAAGAGCCTAAAGGACCAAAAGGAAAAAGCCATGGAAAACAAGTCCAATCTGCTGGAAGTATCTCCAGGCACTTACTATATCCACTGCCTGAAGGCCCAGGCTCACAAAGGAAACCAATATAAAGAGTTTCTGACACAAATCGATTTGCGGTTTGGTTTCTTTGTCCTATCATGTTGTTCTACCGCTTAAGCCCATTTTGTCTCCTGTGGACGTAATACATTCCTTTCTCTTTCTCTCTCCCCAGGCCTAACAATAAGACCTTTCTTCCTACCCTACTCTCTGTATACTCAAACAAAATTAGGCATAAAACTTCCCTGCAATTGTTTCCAGTTTGTGACATGGGTGACCTTAAGGATGATCTGAAGGGCCTACCTACACGCAGCACTAGACTGAAACTTACATCAGGGTGGGGAAATTTAAACTCAGGGGAGTCTTTGAACTTTAAACAGATGCAGAGAGGAAAGGGAGATTGTCAATGCCCGATGGCCTGGAGACTACATCCATTTTCTGCGACAATGTCTGGGGTAATCTCATCAGAGAGCAACCCTCTTCAGGACCATCAAGAACATAGGCCCTGCACCTCTGTTCACAAACTTTCAAGATCTGGAGGCTGAGCCTAAAGCCCTGGGTCTGTTGGGGTCTAATTGCTGGGAAGCTCACACACAGCAGATTGATGCTTGTGTGAAGTGCTTTCTAGAGGAAATCTGGAAATTCCCAAAGTAATTTTTTATATCAAGGTAAATCTGTCTGTTCCCATTTGTTCCACCAAACTCCACTGGGTCTATGGCCGCAAGGCTATGGCAAACAATGTCTCATGAGTACATTCTACATATACTAAACCACACTCAACTTAAGGACTTGCCAAAGTAGAACTCAATCTTGTCAAGGGAAGCCATTGACTGCGAGGGGCTTTCACAGCTCTTTATGATGGTTGCCAAGCAACCAGGTTGGGTTGTGTCCCACTGTACATGTTGGTGCAATTGTGTTTTAAGTGTGAAGCATGATTCACAAGTGCATCCCTCTTCTGCCAAGCCAATTTTCTCTCAGTTGCAAGTGGACAAACTTGTCAGCACCCATGCACTGTCCTCCAGGCTCTGAAGTTATTTCCTGTAAGACCACAATATATACAAGTGAACCTACCAAATAAGTCATACTCTATTTCACTCATTTTATGAAATTTCTGTGATTGGATTCAAGCTTGTGGTTGGCACATGTACATGTGGAGCAGGGGTTTGCTTTCCTATGGGAAGGGGCTTGTACCAAATTGTGCATATCCCAGAAAATGAAGCTGTTCTACTGAATTCAAGGGAGAAAGCACCATTCCTTACATGGGTTGTCTTAAAATGTGAACATCAGAGGTTTGTTCTTATGGCAATCTTCATCTGTCCGTCTTCAAAATGAATATCTGTCTGTCTGTTGTGATTAATGGCACCCCTCATGCGCAGTCACCCACACCAAACATGGTGAGAAGGCCATAGAATGAGTCACAAGTGGAATCTCACACTTCTGTAACATCTTCAATGTTCAACTTTAGTCTGAACAGTTGAACATGGGCAGATGAAAAGATGTGTATTTAAGGTTATTTCTTTCATTGCCTTGAACTCAATGTTCATTCAGAGACCAATGCTATGACTGCAGGTCAATGTGCGGAACAGTGGTGTCACATGCTTGGACCCTCTAGTCATCAATTTGTTTCCTCCTGATTTCCTGAAGGGATCTCTTTGATGAAGCTGGCTCTAAAAATGATTTTTTGTGACCTTTGCAGCAGCCAAGACAAGGATCAGAGAGAAGCAGGCATGGCAACAAAGCTAGCCAAAGGGGGGATACCACTTGCCATTGGTAACACCCAGTTGCACCAATTACCCGCCTGGGCTTATCCGACTGGGAGCCAACCTTATGCCCAACAGCCTGACACTCGGCAACTTGTCGGTTCAGCTTCAAAGGCGATTGATCTAGCCATGGCACATCTCTGGGAGGCTAAACTAAAGGTGGTTGATGTAGGCTTTTCAATCCAGCCATGAAAGCAACAAAATCCAGAGGAAATTAATGCATGTGGTCAAGAGAGAGATACAAAGCTTGGGAATGAAGTTCAGACTGGGAATGAGCAGCCGCTTGACTGTTTGAGCAGGGATTCCAATGCAGGAGGTTTCAGTGCTGTGGGTGGAAGCTGTCCTGAGAGAGATTGTAAAGGTGCCCACATTGAGGAAGGCTTAGGGAGTAGTGGAAATTCATTTCATTGTAATATAGGCAAGTCTGATGTGGAGGAGCCTCCATTAGGGGAAGGAAGATCCTCTACACTTGATGAGTCGAAGCAACTCAGCAGCACGAGATGGATGGATGGATGGACAGCATCTTGACCCTTCTGACAGTGATTGCTTGTCAAACTGAGGAGATCTCAGGGAGCATGACCCGAGGGGGAAATGATGACGTGGATATAGAGGGATGGGTGACTGTCTTGCTGTCAGCAGTGCCAGGGCTGAATATGGAAGACATAGAAGAGGAGCAGCCAGCTGGAAGAAACCGAGAGTCCCGAGTACAATAGCCTTGGCTGACGTTGAAGTAAGTATTAACCAAGGATAATCTTCTCATCTGGAAAGCTAATCTTGTGGAAGGTCTCCTGCTTCACGAAGATGTGTAATGGCGACACTGCGGCCAGTGAATTAAACATACACACACACTTACATTATGTAGGCATCTATAAAAGTCTACATGGGTCGTAGATTCCAGAACACGTTAAGTACTAAAGATGAATAGAAGACCTTAACGCATAGGCTTACATTTGATACGTTCAGATCCCAAGTGAGCTGGGTAAGTATTTATCCTTCTTAGACTATGAAGTGCCTACCTGAGGGCTTGTATGTTGATCTGGTTCCAGGCTGCAGTAGCTGAGGGAGAAGCGCCACCTGGTTGTCCTGTTAAGAAGAGTCACACAGCACCCTCGGTTTTGCAACCACAGGTCAGTACATGTGCTTTCTTTCCTTTCTTTTCATCTGTGCTACCTCTGTTCTTGAAAGTTCCTGCTTTTCTGAGGCAGGAGGGTCAAATACTACAGAATTGATGTGTTGTGCCCTTCCAAGTGAAAATCCAAACACACCATCTCAATCAACTGATGTGAGTGTCATCAATACCGGAAAGAGTGGGTGTGAATGCCAAGGCCACTGATGCACTTGCTGGTGAGCTTTGGGAAGACAAGAGGGAAAGGATCCGCAAGGCTTCTAAGTGGAGCATAAACCCCGATTGGGATCTACGCTCTGTAAGTCCAGAAATCTAAAGCATCTTGAATAGAATTAATGCAAATTTTCTTGAGAAAAATTTCCTTTGAGGGTACGGAGAGCACCAAACATATCTTGTGATCCCAAGCTCCAAGAAACCCTACCTCCATCACTTTCTGCAGCAATGAGATGTTGATTAAGCTCCGCAAGAGACTGTCATGCACCAACTTTTCACAATCATAGATTCACACTGCATTGACAGAGAAAACTTCATGTTCACAAGTTTAAATAAGGCTCATCATCCTCTCTACAAACATTGATCTATCCACACAACACTAACTTAACACCAATATCACTTTCTTTCACGCAAACCCCTGATTTGATCAAGAGAAAATTGTTGCAGTGCTCTGTGAGACCAGTATATACATCAGGCCCCTTCTTGAGGAGCTTAATTGTCGAAGACAATGTCATTCTCAACCCCTGTAACATTATCCATCCTTCAACTTGTCTGGTTAATCTCTAACAACCGTTGTCAAGGTTGCCAGAAACTCGTTGAAAGAAGGAAGATCCTTACCTCCTGAAGTGCGAGTCGGCGGTCTTCCATGGGAAAGACATCCACCAAGCCCCAAGATGTATCACAAAGCGACTGTACAAAGTCTAGGGTTGCACGGTAAACTCCTGTCCCCATATGGAAAAGGGAGGATTTGGGTAACGGTGGCTTGGCTGATGACTTCTCTGTTTCCCACATGGGAGATCCTGGGGGTATATGGCGGGCAGTGATTTACTTCACACTACATTTAGTAGTAGCGAAGCACGGGACACACTACCACCGGGAGCAGTAGTGGGTAGTGTAGCAGCCATGGGCCGTGAACCACGATATCACAAGGCCACGGTAGCATAGGCTTTTCTAGTAGAAGGAGTAGTGAGGGACCATGGGCCGTGTACCACTAAGGCACACGACTACGACCACGGGCCACTTTTTTGGCAAACCCTTTAGGTTGCGTAGGCAGTTAGGCAACGATCATTTACGACCGCAGGCTGTAACGGCTCTTTCGAGCATAGTATAAAAGGGTTGCACGCAACTTAGAAGGTATCAGTGTGTATCCAATGGAATCAGAGTGATTCGATGTGTACTTGTGTTATGATGTGATGACTCTGAAATAAAGCCATGCTATTCCAAGCATCTCTGCGTAGAGTGATTGTGAGATGGAGAGAATATGCATTATGTGAGAACGTGAAATAATGAGAATGTGCATCATCTCATAATAGCTCTTCTTTGTCTAGAATACTGTTTGACTGTACGAACAAGAGACTTCAGCCTTTCCGACTAAGACCTTTTAGGCGAATGAGACTGCAGGTTGGGCTTAATCAGTAGGATTAAGGAACCTGCAGAGATGTTGATTCATACGACTGCCATGGTTTAGCTATCCGTATAACAATTACTCTGTAATCGTTTCTGAAGGCATACCGTCGGACAACCTCTATTGCATGTCTTGGGAAATGGGCAGTAGTGCTGAGAGCCTGTTTTGTCTAAGTCATAAACCAACGTTTAACATTTGGCGACCATACAGTTGGGGACTAACGGTATGTTGAGTTCCAGAGACCTCAAGGAAGGATGGCTACTCAGTGATTTCTTGAAATCACGAAAGAACGAGTCAATGGAAGCAAAGGAATGGAAAGCATTCCTGGGAAAATTTCGTGGCTTACCAGTAGCAATACAACAGAAGATCTTTATTTCAATTGCGAAAGAAGATGACAAATGGGGATTAGAGGGAGGAGTGATCAGTATTGCACGAGCACCTTGGGAATGTAGAATCAGAAGTGAGGAGTGGCTGTCTCGTCTAGCTTTATTGATTACTCTATTACCAATCAGAAAAGTTTGTTATACTAATTATATCTTCAGGGAAGGATGTTCAAATTATGAATATTGTCATATGATCATAGAAGCAGTAGAGTACTGGATACTCAAAGACTTGTTACAAGTCAGATACACTGAGAAAGACAAATGGTATTATTGTGCCCATTAAAAGATTGGTGATCAATCAGTAAAAGAAAATTAAGTCGTAATACAGATTCTGGCAGGATGGTGTAATCTTGGATAAAGGGTAGAGACCACTATAATTTTCTTTACTGACATACCAAGGCTTATTAAAGGGTGCTGAAAAGGAATTCTATATATGATGTGGGAATGAATGAGGAAGAAAAAACTAAGCAAGACAGAGCTGAAAAAATAGAGAAATATGCTGCAGAAAAAAAAGCTCGTTTGAGAAAAGAGTTCCCGGAATTACAGAACTTGAATATTATTCAAGGAGAGGCATCAAGACAAATTGACAGTGATAAACTAGAAGATCATGAAATCAGATCTCCGGAAAGTGAGAACACTACACCAGAAGGAGTTGCAAGTAATGCACTTGGCAAATGGTTACCACAAGAAAGATCTGAAGGACCTTCTACAGTAACAAGTCCAAATCGAGGTTTTGCTGAAATATTGGAAGAAAAGTTTGAGAATATTCTGAGTGAAGAAGGTGAGAGAAGTGAAACTGCTTCTTTAGAAAGGATAACCAGAACCGCACTCAAAGCTTTTAAAGATTCATTAAGCTTAGTAGGGACAACAGCTGTTTGGGACAAGGACCTCCGAGTTTCGAATCTCTGTTTGGAAGACAAACACCAGCAACACCCTTAGTAGTGACAGTCCCAACACCAACACCATCAATAGCAGCTGGACCGTTTCAGTTTGGACAAACTGCAGCACCAGTTGCACCAGCAGCACCGATGGCTCTAGCAGCAAACAAAACCCGACCACCATTTCCTCTGTATGATGGGAAATCTGATCCAGATATCCATCTTCATCAATTTGAGAACATGTGCATTATTTACAATGAGGCCATGGATCAGGAAATGATCCGATTATTTCCTTGTTCACTAACCAGGAAGGGCATGGAATGGTTGGCAACGTTCCCAGTCAATCGTTTCGCAACCTGGGACGACATGAAAGCAGCCTTTCAAGAACGATATCGTTCCAACAAATCCACATCTGAAATCTTTTCAGGATTACAGAATCTGAGACAGAAAAAAAAAGAATTGGTAGTTGACTACCTGGAGAGGATGAAAACTCCGGTCAGGAAGTTAAACCAAGCACCAAGGGATGACTTACAGAAGTCATGGTTTGTCAATGGACTTCGTCCTGAGTATGTAACTATGGTTACAGTCTTTACCCAACAACACTTTGGCTGAAGCTGTAGCAACTGCAAAGAAATTGGAACTTGGGTTCCACCAGAGCAAAAACAAGGATTCCAAAGACACCCTGGAAGAGGAAGACTCTGATGATGAGGAAAAACCCAAACCAAAGAAAAATGAGGTGATTGATAAAACCACCCTGGACCAGAAGATAGCAGAGGGTCTCAAGAATTTTAAAACGGAAGGGTCAAGAAAGGAAACATGGTGTCATAAATGCGGGACCGCTGGACACCTAGCAACGGAATGCCATATGAAAGACAAAATATTGTGATATTTGTTATATGAACAATCATAATACCAGCCATTGTATTTACAATCAACGGGCCAAGAAGAGTGGGTACACACGAGAGGTGGGGGTACACCAAGTCCAAGTCCGACGGGGAGGATCGGATGGACCAAGACGATACAATACGGGTAATCGTTATCAGAGGCCACGAGATGACTATCCACCACGGGATAGAGAACATCAACCCAGAAACAAGGAAACCACGAGATGCCAGTATTGCAAGAAAGAGGAACACTGGAAACACGAATGCCAGTTGAGACTCAAGCATGAGGTAGAATTGGGAAATATGGAAGCCGGACCGAGTGTAGCCATGAGTGTGGTAACCCCTGTAGTGGATACCCTTGCGGTAACCCGAACTCAGGCCAAGAAACAGAAACCTCCAGATAAGGAATCTGAAGAAGAACGGAAACAATATCCGGAAAGTGCAGCATGGCAAGAAGAAAAGAGCTTACACTAGGAGGTAAGCAAGGCCATAGCTCAAATGCAAGAAGGAACTCATATACCTTCTGGAGATCCAACTCCAGATAATCAGATCAGACAACGACGAAGACCATGAATGAAACCACAGAGACAGCATTGACTGAAGTAATATGCCAGACCAAGACCCAAATTACCATTGGACAATTATTAAAAATTGCTCCACACTGCAAGAAAATTTTATTTCGGGCAATTGAGGCTTTGACCCCTACACCAAAACAAAAACCAACACCAGAGGTTTACACGATTAAACCCACAAATATACAACGAGCTCTAGACTATGACGATGCAATACCAGTAATACAAGTACGTATTGGACGGACAGAAAGGATGAAGAAATCACTAGGATTGGGGCACATGGAACCTGCTCCATTCACAGCACGAATGGCCAATCAACGAAAAGTACAGCCGTTCGGTATCATTAGACGACTTGCAATGGAAGTAGCAGGACTGGTAAACGAAGTATCAGTAACCATTCTCAGAATGGAGGATGTGGCAGAAGGATATTCGCTACTACTTGGTCGACCATGGTTAACACAACATACCACGATTGGGGAAGTCAGACTCTCACGATAAAAAAAGGGATCAGAACAAGTCACTATCACCACGAAGCAACGAGGTATAATTCCACGAGAGAAACAACCTTGCATAGTGGAAGAGTATGACTGGTCCAGTGGACTGTCGGATGAAGAAGAAGCCACAGTGTATGCAACACATCCACAGTTAGAACCCATTGGTCAATTAGTGGTCAAAAATACCATAACAGTAGGATGTCACATGGTGAACACCCAAGGAGAAACGAGTACTCCAGTACGAGAAGATCCTGAGGAAGAAGCTATGGACACACCTCAACACCCTGCCCGTTTTTATCAAGAAAGAGAAGAGGATATTAGCATCAGTGAAGTACTTGCCACGATTGCGACCATCGGACAGGAGATTGCAAGATGGACAGTGACGAAAGAAACACAATTGATTCAAGTGAATCTGGGAACAGTGGAAGAACCACAGATAATACGAATAAGTGCAGGTCTTGAAAAATCATTTCTACAAGAAGCCAATTAGTAACATTGTTGTCTTTCACACCAATTTCGAAGATTCATTCTATTGCATCGAGATCATGATAACCAAATTGATTGAAGGGTTTCCGGGGGTAAGTGTTGGTCAGCACTTGTAGAACAAGAACCATGTCTTCCAATATTCTTGCCCTCGTAAAAAAACTCAACAATCCTAGAGTCACTTTTCGAGTCACAACTTCACTAGAATCATTCCTAGATCACCACACCTCCAAAGGATTTTTTTCATGGATTTTTTTTATTGATCAACCATAGAAATAAGCTACATGCATATACATGTACAATCAATCAAAGGGATGAGTACAGTTGTGTGCGAGAATTATTATGTAGCTTTGATTACGTGTCTAATCAACTTGAACATCATCATCCGGTGCTTCTTCGTCCTCATCAAGCTGCAAGTCTTCTTGCTCATCAGAGTCTTGTCATAAATGGTCTGGTCATCAAAAGACACATCTGAATCATCTTCCACCTCGGTTTCAATGACCATGTCTTCATCTTTTTCTCCAACATCCGCATCAGATGGAGCCTCATCGTATAGGGTCCGGGATGCATTGTCCGGGGCGTCATCATTCTCTTGTACCCCCTCTATCCAACCTCGACCAACATTAGCGTCATCATGACCAGTCTCTTCCTCCTCCGCATTTGCCTCGCCCCATGTAGATCCCCGACCATGATAGATACGTCTTCTTCTTGGCTGAGCATGCACAACCCCCTTCCAATTTCCTGATCCGGAGAAGAAAACTTGCTCCATGTCTGAAGGCCATGAAAAAAAGCTCATCGGAGGGACGATGAGTAGACTCGAGCCTATCTATATTGACGCGCATGAAACCACACTCGTCTTCCATTAGTGTTGCGGAGGGCCCCACAAGATGTGGCTGGAACCACCTTAAGAGGCTGGTGCCTTGTATACTGAAGTTGGAGTATGTTCTCAAGCTCTCCAAAGTAGTTGAATGTGCTCATAGTAGGTCGTGTATCTCCCCTGCCCCACACGGAGTCTTGCCAAGATGAGGCACACAAGCTAGAATCAAATGTTGTTTTGCGCTTCATGTCAAGAGCACGAATGCGGAAATGACGACCATGAACCCAAACCGTCGTGTATGAGGTCGCAAATTGAGAGGGGCCCCTTGCAATGTCTTGCACCAAATCTGAAACCACCTCACCTTTTGCAATGGTGTCATCAACTTCAGTCCGAAGTCAATGGCGGAATGAACTTAGAGGCTGCAATTCCATGGGTAAATCTTGTGAAGAAACATTCCTACGCCGGCCCCTTGCTCGCGGAGCGCATGCAGTCGCCCTTGCATGGTTCCGCCTCCACGCAATCGTCTCCTCCTGTCGTTGCTGAACAAGGTTATTGTATCTTGCCTCCCACTCATGTATGGATGGGGTATTCTTCAGTATGAACTTATGCGCTTGGTTAATCACCATCATGGGTAATTTTACCCTCTTTGAATTTTTGGGCAAAACGATGTCATTGGTTCGTACATCCTCATCTTCCTTCCACATCGGAGGGGCTTCCTTATCCACCCTTGCCAAGTACTCCATGTAGTAGAACATAGCCTCTTGCAATGTATACCCCTCCGCCATGCTACCCTCTGGGTGTGCCATTTGTCTTACATGTGCTTTCAAAGTCTTCATGTATCGCTCAAGGTAGTACATCCACTGAGAATGAACGGGGCCGGCAATTGAAGCCTCTTCCACTAAGTGCACTACCAAGTGCACTTAGATATCAAAGAAAGATGGAAGAAGGTGCATCTCCAATAAACACATGATCACCGCCGCCTCTTTCTTCATGCGTGGAAAATCCGCTTCCTCTAGCTCTTTGGAGCAAATCCACCGGAACAAGGCTCCCAATCTATAGACTGTCTCGCGAACCTCGGGAGTCAATGTCCCACGTACTGTAATGGGCAAGATGTCTTGCAATAGATTGTGGTAGTCATGAGACTTCAAACCATGGACCCCGTCTTCGTTGAACTTCATACGGAGGGATGACCCATAACCAGTTGGTGTTCGGATAGCTCCTATGGTGGCTATCACTTTCTTGTACTCCTCCTTTGTCCATTGCCAAGGTGCGCGTCTATACTTCCACCGTACAACACCATTTGGGTCCACACCATTTTCTTCGGCCCATAGATGGAGCATGCGACCCTGCTCCTCAAGTTCCTTTCTAACACCGAGAGAATCTCCTTTCATAGCCACTCTCTTCTTTGCCGGCGTGCCATGAAGAACACAAAAAAATGAGAAAACATTATTCTCAATATGCATGGGATCTAGAAGATGACGAATCTTCAAGTCCTACATATATCTCCACCCACAAATTCTTACACGTCTATTTTGTCGTGAAAGTGACAATGGAAATCATACAAAACATGCAATATCACATGCATGCATAACAATATTGATGGTGTTTTTGTAGAATACGTACCGCCCAATATGACAATTCGTAGAAGATTGAAAACCGCTTCATGCCGGGCACCTCCACTTCACCAGACCCCTCCGGATGGGCCTCATTTTATCGGTCTTCCCAAAAGTGCCCGGATGGTGTCACAGGTGGGGGACGTAATTCCACTTTGCCATTAAATAAGTGTTTGTCTCTTCTTCTCCAATGATGGCTCATAGGAAGAAACTTGCGGTAGTTGGGATACACCATCTTGCGAAGATTGCTGGAGCTTTGTGCATCAAGTTCATCGCCACAATGCAGGCATGCGTGGTACCATTTAGTACTCAACCGTGAGCAAACAGTAAGTCCTGTAGACATTCCGTCACATTAGCAAAGACAAAAAGTTTCCATGTGCATCTACCCCACTACGGTGCAGAAGACTGTCGCCGCTACTTCAATCAATCCCAATCCTCATCAATATCCCTTGACAGGTAAATGTACGCGGGTTTCTCATGGGGAACAAAATATACCTCGATATCATGCATTGTCCAAAGCAAGATGCCTCTCATCTGAAAAGATTGTCGGGTCATATGGTCAATTGAAGCATCCAATGCTGGCACCCCCCCTCCATAGTTCGACCTTAAGTTCATCAACTAGAGGTCGCAAATACGTGTCCATGTGTTTCACTTGTTTTTTCCCTATCCAACATTCACATCATTGTTTCAATGCTCCACCATGAAATTTATACTTCATAATGAATGACACATCTTTCTCCATCATTACGTCACTCATCAATCTTCCATCGGAATTGCGCCAAAGAGAAGAAGATTAATGTAAAATCCAAAGAAATAATAATCATGAAATGGGAACACTCACCTGGTACAATGGCAGCCAACATGATATGGCCTTTTTTTTATTGAAAGATACGGAGGGATGTTGTAATTCACCATGGTCACCGGCCAAGTGGAATGACTACATGACTAGACAAAGTATGTGAGTTTCAGAAGGCAGCATACCAGGGGTGGGGATTTCAGGCTGCGCCGGGGGCAATCTGCTTTGACATGGCCCTCTCCATTGCATTTGAAGCAGATTATGCTTACAACCTCTTCTTTGATCTGAACAGAAATAAAAGAGCCGTCCAGAGTTGACAATTTAATTGCATTTCCTATCTTCGCTGTCTCTGGCATTAGTACAACAATTTTTGGGACTCCACTGTCATTGCCATCAAATAGCGAGGGGTCCTGATCCACACTTAGTACAGCGTCGTCAATTGGATCAAACACATTTAGACTTCCAATGAAGGAGCCGAAGTGAGCTCCAATCTCCGGAAGCGAGGCTAGGTAGTTATCTGATAGGAAGGGCAGGGGAATAATCCGCGGTTTGCAAGTAGTGCCGTCCTTGTGCCCCCATGCAGGAGACCATGGAAATATATGGACTTTGAACCTTGATTTGCGTGTGTTGAAAGCTAGAGCCCGCTCCGCATTCTCCTTCGTACCAAATTTGACAGTGTAGAAACCTCTTCCCATAGAGTGGCAATAATGATGAGTGAGGCCTCCTTCTCAACCCAAATGTTCCACAATCCATTTCCGGGCACCTTCCTTGTCTCTCGGACGTCCAGGGAAGTACACCAAAATTCCGTGTTGCATCATCTTTCAGGAGTGGGCTTTCAGGCATTCAAGGTCCAGGGGAATAATATCCGCAGAATCATCATCTGGGGCCACAGATTTTGCCCAAGGAATCAGCTCTTGGAACGGCTTGGGACGAGCGATCTCAGGACCTTTCCCGAGAATTGACGATACAGGAGTTGCTGAGGAGCTGCGTGGGATCCAGCTGCCCCTTCCCCTTGAGCTGGTGCCAGAGCTAGACTTTTTTTTACAAGAGGGGGCACCTCTGGAAGCCATAGGCGGGTAAAAGCAAGGACGCTTAAATGAAAGCAAGAGTGCTCACTGAGGACCCCATCCGAGATCTTGTGGCATGCACACCTTTCCTGGGGGGCTCCGATGCGAGGCGTGCCATCTCATCAGTTTTGCCAATGAGGGGCTTCGGTAGTGTGCCTGCAGTCGCGGGATGATTGGAAAGTAGTGCATTTTCTGGCACCATCCCCATGTCGGCCCCATATCAAAATCAGTGTTATTCATATCTCTAAATAAAACCTTACGTCCTTGTAGCGGTTGCAAAAAGGTAGAATGCAATATACAAGTGTATTGTGGCGCGGGTATACCTTGCGCGGGGCTTTCTTCCCTTGAACATCATCCCGATATCGGTCTTTGTTGCACTTTGGGCACTTGGTGAGTTTTGCATCCTCTCCGTAGTATAGGGTTTTATCACATGGACATGCATGAAAAATCTTATAGCCCATCCCCACAGCATCCAAGGCTGCTCTTGCCTCTTTTCTTGATCGTGGCATTCTCGGCTTCAAATGTGGGGCAAGGATGTAGTCCGCAATAATCTGCATTATGGCAGACATACCCACATTGCTTATGCCAAACCGGATTTGCAAATTCAACAACAACAAGATGGTTGAAAGTCTATTCACTTTGGCCCCTTTGCATAAGGGAGTTTTGGCTTCTTTTTCTATGTCATTCAAAGAGTCCGTGTCCTCATCTACCATCTAATGCATTAAGAGGTCCTCCATTGCTGCCACATCCTCATGCATAATTCCATTGTTATTGTTGTCCTCATCATCGGAGACCGCCATGTCAGACGGGCTCGGGTCCCTTTGACATGCACCCCCCTCCGAAGGAACAAAATCCCGATTCATGACAAGATCATGAATTTCATGAATTAACGTCGTGGGGTTGTGCCGGCATCCTAAGATGCCAAAAACAACCATGTCATTATCAGTTTCCATACATGGCGTTGTTCATTTTCATACGGGATAAAACCCAAAGTACACATTATACACACGAGGGGAATACATACATTGCTTCACCACATGAAGGAGACACTATATAATTCAAAATACCCTAATTCACATATAACGTCCACCCAAACTCCCTTAAATATAGCATGAAAAAGTGCACCCAAATACACATCAATGCCTATGTATATATATACACGGTGGAGGAAGCCACCTCAATGTACAAAATGTCTTCCTACGTCCATCTACACATGATGAAACTCGGCTAACGTCTAAAGTCATACTCTGCAAACAACTTCTCTCCAGCCCTAATGGTCCTCTTCGCACATGTCATCACAAAAGTGGTGATGTTAGGATCCAAGATCTACTATCCCCGTCATGGCGCTCATCCTAAAACACGTTGGTGGTGTGGCCCGGCGGTAAGGTAACTGAATTGTTGATGAGCCCAACCACGTTGCCGTACACATCGGGGTTTCCGTCACAATAAATATGGGCTTTGCGGCCCAAATTTCTCGCCCTTACATCATTGTCGTTCACAACAAGGATGTAAGGATGGATCAAGGACCCAAGGCCGTGTGTCTGCAATAATTGCCACTCCCGGTGGGCATACCTCGGCCCAAAATAGGGGAACAAATCCACATAATCCTCTCCTCTCCCCAAGACAGAGGGAGAGAGAGGGACTGTTCAGGGGAGAAAAAAAAAAAAAAAAAAAAAGGTGGGGAAGTTACTGGAGCAACAGCTGCTCCAATCACTTCCCCACCCCCCCACCGTTTTTTTGTTTTTTTTTCCCCCCCCTGAACAGTCCCTCTCTCTCTACATCCTGATGGGACCGAGGGAGGGAAGAAAAATAAAAAAGAAGGTGGGGGGGGGGGGGGGGTGACTGAGCAGTTGCTGCTGCACAGTCACTTCTCCCCCCCACCTTTTCGTTTTTTGTTTTTGGAATGGTGGGGGGTGCTGAAAGCAGCTTGCTGCTGGTGGTTTTAGCCCCCCCCCCACCTTTCATTTTTTGGTTTTAGCGATGGTGGGGGGCGCTGAGAGCTGCAGCAGCAAGGGGGGATGCTAGAGTGTGCAGGGTGTATTTCCGCGGATGAGCACCCATTACCGCGGAAACACGCAAACATGGCAAATCGACAAACACAAAGGGAAACAGGCTGGGAATTAAGCCGACGTCATTACCGCAAAAACACGGCAAACACGGCAAACCGGGGAAACACTGCAAATCGTAACCCCAAACCCTAACCCTAACCCTTAGCGAACTGCCATGTTCGTGGAGGGAAACAGGGTTGGGAATTAAGCGGGCATTAGGCACATGAGAATTCATAAATAAATAAATAAATAATAAGGATTTCTCCCCCCTCCCCGGGGCATTTGGGTAGATGTCGTCGACGATCATCGTGAATTCATGATCATGAAGAAATTGAGTGTGTTGACGCACTCAGTTCTGCGTGGGGGGGAGGGAGAGAAAAAAATAAAAAATAAAAAATCTAGTTTTTTTTTTGTGTCCCCCCCCCCCGGAGAACTGAATGCGTCAACGCACTCAATTTCTTCATGATCATGATTTCAGGATGATCATCGACGACAGTGTGTGCGGGTCTGGATTTTCACCCCGGGTACCCGGCGGGGTTTTTTTTTGGGGGGGGGCGGGGAATTATTATTATTATTTTCGGTCCCCCCCGCGCTGAGAACTGAGTGCATCAACACACTCAATTTCTTCATGATCATGATTTCAGGATGATCATTGACGACATCGACGACAGTGTTGTGCGGGTCCGGATTTTCACCCCGGGTACCCGGCGGGTTAGGGTCAGCGTTTTTTTTATTGGTGATTTTTCGCCATTTGGCCGCCTGAAAATCCCCTTGGCGAATGAAACAAAGGGAAAAAGAGGTCCAAATAGGGCAGTTTTCGCCAAAAACTGGGGGTCTAAAAAAGGTCCTCTTCTGTGGACCCGCGGGGGCAGCACAGATGTAGCCATGGCGGGCCCCATGCAGGATGATCTGACAGGCCAAATGAGGAGTGGGTTTAGGATTGTGGGGCCTCCTCCGTTTCCCAAGTAGATGCTCGTCACCAGTCTTGCAAGAACTATACACCTCATTTGTACCAATTAGCCTATGGTTTTCACATAGAAAGAGTTCCATTCGTCCTATGGCTTTCAACTATTTCTGTACTTCATCTTCTATTGTTCATCAACATCCATTTGATTCGCAAAATATGGCAAGGGTGGAAATACATGTAGCCTACCAATTCGAGGAAAATTACCTAGAGTGGGCCACTACCCTACACCCAATATATATAGCCACTCCTACCCCTTTTCAAAATCCATAAAAAAAACCCTGGTTAGGGTCGGGTTATCTATCCGTGCCATCACCAAAAACTCGGACCCTGACCCGGGTTCATTTTACAACCGGACCTGGACCCGCAGCTAGGTCCAGAACCCGTTAAACCCGCTACTCGCGGGCCAGAGTTGGTATAGCCATCTTCCCTAGTTCACTACTTTTTAGAGAGTTCTACTTTCTAGATAGTTCTACTATTGTCGGTGGGTTGAAAAATAACTCACTAGTGGGTGTGGTTGCTGCAGGAGTATACTTATAGGAACAGTGATCAGAGAAGGTTGGGGCTTGGTGAGAGTGGGGCCAGGTGGGATCGCGGCTTGGGGCTCGTCTTCAGGGTGGAGCGCTTGGGGCTGGTGGAGGTGGGACCAGCTGCATGAAGTGCTTGGGGGTGGGAGTGCTTGGGGTTGACGAAGTAGGGCTGGGGGAATTGGGTCGATCGTCGTGCTTCTAAAGGGGACTCAATATGTCGTGTTTGTCGTATATTGCCGTGTTTGCCGTGTTTGGAAGTTTTGCCGTGTTCACCTCTTCTTCCAAAATATACGCTTCCACGGTAATAGGACCCCCTCTAAACCCTATCCTTGGTTATAGGACTTGCTTCTCCCTCCTCTAAACCCTGGGCTCACGCTTAGAGGGCAAAGTGTAAGCCGAGCTCCTGGGCTCACGCCGTAGCTAGCTACGTTCCAGCAGCAAGTACTTGTTGCTGCTGCTCTCAGTCCCCCCCACCTTTTTTTCTTTTTCTTTTTCTTTTTGGAATGGTTGGGGGAGGGGGGGGGGGGGGGGGGCGTGGCTGATAGCAGCAAGTGCTGGTGCTCTCAGCACACACCCTCCCCCCCCTCCCCCTCATTTTTTTTTTTTTTGCTTATCAGCAGAGAGAGAAAGGGGGAGATGGAGAAGGACATAAAGATAGAGGGAGAGGGAGAGAGGGGAAGGGGGAGGGTCAGGCCTTGTTTGTTTTTGGCGTGTGAAATCACACGGTAATAGTGTTGTGGGCGCAGGGATAAGCTCGTAGTATGGTGAAGGACAAGGAGAAGGGGCCGCCGAAGGACAAGGAGAAGGCACCGGCGAAGGAGCAGAAATCGTCTGCTGCTAAGGTAGGGAAGCCTGACAACGCTCCCGTCATTGACGGCCGTGTGACACGGTCCACTTGGTCCAAACTCACCAGCCCTATAGGCGGCTATGTGAGAGGACCAAGCCGTAAGGCTGTCGAGGCCTCCATGCCCTCGAAAGAGGCTGGGGATGAGCCTCCACTTGAGGGTGGTGCACCCAATGTTCAGGTTGGGACGCCACCCCACGAGCTGATGGAGGGCCCTGACTTTTACGCGGGGAAGCGCATTCTCAGATCTGGCGCTAGGTATGGGCAACTTGAGCTTAGCCCCACGGCCAATGCATTTTCCCATTCTTCTGCAACCAAGAGGGCTTATAAGGGGGGGGGGGGGGGGGGGTCAGAAGGGGGTGGGTTCCTCCTCACCTTTGGAGAAGAGCAGGCTTCAAAGGAGGCCGCAATGAGGTGGAAGGAGGAGGAAAGGAAGAGGGAGGAAGACAAGAAGAGGGAAGAGGGAAATAGGGGGGCACGAGAAAGGGAGGGGGAAGAGGAGAGGGTGACACTGGCTTTGGAGGGCCCCTTGCGAAGTCCGTCGCCTGAACGGTCAATGAAGAAGACCTTGGACTTTGGGGCGCCGCCTGCGAGCCTATTGGGTGTATGAGATAGGCTTCCACCCTTATTCCGAGAGGGCCTTATGGGGTGTGCACCACAAGCGGGGACCGAGGGCAACATTGAGGTCATGGACGCAAAGGTGAGCCTCTTTCCTTCACCTTTTTTTCTTTCCTTTGCTTTTCATTTTGTTTTTGGTTTGTTTCTAATTTTGTGGGTTTTGTGTTCAGGAGCTTGGCGCATTCGTGGCTAAGCTTGTGGCAGGTAGTGGGATTGTCACCGACAAAGCAGGGACAGTGGCGGTGCCTACTCGTGGGGATGGTAAGAGGAAGAGGAAAAGACCTCATGTCCCCGAGGTTCCCCTAATCATCAAGGAGGGTAGGGAAGTAGTGGAGGGGGGGAGGGAAGTAGTTGAGGGGAAGGGGAAAGGACAGGCCCATGAGAGGGAGCGTAAGAGAAAGAGGCGTAGAAGGAGAGAGGTTCAGCCGGGGGAGGGCACTAGTGGGGGAGCAAAAGACAAGGGGGAGCTAGTTCAGATGAGCGTGCAGCCGGTGGAGGGCACTAACGGGGCAACAAAAGACAAGAGAGAGGTAGTTCAAAAGAGCGTGGACGAGGTAAAGACCTCGGGTCCCCGCAACCTTGATTTGCCAAAGATGGTGGTGCCCCCCTTAGAGACCAATAAGGTCGGTGACCCCATTGGTGAGTATTGGGAGGCCATGAAAAAAATAACCTTTGACTTGGCGGCGAGGTGGTTCCCTTGGCATGTTGATTGGCCACGCCAATCACATCGCCATAGGCGAGCATTCGTGCAAGCACTTGAGGGCACATTTTCGGGTGAGTGGAATGAGGGGAAGCTCTTGGAGCTGGTGGGAAAGAACCTCAAGGACAAGAGGTACCGTGCGCGACAAACCATTTGCAAGGCACTCAAGGCGGGGGTCGAACCAATGACCATGCCACATGAAATAACCAAGGTAAGACGCACTTCACTTGTCATTGGTGTCTTTGAATGCACCCCCCCAAACGAAAAAAAAAACCCCCAAAACCCCACCCCAAATACCAGCTGGCTACCCTCCCACCCAACCCCCCCCCTAGCGAAGCTTTTGCGACGGCTCCGGGTGACCAGCGACGCTCTAGCGATTCGGGACGTCGCAATAGAACCGCCCCATCGTGGAGCGAGCGACACCGCCCAGGGGCTGCGACGTGGTGCGACTCCCGGGAGTCGCATAAGAATGTGCCCTCCCCTAGAGCTAGCGATGGCCCATGGGTGCTGCAACGTCTGAGCGATTCCCGGGCGTCGCCAGCAAACCCCCCTACCCATGGCGGAATAGCGACGCCTGGAAATGGCAGCGATGGAATTGCGATTCCTGGGCGTCGCCAGTCCCCTACGCAGAATCGCTCCCCTTTGTGATGTCCAAGCGTCGCAGAGCGGGGGCTTTAATGTCCCAGGGTGCGACGTGCCACGACGCTGGCGCGTGGCTATTGCTGGGGATGGGCGACGTCCTTGCGACTGCCCCATGATGCAGGGGGAGGGATGGACCCCCCCTCCTAGCCCTGAGTTGCGACTCCTGGGGAGTCGTAATATTGCGACTGCCCGGAGGGGTGGCGTCATTCCGCTGTCGCAGGTCGTGTCCAAGGGGGCCCAGGGGATTAGCGATTGCCTGAGGTCGCTAATCTACGACGTTCCGGGAGCGACATCGGACTGACGTGGCAATTTGCCCCCGGCGCGCCCCGGGTGCTGTAGCGTATTTCTGTCGCTACGCGCGGCGTTTGGAGGTCGCTCAGGCATCGCTACCCCCCCCCCCCCCCCCCCCCAAACGTAGTAGTGGCCAAAACTACACTAGCTAGGTTTTTACGTATTCTATACCCACTTGGCGCCTGAGAACATGGCACACTGGGCAGGTGGGAGGCAGGGCAGCCCTGGCACTATAGTCAAACCTGGATAATTGTTATGCTCCAAGAGTAGGAACTCTATCACAATTAGGGCAGTTATATCAAATAACAGTAAAACAGGTTAACGTAACAATTAGAAATTTAACATTAAAACAGGTCCTTCAGATGCAAGATTACATTTAGAGAGATGGCAGAAAATATGACGTAATGTCTCTATGTCCACTATGTCCGTAATGTCCACCATCAAACTCAATCTCATCGCCGCTCTCATCAGTGTTGACGTCGACCTCATCGTTGCTCTCGACGACCTCGTCGACCTCCTCGTTGCTCTTAGGATTTGATATTTCACCGAGTTGATTCTTAAATCTACAACTACATAACCAAACAGGGAGGATTCTAAATCTACTCAAGCACTTGCAATTCAACCTTTTGGCTCTCACGGCAAAATCTAGACCAATGTGGAACCTCACATTTAATCTACAAACACAGCTTCTTGTTGGATTCTCGATCCACCTCATAACAAGACATTGCCGACACGTACAATGGTAGCATCGATGCTTCCTCTCTTCTTCAAACATATGCTCATAGTATCTCGGGAGCACTGAAGTAGTGTAATACATAGTGCTCAACCTACTGTTCTTTGTTCCCGTAAATATTCGCAGTACCCTAACAGGAGGTTCTCAAGTTTCCCGGAGGCCCCCCAAATGGCGGTTAGGGGTCTCCTGGCCATTTCAATAGTTCAATATGCTTCTCAATATTGAAACGCTCATTTCAATTGAAAACTAGTTCTTTCAAATCAAATGCCCATTTCAAGAATGAATTTGAATTTGAATACTAGTACCATTTTTATTTTATTATTATTATTTTATTGAATGTATCAATTACAGAGGTGTCTTAACAAAGAGGAGAGTAGGTATTCAATAACAAACAAATAACACTCTTCTTGTCATTCTTAGTGTATATTTTTACAGAGTAAGAAAACCATAACATTTAGGATAAAGATAAAGATAAAGATTCTTTAACGTCCAGTGATATAACAAAAAAAGTAACATTTATCCAGGTTTGACTGTATCCCCTCAGTGTCTGGGACATAGTGCCGATCCTCGATGGCGGCTACCCTGCCACGTGCTGATGCCTGCCAGGATGAATGAGTATTTAAACCAATCCACCAATACAGAGAATGATATCCATCCACGAATATGCTCAAAATATCACACCAGGGCTAAATTTAAGTCGCGGATTAACTTTATCAGCACTTGATTATCCGCAAGAAAAGAGGGGGCCTATTGCCAAGTGACATATATTCTGAGCGTATCTCGATTCAGGCCTTTTCTGGAGGAAGCAACTGGGGTTTGAACCCCGGACCACCAGCCAGTGCGCAGGATTGTCCAAGCCACGATGTTCAAATGTCAATGAGGTAACAAAATCTGCGAAAATCATCCATTAATTGAACGAAATGCATCCACGATAAACGTCAGTCATAACGTGCAGGTCGTGTAGTTGGCCCGGTCTTTTGACAGGCCGCAGGTCAAATCGCGGGGGGACATTACGCCGGGTTCTCAGTTTAGCACTAAAAACGCTTCCGGTCGCCTCGGCTCATCAGCCCCCACGCCATCCATTCATCATCCATCCACGGGATGAACGGAGGCTGAAGCATCAGCGAGTACCGGGTACAGGCCGTATTTGATGCTGGTGTACCGGCAGCATGCGAGCTCCCAGTGCAGCGTACCGGCAGTAGCAGGTGAGGAGATAGAAGAGAGGGGGGCCGAGGTGAGGCTGCTGGGGCCCACCGTCGATCTCACTGGCTCGCGGAGGCTGTCTGTCTCTGGGTGCGTTCACTCGGGCTCACAAGCTCGGAAATGGGTTGGTGGCATTGAAGAGGGACAAGCTCGTTGCAGGGAGCGGCAGCGCGTGAGAGAGAGGAGCCGGTCATTCTTTTGTGACTATGCCAGGGAGGCGGGGTGTAAAGGCTCCAAGCTGGTAGCTAGGATCTGCTTCTTACTTTTCTCTGCTAGGTTGTCTCTCTCTCACGCATTTGCTCGGTGTCGGGGATGAAGTAGGGGGCTTTGAGGGATGTCGTTGAAGAGTGAGCAGGGGGCACTAGGAGGAGAGATGGGGAATCATCTAAGGCTTCAGTGCGAGGGGAAGAGCTAGAGGCACAGCATTTGAACACGAGCGCTAGAGGGGGAGGAAAGGCAAGCATTTTTTAAGGCTTTTATGTGAGGAGACAAAGTAAGAGACACAGAGGTCAGAGAGAGAGAGAGAGAGAGGAGAGAAGGCAATATGTATGGTATTGACGAGCTTTGGCCCACTGTAACCGAAGACGGTCTTGTAAGGAATAGCTGGTACGTGAACCGGGAGTCCTGGGGATTCAAAAGGGGTTGGAGCCGGTTCCGCTAACGTTGCTTCGATGGGACGTGGATAGCGAGCAACCCTCGCACTCAGAGAAGCATGCCAAATGCCTTTTTCGGGTCACAACGTCTGCCAAATCTCTCTCTTGTAATTCATCAGTGGCATTTGTCTAGCTCAGCGCAAGAAACAACAGGCTGCTGGTTCTGCACGTCGGACTGGGAGGGTATTCGAGCTGCAGAGATCAAGGGCCAGAGCCACCGTCCTCTGCCACGGAGTTTGCTATGTGTGCAGCAGAGAGAGAATTGGTATGTAATGCAAAGTTTGGTCAGACTTTTGAAAGTTTTATGGTGTTGATTCAGTTGATGCCTCGAGCTGCTTTCTGAAGTCAATCGGAAATGTTGGGTTAAGCAACATGTGGAGCGGGTGTAAATTACTTGATTTCTCTGAAGAAGCGTGGGGCTGAGAAACTGGACAGAGTGCCTCAAATGTCCCAGAGCGTTTGAGCAGAAACAGCCCAGGCCCCTAGTCCAGTAAAGCAATTAGCGCTTTAGAAAGAAATTTTTTGATCAACGGGAAGATGGTGGTCCTGGATCTGAACTCCCTCCCCAGGATTTATGTGTGTGTACCCATATTGGGCTGCAGCATTTGCCACGCCACTAAGGGTACAAAATCCATGTGCTCAGGAATGAGCGCCCTGGTAAAGGAATTCAGTTGAAATGTGTGATCATACTTCAATTGACGAGGGTGTATTGAGGACTCCATCAGCTTCTGTCAGCAAATAGCTGAAATGAGTTGTAATTGATGCAGAAAGTTGTATTGTTATTTCGGTGTGCACACCCCCGGCCCTCTCTTTTCTGTGCGTCTCTTTTCTGTGATCTCTCTTTTTCTACACCGCTGAGGGTAGATTCATTTGCTGAGGGATCCAGGTACTCTTCCGATCTTGTAGTTGGAGGGGAAAAGGAAGCAGCTGCCAGAAGGACGCTTGAGTGGTGCTGAGTATCAAGTTACAAGGATGGAGACTTTAGAAATAGGTGAACCTTCCACCAGTGGGCCAGTTCAGTGGTCTTCTGCAGAAGGACACTTTCCAGCACACTATGCGGATCTTGTAACCAGTTCCAACTTTGGGACCAGGGGCATCCCATTGCGAGCTTCATGGGAAGTGCCATCTGATGAGGCTTCATTGAGTTTCTCAGCTGCTGATATGCCTGCTAGGCTGGTGGCTTCAACTCAACAATCTCCACCCAGGGACGAAACTCATAGTAGGATGCATCCCTTAAGAGGGGGAAGTGGGCCAGCCCTTCCTCTCTCCTCTTTTCCACAACTACCAAATGTCCCTACCCCCTCTTCATCTCTCTCTTCTTTCCCTCAATTTCCGATTGTCCATACCTCTAGTCCATCTTCCCATTATGACCGGCATGCACACCAAGTCTATGGTGGTCAGGGACCTGCACCTGTAGGTGCCCTTAGCCTTACTCAAAGCTTGGACCCCAAGGCAAGTGACTATCCATATGTTCCCATTTCCTCCATGGGAGGCTCTCTTGTGCTAGATGGTTCACGTGGGGAGTTGATCAATATCCCAAAGATGACCCCCCAGGAAATGCTTGATGCTAAGGCCTTGGCGGCATCCAAGAGCCACAGTGAGGCTGAGAGGCGGCGACGCGAGCGTATTAACACCCATCTCACCACCCTTCGCAGCCTTCTTCCCAGCTCTACGAAGGTGTGTGTGTGTGTGTCTCTCTCTCTCTCTCTCTCTGAGGGTCATGTCTGATATTTATCTCTCCTTCCCTTGTTCAGTATTGTTTGGTTCCAAATGCAGAGTTTGAGGGTTAAGAATGGGAGTGCAAAGTTGTACTGGATGGAAAAAGGAAGAAAGATGTTAATTGGAACGTAAGGAGATCTATATCAACTACCTATTGCAGGAGTGGTCTTAAGGAGAGGGGTTTGGACTTTCTACTTGAGAGACAGAGAGAGAAGCAGTTTTCTGTCCTGTGCTGTGATTTCTTTGGATGGGGGCTGTTTGGGTGGAAATGCACCCATAGTCCCTGCTCCTGATGGTGGTGATGGACACTTCAGGGTAAGAATGTTCTCCTAAAGCTGACAGTGTGTTGTATCCCACCAGGGTGTCTGTGACTCACTGAATAATTGCGTCCGTGCTCAGTCATAGGTTTGATTTTCATCTCAAAAGTCACACCATTGAGACAGAAGTCTCTGGGCAAAGGGGTAGAGAGTAGGCTGTGTGAGCACAACAACTTCGCTTAGACTCGAAATTTGATATTTAGGAGTGGGTGTGCAGACAGACAAAGCATCACTGCTGGCAGAGGTTATCATGCACCTGAAGGACCTCAAGCGACAGGCTGCTGAAATTGGAGAGAGAGCTTCAGTGCCCACAGATGTTGATGAGCTACAGGTTGAAACCGATCCTTCCTTTGGAGATCAGCTCGTTATTAGGGCATGTATCTGCTGTAATGATAGGCCTGATCTGATCAAAGATCTGATCAAAGTTGTGAACAGCCTACAGCTGCATACAGTAAAAGCTGAGATTTCTACTCTCGGCGGGCGCATCAAAATTGTTCTTGCTGTGACCAACAAAACAGAGGGAGCAATGGATGGTGGTACGCACAGGAACCTGTCTTTAGAAACTCTAACAAATTCCCTCCGTGTGGTTGTGGATAAGGAAGGTAGTTGGGAGGTTTCCCAAGGCAGCTCAGGCTCTATCAAGCGACCAAGGCTGGTTCCTGTGCAGCCCCCAACATCCCTCAACCTGCGAACCTCTGATGGCAAAGCTTGAAACTCCTTCAAACCATTCCTTACTATGGGGTTGGTCTACTGATTTTTCAACTTAAAAATAGATAAGATCACACTGGGGTTTATTTGTAGAATGGCACTCAGCTAATTGCCAACGTTCCCTTTTTGTCTGAAGAGAATACACAAATCATATATCAATACATGATTCTAATTTATTTGCAGTTGCATAAGATTTAATCCTTCTATAAACATAGAAATCTTGTAAAGTTGAGTGCCTTCAATGGATGCACACTCAGTTCAAAGATAAAATTTTCCCATCATAGGCAAATTTTGAGACATACTTATAGGGTTGTTTATATCACAGAGCCTGCTGGGGGCTCTAGAGAATTGAACAACACCAGATTATTGGGAAGAACTAAGAACTGTCAGAAATATAAAGACACCTTAATACAAGTCACCGTATCATGCAAAGTCTAACAATCTGGGGCAACTGTAATGCATGACTTCTAATTGAAAACTTCCAACCACATGTTTATGAACAACCATCGGACTCAGCACCAGGGTATAGTTTTACATACTTCGAGTTGCCCTTGCATAACACTCAAACCACCCCTCATGGTCAATACCAAAATCTCATCTGTCATTGAAGGATGTGCACCCCCTCTTGGCTGGCCAACAGCTCTCACTTGCAGGCTACATGAGAAGCAAGGTGATGGCCCCACTGTGGCACCCCAGCTCCAATCATCCCTGTAAAAGCTTTGGTGCCCCTGGGTAGCAGGCATCTTCTTGGCAAAGTTGAGGGCAAGTGCGATCAGAGAAGGGCACATCTTTACCATTCTAGACGGAGCGAACTTGACAGATTTTCCACATGCACTTACCTAGGAAGCAGCCATTGCGGATAAGCATCTGGATAATTCTCCATGGCATTGCTTCACATTGCTGTCTCAACAAAAGATGCAGCTGCCAATCCCCAATGAGTGCTCTGCTAGGAAGCGGACTTCAATTTTACCAACCAAATGGCACCCCAATAGCTCTACCGTGCATACCAGAGCTGAATGTATTTCAATATTCACAAAGCAACATTCAGGCACTGTTACCACGCAAAGAAAAAGTGCACCCATGCTGCTAAAATCTACCTACATTTCACTCCATATAGGCCTTTAGGCAAGGTAACGATACAGTTTTCTATCAACTCTATCCCTTTCAAGAAATTCCCTCTCAATTAACGACTCAATACGTTTCTTGATCACTGCAGGATTTGGCAGAAAGCGAGCTTGTAGCTGCTTGGTCACCTCGCTGATGATATTATTGTGGTCCAAGAGACGTCTGGACTTCATGATTCTGACAATGGCAGCCTCTATCTGTGGCTTTCTATCTTCCTCCACCTTTTGACGAGTCTCCTGTTTCTCAGGTTCACTTTCCTTCTGAGCAACAACTGTACTGATCTTCACCTTGTAGAATTTACTGGTGAACTTGTCATTGAACAAAAACACATCATCCTCACTGATGTCCTTGCTCATTGGATCTTTCCGCAACACATTCTTCCCCTTCACGCAAGCCAATGACTGTAGATTCCTCTTCAAATCCTGTGCTGGTATGTCAGTTGCTTGCTCAATTTCTCTGTACGTCAAGTGATCCGTCATGTTGAACAACAAAAGAATGCACATTTGGTACGTGGAGACGTTAAGCTCATGCTTATTCCCATTCCCAAAGGTAGCTTTCAAGTCTGCTGTGCCCATGTTGGTTTGCCATGTGAGGCGTCGGCCTGTGTGAGTAGACAAATAATAATCCTTGAATTTGTCGCACATGGCCAGGATCTCTGTGGGCAAGTTACACCTTGCACCAGACTGCGTTGGCCATGAGCCCGTTGTAAGCACTTGCACTGCGAGAGTCGGTCCATCATTGGGTTCAGTACCAGCCAGCATGGCATTGAAGCCTTGCATAGTGTCCCGTGATGTTTTCATATCCGTGAACATACCTTCCAGCTTTGATGTAAACTGGTAACCACACTCTGTCTTAAGCTTCACAATAAGGCTTCGCTCTGCATCATCTGAAACAGTTCTGCCTGACAAGAGGCGCTTGGCTAGATGCTGCTTATAATACTTCTCAAAAACATCTTTTTCTTGCAAGTACCGGAACAACATCATCACCTTATCAAGCACGGACTCTACATCCTCTTCACTCACACCCTTCAGACCCTTCCTCAGCTTGTCATCCACAAATAGGGAGATGAACTCAGGTGACCGAACATTGAGATTGATGAAGAACTCAAATGATGAGTTTAGAGCATTTTGGAATGTCTTATCATTGCTGAATGAATGCTGAATGATATTGTCATACTTGTCCTTCTCATCGAGCAACCGTTGCACAAACTCTACAGGATCTTTCAACCTTTCGGGATCCATGACAAGCTGCCTCCCAGTGTCACGCAAATGACCTGTCATAAGGTCTCGGATTGTCTGCAGACCTGTCAACACACGGCGAAATAAATTGTACATTCGCCCCAGATCATCATACTTGTCATCAATGAGCATGGAAACCAGCCCAGAATTCTCCATCTCCACGAGAAGTTTCATGTGGTTCCCAATGACCTCCTTCTCCACAACAGCAGTAATTTTTGCCTCACTTTTGGGATCTAGATAGTGGGTAACCCTGTCGATCTCCTCATTCAGCCTCCTCTCTGCCTTTCTTAAATAGTCAGCACAGTCACTGGTTTCGATGAACTGCTGCGACTCCAGCCGGTAGAAGTCAGCAGCAGCTTCAAGGAAAGGTCTCTCGAAATCTTCCTGATAGACTTGGGGCCCCAAATCCACCAGCATTTTCGTGATGTTTCGCATCAAGCCGCGGTTGATCACCTCCCCTGTTCGCTCTCTATGTACCAGGTCGAGCAGAGTACCCAGCAACCGGTCCCTGATTTTGGGAGATCTTACTATGTTATCCCTCCACAAATTGAGGCCAAGCTCATGAACAGGGGTCTTATTGAAGTTGGTCACATATGTTCGGTCCATGTACATTAGAATGTCCCGAATCATTTGCAGTGATTTGTTGTGCTCCCGCCATTTAGAGTCAAGCTCCTCAAGGAACAAGCCTCCTTGTGCCTCCTCCACAATCCTTGCAATCTCCCGTAAATGCTGGGTCATTGTGTTTACAAGACCTGAATACAGCTTTTCGCCATACTTATGAAGCACCATGTTGTAGGCATTCCTGCCATCTCATCCATAAACAATAAGTTTCTGCTCTGGATGGAGCACTTACTATTCTGAGAGGATTCCAGGTGAAGGTATCCAGTCCAGTAACACTAGCAAGACAACACAATCAACACATTTTGACGAGTAAACAGGGGCCGAGCCGAAACGCACATCCTTACATAGTCCATGGTTCAAAAACTGTGCGTGCAGATAGTCAATTTTTGGGGTCTACCAATAATCCTGCATAAAGAATTGGGCCAAATCTATCTGCTCATTTCCAACCCAACTTGACAGCACAAATAGATTCTAAATAAAATATCGGCGCGCATAGAAATAAAATTTGGAGAACCTATGCAATCCCAAACAATGGATTCGTGGGAGCAAACCATCCCTACTAAGATTGATCAAGACAATTCACAATCAACACATCAAACCCTAAGCAGGTTTGCAGAAACTGCCAGTACATGGCCTGTCATTTTCGCCTATACGAGTTCTCGAGCATGTCGCTTTCCGTGTGATCTCGGGGGAGCAATGATTCATAATACTGGAATATACGAAATAAAACAAAACATTTTGCCTCCTTTCATTGGGATGAAAAAATGGAAGATGACAGGGTTGCAAGCCGGAAGTTACAGCAGGAATCTACAGAAATCAGAAACGCGAGAGGCCCATAGCCTACCTGTAAAGTTCTTCAAAACTCAAGCCGCTGGCATTGTGGTTGTAGATTTCGTGAATTGCATCTTCTAAGATTTTCCACGTCTTCTCTGCATACTTGGGATCCATCTCGACCTTGTGCTTGAACGGCTCTATCTTGAAGTTCTTCTTCTTAGACTGACTCATCTTGCCCGATTTTCAGAGACAGGGACTGAGAATCCACACCTCCCAGAGTACGCCCTCTGCAGCACACGCCGTATACACACGCACACCTACGATAAAATGCGCCCTTAACACTGCCAGGGATTGCTCACAAACTCCTCCCCTTTCATAAACTACAGCATCTCCAGGGCCCCGCAGTCTTACGGAGTTTCCACTGCCACCAGCTTCATGTGTGCCCCCGACGCCATACCGCTGACATCCTCGCTAAGACCGATCTGGCCCCACAACGATCTGGCCCCAATGCGCAGGGCAGACAAGGTGGGAGAGAAACGGTGATCAACCCTAGCCCCAGGTCGTCGTGCTCTCTCTCGTTGTAGCGCACTGCCCCCGCACGTGCCGCCTGCGCAACGCTACGCTCTAACCCTTCCCTGCTTACCTCTGGATGATTGAATCATCCATGCTGCCTTGGATGAACGCTGTCCCCAAGATCGGCCAATAACTAATAGAATATCAATTTTTAATAATGCTCCAAGAAAATCTGTTGTGATTGGACAACCGTTTAGGCATTTTTGCGCCTAATAATTATTTAAACCAAACAGACTGCTTAGGCACGTTTCTCAAACCATTTCTCACATTAGGCATCTTCATGCTATACCTTGACTTAGTGTAGAGGAAACTATGTGTATATGTCTTGCAAATCTGCACATTGAAAATGATGTGATCTCAATGTGGTGGACAAGGTAGATGGAGAGATCATGATGATCAGCGAGGAGGATGAATATGATGACATTGTCGAGTCCATGCATGGGCCTTTCGAAGTTTCAAAGTTACATGGAGCTCTAGCAAATAGATTGGGATTTGTAGGAAGTTATTTCCACACACATATATTTGTATTGATTTTTGTTCAATGAAATTTTCATCTTATTACAGGCAACATGAGAAGCTGAGGCTTGAAAGTTTTTTGCTGGAATTAGTTTTAGGCATTAGGCACTTTGGCATAGTTTCCGAACAATTAGGCCAAAATCTGAAAAATTCCCAGAACGCGTTAGGCACTTTCATTTTGAATTAATTATCGCCTAAACGGTCGTCCAAGGACGGTAATGTAAGAACTTAATGCGAGCGCGTCAGACCTTCCGGGCCTGACACCCCGTACTGCCGGTTTTCCGCCTCCGACAGCCTTCGAAAGGCAGCCGCCGGGGCTCGGTCAAATCCTCCCCACCCCCGCTCTCATCCAATCGGTGTCGTCGACACCAGTCCGCCGGTTCTACCAGCCCATCAGTTCCTTGTAACCCCATCTTCCTTGTAACCCCGTCCCATGTAACCCCGCATCATATAACCCTCACCGTGTAACCCCACCCCATGTGCCGAGTCACCCTCTGTAACCCCGACGTGTAACCCCCAGCCCACCAGCCCACCAATTCCCTGCAACCCCATCTCGTGACACCCCATGTAACCCGCCACAAGTCAGCCCCTGTAACTCTGCCTCATGTAATTCCATCTTTATGTAACCCTCGCCCCATATAGCCCTCACCGACCCAAAAATCGGATGTAATCCCCGATGTGTAACCCCATCTCGTGACACCCCATGTAACCCCATGTAACCCCATGAAGGTCAGCCCCTGTAACCCTGCCCCATGTAGCCCTCACCGTGTAACCCCGCCCCATGTGCTGAGTCACCCTCTGTAACCCCCGACGTGTAACCCCCTATTGTGTCACCCCTATATCGTGTCACCCCGGATCATAGATCCTCAACGCATGTAACCCTACGTCGTATAACCCGAGTCTGTAACCCCATCGTGGTGGGAAAAATTGGCGGGCTCCGAGAGGTGTCAGAATTTTCAATTCAAACATGGGTTATACGACTGGGTGACATCAAAACCTCACGTGTAACTCCATCATCGCGCGCCATTTTTACCAGGTGCACAGACGTCGTGCGGTCCCCGGGGCTGCGTTGCGTTGCCCGTGTGTGTTCTGCGATTTGTACAGTACTGGTTGTACTGTTGCTGCTAATGGCGTGTTCTGCCACAAAGGTGTTGGACGAGGAACGCAATGCCGCATTGGAAAATGGTTTGAAAGACGAGACGAGAGAACTCTGTCATTTGCAGCATTTGGTATCTCATTTGAAATGCATCCTACAGCTGCACACAGACGAACTTTTCAACCAAGTTTCAACCACACAAACCTCCGTTGGATACGCCAGGTTTCACAGGGAAAAGGGAAGCAGATGTCCATTGAAGTAGCTGTCATTCCATGGTCTCGCATTCCTGATCGACAGGATGAAAGCACGATGTCTTTCATCCTCCGCAAATGAGAAACAAACAACGTCCGTCGGGCGGACAGACTGGCAGATGTTTTTCATCCTGAGAAGGATGAATGACGGGCCAGTCAGGGGAAAACCCTGCGCAACCCTAATGTCTTTCTTTTTGCGCTGCGAGAGCGCGCGCGATGGCGGCTTGTGAGGAGCGATGGTGCTCGTGCTGCAGATACCTTGAGCTGCCAATCCTTGAGTGTTTATGGCTCATGTGAGCGCCGCCTAGGCGGGCTCTTCAAGGCGATGGCGGTGGCTTAGAGATGAGGGAAGATTCACTGTCTCAGTTGTCTGTTTTTTTGCTGCACAAGAAACCGCGGCAGTGATGGCGAAGGTACCACCTGCATGCTTATGACGATTCCCTAGGAGCCCTCCTCTGGATCTTTGATGAATGGCGGCATCTTGAGCAGATTAAGGAAATGAAGATAGAAAGTCTTCGATTGGATTAACTGGAGGAGTATAACAGTGAAGTAAAATCATTTGCATGGCAGAGAGTGTCGCGGCTCTTCGCCTTGAGGGCAGGGGGGTCGGGACACAAAAGGGGCTGCCCCTGTGGTGGGGGCAGTGGCAACAATAGATACGGGGGCTGAAGCACCCTTGAGTGCCCAAGGAACTCAAGTAGGCGGAGGCACTCACTAGGTGGAACCCCGCACACCGGGTTGCGGTGGGGGTGGTTCCACGAGGGGTGGTGGTAGCTTAGTGGGACTTAGTGGGGGTGACATATGACTCACCATTCAATTGATGACACCATCAATTGCAGTCATCTAAAAATATGTTGGTAACGTCCATTTTGGTCCAGTCAACCCTGCATTCACCCTGGCTCATTTACGGCCCACTCCTTTTCTGACAGAAGGTTTATTCGCCCTCCCACGGGTTTGGGCGTTTCCGACACTCGTAAAACTTCGCCATCATTCCCACACGGCAGCGTGACTACTCTCTTGCGGCCATCTATGACCGCTCCGGATTTGCTCAAAAAGGTCATCCCCAAAATGAGATCCACTCCATCGATCTCGCAGATGGTGAAGTTCTCACATCCCTCCCAATTCCCCAGTTGAAGAGGAACATCGAACGTTAACCTCGTCGCCAATTGTGGTTCTCCTTTGGCAGAATGCACCTCAATAGAGGCCCCCACGTCACTTGTCGGGAGCCCCAGCTTTCGTGCCGTTGCTAGTGTCATGAAGGAGTGCGACGCTCCTGTGTCCACCAACAACGACACGTTAGTTCCGGAAATTATCCCATCCACGAACATTAACTGACTTCCTTTACGCAAGGCGCCAGTTTCCTGATATAACTCACAAGAGTACTTGCCTATCTTGCAAGTCTTGGCAACCACCGCCTCCACCAAGCGGCTGATTGAATCTTCGGACAGCTCCGTGGCCGCCCGAGTCGGTTTCGTGCACTTCTTGGCCATGTGTCCGGGCTCCCCGCAATTGAAGCACACTCCATCGAAGGTCGCCTTCTGTCCGCCATAAGCCGCTGCACCTGCTTTTTCTTTTGGAGCAGCGGTGTCGCCTTGACGTGTGAAGGCCCTCCCTTCGATTTCCACGTGCCATTGTCGCCGCGTGGCCTATCCCATTTCTTTTCCGGTCGGAAGGAGTCACCCTCCCCGCCGGCCTTCTTGTGGTTCAGCTCCGTACAGCCTTGTCTTTTGCCCCTAGGGACATCCGAGAAACATTCAGCCCTCTCAATTGCCTCATTCAAAGTCTTAGGTGGCTTCTCCTCCAACTTCCGCCTGGCCCATGGGGCCAGTCCCGCCACAAAGTTGAAGATCATTTATGGTTTTGCCATGTCCGCGACTTCGAGCAACTGTACATTGAAAACTTGAACATATCCCCGAATGTCATCCGTTTGCTTCAAATTCCTCATCTTGTCCCGGACGAGCCAGGACGCGTTGAGGGGCACAAACTGTCTCTTCATAAGTTCCTTTAACCCACTCCAGTTCAAGGTTTCCAGGTTTGGACCTCGGTCGTGAAGGCGTTTCTGCCACCATTGTTGAGCATAGCCCCTCAAATAGGTGGGAGCCACTTCCACCCGATCCTTGTCACTCAACTTGGCCGCCCGGAAGTACTGCTCTAGCTCCAAGAGTCAGGTGTTGAGTGTCTTCCGATTTCGGACACCCTCGAAGGTGCCGGGTTCCTTAGGCTTCACCTTAAACTTTGTCTTAGTGGAAGTGGCATTAGCCGCCTTCAACACGTCTTTCAACGTCCCGCCAAACTGCGCCAACAACCCTTCCCAAAAAGGCTGCTGGCATGGGAGGCATCTGTTGGTCTGTCGGAGCTCTCAAGAATTCCTCGGGCTCTGACTCCTTAGATTCCTCCCGTTCTTGAGTGGCCTCGTTTTCAAAAGCATGCATCGCTTCCTCAAATGGCCGCTTTGGTGACCACCGGCGACGTTGCGAGAAGTTTATTAAACCTTATCATTTAGAGGAAGGAGAAGTCGTAACAAGGTTTCCGTAGGTGAACCTGCGGAAGGGCTCACCAGAATCATCATCTTTCGGGCCGTTCCGCTTTCGCTTGCCCGACTCCATGATGAGGCCGATCCCAAGGACGATTGCGTACTGGACTCTAAGCTCTGATACCAAGTGTCGCGCACCTCATTTCAGTAAGCTCCCCTTCAAGTCATAGTTACTCGCTTTGATGCGCGCGCCTAACTCCCAAACTGGCCGCCGGGCCAACTTGGAGCTTCGGCTGCTCACCAGGACATAACGGTCCCCCCTTTACTCTTCCAAAAGACCCTCCACCAATTTGGGCCTAGTAAAATTCCGTTTGGTAGATGGCAGTCCAGAATAGCTCCCCACTCCTTGATCGTTTTCCGGCTCGCCCGCTTACTCACTAGTTTTTGGTCATCAACGGGCTTGCACCATTGTCGAGGTTACTACTCCCTATATATACTTCTGTGACTGTCCGCGGGGGTTTCACAAACAACCCTGCCATTTTTTGACGAACCACCACGAAGACCCTCGACTCCCGGTGATAGTCGCGGTGAGTCTTGGCCCACCCACCACGGCCCCATTTGGACCGTGATGAGTCCCAAGACTCCCCACGACTCCCACCACAAGGTCTCCGCCCCATGGTGAGTCCTATGCCACCCCCACTAAGTCCCACTAAGCTACCACCACCCCTTGTGGACCCCCCCCACCGCAACCCGGTGTGCGGGGCTCACCTAGTGAGCGCCTCCGCCTCCTTGAGTGCCTTGGGCACTCAAGGGTGCTTCAGCCCCCCCCCCCCCTACCTATTGCTGCCACCGCCCCCACCACAGGGGCAACCCCTCTGCGTCTCGACCCCCTGCCCTCAAGGCAAAGGGCCGCGACAATGCGCACGAACAGATGTAGCCTGATTAGCACAATATTTCTTCCTGTCCACTGCGCAGATAATTTGCCACAGATTCTACAATGCGTTGCGGGCAACGTGGTCGCTTCATGCAGGTCGGCATCTTCGAATATATATTCCTCGCCTACACATCATTGCACAAAGTGAGAATTGCAATACATAGAACTATGAGGTTCATGGGCAAATGCATAGAGAAACAAAAAACATGTTGTAGATGCATATATTGGTACAAGTTTCTTTTCGGGTCGTTTTTTATCTTTTGACAGGCAGTTTCAATATTGTACTGCCAAAGCAAGGCGTTTTGCTAGTTACTTGGGAATTGGCGGCGAAGCACGTAGGATTAGTTGAGTCTAGGAGGTGACCATGGAGAAGAACTCTGGCCCCCAGATTGCGTCCGAGACGACCATAGACAGAGATTCTAGGCGTCAAGATGACTGTAGGAAGTTGCATCGACAGCGGGTTAGGCGAACTGACCACTACCAGGAGCGACAACATTGCAAGGCGAGCATTTGGATACGGATTGCGATCCTTCTATTCTCCCTTCTCTCAAGTCCAGTAGACTCACATGAGAACATACTTGGCAATTGGTAGGAATAGTGTATAGCGATGAAATATCGCAAAGAGCAGGTTGCTGCATTAGAATGACAACAAATCATGATGACTTCACAAGAGAAGCATGGGCTTGTTAGTGATGCAAGATAGTTCAAGGGAACTCCGGACAACTTGGAACCCAGTGGCAGGACCAAAGTCCCCAGAGCCACCTTCGGTATTTTATTTTCAAAAGAAGCGATAGACTTCCCGTATAGCGAAACCACGAAAACCGACAGATGGTTCATCTTTTCATTTCTGATCACTCTGAGAATTTTCAAGCAGCTATGGGATATTGAATTATAATTTGTCACCAAGTTTGGTGATTTATGGAGGTGATAAGCAATGACATCAAATTATCAAGCCGAAGGCGCTCACAAAGACCGATTAATTGGATTTCTATCTCATCCAATGGATGAAAATGGAGGATTTCGACCTGGAAATTGGACGGATGAAAAGACAACCTAGCGCCAACTAGCCATCCAATGATGGATGAAAAAATACATTTATCATTTACCTCAAGGATTTTCCATCCAAGTTATTAGTTTATTTCATTCTATTGTTTTTAAATGATAAAGTCCTTTAAGAAATAATAGTTTAAGACTATTCTTCACTAGTTTAAGAGGCCCCAAAAACACCATAAAAGGAGAGCAAGCTCCTATTGTTCCTCCATCTAGACTCATTTCTTTGCTTTGGCCTCTTGCTTGTGTAGTTAGTTTTGAGCTTGAGGGAGCTAGATCCTAGAAGGTGGGGCTTGTCATTCTCTAGTAGTAGTAAAGCAAGCATTGTTGAGAGCAGGATAATCCTAGCTCAAGGCCTTGAGGCCATGTGAGACAAGAAGTAGAGGGAGCGCTCCATGAAGTGGGAGACTTGAGGACCAGTAGGAAGCCAGAGGAGGACCAGATTTGAGTACCATTCTATCGAGCGTTAGTGCATCCTGAGCTCCAACACTTGTTTGAGACGGTGACTCACCATGCTATCTTGACCTTTGAATTCAATTGTTTCATGTATTGTTCAAGCTTTCCCAAGAAGGGACCTTGTGGCATTGGTTGCTAGAAAATTGATGAAAACTAACCCTCTTGCAAAGAGAAGGTCTTTGAGTCCTTGTATGGATATGTGTGTTGAAGCACAGGGGATGAGCCCAAGAGATAGGGCCTAGAGAGGAGTCTAACCCAATGTTGTCATGGAAGTGAGGGTAGATTTCCTTTCCTAGTTAAGGTGATGGTAATCTTGTACGAGACAGCGAAGCTCTTGTCAATTTTTCCATTTTCAGATTAGAAGTAACGGCAATATTGCATGAGACGGCGAAGCTATCGCCAAAAATTCCATGATATTATGTTCATTTACAAGTAAGATAAGCCCCCAGGCCATGGAGGACCATGGGAGGCAAGGTTAACTATCTATATAAGTGGTTAAGCTATTTTGTAGAGGGCTGCCAAAAAGGGCCGTGCCCATCATTAAAGTAACGGCGCTTAAGGCGCACATAGCCAGGAGGTCAACCCTTAAGGCTGCCTAGAATCGCCATGGCAAGGCGCAGCTAACGCGGGGGCTGCGGCCCCTGCCCGTGGGAAGAGTTGACCCCTGGAGCCCAAAGTACGGGGCTGGTACACTGCGTGGCAGCACCAGGCCGCCATAGCTGGGCCGCGTAGGGCACGACACGAGCGGCAGGGACGTGAGGCCTGCTATTACCCACGGACCCGCGCCGACGGCGGGCCGTAGCGTCAGGGCCGCGTGGCGCGGGCCGCGGGATTTCCATTTTACCCGCGGGATAAAGCGACGGACTCCGCCAGGGACCGCTAGTCCCTGGCCCGAGTATTTAAAAGGGGGTAGTCTCCTTAAAACTCTGATTTATGCGCACTATTCATGATGTTCCTTCTTGCATTGGGGGGGAGATGTATTTCCGCCTAGGATAAAGAATATGGTACCATTAGGTAGGCCTGATTGAAGCCATTAGCTTGATATGTATCCCGGGGCTTGAGAGAGTACAGCTTACGGGTGGTTGCTAGGGGCAGCGAGAGATGGCTCAGAGACAGGGAGAGAAGGATCCTTGGTAGGGGTTTCAAAAGGTAGAAGATGACATATTTTAAATTCGTTCTAGGCTGGCTGTTCGCATAAATTAATCAGATTATATAGGAAGTCGTGGAAAGAGGTCCAAGGAATGGACCCTGGGACCCATAGGATGTTTAATCATTGTTTATGCACCAAGGTGGAAGGCGGTTGAAGAACTGATAAGTGGGATTTCATTCATGTTGGCCTGTTGAATGGCTTAAGTTGCTAATGGATTATTGAGTTGGTTGTGCATAGGAATTAGGGGCGCTCCCAAGGCGGAGAGTGGTTCCCCAGTGCCCCCAGTGCCCCCAGAGAGAGGGCGCGTTCCCAGGGGGATCATCTGGTACCCTGGAGGTAATTCGGGTAGTTCTAGGATCCTGGTGGGATTCCCTACCCATAGTATTTTTCTGCATTTTTTGGATTTCTTCATTGTTTGTTGGTATTTCCTGTAATTGTTTATTAGGCAAAAAACCCGCCCTTGATTATCCTTAAAACTGAGTTTTAAGAGAGGTGTTGTCCCCGTCCGCCGAGGTTATTTGAAAGCAGATACCCGGTTGTGGAAGGGGCTTGGGCCAAGCGTTTTTCGCCGTTGATTTCTCCGGATCTCGGAAAGTCTATAGTCCGGTTTGATATTCTTTACCGGGAGGTTAGGATTTGACCCTCAAAGCTGAATTTATTTGGATCGCCCCAAGCGGAAACACCGGCTTGATGGAGCGGATCCGGGCCCTTCCTCAGAGGTGAATTCAACCACCCTAGGATCGGAGGGGCATTGGGCGGGAGACAAAGGGTCCCCGTCTCCCTGAGCTCGGGATTCGTTTTGTGAAGGGACTGGAAGATTCGTCTCGGCTATAAGCGGGTTGGGAGCTCAGACATGTAGGTCATAGTTCAATAAGTAAGATTTGGAGGGCATTAAATATAAAAAATCATAAACAAACCGTAGGACTAGGAAAACGCAAATCACCTTGTGAAGTGGAGTCGTGAACTCTGCTTTGCCGGTAGGAATTAGAAATTGACTTGAAAGTCAGAGACTAGTTTTAGTATAGACTAGATAATACTAAATAATATCTATCACTAATTGGGACACCATGTAAGAGTCATGCAGACGACTACACCTGGACACTATCCATAATCAACGGCATTTGACACGCTCTAAAATCTCTAAAGTCAGCTTCGCTACCCTTTAAAGGCATACATGTGACTTATGAACACTACTCTACTTTGGTCAAACCACGTTGACTGGAATTCCAAACTTTACGGAGTCGTTAAGTCATATACCCGCCTTTTTTAGGGATATCCATGACTTATTTGTGCCTGTCCCACTTTGAGTCATGGTTTGAGTCACGAAAACCATGACCCTCCAAAAAAAAGAGTAAGGCTCCACCCCTCAGTTCTATATATATATATATATACTGGATGAATGAGGAAAAAAATAACCTCATAAAGGGCCACGGCTTCGTTTGATTTCGCAATGTCCAGTGAGAGCTGCGACATCTTCGTCCAGCTCTGCCTTCGCATTCATGGGGTCTGGCATATTGACGAATATGAGATATCCAACACTTAGCAGTGCACGGGCAGAGGTTCGAACATACATGTGCCCACCTTCAGTACCTGTGAGAATGTCAAGCATGCTTGGCAAACAATTGTCGAACACGGTTGAAACATGCAAGTTCACGTCGATCTGGGTCATCCACATAATGCGTATCAACCTCATGATCACTGGGGATGTGGGTTGCCCATCTGTGTCTGCAACTCGCCTACCCTCCGCCAACACATTCATGAGATAGTTGCATTCCTCCTGTGAATGAGTCCATCGATCAGTCTTCAAACAATCCATACGCTCAGTAATGAGTATCACCTATAGAGGAGACGAACCCCAATTTTTAATCTCTTTCTCATGGTGCCTCCTCTCTTCCCAAGCCTCCAATTTGTTTTCACAAATGTCTCCCTCAATTGTCTTAAATCTTCATGTGCTGCAAGATATTGTTTGTCATACTTATCCATGTCAAGCACATACGAATGCTACTGCAGTAGACTTGAAACCTCGCCATGCAAAACAGATATGCTCATCTATTTCTCGGAGAATGCAGACATGGTCTTCATGACTGCTGCAGATTCATCCCCCTGGGGCATCAACCTTCAAACATGACATGTGCAATCAGCAGAAATATGTATAATTCAAATACATCACGGACGTTGCACCGACAGCTGAAATACATGATAGATAGGGAGAGTGTGAGGTAAATGTAATAGGAAAAGGAGGAGGGACAGAAAACGGCAGGTGAAGTTAGGTACCTGACGCTCCAGAAACCAGTCCCCATATGCTTTCGCAAGCAACTATTTAAATTTCATGCCGTCACTTCCGATAATAGTGCTGAACTCTTCTATGAAAGTGGGGTCGTCCAAGTCAGGAAAACCATCCGGAAACAAGTTGAAATCCTTCAAAAACCAAAATGCAGAAGCTGGCACAGACTTCGGCCTTGGAGGGATAGGAACAAAAGACTTCAATTGCAATGACTCTTCTTTGAAGAGTTTGAGGGCTTCTCCTTTGCTGTGAGGATATGCACAAACCTGTGGAGGAGGGCAAGGAGGGCTGGAGGGCGAGACTACTGGTTTGTGCACCGCGCCACCCTCATCTTGGAATACTTCGTCCGACTCAGTTTGGCTATCTAGTGTAGTGATGTCCTCCGGTACCTTGCTTGCTCGCTCACTGAGTGCGTGTAGCCTGCGTGGGCGGTGCAGGCTGTTGCGATGCCGATTTCTCCATCTTTTGTGAGGGCAAATGCAAACGCCTGTGCTTAATCATTGGAGCGCCTGCATCATGCACTGAATCCCTGGGGACATTGCCATGTTTTCGTTTGGGCATGTGACCCCTGTCAATGAGAACTTGTTCCATAACCATTCTCTGGCCAGCTTAAAAAACAGGGTATATCTTTAGATTCCTGTCAACTTCAGGACAACCATTAATCCTGTGGACATTCAGTTTTTTCTTATCTTTGAAAATTATGTGACAGTAAATACATTTAAATGGTTTGCGGTGGTGATCACCAGGCTCTTGAATGCGTGCCTTCGCGTGGGCCTCACAAATGAGGTCGTTCCAATCGTCGGTGTCATATTCCTCATGGTACTGCTTCCTATTCTCAACCATTGTGCTCTTCTTCACCATTGTGATGACCTAATTAGGTCTGCAAAAGGCACAAAAACTGGAATGGGGTTACCACGCGCAGCACTTCCAAGCCCAAAAGCACCGTAAAACAAAGAATACATGGGCATGGAGTGAAAACGAACCGTGGGAGAAGCTGGCGCTGCACCTCCCCCTCTTGCTGCTATTCCAATCGATGCTCCACCATGTATATCAAAACTGAAACAAGCGGAGATGATGGCAGTGGGTTCTTACAGTGTTCGGTTGTAGAACTTGTGAATACAGGGCGTTCGAGAAGATGCCAACCACAATGACGACGGCCCAAAGTAGCACGCCAAAGGATGCGATGACGAGGACAAAGACGATGATGAACGGGCATGGCCATTGCTGCTGGGGCATGGTAGAAGTGGAGCTGGAGTGGCCGTAGAGGATTGCAATTAGACTCTTCACACGTGCGAAGATCTCGTAAAAAATGCTCATGAATTCAATTGGATGCCATGATACATAGATCTCATCCCGGGCATGAGCATGGGTACGAGCATGCATCCATGGGTTCATTCATTCATGTGTGGCAATTGATGTATTGATGTAGTTCACCGCTCGACCGCGGAGGGGGAGTGGCCCCGGCGAGGGGCGGGTGGGCCGTGGGTGAGGGCGCTGAGGGGGGGTGTCAGAGCATTCAACTCCCCGGGCACTTCTATTACTTGGTGGCTGTGGGGGCGGGGCATGGCGGGAAGGGGGCAACACGTGGGTGGGCCCAGGCAGGGTGGGGATTTGACAAGGACACTCCGGCAGCGCGCCGGAGGACGGCTCCCGTGGGGCCCACGCTCTCACATGCGCGCATTCAACTCCCACCCTATGTCTAGTGTAAACCGTCTTTTGCATGGAAGATCAATTGAACACAAAACATTGATGTAGAAATATCGCTTGATATAGGTACTGTTATTCAATGTAGTCCGCAGGGGGATGGTGGGTGGGAGATGTATCATGGAACTTTTAACTATATTCTGGCAATCCAACATTATGGGACACATGTCACCCTTAGAAACCTCCTTACCCAAATTTGGCGGCTGAACCATCCTCGATTTAATACACGTTGCCTTCCTGCCGTCTTTTTTTGGACTCCTCTACATATGCCTTATTATATAACCTCCCCTTTTCAAATCCTGGACCACTCTAATTCCTGGACCACTCTTGAATGAACAACGAACACGGCCCACCCAAACTTGGGGGGCTTATTTGTTGAGGCATCTCGATTCAATTCTCATGAGGGACCACTCTCTTCCAGTCGTTGAGGCCTGTCTTCACTGTTCGTTTTTTAAGAAGAAAGATTGCACGGTTCAGCGTCCACCTGTGGAAATCTTGAGCGTCCGTCCGTTTAGAGCAACAAGCCCTAAAAGCTTCTTTCTGTGTGTTATGTACCAAACTGTGACCGTCCTTTGTATACGAATTCAAGCTGGATCGAGTTGTACTGTCCACGAACAACGCTGTGGCCATTTTGGGCGCGCAGAGAGTCGGAGTGATGAAGACATGAGGGGATTCGTTGGAAAGTGGTCAGCAGTCACCCACTTCCAGCCCCATTTCACCCTTCCTCTCCGACCCATCTTGTCTATCGTTGGTGTTCGCCATCTACACTGGAACCACCTCTCCAAGTTCCCCGTAACTCTCTGCCAGGAAGGATCTTTACGCACCCACAGCCACCCACAGGCTAATTCTTCCATATCCTTTGCCAGGAAGCTCTTCCAGGTCAGGACAGTCAGTGTGAATAGGGCTATCGCCAGGCAGCTCTTACAGTCCAGAGCAGTCAGTGTAAACTCGGCTATGGCGAAGGATTTTCAGCCGCAATTGGCAAGGCAGCCGCCGGCCGAGCTTCCTCCCCAGCCTCCAAATGGCGGAAAGGTAAACCCTTCTTCGTACACCTACAATACAGCTGCCACAAGGACGTTTTTTGGTCATATTGTAACCGTGCTTTTGTTTTCACTCGGACTACAATTCGGATATGCACTAACCGGAGTGAAGGCTGAGAATGAAGAAAGATCTTCATTCAAGCAAGTGTCCATTGCCCTATTTATCCGGTGTGTTTATTTGCTTTAAGTTTGGCTGCTCTAGCTCATTATTGCAGAATCTAAATAGAATTCTCAATTAGAGTGCAGATTAAACAGAGGTTGCAATTCTGCGTCCGGTCCATGCCCATCGGAATCGCGCACTCAAAGCATATCTGAAATTCGGTTGCAGCCTGTAGGAGTTTATAAGCGAACCCAGATCGATGGTTCTCTGTTTATCGAATTTGCACAGCCTATAGGAGTTTTTAAATAGAAACGAAGCCAGATTGATGGTTCTCTGCCTCATAAAAGAATGAATTTGGGTTCGGGTTTATGCTCAAGTTCATGATTGATTGATCCTTTGCAAAAAGAATCGAATCTCAACTTGAAATCTCTGTAGTCACAATCAGGCTTTGCCTTTGCGATCTGAACACATGACCGCAAGTAGGTCAGGTATTCTGCTCTTTTGGTACCTGGGTATCTGGGTTACCGCACCGATGCCGCCCACCTTGAATGCTGTTAACTTCACCAGCTTAGTAAGTGTCCTTAGAATCTCCTGGCATATGTCAGCGCTCTGAGTATCCATGATGCTCTATGTTGATCATCTTCCTCTAATGCTGAAGAATGCGCTGTCACAGATATCTTCATGAGTCATTTGTGTTCATCTTTCACATTACAATCTGTGGTTCCGTTAGAGAGCCAATTTTACGTTGAGTCCAGTAGTTTCTCTGGCACCATTATGCCCTCATTGCCTTTACCTGTGTGGGAGCCACCGTATATTAAGTTCAAGACATCAAGGTTTGCAAAAGACCCTTATTTGCAGCACATTGTTCTGTTTGAAGGATGCCAATTTCAGTTATGAGCCTACAAATGACGGCATCAAATAAGAGGATGATTGCAACCAATTTAACATCTTTGATGTGGGTTCTGCAGTACAAGATAGCTGCATGCCAGATTTTGGTGACGGCTGATAAGGAGGCCAACATAGCCCATACTCGTAGTGTAATAGAGGCAGCTGCAGACAAAGGAGCTCGACTCATCCTCCTGCCTGTAAGCTTTCTAGATACCTTCAGGATGTCTGGCAAAGATAGATCGAGTTTGATGAAGGAGAGGCCTTAGTTTTCAGTAAGCTGTCTGCTTTGGGTTCAATAGGAGGAGCCATCCGTGTAGATACTGCCTATTACCTCGTCATTAAGTTCTTGGCCTTTTCTGTGGATATTATAAAGTCCCTTTCTTTCCTTGTCTTCTTTCTTCCTTCATGGGATTTTAACCCATGAGGGTATGAATCTTATCCTGGGCTGATCTTTGTAGCACACTGTAGATAATGATGTCATGCACCCCTACTCCTTCTACTAAGACAGAGGCGGCTGGTCTAGGACCAGAAATAAGAACATTGATACCCGTAAATCTGTGCAGTTTAGGTTCCTGTATTACTATGTGTGGGAAGACACAGTTCAATGTGAACTTAAACCTTCTTGTCAATGGTTCCAGGAGATGTGGAACTGTCCTTATTCAAATGACAGCTTTCCAATGTATGCGGAGAACATTGATGCTGGGTATGAAGCTTCTCCGTCTTCAGCAATGCTGGCTGAGGTGGCGCGCACAAAAGAAGTGACAATAATTGGAGGATCCATACCTGAGCGGAGTAATGGCCTCTTGTATAACACATGCTGTATTTTTGACAAAGACGGAGAGCTCAAGGCCAAGCACCGCAAGGTGTACACTGTCACTGAACAAGCAGGAAGGGCCAAAGTTCCAAGAGCACTTTTCATACTTTTTGTCATTGTTAGTTTGTTTGCAGAATTCCATGTGACAAAGTTAAGGAACAGCAATGTTGCCATCTCCTGGGATATGCTAACCTTTCTTGTTGTCTCCGCCATAAGGTAGAGACTAGGCATTCAACTGTCAAGCTCACTATTTATTCACCTTGTGAGTTGTCTGGTTGCCTTGCCCAGCACGGGCTGGGTTAGGTGGACCAATCATCTCTTGAGAGGGCCAAGCCGTTGGGTGCGAAGGAGGGTGCTTCACTGAATTAAATGGCACTGTATGCTAAAGAGTGTCTTCTAACTTGATTGTAATCACCACATAAACAAACAGAGATGGAAAATTTTGCTAAGGCTGGAGTTGCATCTCTTTGTGGTCAGGTGCATCTGTTTGACATTGACATACCGGGGAAAATCACTTTTAAGGAGTCAGAGACGCTAAACCCTGGAGAGGGCCTCACAGTTGTGGACACAGGTGGCCATATCAAAGCACCTAGCTGTTCTCTTTTAATACATTGGTCACCAAAAGAGAGCCTAGCAAAGTCTGAACTCACATTTGAGAGGTAGCCAAGATGAAAACATAGCCACATCCAGGGTAAGGTTTCCCTGTCTCATGTTTCCTTTCTGATGTGCCTGTTTGTATCACTGTCACACGTGTACTTCCCTTTCCATCCTTCTGTTTCACTCAATAGTGTTTTCTGAGTGCAGATGTTGGGCGCATAGCAGTAGGAATTTGCTATGATATCCGTTTTCCCGAAATGGCTATGCTCTATGCTGCCCGTGGTAAACTAGCCTCCTCCTGCATTTTAATCATATACTCAAATTGAATGATCTTTGGAACATCCCCTGCATAAGTCATAATGTCCGTCATTTGGGAACTCCTCTGGATTCCATAATGTTTTTCAGACTAGTGCTCTGAATAAGTCAGCATTTGGCGTGTCGCTATGTCAGTAGATCCGGGTGGGGGCATAGAACTAGCTGGACCGGGTCAAGTTGAAAGAAAATTCTCTTTGATAATGGCTTGAGCAAAAGACCTACATACTGGCATGAAACAGTTCTTACACACACATCCAGATGCCAGGATTGACCTGTGTTGTTGTCGCAACAAACAGGGGCACACATTATATGCTATCCTGGGGCATTTAACATGACTACTGGCCCTCTCCACTGGGAGCTATTGCAAAAGGCCAGGTGCTCTCTCCCTATCTTTGTCTCTATTTCTTTCTAAATCTCGAGGCTGAGCCTAAAACCCTGCTCCTGTTGAGGTCTAATTGCTGGGCAGCACGCAACAGATTGATGCTTTTGTGAAGGTTTTTCTAGAGGAATCTGGAAAGCCCAAACTAACTGCTTATGTCAAGGTAAGTCCTACTACTGGAGTGCCCCTCACAAATGTAGTGTCTGTTTTCTGCCCAAACTGGGTGTGGGGTCTATGGCCACAAGGCTATGGCAAACAACTTCTCATCAGTACACTCTCTATCCCTGCCATTCAGTGTCACATTCGCAAGGGGAAAGATGAATGTTACATATGGGATGTTGGTGGTCATGAAATAGCTATTGCCATTTCATGTTGAAGTAGTCATCCAACTGGGAGTGTTCTTCCAGGGGGTGGATATCCACAATTCTACCACATGCGTGACATAGCAAAGGATTACTTGTGTTACTGCTCTTTTTATTTCACTAGCATAGGGCTGCTGAGCCTCAGTGCTTCTAGCTATGGACTGACATGTCTTTTGCATGTTGGGGGACTGGATATGAAACACTTCGGCAATTTCGCTGAGTGAGTCAGAGCTGTGGACAATCAGGTGAGATCAGGACCATTGGAGACAGAGTTCCAATGGTAATGGTCTTCTCAAAGACCATTGATTTCTGGGTTTTGATGTTGCTTCTTGACCAGGTTCTAGCTGATGCTTTTGGATGTCAAGTAATAATTAAGACATGTAGTTTGCACTGTATTTCGTAAAATGCATCAGCTTGGAACTCTTCAACATTGCTCTACTGGGAGGTTCTTCATGCCAACATGACAACTGGTTCCCTCACTGACTGCACTGAAGGTAGATAGCACCATATATGCCCGTCACAACGTATAACACATTCATTGTTTACTCCTTCATTACCACGTGAAGATGGAGAATGTGTATTGAAATGGGATGTGGTATGTGACAGATCTATGTAGTGACATGTTCACCAGCGAGGAATCCTAGTGCAGGCTACATTGCCTGGGGACACTCTACCGTTGTCGGGCCTGTAAGTGTTCTCTCCTCTCCCTCTGTTTCTCTGCTCCCTATCCTAGTGCAACATTAACCCATTTTTGTGAAACAGCTGCAACGTCATGTGACAGTTTCATGCATCTCTTGCTCACTTTGGAAGCTGCTTAGGCAGAGGGGTGGAAAGACCGAGTTTGGGCCAGTTTGAAATTCACCAGCAGGTTTCTGGAATAGGCTTTTGGGTCTTTGTGGATCTAACGCCAGTAGCAGTGATTATGTGGATCAAAAGATGATCGATCCGCAAGAGCTATGGTTAAGTGGTTGAAAAGAGTTAAGACTTCAACTAAAATTTTCCTTTCAGGATGACAATCGTACGACAGCATAATGGCTATATGTTCATAGATGTCATGGAGGTTTACAAAGAAGATTGTAGAGATGTGCACTAATGCTTTCTGGGCATTGGAATTTCTCTGTGATCAACAGTTTGGTGAAATTCTGGCCACTACTGAACATGAGGAGGCAACCATTTTTGCAAATATTGATTACTCCGAAATTGACCAGAGAAGGTGCAGTTTTTTTCCCTGGATACATCTTGAAATGCATCTTTAGTGCTTGTGACAATGTGACTTTAAAGGCAAGTTTCACAAGTACCTTACTTTTCGTGAGGTGTGTTCTCCTCTTTGTGATTTAGTGGCTCGCTAGCATGTGAAGATTGTACCTGCTGAAGGCCATGAGAGAATGTACTCGAGACGATGTTTGCTGTAGCCCAAGGCTATGAGAGAGAGAGATTGTACTCATAAGACGTTGTTTGCCGTAGCCTTGTGGCCATTGACCCCGCGCCCAGTTTGAGCGGGAACAAAAGGGACAGAACCTACCTCTGTCAGGGCTGACTTGGTAGTAACACTTACCTCCATATAAAGCATTAATCCGGGTTTTCCAGATATCCTCTAAATCCCTTCACACAAGCATCAATCTGCTGTGTGTGATTTGCCCAAAAACTAGGCCTCAGGAGGGCCTGGGCTTTTGGCTCAGCCTCGAGACTTTCAAAGTTGGTAAACAGGGGTACAGGCACAATTCCCTTAATAGATTTGAAGAGAGCGTCTCTTTGGTGAGAGAACCCCGGACAGTGTATCAGAAAATGAATACTGTCTTCAGATTGCCCACACAACGGGCAATTGCACTCTCCCTTTCCTCTCTGCGTTTGCTGTTCAAAGGTAGGCTTCCTGCCCTGAGTTTAAATTTCAGTCTCGTGCCGAGAGTGGGTAGCCCCTTGAGGTCATCCAAGATGTCCTCCCCCATGTCACAGACTGGAAACAAGTTCAGGGAAGTTTTCTGCCTAACTTCATTTTCATCAGACAATCTCATGGCAACAGACATGGCTGAGGACACTACAGCCTCTAAGTCAGATTTATCCAGCAGGGTCAAGACTTGCGGATCCAGGTCCAGGTCCTTGAGGATCTCTTCTACACTCTTCTGCCAGGACTTAGCCTGTTTGACAGGGCGGTCCTGTTTCCAAGATATAGAGTCGATTAATTTAGGATATCTGGTGTTGGGCATATGTTGCAGCTGACCCCACCATCTGACCTTGAATTCATCTCGTCGGCCTCTAGCCCCCAAAGATCAAAGTATCTCTTCGCGCAATCAATCAACTCCTGGAGATTGGTTGGAGTCTCCCCTATGCCTGCGAAGTCATCCGCAAACATAAGGGCTGGTATGGTGGTATCACCCACCCTTAACCCAAATCCCTCACTTTCCACATCCTCGAGGAGTTGATTGATGAAAACATTGAAGAGCAGAGGGGAGAGAGTACATCCTTGAGCTACACCTTGGTCTAAGTCAAAGAAGTTGGACTTCTGTCCGTTAACAGTGACACAGCTTTTGGTGTGAGCATACAAGTTGTGGACAACTCTCCACATCTTTCCCTTGATCCCACAAGACCAGAGGCGGAACCATATGCCATCTCTCCACACTGTGTCATAAGCCTTTTTGACATCCAGGAAAAAGACATAAGTGGGTTTCCCTTCTTTTTTCCTTCCCTGGATAATCTGGCTTAGAGTGAAGATATGATCCACACAGCCCCTGTTTCGCCGAAAGCCAGCTTGGCCTTCGTGGAAACAACCTCTAGACTCCAGATCAACCTCGAGACGAGTACTTATAACTCTGCAGAATGTCTTGCCAACAGCATTGAGGAGCGTGATGCCACGGTAGTTCCCCGGTTCTTCTCTGTCACCCTTCTTGTATAGATTGACAATGACCCCCTGTCGCCAGTGAAAGGGGATCATTTCAGTCTTCCAGATAAGGTTAAAGAGGAGAACTAGGGCCTCTATCATGGGATCGCCACCGTGCTTGATAAGCTCGTTGACAATACCATCAGGTCCACCAGCTTTATATCCATTTAAATGTTCAATTGCTTCCACAATCTCAGAAGAACTAATGGGAGCATTATAAGCCATTGAAATATACTCCAGTTCATCAGGGCTGTTTTGAATCATAGGAACAGTTTTTCCAACTGTGTCCCTCCATTCAGCAGAAGACCCCTCACTGTTAGACCTAGAAGTTCTGCCAAGGATACTGTAGTGAGTTTCAAAGGTTTTGACAATGTCAACCGATGAAGTCACCACTGCACCTTTAGTAGTCTTCAGCGCTTGTACTTGCTGACCGTTTTTTCGGTTTGTACAAACGTTGAAGGGCCAACCAGAATTTCTTGTCATTACCACCATGGTGGTTTGAGTTTATTTCACTGTATAACTTGTCCCAGTATAATTTCTTCTGAGACCTAACAAGCTGATTGATATCTTTACGGAGCTGGTAGTACCTTGCCCACAATTCTCTGTTGGTTTCCAAATTGCAGCACTCTTTATAGAGGGCTCGTCTCTCAGCTATCTTGAGTTTAATCTCATTAGTCCACCAATTAACTGCTCTACCGCAGACAATTAGTTTCCTCCCAATGATCTTGTCAGCCACGGAGGAAACGAAACTCTCCCAAGAGTCCACTGCTCTTTCGACTTCATTTCTTGCGTTAACAGAGCGTGACTGAAGTTCTTGGAGCGATTGGACAAAATGAGGGAGAGCCTCTTGCAAGGCCTGGACGTACTCAGCCTTGACCTCCTCATTGTGGAATTTTTCTATGCGCCACTTCCGAATCGAACGTTTCACAGATCTCTTGGTGGTGGGAAACACCTTTTGATCTCAGTCCAAACCAGGAAGTGGTCAGAGGTACCAATATCAGTTCTGTCGATCAACACATTGGCACACTGGGGGAACAAAATTTTGTCCATTATGATATAGTCCACAATGGAACGTTCCCCAGTTTGGGGTTTCACGAGTCCACTGCACTTGGTCACCTCTTGTCCTGTTATTCAAGGTCAAAAGCTGAAGCTCTTCTAGACAGTTAATTAACCGTCTGCCATTAGAATTCAGCTCGTCCTCACCAAAAGGTCCAATGATATCGTCCTGATGGATCCCTTTGCCCACCCGGGCATTGAAGTCCCCCAATAGTACCACCTGACCTTTGGCAAGGAACGAAGCACAGTCCAGCTTTACATCTTCGAAGGCCTTGTCTGCGTCAGCACGAAGGGTCCCCTCTGTGGGCATGTAAACGCAACCAACAAAGAGGTCCTTTGTACTCATGCCGCCCTTCAAATTCAGTTTTAGCCAGATACTATGCTCGTACCTCAAACCCTTGTTGATAATTTCACAATTGTCAAACAAGAAATCACGGACAAAGAATCCGACCCCTTTTTGACCCCGTTTGGCAGAGGCTGCCTTAGAGTACACATCTTACCTGCCCATTTATAACCAATGACATCTCCAACCAGTTTATCCGACGTTTCCCATGTTTCTTGCCCAGCACAGATATGAATATCATTAGTCCGAAGAACTTGTCCCACTTCAAGTTGTTTCCTTTGGTTGGTCAACCCTGAGAAGTTGAAAGTGGCCAGCCGCAAGCCAGCCCTTTGCGTGTGAATTGTTTGTCGTCTAGGTAGCTTGTGACTGCTCCTGGACGGCCAACCGTTCTGCAAAGGGGGGACAGTTACCCCATGTGTAGATTTTGCTCGTCTTGTGTAAACTTTGAGAATTGGTAAACCATTCAGGGTACCAAATCTTTCAGTTACACGACGCACAGGCTCCGCACACATAGGGGCAGATTGTCCGTCAGACTGCTTGGGGACAATTACCCCGTGTATAGATTTTGCTCTTGTGTAGACTTTGAGGATTGGTAAACCAGAGAGAGAGAGAGAGAGAGAGAGAGAGAGACCATGGACCTGCGGTGTACCCGTAGCCTGCAAGTGATGCTAACCCTCCCGGAGCTGGTTGTGGGGTTGGACAAACTCAGTTCCGGATTCCTGTTGGCCTTAGGGAGGTCAATGCCAATCCAGTTACAGTTGATTGAGTTTTCAAGGGCAGGCATTGACACGTAATGAAAAGCAGAACATCAATTCCAGAACTGTATCTTGTGTCGCTCGAATAGTTTCACACAGATTGGTTTTGCAAGACCGCAGATGAGCCCACTGCCAGCCAAAGTTGCCTTCCAGTCTTCAGGTTGTGGTACTGAAATGTATGCCCTTCTGGTACCTGTTATAGGCCTTAATTGACTGATTTGTGCGCTGTGATTCTCCTGCAATACAATGGGGATGTAACATGGATATCTTATGCATGCAGTCTGTATGGAGGTTTCACTTGTTATGAGGCTATTGAATGGGAATTCTGTGTGCAGGCTGAACATGCCATTAGGGAACCAAAGAAGAGGAGATTTGTATCGTCTCATCGATGTACCCAGAGGCAGTAGTCATTGTTGATTCCCTCCTATCTCTCTTTAAGGAGAGACTTCATGGAAGCCTTTAGCTTGTTCTCGGTCTTGGACGAGTATGGTAGACCTCAGCGGATTAAAAAGGTGCTTTCATGGCAAGATGGAGAATTGTGTCCTGCTAATTGGAGCACCCCAAGGTGTAAATCCTGGGATAGAGATTCATCGCTCATGATCAAACTCTTAAGTGAATCACTGGTATTATGTTGGGCACATGTTTGAATGCCAGATTGAACTACCTTATGAAAGGTAAAGTTCTGTCGCACAATCTTCAGCATTTTGGGGATTGAGCATCTGTGGTCACCCTGAGGCCAAGATTGATAAGCTGACAAACATAGTTAATGGTTGCAAACACTTGTGACAGCTTTTTGAATTATTCTTTACACAAACGTGTGTAGTGATGTGTTTGGGAAACTTTGAACGCCGAGGGCATCCTGTACAGTATGTTGTGTCTTGAAGTTATGATGTTGGTATGCAAATGTGGATAGACACTAGACACCTGATGCACTCCATAAGAGTTGGACAAATATTGTTGCAATCCACACACGCTGTTGGAACTGTGTCACCGAAGTGATTGTTTTTAGAAATCCCATTGTGTTTTAGCCATCTGAATCGTCTGCCAGTATCTGCAAATGTTTGACGTGACGCAGGCGGAGTAATATGTCACCTTCAGGATTCTCCATTTGTTGTCAGGACTCACCTGTCAGTCATTGGTGTCGAAAATTTAAAACCCAGACTTATGACCTGGCAGGCACCTTAGACAAATGGAGCTTTGCAATTCTTCCAGACAAGCAAGCAAGAATTACAAAGCGGGCGTGTCAAATCTGTCCTCGCACACTAACTCATTAGTGCAGGTGAGACATTTGTCCGTTTATGGTTTCGATACGTCAAATGAGAGTAAAAGACAAGTTTACTGTGGAGAACGGGCCGAACATACCAAAGGTTGCCAAGTGTGACGGATTGGGAAAAATCGGAGTGTCCACAGGGTACAAAAGGCCAGGTGTCAAGTAAAATGCACAACTGTCTTGCACTCAGGTCTCCAGTCTGCTTTAGACTGTCAAAAGAATCAACCTGCGTGACTAGATCTTACCATCTCATGATTCTCCAAATTGTGAGGGCGAATGAAGGCTTGCCACAGTCAAGTGTAGGTCTCCATCTCCATCCACACCCTTGATTCAAGTGTGTCTCAACAAAGAGCCAAGCGACAGCATGGGAGAACTATATTTTCTCGCATCCTTCTCTGGGGAGTGACTCATCCGCTACGCAAAGCAGCTCGCTACACTTGTAACCGTTCCACTGTATAGCCTACTCGAAATGGCAATTTGTCACTGATGAGTAGGAGTGTTAAGCAAGAGTAGCAGGTGGTGTCACCGTCAGTCGCAGCCAGCAGCTTCACGGTGGCCATCGTCGAGTATAAAGCAGTCGGTGAATCTCCTTCCGGACATAGATGGGTTTGCAGACTCATCTGTATATTGCCCATCACGTCAGTTCTCGATTGGACTGCAGGGTACGGTGAGCTGGGATTGAAGCTCACTTGTTCTGCCTTAAAACCAAGACGAGCATCGAATAGCAGGATTATTGCTAGCAGGAAGAAGAGAGCCTGGATTGTGACCGGAAGGTAGAGAGTAAGGAGTCCCACGTAAAGTGTCAAAGTTCAAGTTTGCAGATATTTAGGGACCCGCATCTCGTCGAAAAGGGTAAAATCTGAGAGCGCTGCATTAACACCTGTAGGTTTTCTGAAAGCTGTTCTTTCAAGTTGTTGGAAGGGTTGCATGCATTGGTTAGCGCTGGATTCGAAAAGACTTCCAGGGCCTGTATTGGGTCTGAATATTTTGAAGAAAAGACGGCGGGGAAGATCAAGCATGAGGTCTGCGCAGCATGGGAACTCGGTGGCAGAGGCTTTGGCTTGGTGGACAAGCCAAAATCACAGCAGTGGAGCTGGACACTCAGGCAGTGTAAGAGATCGAGAAGGTTACAGTGGCCCCAGGAAAAACAAAAGAAAAGCTCCTGCGAAAGGTTCTAAGAAGGGCTGTATGAAGGGGAAGGGTGGTCCAGAAAACGCCCTTTGCATTTACAGGGGTGTTCGACAACGTACATGGGGAAAGTGGGTAGCAGAGATTAGGGAGCCCAACAGAGGGTCTCGGCTATGGCTGGGGACATACTCCACGGCGGAGGAGGCAGCTCTCGCTTATGACGAAGCTGCAAAAGTACTTTATGGGTCATGTGCGGTCCTGAACCTTCCTGATTCTCGGCGCACTGATCAAGATTCAACAGGAGTGTCTGCTATGAGTTTACTCCAGCCAGGTAAGCGTCAGTGACCAGAAAAAACCACAATTCCTCTGAAACGATGACAAATCATGATCCTCCATGCGAGATACAATTTGTAGGGAGGATTCCTCCATGAGAAAATTCTAAGGAGCATATGTACATACATTTGCTTGAGTCTGATTCGAAAGGGGACCGGTATGATTCTTGCACGAGTGCGCACAAACGCTGTCGATTGTGAGCGGGAGTAAATATTTGCTTAAATTCGTATTGTTTGTACAGCAGATAATCGCCCACGGGAGCTACGGGAAGAGACCGAGAGCGAGCTCAGAACAATTAGCAACAACCGACAAGCTGAGCCCAGCAACAGTGCAGCGTCGAGCACCACTCGTGATGTCACTACAGAGATGGACACTGCTAACTCCATGTCTAGTCGCCAGCTTGTGACAGAGGCCGAGATTTCCGAACGTGATGTGATACTCAGCATGAATCCTTCGGCGCTGGCTCAGTCAAATGCTCCAGACCGGTCGCTTGAGTTAGATACAGTACAGCGCCGACTGCAACCTTTGGATCAATGTGAATATCTTTTTGACCCACTGTTAGACTTTGACATCTTGGATGTAAAATCGGATAGAGAAATGTTGCCGCTGCCGGAGTCTGTCACCAGCAGTGATACGAGTAACACTAGTTCGAGCACCGTATTGACAGAGTCAAGCTCTTTTTCTCATGAGCTTTGGGAAGTGTTAGCAGCTAACATGAACCTGTCTGACAGCAGTATCCCAGAAATAGAGGAGGAAAGTAAACAGATAGACGTTGTGGATGACGAAAGAGGAACATGGAGCTGGACGCCGGATCGTATCCTGGAGCTTGACCCAGAAATAGACCCTTCGCTCAGGGTGGAGGACTTACTAGCTTCCCAGAAATCCCCAGGTGTGGAGATGTTGGAGACTTCACCTTTGATAAAGAAGAAGGAGCCATGGGGAAAGCTTTTGAATACTTAGACTGCCAGGCTGCTTCAATTTATATCAGAGCAGAGTAGGTCTACCGACAATCCATCACATACTTGCTAACAGCGTACTTAGTCTCTCCCTTGAAACAAGTTCTGTTTTGCGAACTTCATTAGAGTTGTAACTGCAGGTTGCAGAGGTCCTATGACAGGTCATGTCGAATAATTGTGTACATACAACTCCCTCACAGCCAATTATGCTATGCCTGCAGATCATTCTCTGGCATTGTACATAACAATTTATGATCGTTTCCTTCAATGACGATTTACATGGCTCTGGGCACTTGCAGTCTGAGATTGTTCAAGAGAATATACTTCGTCAGCTGGCAGCAATTACATAGTTCAAATGGAATTTTCTACACTGGAGTACTGCACAATACTAGCCGCCTAGAGTGGTACCAAATAGTGGCAAATACCAAAGTCACTAGGCCTACTCCTATACTTCACTTCGTAATCGAACGAAGAAAATTATAGACCTTCAAAGCATCATTTGACTAACTAATTATCTCTAATTATCGTTAACTGTCACAGTGTGTGCTGCCAGGCTATCGTTTAGAACTGGACTTGTACGCGCAATGCAGCGGCGCAAACCATGGCAATTGCAATGTCTCAAGTGGCACTGGTAATGATGAAACCCTGTAAGACTTTATTTACAACATGTACAATGGGTGAACGTGCATATGATGTGAAGTTCCCAAAATGGGGGGGGAGGAACAAGAAACAAGAGAAGAAAACAAAAAGCTATAGTAAACTACTCAGCTAGAGAAAAAAGCAAAAGCTATAGTAAGCTACTCAACCAGCGATGAAAACAGAAGCTATAGTAAACTACTCAAGCAGAGCGACCCTCCCAGCCAATACCTTGGAGGAGATGAGGCAAGGAGATAGGCAAAGTGTCAGGCGGAGGCGGAAGACGAGATGACGCGGAGCTAGCCACATTAGCCCGATGCAAAATAGAGATGGCTTGTGCTCTTTGCAAAGGAACTGAAACACGTTGTCGATAGTAGGCGACAAGGACGGAGGCATGTGGGATGCCAGTGGACCCGCTCTTGGCTGCATGATGTGCATATGTCCACAGGAAATCGTCGAAGTGCCGGTGCAATGAGCCAAATATTTCGACCGCCAGTGGAAGAAATGTGTCGGTGGGGTGACGATCGCTGTAGTCACGCTCCTTGGCCTGGGCTGCTACAGTGGCTGCCGTGCCTGGTGTGGTAGCTGCACGAGATAGCAGATCCGCTCAAGTGGGGTCGGCAAGAACGACATCTGCTAAGGTACGCAAACCATCTATAGATAGGACGATATCAACACGGCGACGTGTAGAGTGGGACGTAAGCTCAAGTGGGGTCGGCGAGAACGACATCTGCTAAGGTACGCAAACCATCTATAGATAGGACGATATCAACACGGCGGCGTGTAGAGTGGGACGTAAGCGTGGGTCGTAGATGTGGTTGCTCACGCATTACATGATACCCTGCCTCCCGAGCAATAGATGTCACCGCATCGCGAACCATATCATGAGACGCAGTGCGCTCATCACCACATGGACAGCGGAGGAGATGGATGGTAAGGTCATCGATGAGCTGAAGACAGACGCAGCGCTGAAGATCAAGAGCTGCACAAATCCCCTGAACCACCGCCTCGCAACCGCCTGGAGTGGCGACCCCAAACTGGTGCGGAAAGAGGTGTCCGGAGAAGGCATCTCGAAACTGAAGACAAAGTGAGCGGCTAACAAGGCGGTAAAGAACCTCTCCAACTGCGATAGGGCGGATGCGAGTACCTGAGGGTTTGCTCATAGCCAACAATCTGGAGGCCCCAAGGAGACGGGCCACTGGGGCAGGGATAAGGCCAACAACAATAAAGGAGCAAATCTGAAATAGCTGAGAGAAGCCACTAGCAGAGTCCTGTGGAGAGAAACAGTCGCGTAAGTGCTCATACAGGAGACCGGAAGGACCTGCCGCTGCAAGATGGGGATTACGCGTGAAGGCCTGAGTGAAGACCTCCCGATCTAGCTTGAGATCCTGGTCTGGCTCGAAGTCCTCAACAAAAAGTGGCAGAATATCCTGAGCTGATGGGTGAAGGGCTTCGAGGGCAGTGATAGTATCCGGTGATGGAGGCACTGGTGAGGAAGGTGCTAAAGCCTTGGCCGCGCGTGAGTACTCGCCAACGCGGCCTAACATGAGACTATGACGAAGTCGCCTGTGGGCCGATGAGGGTGGCTGCGTGGAGGAAGCGGGAGGGGCGCGTGCCGCAAGGGCTAGTGCCCGTAATTGATGCTCATCTTGCAGACTCTCCCAATCTCCAGATAAAAAACGGCGAAGACGGATGCGCGTCTCTCTGTGCCCTGACTGACCGCCACGAGGGGGCAAAATCAAACACCACTGAGGAAATAACAAGAAAAAGATACCAAGCTGGATCACGAGCCAGCCTGTCTAAGGGTAGACGGAGTGCCAGTTGGACCTCATGACGTAGTGCCACCGGAATTCTTGTATAAAAATGAGGCCTTGGCAGTCCTAGCTGAAATGCGCCCAGAACATCTAGCGCTGAAAGCCAATGCCAAGCAGAGGCAGGAGGTGGCGCGTGCAAGACACTGGGCTGAAATGGAGAAGTACCATTTGTGTGGGACTGATGAAGAACCGCACACGTGCGCTGGTGTCGCGCAAGCCCTCTGATGCGCGCAAAAAGACGACCGCAAGCTGGGCATGGGGTACGGTCTGATGGGAGAGGCGCCTGCTGTTGGGGTAAGAGTGATGGGGTCGGCAATGCAGGCTGCACAACTGGAGAAGAAGGCATGTGGAGAGGCTCATGACCAAGAGGAGTTGGGCTGCCTTGAAGCCGCTGCCGAGAATGGGATGGAGAACCTGGAGGAGAAGTGACTGACGTGGGACCTCGAACCCTACCTGAGAGGCGCAGCGGGGGGGGTTCAACAGACACTGTGGGAGTTCTTCGGTCGGGGGGGCGCCAATGGAAGAACCTGGAATCAGCGGTGGAGAAGACCGTTGTGAAGATGACAACTCTTCTTGAACTTGGTGTCTGGAGCTTGGACTTTGGTGCGCATCAGGAACATGTGAGCTAGGGGTAGGGGTACGTTGGCGTTGGGTCTTCCAAGAAGCAAGTCTTCCAGTAGGAGCAGTTGCGGCTGTGTTCAGCACCTCTCGTTGCTCTGGGGAGCGAACTGCCAGGGATGGTGGAGTAGGCAGTAAAGGGGTTGTGGTGAGGGCTGGAGTTGGCTGCTTGTACGGCGTCGGGGCTGAACGAGCTGGGGGACGAGCCGATCGAGGCCGCCTGACCGGCGTGGGGCCCACTGTTGCACAACGGCCGCTTGCTCGCTTAGCGCTGCTACCCCTGTCGCTACTGCCAACACCTCCACTAAGTTGGTGGCGCTGCACGCCTTGCCGAGGTCTGGCGGCGACGCCGCTCATCGTACTTCTCGTGTCCACGCTCGTTAGACTCAAAAAGCCCCGTTGGTCACGTGCAGGAATTGTGTTGTCGAGCGCATCGTTCTGACGTTCTGACGTTCTAAGTTTGTCACTAGATACATGACTTCATCAATTGATCACTTTAACCCCTAAAAGGACGAGCTAACTTTTGGGAGTTTTCCCAAAAAGTGGGCCATACCCTCCATTGCTGAGCTGTAACTTCCTACCCCCTTACATCTAGCTGGATGAACCGTTCCATTTCATCCCTACCTACTACATGAAGGTCCTCAGAAAATTGTAGCACTTTTGACCGTTCCATTTAGTAGATTATAACAAAAGAAAATTGAACAGGATGAAACCATGAACAAAAAAAAAGAGGAAAATTTGCTTTGACCATGCAAGTTTGGTGATTTTACATTTTTTCTTGAAGAAATGGCCTCCAGAATCCGGATAAGGGGCAACCAACAGGTCATCTCAGACCAAAATGCCAAAAATATGGGGGGGCTGCTTTGTATGTGAAATCTGGAGGGTAAAAAATCTTGTTTTGGCTTCTTTCCCAAGTACACCCATGAGGTGACATTTGTTTTCCGATTCCTCTGGTAAGTAAGTGCACAGTAATATTTCATGGTGCCTTGTCCAAAATTTTTGGCATTATGATAAATTTTCAGCCCTAGATGTTATCTTGAAAATTGCCCATTTGGCTGCCACGTAGGCAGGTCAATGGTTATCTAACACTGGATTTCATGAAACCCTGACACTTTGCAAAATTCTAGGGAGCAGAGCTTTTATGATTTTTTGGCGCTGTAAATTCCCACGTGTGATCCTCTCTGACATGTACAATTCATCTTCAAGGTTCACTTCCATCCAAAATCATCCATGGGAATTGGAGCGTGGCAAGTAATCTGACGCGACCCAAATCGGGTCGCGTCGTCCTTTAGGGGTTAAGATTAAAGGGGACACTTCCATGTTTCAAGCAAACGAAGCTTCTTAAGCTCATTCTTCTTGCCTGGGCACTCAATTTCAGGCGTGAACTCTGCTGGGATCAACGAGAAGTTCAAGCTTCCAATATTGTGAATGGACCCCAAATAAGCAGCCTAGAAAAAATGTGTAAAGCACTCCATTGTTCTTTCTTTCCCTTTGGCCAGCAAAACCTCTTTTCGGAGATCCTCAATGCACTGTAAGTTTTGCAAATCTTCGCAAATGAGGTGGAGGTATATCTGCAACCCAGACATGCTTGACACGTGCAGTGGTTGGATTTTGTGGAAGTAACATGCAAGCTGAAGGACTTGTACCGAGAGCATAGTCTGGCAATTCCTTTCCTTGAATTCATTCATTGTTAACCCAAGGCCTTTACGTTCAGACTCCCATCAAAAGAGTGTAAAAGGACATTCATGATATTGTCACAATGATAACCGGAAACACAAGCCTCAGTGAGTCGTGACTAGAATTGTACATATTAAACATTGTGGACATGATGATTCTCTAGGAGATCAAAGCTCGAGCTAAGTGGACCAAAACTCTCGGACACCGCGACATTGGGATGCTAGTCAAAAAGTGTGGGTTACTTAATTCAAATGGAACTGTCCGATCTACTGTGTTCTCGAAGAAGGACTGTCATTCTTATGTGTGAAGATCTTGTTCAATTAACATGCACACCAGAAGCACTGGTATGTCTCTCTACTCTCTTTCACAGCGATACTAGCTGCTTAGTATGCAAATGTTTAGCATGCAGAAACAGACAACTACTCTTGACTTTTGACGACTCCTGGGGGACGAGGAGTTTTTGCCGTTCAATCTTCCGATTAGTGCGCAGTCTGGATCGAGCAGCTTCCCTCTTTGGCTACGATGAATTGGATGTTAATTGGCACACGAGAAAAATTGAGATTTGAAAGTAAATGTTCGAAGATTCCGTTTGAAGCGCTATATGATAGTATTTCACTCTTCAGAGCCTTTTTTGTGAGCAATGCAATGATAATGCAGAGAAGATTTTGCTCTTAATTAACCCCTAATGGACGAGTCGACCTGATTCGGGTCGATTGGATATTTCGACCGTCAGTGGGCCCCTTGGATGAATCTGGATGAAGATGGGCCCTGAACAAAAGTTGTAGCCCTTGAGATTCTGCGCCGGACAGAATTTATTGCACCCTAATTGGACAAATCCTGCGCCGTCAGGATTTTTTGAAGTGATGATGAGCACCCAAAATCCAATGGTTTCTGGCCCTCCACGGGCTTTGACCTAGCCACGTGGCAGGCAAAATGGGCATCGGTGGCCCGATGCCGGCGATCGGGTGCATGCAGGGTTGGCATGTCCGCCCGTGCGACATGGGATGCCCCCTGTGGCCAGTGATGGGTGGCGGCAGCGTGGAACGAGCTCTCTCTTCGCGCGCACAGAGTCTGGGTTCCTGGAGCTTGCAAATCGTGGCCCCTCTCGCATTTCCTTGGCGCTTTTGTGTGCATGTTTTGCTTGATCTTCCGTGGATCGCCCGCATTCGCTTCGTAGGGGGGTGTATTTCTGGGCTTCATTTTTGGGTCATGACGACTTACCTCTCCCAGGCTCGAAGCGGCGGGAGCTGTTCCGTTTCCTGCTGTGTGTTCTAGACATTAGAGCTCGGGGGTGTGATTGCATTTACGTAGCTGTTAGGGCTGAGTGTTTGGCGTTTAGATTCTAGTGCTCTGCCGAATTTTCATTGTAATGCAAGTTGTCATTTTTTCTTGCATGTCGTTTTGTGAAATGCTTTTGCATTTGGGCTCTGTGTTTTGTGTGGTAGGGGATGGCTGCAGGGGAGCGTGGTGTGTTGGGGTTTCATTTTGCAGCTGGTTTTGGAGAGTTTGCGAAATTCGCCGAGGTACATCCTTCCTTCCTGTGCTTGGGGAAGATGGGCCATCTACATTGATTCATCGTGAGGGCTTGCATTCATTTCCTGTGATCTCTGTCGATCTCACGGATTTGTATGGCACCAAAGAGGAAGGACGCTCCTGTGCCTGAGCCACCGTCGCCCCCACCCGAGCTTGCAGCTGTCGCGGAGGTTATAAAGGAGTGGGCGCTTGAGGAGCAGCACTGCACTCCCGAGCAGTGCAAGGTAATACTGGGTGTTTTGTCTCCTGTCTTCCTCTGTAGTTTGCCTCCACCGCCGTTCGCCAATCGTTGGCCTCGCCACCCTCGTCTTCACAATTTTCGCTTTCTGTTTAGACGCCAGGTGGCTCTAGTTCTTGGTTGGAGAGAGAGAAGAGAGGAAGGTGATAAGGAGGGGTTCAGTGACGCTGTGAATTCTGTTTTGAGAGATGATGTCTGGCCCGATGCCGACAGTCAGGCGTCTAAAGGAGTTGGCTCGTGCAAAGAGGTCGGTTCCTGCAAGTGTGACAGCACCTCCCAAAGGTGTGGTGAGGAAAAAAAATAAGGGAGTGGTGAATTCCGGTGTTGTGGGATGTGTTGGCGGGCCTCTGGGTACTGGGAGCACGCTTGCCGTCGGTTGGGCTGCTTTGGGGGACATGCATCCCAACACTGGTGCACTGGTTCCTTTTGGTGAGGGGTCTTCTAATCCTGTTTTGGGCCACGATGAGGCCTCCTCCGACATGGACGAGGATTTTGAGGGTGACGATGGGTACATGGGCGACTCTGCTGACGAAGCAGACTGGGAAAACGAGGTGGTTGATATGGAGTGTAATGAGGAAATCTCGGCCGATTTTGTGGAGATGTTCAAGGCGAAGACGTGGGAAACCAACGCAGGCTCTGACTTTGTGAGTGATAGAGCTGCATTTTTTGGCCCTCAACCTGGTCCCTGTCTGCCTGAGATGAAGGGCTCACATCCGATTTGGTTTTTTTTGTTTTTGTTTTGGAGGCGACAAGTGCTTGGGCGAATATGTAGGGAGTCCAATCGTTATGCTGCTGAACCTTTCGGTACGGGCACTCGTGGGGGCCTCGGTGGAAAGAGCTCACTGTTCCTGAGCTCAGGGCTTGGATTGGAGTCTGTATCTTCATGGGCATGAAGAAGTTGCCCCGAACACGATTTTACTGGCAACACTCGGAGACATTCTTCGCTTGTCCTGTCATCCGCAAAGTGATGACTCGAGATAGACATGAGGCCATACTCCGTTGTTTGCATCTTGTTGACAACGCCACGTTGGTGGCAGATCGTAAGAGTCGGAATTATGATAAGCTCGGAAAGCTTAGGTGGGTGTGTGAGGAGATTGTGGATAGGTGTAAAAGTCTCTGGAATCTGAACAAAATGGTGACTGTCGACGAGGTGATGATCCGTTACAAGGGGAAGTACTCCCCAATTATGATGTATATGCCTAAGAAACCATGCAAATGGGGCATCAAGGTGTGGGCCTTGGCTAACTCGGAGACTTCATATGTCTACGACTTTTCAGTGTATGTTGGTAAGAATGCAGGAGGGCCAGATGGCGAGAGGCAGAAAAGTGGGAAGGGAGAAGGTTATGATGTGGTCACCCGGCTGGCCGACGGGCTGCATGGTTTGGGGCATGTCATTGTGACTGATAATTACTTTACAGGGGTCCAGCTTCTATATGACATGGCCAAACTTGGCACTTGGGCCACTGGCACGGTAAGAATGAACAGAAAGGGTCTCCCTCCCTCTTTGCTGAAAATGAAAAAATCCAAGACTGCCAAGCAAGGGCAGTCATGGTACAGGATGCATGAGTCCAGGGAGGTGGCTGCTGTGTTGTGGTGGGACAAGACGGTGTATTCTTACTGTCATCTGCAGCTAGGCCAGCTTGCAGCCCTTCCTCTCCTGTGACTGTACGCCGTTTTGTGGGAAACCAGAGAGTGCATGTGCCATCCGTACCTGCACATGTGCAATACCAAACGTACATGCGAGGGGTGGATGTGCAGGACCAGCTTAGGGGTGCGTACAGCTTGCAGCTGCGCACACAGAAGTGGTGGCATCGTCTGTTTTTTTTTTCTTATGGATACCACGCTAGTGAATGCGTATATCTTGCATTCTGCAATGGAGAGAAGGAGGGGGCGTCGGGCCATGACCCATCTACAATTCAATCTAGCTGTGACATATGGTTTGACAAGGGGTTGTTGCACTGACAACATTGACACCACGGGGGATTCAGAATGCACGTTTGTGCATCAGTGCCTTCACACCACACGGCAGCGAGTGTGTGTTATGTGCCATGTTCGTACTCACCATTACTGCCCTGGCTACGATGGCAACCACTTGTGCCTTGGGCGGTGTTGGAATGAGGCACACCGGCATGCCTTGAGGTGTCTGAATTCTGGCTTGTTGCACTGTCTTCTTTCTTTGTGTGTGCATATGTTTGTGTGGGCATATGTTTGTGTGGTTGGGGGTTCACCAGGGTGTGGGACTGCATGCAGGTATGCTGGAGGCTGTGGATGGCGTGTGTGCGTGGGGCGTGGGGTGTGGTATCTCTGATCTGTGGTGGGTATGGGTTCTTCTCAGGTTGGGGGTTGTGTGTGTCCATGCTGGTTGATGGGCAGTGGGGGTCATGGGGGGCTGGTGGTGACGTTCAATGGCAGTGGAGGGGTGTGGGGGTCATGCTGCTGCTGGTTGATGGGCAGTTTTGGGAGTGGGGGGTCATGGGGGTCTGCTGCTTGCTCATTGTGGGTTATTTTGATGATGGGGGAAGGGCTGGTGATGGTTCACAGGCTGTGGGGGTGATGGGGATCTGCTGCTGCTGGTTGAGGGGCTGTGGAGGTGATGGGGGTCCTTCAGTGTTGGCGTGTGTGCATTGTGTTTGGGTGGTTTCACAGTTTTGGGGGGGGGGACTGTCTGCACACTGGGCAGATCGGGGGGTTCAACTCCCCCCCAGTTCGTGGATCATGTCTTCGGGGTGGTGTGTGGTTTGGGTTCGCTACATTCAAAGGAAAAGCAAGAGCTCACGGGGAGCTTGAACACAGATGGGCCACATTCGTGACGGTTGGTAGTTGTTAGTTTTTCAGTTGCCTGTCGGGTGGAACGCCGAAACGTCGGGCATTCCCGGGCCCTTTTTTGGGTGTCGATTTTGGGGTCCCCCGAGTTTTCTGTGTCAATCGGTGACGTAGCCCCCTTTCTGTAGCCGGAATTGTCTATCGGCTCAGGCAATACATGGCCTGAGCTGGGATTCAAGTAGAAATACACCTACTTAGAAATCTTTGCCTGCATTTTGGTTAGAATTCAGAAATTCTTTTTGGAGGTAGTAGGAAATCATAGGAGGAACAATTCCACCGTTGGAATTCTGGTTCCAATGAAAATTTCGACCCCTATGGCTGAATTACAGGTCAATTGAAGCAAATAGTGCTTTTTGACCCCCCTGTTTTCCCATACAAAGGAACCCTATGCAAATTTTGGAATTCTGCTTTGCAAATTTGGGGCAAGTTGCTTTAGGTGCTTGAGAATTGGAATGTGGTTGGGGTCTTGCAAGGAAAAAATATTTTTTCGGTCCAACTGCCTGGTCAAACCAATTTTTCCCTCTAAAATTGGAATACACTACAGATTTAGAGCTTACCATTTTGTTATAATCTTCCTAATGACAGAGTGAAATGGGCTGAAAGTCTTACAGCGGGTGCATGAGGTAGGTAGTGTCCTTTTCATACGGTTCATCCCTGTGGATGTTTCTTAGCTGGGAGATATACCCTCATCCGTGAGGGTATGTGCTGTTTTGGAGTGGGCCCACCAAAAACAGCCTCGTCCATTAGGGGTTAAGTAGCTTCCATTGCTCATGTCTCCTCCCATGGTTATTTTCTCTGTTTTGATTCGAACCACAGACAATTTTATTAATTTACAATACATATTTCATGGACTTTTTTGCAATGATTATGAGAATTGCACAAATTTTTATATTTCTGCACTACCAGGATAGAAGCTTGTAGCTTTACAATGCTTTTCAAACCCAAGGTTGAACTCAAAAGTAAGGTTTTTCCTTTACTTGTTTGAAGATGGTCTTCTTGGTCGAGTAATTCAATTCTCATGGACAGTTTGATCGAGAGGAATGGTCTCATTCCAAGGATGGTGATGACAGTTGTCTACTAAGATTGTGGAAGTATGCTGTATGTACGTATGTACAGATCAGATGGGCTCCGTGTGCAGCAACTTACGCGAAATCATCATCTGAATTAGTGTCTGAATTGCAACTGACAGTGGCAGATGAAGCCAAAGAATGAGCATTTCTAATTTCCTCTACGGCTAGTTTGGCACGCTTGCAATTGACTGAAGGAAACCTAATTGAGTGAGCAGCGGGTACACTTATACTTCCCTTGTCAGCTGAAGCACGTCCGTGACTTGGGTTCCTCCACCTTAGGCTTGGGTTTGCAGTTAAGCCTGGAGGGCTGCTGCTTTGCAACAGTTGCTCCCCTCGAGCAGGTACCCCTCTGGACGGGAGCGAAGATTGTACGAACGAGTCCATGGGAGTGAGCTTGCCATCAATTTGACAGGTGAAGGTGAATGAAACCTGCAGCGTACAATCACTATTCAAGATGCCAGGGAATTTCGCTCCACTGTAACCGACTGCAACTCAAGTACAGGAAGCTCATCACAGACTAAATGCAAGGAAAGGCCATCAAAGTGCTAGACTACCTGGCCGCCTGCGGCCAATTGGAGCATAGCATCTGGAATAGTACACGCATTAGCATGATGTCCCCAGCTCTGCAGGTCTTCTTCGGAGGGTGTTCCAATCTGAATCACCCAGAAAAATTGTGGCGTATGTCAATTTCGGCTGTAGAAAATGAGGAAGCATTATGCTAAGCCAACCGCACATGCTGCAGCAATACTGACAAACCTGTTTCTCCCATGGCATCAGCCTGTCCAAACAACCAGCAACTTCTGCGAATCGACCGATGTCTTCTGCCTCGGTGGCTGAGGCGAATTGTTTGCTGCTACTATCACAGCCTGACGATATCTGAACTTCATCCGCTGTCTTACAGCGTTGGCAGCTTAGAGTGTCATGCGTGTCAGACCTGGAACAAACGAAGTCAGTGATTGTTAGTGTGCACATTTCACATCTGCAGGTCTCACTCCCCAGGACAATCTGTCTTACCTGATGTCATCACGGAGTGTGAACAGGTCCCTCAGATCCTCTGTTGAAAGTACATTAACCTGCACCCATAGCAACAGTGCCCAGGAAAGATTGAAGGCCTGAGCCAACTGCATGTCTCCAGAGGTTTGTCATACCAGAATGCAGGTCTAGAGGAACCGACAGATACAATCTATCCACAAGAGGATCACAAACCTGACATCTGGAATCGTTTGCCTGTTCCTTATCAACCACCTTCTGAAGCCCCTCTTTAGACATTTGACGCTGGTATACCTGCACAATATACCCTGCATGATCAGATTAGTTCTTCCTGCATTTGAAGAGTGCTGACAGAGAGTTAACTTAATTTCCTCGGGAGATCAGCCTGCACAGGTTGCCCCTGATACTACATATGGTAACAACAGATGTATCTTCAAAAGTCGTAGAGCAGTCACCTTCTCTTCAATTGTCCCAGTGGCCAAAAACCTGTACACATATACCCTCTTCTTCTGCCCATCTCTCCACACCCTCGCTGCAGCCTGGAGTTGTGAAACCATAAGACATTTAAGAGATGAGGTGGGTGCTAAAAGCAACAGGCACATGCATACATGGTCTGGGGCAATGTACAGTTACCATGGTCGCATATTTAAAAGAGAAAAAAGGTCTTGCCACAATGAACTCACGACTAAGGCAAGATTGTACAGATCTGTCTAAGTCAGTGGCAAGTGAAAAGATAAGAAATACCCACTAACCTGCTTATCAGTGGCAGGATTCCAGTCAGGATCAAATAACACCAATCGATTACCGCCAATCAAGTTCAACCCACAGCCTCCAGCTTTGCTGCTTAGCAGGAAAGCAAATTCTTTCTGCACAATATGAGATACTCAAGGATCACTGAACTTGAGCTTTCAACCCTCTCGGTATCTCATTACATACACGTGGTCCAGCATACAGGGGCCAAGTTTGGACAGATGCATTCAGTGCCTGCATAATGGCTTCTAAGTAAAAACAAGTAGAAAAAGTCAGCATGGAGCTGTTGTCTTTGCTTTACCAAAAGCTGTCCATACAAGCTCATGTCCACTTGGGAAAGAAATCTTACCATACTAGGGTCATTAAACCTCTGAACCAGTTTTTGCCTTTTGCTGGTAGAGGGGGTCCCATCAAGCCGTACATACGGGTAATTTCTCTCACGGCATATCTGAGCAAATAAGTCCAATGTCTGCTGTGCAGACCACCCGGAAATTAATTGTAGAGGTCAACAATGAGCACAAACACAAGCACACACACACACACACACACATATGTATGATTCCTGAAGCATTGTTTAAATGCAATAGCTACTCTATATTTACGCATCATACCACTGAAAACAGGCATTTTGGTGGTAAGGACAGGTAACCAGACAGGACCTGTGTGTAGTTTGAGACGAGGACTATCCGGTCATTAGTATTTTTGCGCAGGTTGGCCAGCAAGCGAGCCAAAACTGCCATCTTTCCAGATAGCTCAATCCAGGTCCCATCTGCCCCTGTCCATGAACCCACCCTGGACACCAAGAAATCCCACCATGTTTTTTAGTCATTATTCACTTCATAATTGAAATAAGAACCATAAAGTGATACAAGAGTGATGCGGTGCTACATGATCTTTACTAAGGATGGCAGTTGCAGGCCATATTACTCCTTTGAAGAAAAGCCCTACTCATACCTGCTAGAGAATATATGCTGTGGGAATAAGCGCATACAGTCTTCAAACCCTGCTGCTTCACTGCCACCAGCACGAAGAGTATCGTAGATAAGCTGCACAAAACCAAATTCACTGTTGGAGATGTAAAATCCAATCCACACATAGAGTAGTTGATCAGCTAGGAGATTCTCAGTGAGTTAACCTAACACTTGGATTTGATAGGTATGCTTTAAGATTCACTTGGAGATCTCTCATTCAAGTTACAATACATAATGATTTTGGTCATCTTCTTGCCGACCTTCTGACTTGCAAATGAAAAATCTGCATATCTGAACTCTCCACTTTCTACAATAGAGCTGGTAACTCAGCACTTAAGTGGGTTGTATCTGAGCTCCTGTACTTAAAAACAGACTACAATTGTCAGGCTGGAGGGATGACATGCTTTCTGCTCGAAAATGAATTGAGGTGGTGCATGCAACAATGGATCTTGTCAACCACAATCTTGAGAAATGAAGACATGACCCCTTTTTTTTGGACTAATCTCATCCAACTGGCAAATTTAGGCCTAAAACAGGAGATATTGAAGAAGCGTTACTTTAGGGTGGTTACACAATTGCTTGAGTGCTGTAATTGAAGCCAACACTCGTGCACGCTTTGACTTGTCCTCCAGTGCTTGCCGTACCTGAAATGAATTGGCAAGTGAGCCAGGTGTCAAACTGCTAACGGTTTCTGCACTTGATTGCATAGAAAAGAGTAAAAAATATCCACTCCTACTACCCCTAACCTCGAAAAACAAGAAGCATGCCTGTTGCTTCAAGTGAATGCAAGCCCAAACACTGCAGAAATCAACCTGGCAACCATCAGCAGGATGATGTGGTTGAAGATCTCACATTTTTTGATTTGACAAAGTGACGATACAGCTCAGTTTGGAGCTCTGTCAACCTGCAACAAACAACCACGACAATCTTGCAATTGAACCAGTCGTGTCAGCTGTTTCTCTGTCAATGGACTCCATGAGGTTTACTTCTAAAGCCAACAGTTATGAGGTGCTGAGATCTAGAGGAATCAACCCTTTCACTTGCAATGCGCCCCCTGCAACCATTGAGACACTTGCAACACAATGTCTAAATAAAGCCATAAAGGCTCGTCCATAACAACAAGACTCACCAGAAATATAACGCATCAAAATCTGCTCTAAACAGTCCGATGCAGCTACTAACAAATCGAATGGTCCCAAACTGACCTTGGGGGGTAAGTGATTGGACAGTAACGCATTTGTTCGCCGTAATATGAACTGCAATACACATCTCAACCTTTATGAGGCTTGTTGAGAAACTTACATGAACTCTGCATCTAAATGAAATGCTAAGTGACTTTTAGCAACTTCAGACCAAAGGACATCATGAAGTCTGACATGTTTTGACATTCACAATGATAGCATCTTTGCAGAAAGGATGAAGTACAGGGGTTTCACCTGGTTGACCTTCTCACTAAGCTCCCCGGATCGTTCTACACCTAAAGCTCTGGCGTCATCACTGGCATCAGGCTCACGCCCATGAATGATAGGAGTCTGGATATAAGACATGCAGCAGTCAGGCCTAGCACAGGAAGTAGGAACGGAATGCAATAATATAGTGGATTGAAATACTGGATCACAGTAGAAATGGAAGAATTGGTGTCTCCCACTAAAATTTCGCAAGATAGAACAAGCGCCCAACAAGAGTTTTTCTGCTCATTGGCCTTGCAAAATTACACAAACGATCTTTCAAAATCTCAGCAAGAGTACGTACTTCATAATGTCGACGGAAGGTTGATGCATCACCTAGGACTCCAGGGTTTGTGAAATTAACCATTGCATAGAACTCCTCCAAATCATTCTGGAATGCAGCCACAGGTTACAATGATTGGCTGTTTCTCTTATCGACAGTGACTCTTATCAATGGCCACAAGGCTACGGCAAACAACATCTTATGAGTACATTCTTATCCACAGTGAGGTGCCAAATAAGGTTTTAACTTACCACAAGACAGTTGCAGCACAGGTCATCAACTGATGACATGTCGAGATGTTCATTGCTTGGTTTGGAAACTTTATCTCATGTTTGAAATAGATAGAAGTCCATGTCATCAGGCACCAATGGTGTGCAATACAAACAATAGTAAAGTTGGTATAGAAGAAGACCTGCATAGGTGTGCCAGATAACAACACTCGCCGATAACAAGGAAGAGAAGCAAGGGCCTGCACGCAATTTACAAAATGCAAACATCAAAGAGACCGCTACCAACAGCAACCCCCACATTACAATCTCTACATTTGTATACTTCAACAAATTCATCAAGGCATGAAGCTTTCAGACCTGATTTGTGAGTGTCTTGTCATTTTTTAGCCTGTGGGCTTCATCACAGATAAGAAGATCACAGCTTCCTTCCTTTTGAAACCTTACTGCGTGCAATCTGAAGGTCTCGTATGAAAGAATGAGAACCTGACAGCACCCCTCATAAAGTGTATTGTTAGTCAGACAAGCAAGTAACCATCAACCTCAAAAAGATGTTGAGGTGCAACGACCTTTATTCTTTGATAATGTGGGTTAATTTAACCACCAGGTAGAAGAACAATTAGATAAGTGGAACCTATCTTGATGTTCAAAGTGCCAGTAGCAATCCTACAAATCTAAAGCAACACATTGGGCTCCAAATGGAAGGATTACCTGTAACAAATGTAGCAAGTGATCTATGGACAGATTACTGTTAGGAATTCACATTCCCCCAGTCATTTTTTATGACAGAGAGTACCTGATAAGAACTCTGTGGTGCAAGGAAGCTGGCAATGCCCTGCAAAACATCGGCACGGGTGGACTCGCACAGGGCTAGGATATTTATGGTTTTAGGGCTCAGCCACTTGGTTATTTCTGACTCCCAGTTACTGACGAGACTTGTTGGAGTGATTACAAGAACTCGTTTCGCCATGGGACATCCACCAAAGCCTTGACGCAAAAGAGTCCATAGAAGCGTAATAGACTGTAATGTTTTTCCCAATCTGAGCAGAAATACCAGAAATCACGTTTCTGTCAGGCCTAACATGAAAATACATTGGGATTAAAAAAATGCGGGAGGTTTGTCCGCTAGGCATGGTTGTAGGCATCTGCAAATACAAAGGAGGTCAGACTGTACCCCATGTCATCTGCCAGAATGCATCCGCCACTGTCTGTGATGCCATTCCTAGTACTCGCCAGGCCACGAAGCCCAGACACACATTCGAACATAAACTGTACACCTTCCCTGTACATGAAGACCAGAATACTGTTACTGCAATCCATATTCCATCTGCAAATGCTTCTTTCATAAAATCTCAGTAAATATTGTAAGCGGGCTTGTCCCGCTTGAAGGGGGATGAGAGAGTAACTCATTTGGAAGTGGGGAGAACAGAAATGAGAAGCCCAATTTCAATTCGCCCCTAATTAAATCCGGCTCGGCACCTCCAATTTGAAGGCTCTTAGAGGGCACCAGCTTCAATGTTCCTAAACGCCTCTCAGCGCCAAGTATCTGACACACTTGAGTCCAATCCTGGACATTCGTAGTTGGATCTGGGGAAGTGTACATCATTACTTCTCAAGGGAATAATTATTTTTTGCAGAAGAAAAGGAAGGTACACCAGACCAGCTTTCAGTATATTATAGCAGTGCAATGAGAACTGGGTACAATACCTTTGATGAGGCCGCAGAAAGCGCACAAGGTGTGGATCAACCACGATGGGACGTGCAATTTCAGACGCGGAATCCTCAACATCCTCCGGCTGCCATAGAACCAGAGGCTCAACTTCTGGAGGAAGCTCTTTGTCTGGTGCATCTTCTGGTATCTCGGATTGTGGCAGAGGTGCAGATGGCAAGTTCTCAAGCTGCGAGAAAGGCTGCCTTACAGAGCACCATGGGATGAATCTCTTGCGAGCTGAAAGACGGCGAAGGAGTTCAGCATTGGAGCCTGCGGGGCTGCTGGGGCACGGGGATTTGAACGGCCTTCTTATCACCGCTGCACCATCCGACACCGACAGTACTTTGGGAAGAAGAGCCTGTCTGCTCACCACCAAGTCCCCCCTGCAATGCATAAATGCGTCAGAAACACAATCCCACCACCTACACGCATTACCTAAATGCAAGCCCAAAGAATGTTCCTGCTTTGCTAACCGTAAAAGAGCCGCCACATTCTCGGCTTTCGTCTTGCCCTCTGCTGGAGATTCTTCCTCCAGATCTTCAGCAACATCAAAGGGTGTACGATTTCCTTGTTGGGCGACACTGGGGAGGGGCAGCATGATGGATGACTCAAGACATGGAAGTGACTCAGAGCGATTTTGTTGCACAGCAAGCAAGCAAGCACAGTCCAGCCCCTGCCTTGCACTGCCGCCAAAGTTTGAATCTCCAAAGCCACTTTGCTCCAACTGTGGTCATCACGCTCATCCCCAATTCCGAGGATGAGGATTGGGGATTCAAGTTTCTGTTTCAGTTTCCGTCCGTCTTAGAGCATCCCCACCGTACACTGAACCCAGCACGCCAACGGAATATCAGGGTAAGGCTGGCGGAAAACGTCCACACCCTTACACTGAACCCTATATCCCATGAAAAGCGGGCATTGAATATCGTTCCGTGCACTGAACCCGAGCGCCGTATCCAGGGCCCCGAATATTCCCCTGAATCCAAGTCAACGTGACCGTGCCCATGTCTAGCGCGTGCATGGCAGCGACCACGCCCCTTCCAGGCGCGCAGTGATAGCGTAGACAATTCGGGGGCAAGGGTGTGCGCGAGTCAGGGTTGCCTCGCCACAGAACCCAACAGGTGGGGCCCTAGATCGATTGGCGTTACAGGGACTCTTTCGGGCTCAAGGGTGGGGATGCTCTTAGGTCTTGCTCCGTTATGAGAGAATGGGGCCCTTTGCAATCTTGAGCGAGGCATGGCAGCTAACTGAGGGGGAACTAAGAAAGTCGGATGGACGAGTGCCATGATGTATTGTGAGGGCAGTCCATACTCTTCAACCTTTGCAGATAGACCACCAAGGTGCTGATTGTAAATGGAAGATAAGAGATGCACTGCACTTTGGTAGCATAAAATCTTTGTCTTTGAGAAAGGTCAATTGAAGACACTACATAAACTATACATTTCAAAACATGATAAAATGCTAGCAGGCCGGTTGGCCGGCCGTAGCTGTGGCGTCGCAAGGCAAGATGATGCCAAGCTCAAGGGGCATGTGAATATGTTGGCTGTTTGTCATATTGGACAAAGACAATGAAGAAACTCTTACAGGAATCACTACTCTCATTAAACTGGGCATAAAATTAAACATGATGCAAGGACAATTATCAAGACAACATGGTCAACCTAACAGCCTTTGACTGGTGGCTCCTGGAGTTGCCTTTCCCTCTATTGATCCCAAATTAAAAGCTGTGGGATGTGAGTGACCAACAATGTGCAAAACTGCAGAAGAAAATTGTGTCGGACTACCCAGAATTTTTTTGAAACTATTGACACAAACAAGCCGGCCACGAATTCGAGGACCACAGCAAGCTCCAGCGCCTTTTTCCTATTTTGTTCGTGCACAGTCTCCCAACTTACCGACCACAAGATCCACTGGACATTTCAAGAATGACAATCTCTGTCCCATTTTTTTCCCACGGAAGATGCTCATCAACACTTACCATTTACCACAAAGCCAAGTCTTAGCAAATCCGCAACAAAACAAGGTATAAGAGCCTGACAGGAAATTATGCAGGCACTTGGACAACAGTCAACAAGAGAGGGTGACCTAACCCAGCACCAGTTACATCACTGGTGGCTGCATCAGTGAAGCTGCTGGTCTGCTTGATCATGTCAGCTGATGACAGTCCCCCACTCGCAAAGGTGGGTGTCGTAGTTTTGGAGAGCTCTGGAGACACAGTTGGCAGCTTACTCGCAGGGCTTGGCTGAAGTTCCAACAGTGTCCAACTTATCCTGTATCTGGAGAGATCATAGACCCCTGGTGCAAAAAATGCAACACGGATGGGAATCTTCACTGAGGTACCAGCAGCCAATGGATGAAGGGTGGTGGAGCGCAGGTTGCACCACAGAAAGGGCTCACATGCTGCCCTGCTCACCATCTGCTCCTGTTCCTGTACAATGGGAGTACTAGTCTTCCCCACAGAGACAGGCTGTGCAGAGTCACCAGGTGCAGACAAGGCTCCCAGTGCAGACCATCCTGCCAGCTTATCTGGAGCAGATATGACTGCAGTTGAGTCCAAAGTCTCCACTTGGAGAGACAAAGTAAAAGCGGAGCAATTCCGTATAGTGAGGCCTACAGACACCTCACAAAAGGGCTGATTGAAGAAATTGTGAGCAACACACTTGGGTCCTTCCATGACCCAGACCAATGGTTGAACACACTGCACACTGCCACGTTCCACACAACATTAGTGAAACACAATAACAAGGTCCCTGTCTTGAATATACAATGAGAACTACTACAGTAATTGATCATAAAACCTTAGATCTGATGTTCTGGTTCCAAATGCTAGAAACTGAGTGAAAGATCAGAGGAGAAAGCCATTGTCTTGGTTAGGTTTACTCCTACCTAACGTGCAGATCCTGCTGTGTGCTACAGACACCACAAACAAAATACATTGGCACCCAGGGCCATGTGGTCCAACAGAAAGGGTTTTTGCACCAACATTTTGACTAAGTCCGCTACTTGTGGGGACAAATAAGGGCAACAGACCTGCAATGGCAGACGTGATGGGCTCCAATCCGAAGGCTATCCTGCACTGCTGCCTTGGCCATACCCATGTCCTCCTGCTGCTCAGATATCAACACCACATCCACTGTCCCGGCATCTGGTATGTTTGTCATGACTGTCATAGCTCTGCCCACTTCCTTCTGTGCATGCCTCACATCCACAAAAACCTTTCATAAATAATGTCCAAGGTTACAAACTATTAACAGAATTGAACCGCAGGACAGTCATGAGTCTTTTGCTCTTACCTCATTGTGGGGTTTTCCCTCCTCTCTTCTTTGTACTCTCTTGTTCTTGTGCAATAAAACATTAAAGGGATTTCATCTTCATACACCAACCTTCGGTTGAAGAAAGAAAGGAAGAGGGGGACGACGCTGATGCAACTTTTCGCGCACAAGGAAGTGGAAGAGAGGACCCGATGAAATGTCAATGACTGGCTCCCTGCTGCTGGGAGGCCCCAATCCTATATTGCTGGTTACCTCCTCAGCTCCTGCCTTGCCCTTGTTTTGAGCCCCCTACAGAATCCATCATCAGATCAACTGTGTTGGGACCCTACAAATGATGGCAGGCCTCATACGACTGATCCACTTCTTGGTACTGACATACCATGCACTGACCCACAACACATTGTGCAACAGGGTACACGCATGATCAACATCAAAGACTTCAGCAACAAAGAGATCCAACTTTGGAATGAGTCAAGACTGCTTACTAGGAGTTTGAAAAAGAGAGATAAGGTCTGACTGGCAGGCAAGAGCTGTGAGGGACACACAGATGCAGAGAGGAAGGCCGCCCTGACATGTTCCGTGTCAGTGCCACTTGCACCCTCCTGCTCTACCACAGGTGGCAATAGGGGGGCCAACCACCACCGGTCCCCTGCACAAGACACTTGGCGCAGCCAGAAGCTCTCTGATGAGTGTTGGTTCTCCACGTCCAAGCGCAACAAAAACTGTTGGAGATGCAAAGGAGATGGAGATATTTGGACAGACACATGCAATGATGGAACCACCTGCATCCCAGAGTTTGCTGTAGTTTAGCAACATGTGGATGAACACCAAATTTTAGGTTAGCAGAGAGGTCAAGTAGTGGTTAATCCAAACCACTCAATGCTCATTTGCTGCTTGATCCTCACAATATCTTTGTCAGAATCCTGGAGTATCTCTGGGCTCCAGGAGGAAAAAATTGGACCTACTTTGTCCCCATGGCATCAATCTGGGAAAAGGAAAACTCTGATGTCATGCACACTCACCCTCCCAAATTCACTGCTTTAGGTGAAATGCTCTTAGGAAGCCTTTGTGGCAATGTCTGTCAAGCTACATTGAGAGTTATGAATAAAATTTGAGTCAATCAGAAGTCATGTACTGAAACTGAATATGAGTGCCAGTTTTGAAATGATCATAAAATCCTCCACCAAATCAGTTGAAGTTTTATTCCCTGAAATGAGTAGTAATTTACAGTGGGCATACATACTTGGATGGTATGTGTCATTCGCACTGTCCGATACTTGAGACCAGTGGCACAGTCTGATTCATAGTATATAACAGTATTTATGAAGGTGGTGCCCGCCTGCCTTGCATGTAGCCATAATGGCCACAGCAATGTTGATCCTCCCTCCAATACTGTGTCCTGTGCCACCACCATAGCATGTCTACATCACCATCTCCCACTTAAGTCCATCCGCCATAGTCTTTTCTTTCTCAAATTTACTTAAGAGTACAACCACAAGCAATTCCCCTCTATTTCTATCATTGGCAATAGGCCAGCAGCTCAGCAGATGAAACAGATGAACAGGAAACAGCAATGTTAACAGATGGTTGTTCACCCCATGGGGAACTTGGATGAAGCACACAGTCAAAGGGTGATGAACACTTTGTAAGTAGCACCCATCCGATACAACCAGACAGAGAAATGAAGCAGCACACCTCAGGGAAACAGAAGATGAAGCCATCAGAGCTGGAATCCCCCTCAGCACTCCCTGTATCCTGCATCGTGTGCTTGCCCTCCAGTCCTGCTTGAGCTTCTAGGCAGCTAGGAAATTCCATGTCTAGATCCCCTGATTCTCCAACGAGCAGAAAGGTAGGATGGCTTGTCTTCAGTTTTAATATCTGTAAAGCACAAAATGTAACAGTCACAGAGTACGAACATCACTTACCAACGTCTCTTCTGCTTGCACGTGTAACGCATGTAGGCCTAACCTGAATATCCAGAATAGCTGCACAGTCTTAAGGTTACTGAACGCATGGGCAGGTCAGGCATGCCAATATTGGGGCTGGTCTGGTAGAAACCCAAGTAGCATTCCTCCTGAGAGCAATGCAGACCCACTTAAACTTAAAACCTTCAAACCTCCAGCATTCACTCTCCCGTTATACCATTCATTTTCACAACTTCAACAATCCAAGACTTGCTTTGTAAGTTTCCCCATGCAGAAAACCAAGTCATGGGCAACATCTGTGCATCGGATCATCAACCAATATTAGGACAAGCAATCTAAGAGATTCTAACTCAATTAGTCTACATGTGCTTACGACCGTCCTTCCAAGTGGGCTGCAACTAGAGCCCAGAAAGCAGTATGAGAATACAAGAGGAAGACGCATGGACTTTGCCTTTAAAGAGGCAGATGAAGGATTTGAGAGCTCCAGCACAAGGCGATTAAGTTCCCCAGTATTGACTCTCCCTGGTAGCTCATGCAATGACACCTCCAATCTTGGCATGTGCTGCCACCCTCCATCAGAACAACACTTCTCAAACACAACAACATATATGCATGCAAAACATTGTACATATGAGTGGGAGAAATTTGAAGCAGATGAAGCACCAGGTAGAAGATATGAAATGCATGGTTAGATCAAGGCCGTTGCAAATGAGGAATACATGCTACACAAGGTATTATTAGCAAAAGCACACCTTGAGGACGCTAAACTTCAGGCGCTGCTGAGGTGGTGGGTCATCTCGGTTTCCGCTCTTAGACTTCTTACTGCGGGGTCCTAGAACTGCAAACTCACGACGTCCCGCTGCTACACCCGACAAAATCCACTTCACGCCCACCACCTTAAGCACCCCCTCCTTCATGGGTTTCACCTTCATGCGAACCTACCACTCACAAGGTCAACTGAACAACATCAAGTTTGTGTATCCACCTTGATCAAAAGAAGAGAAACATCGGCAAGTTTAACTTCACCAAGCTTTAGCTATGTGTGACTTCCCATGAATGACACCTGCAGATCATCTAGACGCCTTCGCACAATCAGGGGAGCATAAGAAGAAAGGTGCCCTCATTCGCTGTTTAAGCTTGAGATCTATCTATCAACGTCATATTAATGTCATATCCACCTCATAAACATAGCACACATCACAGCTCACATATGAAAACTCAATATTACAGATCGACACATTGCCAGACTTACCACAACTTTCTCCCCTGCTTGCAGTGAGAAAGCCTCCTCAGGAAGAGATAGTGGTGAAGTTGATGCGAAGACAGTCTCCTCTGTTGACAACTGGCCATCCACATCATTGGATGGCCTCTGACAAAGTTCCTCTCTGTATGCAACAGTTATTCCACAATGCTTAGTTGGTAACATACAGGAGAAATGGTCTTTGGAGGCGTTCTCCTAATTAGACTACACACACATGAATGTTGTTGACTTTATGCCACCCTCACTTTACGCTCATATCCGAGGCTCCTCCGAATACTAATAGAGAACCAGGGTTGCCCTGCCTGGTTCATATTGTTGCGACCTTGCTAAAGAGGGAGGAAGAGGTGGAGAAAGCATGTCGCAATTGCTGCAGATTGAGCAACGCTTGTCATACAACAGGTCAACAATGATGCTTGGAGCAGAGTATGGTTTCCAGGTCCTCAAATCTACCTTGCCATATGAAAGCAAATCATTCAAAGATAAACATAAACACCTATCCAAAATCCAGTCCATTACTTCCTATCTTAGAGGCTGGAAATAGAAATTACATGATAAGCACAGGCCATCTCAGGAAGCAAATTTCAAAACCTTCTACAACATCCATACTTAAGACACTGGATTTCTTGTCAAGCTTTGACCAATCTGCAATTTTAAGAAACCTTACAAAGGTCGTAAAATTCCAAGAACCGTCTTACCCTGTCTGGGAGGTGCTAAGACCCTTCATGGCATCATCAGCTTCCTCAACAGCGACTGTCACCCCTGCAATCATCTTCCGCTCATCAATACTTCAATAGAATGTAAGCAGAATATGCTGCGTGCGGTGCATATTGTTGAGTGCGTGAGTAGCTAACCCAAATTGACAGTTAGCATGTTCAAATCCAGACCACAAATTGATGAGTCAAGGTCAATAAAATGGTACCCTTGGGCGAAAAAACCAGATTACAAGCCTCAAAAGTAACCAAGCATATGATCAAGAGCAAGGAAACACAGACCCTCAGATTTGCTTTGCCAGCCTTCCAACCTTCCATGTGCAGGATTATACACCCTCATGAAGGAGACTAACACCAGGATCTTTTCTCCATTCAAGTCTGTCAAAGACATGACCTTGACAATTTGGGTGGGGGGGAGGGGTATTCACTAGACCACAAAGCTATCACCAGTGTTATCATAGCGGTTTAAGAAAGAGAGTCTCTGGCTGAAACCCTTGAGTAATTAGGGTTCTTGGCAGGAACTAAAATCTCATATAGGCAGTGCCAATCAAAATCTGCTATGTTGTGTTCCAACCAGAGAAAACTCAAACCACGAGTAAAATCAAGGCATTAGACAAAATTGCATTCAAAACATAGATATAATACCTACCAGCCCTATCGGAGGAGGCCTCTGCAAACTCGCAGACAAGAGAAACAGAAGAGACATCAATTGGTATCTGAAGAGGGTTGCTGAACTCCACATCCACCCCAATCTCCTCTGCCAAGTCATGCGCAGATGCACAATGCCCCACCTGTGAGTCCAAGTGGCTCACAAATACATTTAAAAGAAGACATTCACTGACAGCATTGTTATAAAGTACTGTATGCCATTGAGGGCCTTTCAATCTTCAGTCAAGCTACTAAAATGTTGCCTACCCTTTCTTTACTATAATTTGATTATGCATCTTAGCCACCAAACTTTCAGCCAATGTTATGTGAAAGGGCCTTGCACAAGAAATCCAGGAATGCCTGATGAAGTGGATGCCAACCACGCCACAGGGTTAGACAATTTGTGTAAGTTGAAATAAACTTAAACTATCACAACCAAACTACTCTCAAGAAAGTGGTGGAAAGGCTCACCACCAGCAACACAAATATTGAAGTCTTTGGCTTGTCCCACCAACTTGGAGGGGGCATCCAACCAGGTTTGCAGTGTGACAGCCACTGCTGGTGTCAGCCCCTCCTCCACTGTCCTCCATACCTCCTCTGCCACTGCAGCCTGCATTCATCCTCAGAAACCCTTCAAGTTCCTGGACTTTAGCAACATGCTTCTTAGGATGGACATGGACAGTTGCGTGGCTATCACAAGAGAAATCTCTGGACTGGGATCATGATACACCAATCAAACAACTAGACAGGACATTATCTCCTACCAGCAGAACTGTCCATGCGAAGACCAATGAACATTGCAAAAACATTGCAGCAATTGTTTTACAGGCAGTATCACCACACCATGAGCTGTTGACAGCCATTCCCCACTTCCTATTTACAGACAAAGGGTTCCTCAACAGCTCGGCAACCAGGAAGCACTGATCAATTTTCAATAAGATATTTAGCATCTGTATATATGGCCTCACAAGCCTGTTACATTATACGACAGAAGACTGACAAAATAATGAACAGACAGAATAATGGACTTAAGAATCATTAGGCTGACAGACAACCCAACAACAAAGAAAGGACAACTACCAGCATCCTGACGTAGGATGTTCACACAGAATTGAATGCATGCAGTTGAAGGATCCAGCAACGTCCACAGGGCAAGGTGAAAGAGTTATCAAAGCGGTGATGCCAACAAAAGAGGGACATGGTGAGACTCACTGCAGCAGAAGAAGCATATGTACGATGGTCCTCAAAGTGCACTTGAACATGCTCCACGTTGATGGCTGGTAGAGCCAGCTCCAAAACCTGCTGTGTTCCTACCGTATTCTACAACAACCCACCCACACAGCTTGGATTCAATGTGTGATAGCAATCTCCACTATTCATACAACAAGTGCATGAATAGTGGTCATGAGTATGTGCTCAGACTACGGTAGGCAACGACCACAAGAAGACAAGTGAGTTAGAGGCAAGCAAACGTGATTACAATTATTTCATGGTTAGAGTGATAGCCCAGTTTACAAACTTCCTGACTAATTTTAGCAACTAGTTTCTCCATGGACTTACAACAAGTGCATGAATAGTGGTCATGAGTATGTGCTCAGACTACGGTAGGCAACAACCACAAGAAGACAAGTGAGTTAGCGGCAAGCAAACGTGATTATATTTATTTCATGGTTAGAGTGATAGCCCACTTTACAAACTTCGTGACTAATTTTAGCAACTAGTTTCCAGAAAGGTTGACCCAACAAATAATGATACAGAAATTGCTTGGGGAAACAATCAAGTTGGGCACTCATATTAAGTTCCACATTTAGCTTTACCTGAATAACATACAGGAACTCTCTCAAAAAGGTTGCTTGATTCGTGGGTGATTGATGACTGCCAGCAATCAACTTCATTAAGTGCTCGATTGCAAGATCAAGGCTTCCCAAATATGCTGAGAGCCTGCACCAGTGCACTTGATATCAGGCCCTACCATTGCCATCATGCAAGAATAATTCCCATCTAGGGGCTGACGCCGGTAGTATGATTTACCTTGGAATAAACAGATACTGGTACAAAGTGGAATAGAAAGCAGACATCACAGATCGGAGAGATGGAGGTGATCTCATTGCCTGCCAAGATGGAAATGGACATGATCGCTGATGTACGTCCAACCCTGATGTTCATAAATGCTCAGCACACTCCTATAAACCCGCATGGCATGCTTCTGCTGTGTGTCACCCACCCTTACGTACTCTTAGCTCCGTAAACTGAACTACATTGCTCCCAATAAAAAGCTGAGCAACACAAAAACCCAAGGTTTCGTGATGACGCTAGTGAAGAGATTTCAGATGCACAAAGGACAGACACCACATTTTCTGATCAACAGAGACCAAGGCTTTGCTACAAAAGCAGTAAGAAGTAAAGGTTCAATAAAACAGGATTTGCCTGAATCTTTCTTCAGACTGACCTATTTTAATTAGCACTGTGTACAGTTGTGCTTTAACTTGACTCAGAAAACCAAGGAGAGGTGTACCTGAGAGCAGACACTGTACCGGTTGCCAGCAAGCACCTGATGGAAGCCAAACTTGCGCAACATGGATGGAGATGCACGTAGGTAGCAGTAGGCGGCTTGCTCAAGTAGCACTCCTGCCCGCAAACTCACCTCCTGTAGGTTTCCTCTCAAAATGCCACTCTGGCAATCAGATCTTCATGAGATAAACTGAAACTTGACCAGATCATCCTAAAGTTACACATGACATATAACTACATTGTCCCTTATGCATTGGATTTACTAAATCTGACCTCCAGCTATCCCACTTGTAAACAAGTTCAGTAAGCATATAGTAACTCACCTCAACAGAAGCCCGGAAAAGAACACCTGCAGCTTCTCGAAACTGACCCCTTGCTTTATGCATCTCTGCTAGCCACAATGTTGTCCGCGTTGCATATTTAGCAGTTAAGCCTCCACATTTCTGAAAAAATCCACATAATGAAATTTAACATGCTACAGGCAAAGAACAATATGAACCTGCTACATCCTGACCAGTGTAGTCTGCCTCAAAAACAGCTTTAAAGATACAGAGACTCCTCTAGACTGCAGCATCAACAAACAAGTAATATTAGAGTAGAGCTTCTCAGCAAAGTGAAGAGGCTGTGAGTTCTCCTCAGGTGCCACTTGGACTGCCTTACTGGCAGGAATCCCTGTCCCAAGCACGTGTCTCTTCATCAAGATCATATGGCTTTCCCCTAAATCACGTTGCACCCGGATTGGCATATATGACCTGCCCAACAGTCTAGCATGCCCTGCGACCCCACCTACAAAGCAAAGTCTGCCATACTATCAGCCATTCCAGAGTAACTGCAAAAAGCTTCAGCTCCCATTCATCCCAGCAGGGGCAATGGTACTGTGTGAAGGCCTTGGAACCCAGAACGAGAAGTGATACATCTCTCCAAGATGTTGCCACAAACCTTCCACATCTGGTGACTAATGGCATGATAGCAACTGGAAAGAAGCGAAGTCAGCAAACTTTAGTAACCCACCTGATAGGAGTTGTAAGCAGTATCCATACACAATTCCGCCTCTCTTCGAGACTGGTCCAGCATAAATAAGCACAGCCCTATCATTTCCTGCCAAAGTCAAACCAGATAGCTTAGTGGACGCCACATAGTGTTTTTGGAGTTCTACCATAGAAGTTGATAATCTATTGCTGAACAGAACAACCCTAAATAATCATCCCTTCACTAAAAAATTTACGTGTCAGCAGCTCATGGGACAAAATTGCACTGGTGCTCAAGACCAGTATTCAAGCCAGGTTCAATGTGTGTCTACAGCATTAAACCGAGTACTCGTCATGCTCCTGTTGCTAGTGAACTAAAGCAAAATGTTGCACTCAACGAAGCTAGGTCTGGGGCCTTCTCTGTGTAGCTACGACATCAAGCACCACAGGTTTCTAGTTGCTATATGATTGTACTTGCAGGTCTGCAATAAGTGAGTGTCTCTCTCATGTGTTAAGCTGCAGTAGTGATACATTGGGCATTTTGTTGTGGACTGTACGGAGAGTATGGAGGACCATCGCCCAAGAGATCCCAGCATAGACCATCCTGCACGGATTTGCAGGTGGGATGAGTTGTGGCAATGAGAGGAAACTCGTTCCAATGCACTGGACCAACGGAAATCACGTTGTCCTTGCAATATGTGCCATGGGGGAGTGAAGAGATTGAGGCCTATGATCCAACGCCATCTCATTCTGCATGGAAGAGATCCCAATTTGTGAATATCTCACCCAAAGCGATAATCCAGACTCCTCCGATGAGGAATGGAATGCAGCGTTTTTGGGTATGAATTGGAACAGAAGGGGATTGTTCAACTGTTACACACACATTCACACTGACCTGGACCCCAGCGTAGCGCTTCCACGCCTTATCAGTCTTGTAATCACTGGAAAGCAAGCGATAATGGGACAGGGCCAGGTCATAATCCCGAAGCATGAATGCATAGTCGGCGAGTACCCTGATTTGAGACTCCATACTGCTGAATGTGTACCTGTAACCATATCACACCAAACATTCAAATGACTCGTACTATCATTTAATTTGAACCTTAGTCTTATCTGCTTTGACATTCTGGCCCTTTATCAAAACTCAATCAAAGCCTAGCAATGCATTAACATGACCTTCCTGCAGATTATTAATTACATTGGGCCACTCTGAACATCTGGGGTATCATCTTTGCCCTTGCGCCACCACAAGTTCTTGAGTTGATTCTTGAGTCCCTTCCTGGTTGCTGACACCTGCCAAACCATCCACCTGCCATCAGACCTCGCATATGCCCTAGGTACGGGTTCTCTCAAATTGTGAAATGGAGCCAAGACTACCTAGATGTTTGGTGGTTTGATCTGATGACTGTAGGAAACAAAGGTACAATACTCAACCTTGCAAACATCAAAGGCAGTTCAAACCAGTGTTGTTCTGGTATTGGACATACCAGTCGAGGTACTGGTATCACGCTTCAACTTACAATTTTGTGATACCAGCTGGTATGAGTACTGAAATTTTTCAAATTTACGCGTACCGCATCTGGTATGAATAATGCAGTAGCGTTTGTTCAAGACCTGATATGAACTCCATCATGCGAGAAGTTTAGTACCAGACGGTTCATTATCCAGATCTGGTATTAGCTTTAAAACTCAATACAGCTCAAAAAAATTGCATCAATTAGTATAATGAGATGTTTAGGGAATGTAAGTGAACCCACACATAAAATTCAGTGTGCAGAGCTGAATGCAAGTAAATGAACAATGTCCTCATAATCAAACAGGCTCCTCATGAATTGTCAGCTTCACTAACAAAACCACTGTCCGGCCATTTCAATTCTTAAAATATAGTTGAAACGACCTACTCTCCATTGCTTCTCCAATATTTCCACTTCAAAAATCTATCCTAACCACGATTCATACCAGTCCCTAAACCCAAAATGCACACACGTCCTGGTCATAACACTGGTAGGCGCCACACATTACCTCTTTGGTAGGGGCTGGGGCACTTCTGTTACCAAAGTTACCAGACCTTTGGACAGTCCTTGAGGTCAACCAGCCAAAGAAAATCCACCAGCCAGAAGCCCAAGTGACAACATAAACTTCATGCATGATGTAAGAGGCTGTCTAGAAGAGTTACAGTCAGTCACCTGCTGATTCAGCATGCGAATCTTCTGCTCCATGTGTGGAATGAGATGTTTCAGACTCAAATCTAACACAAAATCGCTAATCTGCACAGCATTAAACATACATATACATAAAATGGCCCTCCCACCTTCAACAACAAAACCGTGCTTGCAACCAAGACAGCAGTTGCAGTGTGTGGTTGCAGGAGACTTCGAAGTGAGTTCCCAGTCTTTACTCTCTTAAGGCTGTTGCTCCTATGAAGAGGAGTGCCCCAAACCTTATCTACCAATCAAGCACTTGATACCAAGTGGTCCAGGATGACCTTCATAGCAAAAAGGTCAACAGAGTCTCATACATGTGGGCGCTTGCAATGAAACAAAAATAACATACTGAGTATCACAAAACTACCTCTTCCATATCAGTCTTCTCGATAAAATAGCCAGGCCTTGGCTTTGAGACTGGTGTGTCATCCACCTGCAAAATGGGGACAACATCAACTACAACAGTACGAGATTTTCCAGTATACCACCTCCCCATAACAGTCTCAGCTTCTGATGGCATCAGGAACTAATGCATCAACCTGTGCAGTCAAACACTTGGCTGCAGACATGCCTTGTGAGTGACTCCATGGAAGACCCGTTGACACTATGAAAAACCTTATGTACTCGAGGCCAACACCTACATGGGATGCCACTGCATACCGGACTACTTGTCTCCTGAGAAGTGGGAAGCATTGGCAGTAACATGTGGGGAGTCCAAATATCTTCACATGCAGAAGCTGCAGCTGGTGTACCAGAGTTAATGGGCAGCAGACCACAATTGTTCACCCCAAGGGTTCCCCGCATATCAAACAGTATTTCATTACACCTGCACCAAGTACCATCTCATCTCTTAAAATGAGACTTAGAAAGTCACGTCTCTGATTTTGCCACAGTTGAATAAAAACTCCCATATGTTTCAAAATCCCCTGCAAATTGAAACATGTAACATACTCAATTTCTGACAGTAAAAGAGCCAGAACATACAGGCTAAAAATCCTCCTGCAAGCCTGCTGCCCAAACTCTTGGTCTACTGTACAGTCTTATACAAGCATACAACAGCCTACTTGTCTTGGAGCATGCTAACATGATACCTGCCCAGTAGCTCTTGAGCCAGTGACTCCCCTCAGCCAAAAGCTAAGAGCAACTCATTTAGTAAGCATGTCTAGAAAGGGAAAGACGACTTGATGTCTCTAACCGGTCCAAGGGGCCATCCTGTACATCATGCAGGAGTACAAAGTGCTTGAGAAGCTTAGGGTCCATGGCACCCTCATTCAGCAGAGCAGGCAGTTGATCACTACTGAAGAGATCCACAAATTTGGTCAATGGGCTCTCATCCTTCGACGACACAACCAGCAAACCTGCCAATTTGCAACTTTTCCATCAGCACCAGATCCATAACCCCCACTGGAACAAAGATACTGTAGACAACCCGTTTGCAGAGCAGACAGTTCTAAGAATATTGAGGGGAAGGCAGCTCACCAAACTCTAGAAAGGGGGATTCCCCACTACTGTACTGTACTTTGCGTTAGAGTACTGGTGGCTACTACACTACCAGCAGGTCCCTGGTAGTGAACCTTCCAGGGATCTATAACAGACACCTAGAGTTGTGATGCAGTACCAACATGAAAACAAGGACAGATTAAACTCACACGCAACAGGATGGTCAAGTGCTTCATGTTCCGAAAAAGCCAAAGTGCGCATAAACTCTCGACTGTATCTTTGAAACCACGATCCCTGCGTCTCAAACTCTGCCACTGGCATACACAGCACAAACGATAGACCTAAAGCTTACTAAGTCGGAACAAGCTTGATGGTGTTCCCCTTAAAACAACTGCTCTGTCCTTCTTTCCATCGGTCTGTCTTTGTCTGCCCTTGAACACGGTGTCTGGTACAGTTGTCAAAATTTGCAAGCAAGATAGGCAAGAGGTCCAGTATTAAATCACACTCATGCTTTCTTGTGTCTGTCAATGACATCGTGCACATTAACCCTTGATTACCTGTCATCAGACAGTGCTTCTGTACAGTCCAACATTCTCTGGTGACCTGGAACCTGGCAGGGACTTAGGGTCACCATAGTGGCACAGAGTAGTCAAAACTCTCTTCTCTCTCTGCTTGCTCTTGTAGCAGCTTACCTGCATGAGACACTTTGCTTCATGCAACATTTGGGGTTCAATTTGTTGCCTGGTTTCAGTGGTTTGTCAGTCTGGTTCTCCTGGATCCAAAGGGCCTACCTCAGACGTTCTTTTTTTCTTTCGTTTGTCTGTCTCTGTTTCTCTTTGATTTCCCTGCCCATTAGGTAGCCTACTAAATGGGTGAACTTGGCATGGGATACGTCTCTGTGACCAAATGCTGGGTTTGACCTGAAGCAGTTTGCTTCAGGTAGGGGAGTGCATTGGATTAAGTTGGAGAGAAGGGATCTCTCCTTTAGAATATGCCTACATGATCAGTGATGATCTCTGAAGTGGATCCCTACTGCTTGGGGGCAGGACCTCTGCCCGAAGTGGGCGGTTGCATTCTCTGGCTTGCATACTCGACACTTGGGCTAGGAAAAGCCCTTGTGTTTAAATCTCTTACCTGCTATAACTATATCTCATTTTCCAGATAGTGATTGTAGTCCCCAGGTTGATTCCTGGGAGCTGCTTATGCCAAAACTACAGCTTCATGTGTAGTTTTTGGGGTGAATCCAAGGATGGACATCGTGTCCTTGAAAACTACTTGCTCAAGTTTAGGCTTGGATTGTCTGGCTGATGGCACCATCTCAAGACTTGGAAACTTGGTAGAAGGCGACTATGTCTAAGAATGCTACATTGACAGGTACTACTCCGGGTCAACCTCTTCCAGGGCTTCAAACAAGTTGGAAACCTTCAGTTTAGACTCCCCATCCTTGACTGTTTTCCCTGAACCCCTCATTGAATCACAAATGTCTAAGGTAGCTCTCCAAGCAGTCGAGGGTTGAACTTCTCTGAGCTTAATTGGTTATGGGACTCGACTACCAGGGATGAAAGAACCTAGTGGTAAGCCAAGCCCAAAGGTCTATGCAAAAAGACCATCTCAGTCAGACCTGCCTATGCATGCAGTGGCCAATCAAGTTGTGAACGAGGTATATGGCATGCTCAATGGCATGCCAATCCTCAAAGTTTACACGAGGCAATCAAAGCCTGCGTGAAGCTGACTCACCAATGCAGAATTGCAGGATGTCTAGGAGCATTGAAAAGCAACCTAGATAACATTTGAAAAAGGCTGGCTTGCAGCTGGCCACCTTTAACTTCTGTGGGCTGACAAACCGAAGGAAATAAATTGAAGTGGGACAAGTACTTCGAGCTAATGGCATTCACATTTGTGCTGGGAAAGGAGATATGGGAAACTAAGGACCAGATGGTTGGGGATGTCGTTGGCTATGAGTGGTATGGTAAGATGTGTGCCATCAAGATGGCTTCTGGAAAGCGTGGTAAAAAGGAGTGGGATTCTTTGTCCATGATTTCCTGTGTGACAATTGTGAAGTCATCAACAGGGAACTTCAGTACGAACACAGTATTTGGCTGAGAAAGAAACTGAACGGAGGTATGAGGGCTAAGGACCTCTTTGTGGGATGTGTATACATGCCTACAGAGGAAGCCCTTGGTGTGGGTGTGACCTGGCTGAGGACCTTCAGGATGATCTGAAGGGCCTACCTACCCTCGGCACTAGACTGAAATTTACACTCAGGGCGGGAGTCTACCTTTGAACATAAACGGATGAGAGAGGAGAGGGAGACTGTCAATGCCCGACGTGTCTGATACAATGTCGGGGTATTCTCATCAGAAAGCGACCCTCTTCAGGACCATCAAGGACATAGTCCCTGCACCAACATTCAAAATCTCAATCCTCCCTCCACCAACGTTCAAAATCTCAAGGCTGAGCCTAAAGCCCTGGCCCTCTTGGAGTCTAACTGCTGCGCAGCTCAGAAGATTGATGCTTGTGCGAAGGGATTTCTAGAGGAAATCTGGAAAGGCCAAACCAATTGCTTATACCAAGTCCCACGAGCCTCTCACAAAGGTAGTGTCTGTTCCCTCTTATTCCGCCCAGACTGGGTACAGCGTCTATGGCCACAAGGCTACGACAAACAACATCTCACGAGTAGAGTCTCTTTCTCTTTGACATTCGCTGTATGTTGATGTTCTAGTTTGCCCCTGTGGATGCTATGAAGTCTCTCTCCCATACAATCCATGAAGCAGATCTTAGTAATACCACACAAGAGATTTTACACAAAAGACTCTCCTCAGCTAATCCAAACGATGGGATTCCCTCAGCACCTACTATACTCTCACATTGAGCTGTAAATTGAATTTCAAACAAAGAGTAGGCTGCCTTGCTCTGGATAGTAAGTTTACCCGGTTGGGGAAAGAGAATCCATGATCCATATGACGATAAGGACGGTGTAGATGATGAGGATGGTATAAGCATTCAGTGCTACATATTTGACCATCCTGCTAGCAGGATACCTTGGACAGACAGACATCGACACAGTTCAGGTTGAGTTTGATATACTCTGGTGGGCTGAAACCCCACAACCAGTTCCAGGAGTGTTACGACCTCGGGGTGAATACAACTTCATAATTTGGTTCACAGCCAATGGTTGGTGAGTAGATTTCTCTACAGACACATTAACTATGTAAAAGACATGAGCATGTTAATTGATAGCAAATGGAGGGAAATATTAAACTTGAAGACACAAAAGAGCAGCCTCCTGAGGCATATACCAGGTACACACCCACACTTCGGCACACCCAAAAAGGAAAGATTGTACATCAGAACACAACAAGGAAACTGCTCGTGAATGAAAGAGGTACACAGAAAATATGTTGAGACATACTCTGTCTAACAACCTCCATACTCTGGGGGTCACCTTGCAGAGCAGCAGCTGCATCATCACTTGCAGTGCTCACAACCTCCACCAGATAGTCCTCGGCTGTCTGGTTGCACAGACAACACATATGCGTCACTCGTACACCCACTGAACTGCCAGTCAATTTTCAGCATCAGAACAAATAGTGTTCCCTTCATGCACTATCCCATTGCACCCATCCAACCTAAAAGATCAAATGGCCCACCTCACACTCTTGCTTGAAACTTCGAACATCATCATGGCAGAGCAAGCCAATTAGCTTTTACAAGACATGAAAGGCAGCCAGTCCATTGGACCAGAAAAGAAAAGCAGCAGCACCACAAAGAGCTTCATGTAAATTTTAGAAGTGGATGGCATTTTGTCGAAGCTAAAAGTCAAGCTCGCACTAAAGCTGACCTCTTGATGCATGCCCTCTGCATCCCCAACTTGAAACCAGAAGCCACTTTCACTTCAAACAAGGATGACTTACCTCAGAGCGTGGTTGGCAAATATCAGTAGCATAAAACAGGCGCAGCTCAAAGTCCTGCAGTCTGTAGGGCTGATCACTTGCTGTGCGGACAGGAACTGCATCATTCATAACCATCTCTCCTTCAAAATTCCTTACCATTTCCACATGGCTAGCAACATGTAACTCCATGGCATTGATATTCCTCATTTTACTCTGAAAGTGTGAAACCCGTAACAAACCAAGCTTGCAACCATTGCAAGCACCTACAAACATCTCAGAGAGTTCCAGGTGCAAGTGTTCCATGGAAAACAATGTGGCATTTCTGTATGATCCTATAGGGAACCTCACTTCAGCTAAAACCCTGCAAAAGTACCCAGGTCTCAGTCATTCTTTGAAGGAATCTGTAACCACCTGACCAGCATGTGCCTGTGGGATATTCCGCAGCTTCTATTAATTAAAGTGTTACAGCTCTATGCAACACATATTTGCTCTCTTACTTTTGGTTGGCATGCTACTGCTGCTACTTGGGCTATTGTCAAAGTCACACCTCATGGATTCTTCTTTGGACTTGTACAATTTTCTCACCAATAGGAATAAACACAATTACTCATCTCAGTCCTCAAATATTAGGCCCCTGATATGGACTAAACATGGATATCACACCAATGCCCATCATATGGTACTTGTGAGCTCCTCAGAGAGGAAAATACTAACCGAGTAGCCGTAATATTTGAAGATACCTCATAGAAAAGTGGGAAAAGCAAAAAAAAACACCAATTGATGGTATGTGCTGCCAGCCCACTTATGTCTGTTTATCTAGCTACAACGTGCAGAACAGAGTTCCAGTTAGCATGCATGAATCAGAATACCTTTGTATCCAGCTGCAAATGTATCTCCAACTTATTACAGCAACTCATTCTGACCTAATCAATCACGATTATTCTAGCAATGGCAAGCAATATTTAAAGGTCTCATTTGCCATCTTCGTGTGTGCGTATGTGTGCGTGTGTGTGTGCCTTTCTCTCGTCACGCGCATATTGAAAGTATGATAAACTTACCATCAATCTGATCAAGGATGCAAAAAGGGCGCAGCAAGTCCACAAAGCCAAGTTGATTCTTGCGGCATGATTCTTCGGCACGAGGTGTAGCCAGCACCATCACCATGGGGCTCATGCGCTGCCGCAAGAGTTGCGCCAGAGCAGTCCCTGGAACCTCCATGGCCTCCCGTTTCTTCTACCTTCTCAACCCCTTGAGATGCCTACATCCACCCAGGCAAGTGACGTCTCATCTACCGCCTGTATCTCGCAGCTAATCGCAGCGATTGCACATCTTCATCATGCTACCCTATATTCCGTGCCACAATTTGCGATTCTCATCACCCCGCTGTCTCAGATGCCCGTGTAACGCAAAATCTGATGAACAACTGCACCACTACGTCCAACAATTCGTGGTAAGGACAACCCCAGACCCCGCTTCTGGAAACCTTCCTGCAAATGCTACATGTGCTCATCGCCCAAAACGTTCTCTCCACATTTCCAGCGGAAGGGTTCTCATTAGAGTCTGACGCCCACGGGGATTGAATCTAGTGGGCAGTATGAGCGCAGGTCAGATCCGCCATGGCCTCGCCCAGGCAAGGTGTCACGACACTCACCAAGCCTCCTCCCTCACTTTCCTCAACACTGCAGCATACCGCCTCGCTTCATCGTCTACAACATTGTCAATTATCAGAACAATTCCGGTTTGCCGGGAACCACGTTCGCTGAATAGTTTGGAGCCTACATTTGTTTGCAAAAACTTACGAAAATTACCATTATTGTGTAGGGTAACCAAGGTTGCTTTTTGCACCTGTCACAAGGCATTTGACAGGCCCAAAAAAAAAAACGGCCTGTCAAAAGAAAGGCAATGACCAAAAATTGCCTGTCACGGTGAAAGGCGAAAAAACAAAAAATAGCCTGTCAAAAGAAAGGTAAAAATTACAAAGGAAATGTACAAGCACGATAGCTCAGCTGGTAAGTTGAGTGCACAATGTGTCGCCTTGGTGGTTCGGGGTTCAAAGCCGCTGCCCTGCCCCATGTGGGGATTGTTCGTGGCATTATGTCTGGATGTTATCGTCCTGTGGGCCTCCATGGCCCATAAATGAGAGGGGGTTATTTTTCCCCCTCCTCAAGGGCCTGAATTGTGGGCTGTCAGTTGCGTCCACCGTGTGTTGCATGCAGGCCTGTAGGTTGGCTTTATTATTCTTCAGGGGTCTTGGGTTCTACCTTCAATGAAAGCTACATTGACCCATGAGTAAGAGCTGTATGGTTTGTAGATCTTTATCATAAACCTTAATAGTGTTAACTTACCCATGTTTCAGGTGATCGGGTCTTAAGTCCTGACCATTGCTTTGCAGTATGTATTTGACTCTCGCTGCTTAGGTTACACGCTGGAGCACGTCATTTCTGTTCATTGGAAGAATACAATCCCAAGATTAGCTAGCTAGCTGAATTTCGATGATTTTGATCTTCGAAGCGTTCTCATATATTGCTCCGGGTTGTGAAAGGGCAACTTTAGTCATCTAGCGCTCAAGATTTACTTCAAGAAATAGGCATTTGGGACTTAAGTTCACAAGGGCCTAAGTAGTTGGGGGATGCAGCTATTTAGAGCCTCGCCTGCATGCAAAGATTGGTCGTCCAAGACACATTGTGACCGGGCACTTATAATTAGGACCCGAGCCATTTGCCCTTTCATCCGTGGTACACATGATCCAAAGAATCTTCCAGGGTCCAACGTAGTCTAAGTGATTGAGCCCGCAATGATTGACTGTGGACTAATTGTAAGAAGTTCACCCTTCACACTTCTTTTCATTTTTCATTTTTAATTTCATATGACATGGTTGTGTGAAAGGTCAAAAACTTATCAACTTGTCATGTGAAAGGCATTTTCTCAAAGTTGCTTGTCACAGTGAAAGGGAAAAAAAAAAAAAAAACCTGTCACAAAAAATGTAGGGTTGCCTCTCAAAAAACAACACTGAGGGTAAGCCTCCGAGTGGAGGGGATTACCGAAATGAGCCCCACCGCGAGGCGGTAGCCGAATGGCGGGGCGAGTGTAGGTAATCCCCGACACGAGGAGGCTTACCGTGCGTGAAGAACGCGGGAACGCTGTAATGCATTGGCCAGCCTGTCGGGTAGATTATAGGATTATGTAACGCACTAGCCAGCCTGGCGCGTAGATTCACAGGTTTAAGGTCCCCGGTTTCCTTTGAGGGAAAAATCTGAAAGTTCTTTACGTCACTCGGACAGTTTTGTGCAGCAGCGTACAGATTTCATTCACTAGGAATGATTATGTTTTGAGTAGAGGTGCGTAGTATATGTGAGCGCGTGCAAGCCTCATTGACGTCATTGTTCTTTCTTTGCGAGGATGTTTCAAGTTTTTCCCTGTAACAATCTTAGTAACATTCGAGTCTGTTACAGGGACAGTATATGAGTAAAATTCGAGTCTAAACACATATCGCGTTGAATTGAAGCGTAACATATTTACAGATAGATTAAAATATAGAGAATGTTATAGAATAAATATATCCGGTCGACAGGTCCAAAGTGTAATGGAATATACTCCTGCTGGTTGATAATAGCATCAGCAAATGCACCAACATATCCAACATTAAGATCAAATAGGCCAGTGTTATCTGGTGATGCTAGATTGGAATAACAATCTGTAGTACGTTGATGATGCAAATTGGAATCAAAAAATATTTGCTTCACTTGTTCAATTCCTGTATCCTTCGGGAATAACATGGAACGCCAGAGCGATTCACATTTGCTCATATCCATCCCATTTCGCAAGAAGGCTCCAGATGCATAGAATTTGCCGGATTTTCACATAAATTTTCTTTCATTTGACTGTAATGCTTCCCTCTTTCCTGAGAAATGAGAAAATTCCTAAATTCCAATTCAAAGATTAGTGAGCAGCGCATTTTTCATCGTAGAAACAAAGTGATGCACAAATCAAGTTAGGTGAGGACCGAGGACAAATATCCCGGTACTAGTGAATTATCCGAAAAACTTCGGTGAATCATACCTCCTAACTCCGAACCTCATCCCTCTTAGATAGACCTTTTTCTATTGTGTCCCATCCATCCATCAATCCCTAGGACTGTAGACGCACGAAGAGTGACTCGAGACAGATGAACATTATTCATTCTGTCGGGTCTTTCGCTAAGAGGTACCCACTTGTAGAGGACCCACTTTATATCAATCATGTTCTTGTTTTAACCAGTCTCGCACTTATGTGGCCCTATTACTTAATCAGGCACTCAAAACCTTCCCATGGACGTAATACATTTCTACTCCATTTCTCTAAACCTGAACTATTGCTCCATTGACTGGAGACAGTCCATGATTGCAAGGCTTCCAGAATCTGAGGACCTAGTTGGGTGGGTTAAACGATTATACTTGGGTGGGTTGCGAATCACAAGAAGCTCCGGGAGACAAGCAAAATGTCCAAATTTTGGGGCCCATTCTATCCAATATACGTTTTCCCTCAGCCTCATGCCAAATCATCAAGTCTGACTCTGTTTGTGAAGTAGCTGGAAGTTCTTGGAGAAGTTGGAAGCCAACTGCATGCATCTTAGTAATCATCTAACCTTAGTTAGTGCAGCTTCAAACGAAGTGAAGTCAGATTGCTGATCATGGAGGCAAAGATTGTTGATTATATGCGTGTTACATTATCCAATGTCTCGAGCGACGCTACGGCGTGAGCGGTGAGCGCACGCTCACGCGAGGCTGACGTGGCGTGAGCCCACGCTCACGCCACGTCAGCATGAGCGGATGACGTCAGCCCGAGCCACTACAACAGATGAGCATTTTTATGACTGCGGCTTTGGCGGAGTCATAAAAGCGGCACTAGATATACGACTACATAACGCTGAAATGCATTGTAGTCATAGTTTTATCACTCTGTAGTAATGGATTTCACTACATTAACTCCGGAAAGATAGGGAGCATTGGTCAAACATTATTGACCACCTTGACAGGGATGGTTTATATGACTAGTGTGATATGTTTCACTACACGTGGACGACGTTTCATGGAAGCTTATGACTCCATAACTGAAGATGGTTTCACAGCTCTAATTATACGACTACATCACTACACGTGTCATTTTGAAGGCACATACACGAATGTATTCATCCATTGGATGAGTTCATCCACAACATGACATGACATATAAACTTATGACTGCCTTACTGCAGATTGTTTCATAACTCTATATATATGACTACATCACTACACGTGTCATTTTAAAGTCACATACATGAATGAATTCATCCAATTGGATGGGTTCATCCATCCATCTATACGGTGGTCTTTTCATATTTGAACATGTGTCGATTTGATATCTGTTCAATAAATTGGACCTGGATGGACATGGCTTAACAAGCATCGCAAGATATATAAGATTAAAATTCGCAATGGCCATGGTTGTAGAAGGTTAGATCATAATTATTTTGAATTGTTAGATTGTATAAGATCTAACGGTCTAGATTATTTAAGATCTAACGGTTTAAGAATAGGTATGTTGAACTTCATGAGCAAATTCGCTTAAGTCCTGGCTGAGAATCTTGGCAGATGCAACGGTAGAAGGGGTGATGATGGTAGCAGGATTGTAGCCTATGACCACTAGAATATATCAAAGTGCAAAAGGTGAAAAAAAAAATCAAAAAGTTGTTTATTAGGGTTGTCCATTATGGTAGCCGTGAGGGCTGGGACTTAGGCTTTTTTTTTTCTCTCTCTTGCGCCCGCGAAAGATGTTGTGCCATGGAACGCGATGATTGCAGGATATGCAGGGGCGTGGGATGGAGGCTTTGCATACCTATTCTTGAGCAAATGATGCAGGAAGGGCGATGACATGCACATTTGCTCATATGTGCCTTCATCTCGCACCCATGCTGGCCATATCCTGCGATCATCTTGTTCCAGAAGACAACATCTCGTTCAGCCATATTGTCAAACTCTCCCTTTGCAGCTTTGATGCTGCCACATTTTACATACATGTCCACTAGGGTATCTTAGGAATGACATCTGGTACAATTCCAGCTTTGATGATGTCACCATGGACCTCTTTGCCCTTTTCCAGGGCTGTCAGGCTCGCACACACATTGCATATACAAACGAACGTGACTAGGTCTGGCTTTACCCCTTCCCGCATCATTTGCTCATAGGTCTCCAATGCCTCCATCCCGCATCCATGTTGGGGCATATCCCACGATCATCACATTCCAGGACACGACATTTCGTTCAACCAAATTCTCAAACACTCCCTTTGTATCCTCAATACTGCCACATCTGTCTCTGTTACCTGTTTCTGGATACCCTAAATTTGATAATGTTACCATGGACCTTTTACCATTTTCCACGGGTGCCAGGCTCACACACGCATTGCAAACACAAACGACCGTGACCCGGTCCGGCTTCACCCATTCCTGCATTATTTGCTCATACGTCTCTGAAGCCTCTATACCACGCCCACGCGTCTGACTGGTCATCACCCCAGCCTCACCATCGATAGGATGCTCTAGGATTGGATCAGTAATCAATTCCGAGCCAACCACATATGAAAACAAGCGCCCACACAAAGCTAACATGGCGCACAATCAAGCATGCCGGTATGGAGGGGATCCAAACACAAGAACTCAAAGCAACAACTCCCCCACACTCAAAATCTCTCCACAGTGTCGCTCCTGCAAGGACAGCCCCAGTCCAAACTCGGACTAACTCTTGCCTCCACCTACGGAAAGGTCTCGGCCTACAGAGAAGGTGGAAAGCTATAGAAAAAGAGAGCTAAAGCAATGCCTAACCCCAGCATGCCCTCATCCCAACACTCTCTTTTTCCTCTCTTCTCTCACTTGCATGACCATGGGGAGCATCATGTAGACACTCCTCAAACCGCCCTCCACGAGCTTATGAAACTTCGTCTTCAAGGCCCCATGCAAACCTCCACAGGGTCCGGCAATGCCTCCTTATGTCCACCAGCCATTCCTCAGAATGGAACCACCTCCGAAAACCACGCCATCCACTAAAGGTTCAAAAATGGAGCAAATCGAGGTACATATAGCCCCAACAACAATCTGTCCAAGGAATTACCTGCAGGGTGGTGTCCCCCATAGTTAAGAACTGCAGTGAAAACCCCCGAAGATTACCTGTAGAGAGGTAACCGCCTTTCTTAAAACGCAACGGGGAGGCGATTCCGACTTTTTTGCCTAGCTAGCTAGCTCAAAACCGTTGGTTTTCAGAGCCTAACAACCCCATCAAGGTCCCACAACACGAGTGCAAAAAGTTGTTTTTTTTTTTTTTTTTTCATTCTGCCCGTTCGTGGCCTTCCGTGGCCCTCAACGCCACGACTTCTTACGCCCCCTGGCCACGGCCCGCCCTAGGCACACGCTGTCCATGAGCTGCCCCGTGAAACCCCGTGGTATCACGCCCACGACCCTTCACGATCTCCGGTCACGGCCCGCCATTCCCACAAGCTGGTCATCGTGCCCACCCGTGGTGTCCGCGCCACGACTCCCCACGGCCACGGTCAACGGTCAACGCATGGGCTCGTGGTATCTCGTGATACCGGCCCCACGACCCATCACGGTCACGTCCACAGCCATGGCCACAATTCCCCTACGTTCCTAGGAACTCCCCACGAGTTCCCAAGCGTTCTCGGACGTTTCCGAGCTCTCCCCGAGCTGGGGTTTGCCTCTGCACCTGCTGCCGCTGAGCTATGGCTTCTGTGAAGCCACCAGATCTGTTGCCATGCTCTCTTGAGCTCTCACGGCCTAAAAGCGCCCCCAACTCAACAAGCAAACTATCAGCTACCCAACAAGCTCATTTTTCTTCGTGAAGCTCACAAAAACGAATCTGCAAATACACACCTTTACAACCTAAGTGCACCTGAGCTTCTCATGCAAATTCCCTGGCTCTAGGGCACCTCGCTGCTGCCCTTCTAGCCCCGCCCTTGCCAGTCCAAGAGCCCTTACACTGCTGGAGTTTCAGATTGAAACTCCAACTCAACATGCTGTACAAAGTGCACTGATTTGCACACAAGAGGGACCAGCCCTCTCTTTTTATTCATACCTCTTCGTGAGCTTGAAGTTGAAGCTCCAACAGGCTATGACCCGCATGTAGCATCCTCGTAGCTCTTCAACTCGGTGTGCAGCTGAAGAAGACGGCCACAGTTCGCCCACTCATAGCCAGCATCTCCTCCGTTTCACACTAGAACCGCATACTCAGTTGCCATTGCGTTGAGCGATGCAACACCGCTCTTCAACACAGGTTGACCACCTCTCTATCCATTGCTAACCTAGAACCTGTTGGCCTTTGCACCCTATCCGTTTTGGATAGGCTCATGCACGGATCTCTGCATTCTAGGTTGAACCGCTTCTCATCTCAAAACAAGCTACAACTAACTCGAACCTGGCACTCACAGACTCAAGCTGATCTTTCTCGAGTGATAAATAAGAAAAATACAAGCTCACATGAGCTCACATAAACTGATGCTTATATAAAATCATCACTCAAATACAAGTCGAGCCAAGTGCACCCCATGTCATGGGGAATCCACAGTACGGCGCCATAGCTAGACGGGTTTGTGCAAGTATGGCTTGCAGAAGGGACACTTAAGAGATTGGGACCTTCAGTTACCCTGGTTAGCCATGGGCTACATGTTCAGCAAGCAAGCATCATTTGCCTCATTCTCACCATACTTCCTTCTCTTTGGCCGAGAGCCAGATTTGCCTGCATCCATTCGTAGAGAAGCTGCTACAGTTGTCAACCTTGACGATCCGGACGTGTGTGCACGTGCATGTGATCAGCATGCAAAGTTGTTCAAGAAAATCATGCCCATGGCTTTCGAGAACCTTGCCATTGCACAACATCGTGATATGTTGAGGTATGCTACCATACGTGGTGGGGGCTATCGTCATGGGGTTTGGAGATTTAACCCTGGTGACTATGTTTATCTGCAGCAGACTGCTCCTACGACCCTGGATGTGACTGCACGACATACTATTTTGAGGGTTCGAGAGGTGTTGCCCTCAGGAATCCTGATCTTGGAGGGTCGGGATGGCATGACTTGGAAGGACCATGTGCATAATTGCGCGTCATGTCACCTTCCAAATGTTGATGGACGGGTTGACCCAAACTTGGCGGTGGTACCTGCAGGTTTGCGGTGCATGTTGTGTGGGTCTGCTAGAGGGGCAGCCACCATGTTGGTGTGCGATCGATGCTCAAGAGGTTGGCACATGGGATGCTTGACGCCACCTCTTGATATGGTTCCTGATGGGGATTGGTTGTGTCAACGATACATTTAATAGTGGTAATGGATACAACCATGGGAGACTAACAAGAACCACAAGGCCAAGCTACTATGGGACTAATACACGAGATCTCTTGCTCAAGTTCACAGATTGCAAGACGGTGTATAACGATGGGGCTACTCTTGTACCCGGCCTCTAGGTCTATAGAGTTTGAGTACAATAGGGACAGTGATAGAGAACTTAGTGAGGTTGTGGCTATTACCTCTTGTAGCTATTTGGAGTTAGAAGGACCTAACCACCAACTAGGGGGGCGATTATGGCAGATTGATTTGTGTGTATGTATATGTTGTGTGGTTTGGACAGCGATGTAGTTGTGTAGCGAGGTGTATGCGCACAACAGCTGTCAAGTAAAGTTAATAACTAGTTTCTATATATGACACTTGGGCTTGATCCAAGTGTCAGCCCATGGGTCAAGATATTTATTGGCCCTGGGCGTGGCTTATCTTCACGGTGAACGCGCGGTGAGGCTCATCTCTCTCGAGTTGAGCCTCCCGCGTCGGCTATAGCGCACGTAGTGCAGATTCCCCGTAGCTTTTGGAGTATGCTTGGCTTGACTCGTAATGTATTAGTGATGGTGTCTAGTTTTTATTATCATTGTGGCAGAACTGATTTGTGTGTATGTATATGTTGTGTGGTTTGGACAACGATGTAGTTGTGTAGCGAGGTGTATGCACACGACATACTCATTTAATTGTCAATCGTCATATTTGTTGCAAATTCTCATTTCAGTATCGTTTAATGGAAATGTGGCATTGTAGGGTGACTAAGAATGCCTTCATTGCCACCAACCTGTCCCACATGCTCTTTCGAGTGAAGGATGTCGAGAAGCAGGGGGTGCAAGAGTTTGCCAATTCGCTCAGTGCCGACCTCCTGCGCAAGTCGGAGGCAAAGGCAGACAGAACCTGGTATAGGCTGAGCATGGACGCCATGGCGGACTACATATTTTGGGTACAGCGCTCTCTTCTTTTGTTGACGTAATCAGTCTTTGCTCCCCCAATCGAAGAAAAAATGTGGACCAGGATTTCTAATCTTATGTACGTATTGTTGACAGACAAAAATTGAGCAGGATTTGGCACATGCGAGGAGGTTCTACATGGAGTCAGAGGAGAAGAAACTAACCCTCCCGGCACTGGAATCGTATCTCAAAGCTGCGGAGGCGAAGCCTCGCGTCAAGTACAAGTCGCGGATGGTGTAGTACGTGGCCATTGCTGATCCCGCCCTTGGTGCCGACTTTCTGGTGGAGGTGGGGAAGCACTACTCCCGCGCTCTTAAGCCCACGATGACACTGGAGAAGCTGCATCGTCTAGCCACAGCCTGTGTGGATGCAACAGAGAAGGTTATACATTCTTAACCAAATTTTCTTGTGGCAACAATTCGTTTTCGTGGTGTCTTGCACTTACTAATATGCACGCTGGTTGGACAGACCCGGTGGCTCCAAATCTGGAATGGGTCCCAAAGTACACGGCACATGTGGAGCTTCCCAAAACCCAACAAACTGTCTGACCCCACATTCGACATGTGGATGAACCGCATGACATGGTGGTTTCAGGTACTTTCCCACGCTTCATTTGGCGCTTCTACTCTTGTATCGAGAAGATTTCCTGTATTTCTTGAGGAATGTTGTCTGATGGAGAATCTCCGCAGGTGACATCGAATGCGCAAGAGCAGCTTGACAGAATATGCCAAAGTGAGGAGCAAGATAGTACACGCAGTTCGAAGAAGCGTATAAACCATAGGGTAGCACACGGAGCTGTCAGTGTGGTGATCTATGAACGTGCAGGCGGGGTAACAAACAAGTAACCTGATGCGTCTGGGCCGACGGGAAGGGAGGTAGAGGGCAGTCGTAAAACATGCTTGCCCATAAAACGATAAGAAAATGAGCGAAAGATAGCTTGAAAGAAGCGTGGAAAAGGGGCGAATCGTGCAGGTGGGGAGGCGGGAAGTAGAGATGTTGGGGGATTGCTTGGCAGTGCAAGAAGCCACAAAGTGAGCTATGGCGGGAGATGGAACTAGACTCGTAGCTGAGGATATCTTAGAGGAACCGCTAAAGAGAGAGGTAATAACAGTGATAAAAGCGAAAAGTTGGTGAAACCCTATAGAATTAGTCATGGCTAAAATTAAGCAAAAACTAGCGGCGGGAGGGCGGAGCTCCGCCCCAGCGAAAGCAAGTAGGTACGATCAAGAAAAGAGGCAAGAGAAGCATTGCTCGCACACTTTGGAGTAGACTAATCCAGCAATATTTGGTCCTAACTAGCCCCGACAACTGGCCAAACTCCCTCAAATGGATAGTGCAAGGTCAAGGCAAATCGAGGCAGCTAGGGTCCCAGGCCTGGTCATCCATATGGAAGGCCTTGTATCTTATGCGCATGGCCCCTACCCAAAGAATGCCAAAAAGTTATGAAGAATGTATCAGGCAGCCCATTTTTAGGAACTACAACATGGATTTGGATGAGCTACTGCCTCTTAAATCTAAATGGGCTGCCTGGGAGCAAGTTGGGATCCATCATATGGCCCACATTTGGGAGCAAGGATCTTTCCTCCCCTTGCAACTAGTGTCTGTTGCCATTTTTCGTACCCACCTACTGTGATTTAGGCCTAATTGTCTTCTTGCCCTGGCTGGGGTACTGGATTGGGTCTGCCATTTTCATCAATGACACATATGGGACCAGGGTTGTAGAATCCATGGAGTTCCTTCCCTTGAAAGCTAGATCACCTGTACTGCCCACCTAAAACCAGAGCCATGTGGCTTCATTACCATGTACTGAGGTGACCAGCATTGCCAAGCTTAGAGTCAGGTGAGTGACTCCCATCCAGATGGGCAAAGATAATGGTCCATTTTGACCTTGCAGCAAGGGCAAGAAATATGGCGGAATATGTTCTAAAATTGTTTGCCAAGCATTTGATCTTCTTTGTCCCCTCACGCTTAAGGATTCTGCTCACGATTAGTGTGCAAAGCGTGAGCGCGCTCACGTGAGCTGCTCACACGGTAGCTACCCTCGCGAGATAGCATTGCTGGACCTTGAAATAGCATTGGCAACCACGCTTGTAAGACTCTCCATATTCCAACTTCTTTCTCCTAGGGCCTTTATGAGGGTGAGATGTTCCAGCACCCACAAGAGGTCCTCCACGTTTCAGTTTGGGATCCTCCACTATCGCATTGCTGGTGCGCTTGTCATCTGGACCGTGGCCATTCTGAACTCTATTGTTTCCTCTCCCACCCCCTGGCAGGCCTACAGTTCGATCTAGGAGAGTGGACATGGATGGATACTGAAAGGTCCAATTTTTTTTGCTGATACGATGAAATTGGGATACAGCTTCAGATACCCTATGCAATCCTTCATGCATAAATGGCAGCATAAATGGAGGGGCAACATTTAGGGACAAGGTGTCTAGAAACAAATCTGGAAAGACATCTGGAGGAAAGACAGATCTGCCAGAATATTGGCCTTCCTATGGAAAATTGCCCATAGAATTTCGCTGGTCAAAATGTCCATGGATGAGGACAACCCCCTCTGCTCCATCTGCTTAAGCATGCCCGAAACACTGGAACACTTTCTGTTTCAATGTCCAGGTCCTCGTTCTGTCTGGACAAAGGTTCTCCAATTGTACTCCAACTGGCTAAGGATGCCTTCTTCTCCTCCCCCCGCTTTCCCTCTGTTGAACTACCTTCCAGATGCTACCTTCATTAACTGCCCTATTTGGTCAGCACGCACACTATGGAACTTGTGGAAGGTCAAGTGTTCATGGGTGCATGAGGGTAGACCCCCCAGCATTAGATCTGTGTTGTTTAACATTTTTTTCGATCTGATGACTAAGGGGAAAAAAGCCTAGGTTTCTGTCTATGCAGCTCTTCGCCGAGCTACGGATCAACGCAGGGGCCAATTGCTCAAAGAGTTCAACATCACCTAGGGCAAGAGCCGTTTGCTCTGCTCCCGTATTTCCAACACATGTTCAATGGAAAGACATCATCCCCGTGCAATGGGAAATCCCCAATGGAAGGGAAAGAAGGTGACTTCAACTGGCACCATAAAAGAGCCAGAGATCATAAGCTTAAAATGCAACTCAAGTTTTGAAGTTGCAGTGACTTCCATTTTCGTGATTCCTTAGTTGTCTTGCATGATGACCCCTTTTCCTGTTCGCTAGCCGCCCCCCTCTCACATCTCTTTTTGGATACTCTTATACTCTTCCAGTTCTTCTGCTATTTGTTTTCACTCTTAGGTTCTTGGTTACGGGGTAGTTTCCCCACAATAAGCCTTCACGGCCTCTACGGTGGTTATTTTTTCCACCATATTTTTTTATATATATTCCTCGGACCTTTTATGTCCAATTGCTAAGTTAAGGGAGGCCACTGTCCCTCTTTTCAAAAAAGCAAAAAATCAAAATAAAAATTTGCAAAATCAGCTCTATTACTGCTCTAATACTATTTTATTGACCCTTCCTTCCTAAAGCAAGAGTGTATGCAAAGGGTTTTGATACTTGCCACCAATACTCTCGATTGAGGGTCCAATTAGTTCAAGATGGGTGTAGTTGGAATACTTCATCCATATTTATGGATGGATGAACACAATAGGATGATGCCCATCGACTGTTACATGAAAAGACTGGTTTTTGACCCTCGTCTCCCAGTACCTCCAAGAAAGGGTTTGCTTCTTCCCAAAAAAGGGCCATGGGATCTGTTTTAGTGGTCCACTGTCCTGCTTGTGAAAACACTAGTAGAGATGGCTCATCTCAAGAGGGATCATATCATTCCTTGAATTCCTCAACCTTGGCTGCTTGTTCTTGAAGTCCTCAACCAAGGAACTTGCCCGCCCGTTCACAAGGAGCATTGTATGCTTTACCTCATCAAGATGGCCAGTTACATTTGTTCATGACTCCAGCCAGAAATTTCGATAAACATGCATAGAGTCGACGGTAATCTACTCTGATTTCTTAGCAGCCCGCCGTACAGGGTTTGCAATCGCTCCACATGGAAGTGACTACCATGGACCAGCTGACAGATTCTCCTTGCTCCCCAGCCCCCTCAAAAGTCATCTTTCTTCAGCTTGCCTCATCTTTAGGTCCACGAGAACAAGCTTGGATGTTGAAAGTCTCTAGATCTATAACCATAGCTTTCGGTTCTTCGAACAAATGCATGAACGAGTTCATCCAAGTTTAGGGGACTTGTGCATCATGGTGCAAGACGACAGCTCTAGAATTGCAGGAACCAGTCATTCACTTGAGCTTTCCATTCGAAAGTTACTATTGGTAGGTGCAAAATGAAGCTTCTGAACCAAGCATTGGTTTCCAATACAGCAAAGTAACTGAGAAGAGTCCCTCTTACAACGAACACAGTCAGAACAAGAAGTATCATTCCTAGCAACCAAGAGAAAGTAGCTTGGGATGGGTTGGAGACATCAAAGACAGGACTGCTTGGGTTGGAAAGCCAGGAAGAACTTCCATAGGCATAATAACCTCCAGCTTCCTTTGACTTGTTCACATATGTTCACAGATATGACATGGGCAAGTCCTGTGTGCAACTCTGTCAACCTTGTTCACAAGATAATGCCTCGACAATACAAAAGGCACCACATATACAAAGGACTTCACAGATGACATTAAACCACATAAAACTGTAGACATTTTCTTCGCTACCTTCTCTACATTTCTGTCTTCATCTTCTTCCATCACTGAATTCCGCTGAGACAAATTGTGAGCTGATTGCAGGCCCAGAGCTGCTGCTGAGTTCCACATTGCCTGGTAACTTCCCAACAGAGTGGGTGCTAAACCCTTGGCTCCTTACTGTCGATTCTATCTGCCTTCTGTCTTCGGTGGTTGACATACCTTTCAATGGGAGGGGTCTAGGGGACATCTCACCCGATCCATCAGTGGTTCCTGCACCTTCTCCAAGCTGTGGAGAGCCATTCAGAGCCTGGCAATGTGGGCAGTAATATGTTACATATTGGAAATCCTCCTTTCGAGCCAGCCCTGCAACACACAGAAAAATGCACTTGATACCCCTTGACTCCACAACTAGTCATCAACGCATGCTGTGTCCATCATATGTGGGCTTACACCCAACCCTTTTCAGACTGTTTTAACTTCTTCTTACTTCTCCGAACCGTGCGAGGTGGTCACCCACAGGCTTCAGGGTTCATGCGATTGAAACATTTCTGCTACTTTGAATCTCCCTTGCAAGCATGACATGAGTAGTTCCACCAGGTACTATAGGACACTGACAGATACTGATACTACAGGCCCTGGTTCTGAAGCATTCATCGTATTCAGGGGTAATAGTAATTGGAACACTTGGTCTGAGCACGATAACCACAAGAGTACTCATATTGAGAACAGTATTTCATCCTGACAAATTGCTGACAAGTGGAAGGATCTGAAGGGTCACTGATCATCCAGAGGACAGAGGACCATCACATAGACCCGGCACAAAGTACAAGAAACTCGGATAAATAGTTGGTTGAACCTAAGTTGTCTTGCTTTAGGAGCTTCTACCCAGTTATGCCCAGAAGTCATCTCAGAGAAAGATTGAGCAGAGCCAAATCAACACCTTGAACCATACATTTTAAGAAGGAAGCTGATTTTGCCAACATGGCCCACAATTAGCTACATCATTAACTCACCATTATGCATGTGACACTTGGAGCAGATAAGAGCATAGCACTGAGTAGGATCTTCACCAACAAGCATGGCCGCAAGCCGTGCAATCCACCCTTCTTCACTTGCCTTGCCTCGGTGAGGCTCAATCTCCATCCCCTGTTGCCATACTTCCTGGACACATTGTCTGTCCTCTGGTAACCCATCTACTTTGTCCAACCCAACGAATGGCCCTTTGCCGGCACTCTCCCTTTGTGCTTGACCCTTGCGCTTCCTCAATCCTCCTGAGTCTACCATTTCATCATCCCGACTTCTACCTGACCCTGGTGCCATGCTGACCTCCTCTTTATCAATGAGGTCTGCTGCCAATGCCAGCTTGAGCCCTGATTCTGCACCCAATTTTGATGCCAGAATGCTTGCTGCCGCTGCCTTTGCTGTAGGATCAGGGTCATAGCGCTGCCATTGCATTGCCATCACATTAGAGCTGGGTCAATCCTACAAATATGTCTAACCAATGTATCAAAAACACGCATAAACAAACACAGGCAGAGTGAACTCTCCTTAGCATTTCAACCTGTAGCATAGAGCACAGATAGGAAAGTTATCGAATAGAGGATGCAACTTTGAAAGAAGAGCAAATCAAATCTACATCAGTGGCCAAGCTCTCTGAGACCTGAATGAGCTGCTGAGTGACATAATAGTTGGTCTTTTCTTTCAACTCATTGATTTTCTCTTGGCGCTCTGTGCGCAGCCTTTCCAAAGTCTTCTGGTCCTTACGCTCCCCTGTAGACCATCCCATCCATGACTTGCCCTAAATATACAGGTTTGGTCATCTGCCTGGACTTCGTAATGACCCCAGGAACAGGGGTGTGCGATGTGCGAAAGGAATCCATGCAGCAAGAACTTGGAAATGTGGAATAAAGAAGAGTGACTATGGTGGAATTGCAAATACAGGGAGCACACTTACTCATGCGATAATAACTGGCACATGTGGAGTAAACCAGAGTGACCACCGCTGGAATTACAAACACAGGGAGGACCCGCATAGTTCGCATCTCCCATGACAACTCTGCCGACCGTGTTGAAAGAAGGGCTAACCCCAATACCAGAAGCTGCAACCCCAACAAACATAACTTATTCCCTCCCCTCTTGCTTGCATCCTGAACTCGTCTGTCTGTCTGCCATTGCGGTCTCCTGTGTCATATGGTACAAATCCCTACGTACATAATGACTTGACCGTCGCCAACTCTCTTTCAGTGCAATACAATGCAATGCAATAAAAACCTGAGAGAATATGATATCACTATGATTCTTCACAATACGGAGGAGTAGATTGCTTACTGTAGCATTCTAGCCATAGATCCTTTGCCGTGATTGGATGACGCAGAAAAGACGACGAGGGAGGATCAAAAGGGAAAGGGGGGACGGGGTGGTCGCTCCAAATCTTCTCTATGAAGCGCTTTACTACAGAATCCCAATGATATAAAAATGAGAAAGGGAAGTAAAAGAGGGGGTCAGGAGTAGGAAGTGAATGGGAAACAACATCCAACCTCAAGAATGACGGAATATACAATGAGGGCTCGAGCAAGCTTTCTCCAGTACTGTGTCCGTCGCTTCAACCGTGTATGTACAGTTACCTCCTCCTTCGACAAATGCTGCAGTTTCTTCTCAAAATCATTGTTGCTACCCCTCGTGAATAAATGGCTCATGAGACCCATGATACTCCAAATCCTGCCTACCATCACCCTCCAGACACTGCGATCTGTACCCGGCGAAGAGGACGGCCCTAGTAGATTTTCTTTAACCAAACCAGTTTTATTTAAATTCCCAGCCATACTAGTGGGTCCTCCTTCAGCTCCTATACTGTCCATGACTCACGACATCGAGGCTTTAGGGTTTCTCCAAGGATAGAACGCCTGACACTCGCCTCTACCGAAAACTTTGGAATGACTACAGACTATATGACAAGAAACTCGGTAATTCGAAGATCGGATCCCGAGGAAGGAGAAAACTGTATGCTTGAGATTGTGCATGTCAACATGGAAGTACTTGACAGATAACACTAGCTTGGCCAGAGATGGAGGGAGAAAAGGTGAAGAGCGAAATGCAACTTGCCCTACATCGACAGATAGAGATGTTCAGAGCGAGGGGAAAGGAGAGCGGGGACAAAGAGAATATATTTATCGTGAATAGGCAGACAGTGGATGGGGTTGGGGGAACTAGAGAATAATTGACGGTAGCCAACAGGGAGACGCACAAACACTCGCAAAAAAACATCCCCTGAGTCTGCGCAAACGTGAAGTCGGCGCGAGTTGTTGAACCTTTCTTACTAATAAGTATCTAATTGCTCGGCTGCTCGGCTGTATACACGCACACAGCAAATGCACGCCGACCAAAACAGAATCCGGAACGGGGGACGACAGAATTTGTCACGACGTGATGGGGGGCTACTGACACCCGTCAGTGCTGCCTTTGCCGGCTCGTGACGACGCAGGGGGATCGCTAGTAAACGCCCCAATTTTCAAAAAAAGGGCGGGGCGCCTCTTGCGACGGCCGGGCGTCGGACGCAGGCGCGCCCCCCCTATTTTTTTTGCTGAGTGCTTGAAGCACCTCCTCTTTCCCCCTTTTTTTTGCATTCTACTTTGCTCAAGTAGGAGTGGAGAGACTAGGGTTTAGGGTGGAGGAGAAACGAACCTGATGTGAAGTGCCCGAGCTCTACTTGCAAGGTCGAGAAGAGAATCAAGGCGTCGCCCCAAGCGGCGACCTCCAGCGCCGCGCAGGTCTCTTTCCATGAACAGTGACACAACTTTTGGTGTGAGCATACAAATTATGGACAACTCTCCACATCTTTCCCTTGATCTCACATGACCAGAGGCGGAGCCATAGACCACCTGTCCACCCTGTGCTTCATAAGCTCGTTGACAATGTCATCATGACCACCAGCTTTATATCTGTTTAAATGCTCAATTGCTTCATCAATCTAATGAGAACTAATGGGAGCGTTCTAAGCCTTTGAATCATACTCCAATTCATCAGGGCTGTTTTGAATCATAGGAACAGTTTTGCCAACTGTGTCCCTCCATTCTTGAGAGGACGGGCCTGGAGGGAGGAAGGAGATCTTACCTTAATCCAAGCGCTGCTGCTGTCGCCGCCCTCAGCCACTGCTGCCAACGTTGGCGCAGCAAACCCCCGCTCCTCTCTCTCTCTCCCCCCGCGAAAACCGCGGCTCTGCCTCTTCGTTTGCTCCCCACCTCTGCGCGGCGCTTCTACCACATAAGAGAGAGAGAGGTGAGCTGGGAGGATATGGTCTTAGGGCGATTTTGAAAAGCAAGAGAGCAAGGAGAGGCGCGGCTTAAGAGAGGGAGAGATGAGGGAAAAGAGGGAGGGAGAGAGAGAGAGAGAGAGAGAGAGAGAGAGAGAGTGCTGAGGGAAAAAAAAAAAAAAAAAAAAACTAAGCACTCAGTCAACCGCCCCCCCCACCTTCTTTTTTGTTTTGGTTTTTTTTCCCTCAGCACTCCCTCTCTCTCCCTCTCTCTCCACATCCTGATTAGACAGAGGGAGAGATGAGGGAAAAGAGGGAGAGACAAGGACAGAGGGAGAGACAGGGACAGAGGAAGAGAGGAAGAGATGAGGGCAAAATAAAGAAAAAAGAAGGTGGGGGGGGGGGGGCATTGGAGCATTTGCGCGACTGCCCTTGGTATGTGGACCTTCCGCCATGCTCGCTCAACACATCGGAGTTTCAATTGAAGCTGGATGTTGAGGCCCACCGAAACCGAGCTCTGCTGCCTCCCTTGGGTCCAAAGGAGGCGAAAGCACTTGCCAAGTCCCGCAAAGCGGCTGAGCTAGCTAAGGCAGGTATCCAGGAGAAGTTAACTGAGAAGGCAAAAGGGGCGAAGAAAAAGACACGGAAAGGGGAATGCAGCAACCCCAAAGAAACAGAAAACCAGTGGGGCACAATAGGAGGCACAGGATGGGGCCGAGGGGAGTGACTTGGACGATGACTTTGTGCAAGGCCCTACCTCTGCTGCTATTGCTACCAAGTCATCGGTAGTCCAGGTTCCGAAGTCAAACCGGAGTAGGGCTGGCTCTGCGAAGAAGTTGGCATTTGAGGGCGAGCCTACACGGCGATAATCGGCAGTGATGTGTCCTGATAGGCCCAAGTTAGTACCCCCAACACTCATCCAATGTGTCAACGAGAGCTTCATTGACGCTCTGGCTGCCAGGGCGAGGAAGATGGCACACACGAAGTCTTTGGAAGAGCTCAAGGGGAAAGCGAAAAAGAGGGTTGCCACTGCAAAGCCTAAAGACACCCCTGGTTTTGAAGCCATGAGGGATTTCTTCACAGCTTGCAGCACGGATTGTACGAGCATCGGGGAGGGCTTGCGGTGGAGACAGCCTGCGATATGATTATCCTCGGTATTCCAGATGGGGAGCTATTGGAGGGCCTGGAGGGTGTGCCCAGCTAGAACAAGTTTACTAAGGACTTCTGGAGAGCCGGGTTTGGGCTGGCGGGGATGCTCATTGATCACGGTGGATGTCTATTGGTGGACCTTGCCATAAGAGGGAAGATGACAGAGAATGCTCTAGCAAGGTGGACACCGAAGAGTGCCACTCCGGTCCTCCTCAAAAAATGGTTCTGCATCAATACGCAGGGGTTGCGAATAGAGGGCAAGAGTGTAAGTCATCAATCTATTGCCTTCACTTCATATCATGGTGTATCTAAACTTTAGCTTGGAGTTGATCCCTTTTTTCTTTGATGTGCAGACATTGGTGTTTGATGCATATTGTTTTGTGAGGAGAGGGTCTACGTTCAAATTCCATAGCAACGCTCGTCTTGTTGATGCCAATGTGGACCCTTACGTATGATGTCCTCTACAACTATGTGCCCAACGACAGTATGCTGAAGGACACAAAGACAGGAAAACCGTGGCGGTACAACCGGACCCGGAGCCCTGCTTTCATCCAAACCCTCATGGAGACATGCTCCGATGTCCAAAGGCGGATTCTTGACCTCACATGTGGCACGGGTAAGCCTTCATGTCCACATTATGTCCCGTGGCCCGATCACAATTGCATATCGCATGCTACTAACCAGCTCCCGCTTTGTCCCTCAGGTGCTTCAATCTGGGCTAGGACATCGTCCAGCAAGCATGTCTTCGCCTTCAAGGCAGATACTGCCCTCCACAACTTCACTCTTGCAGCGGCTGAACGTATGCCGAAAGAGGAAGAGGCATCCTCGGAGGATGAGGAAGAATCCGAGAAGGTGTAGGGGGAGGAAGAAGATGGGATGGAAGCCGAGGCGCCCCCGGTTTATGAGTGAGTGGTTGCATTGTAAGTTGCCTCCTGATTTCGTGAGGCACCTCCCTTCGCTCTCTTATTTCATTGAAAGACCTTTCTACTTCTGCTGGGTGGATTTGAGAATCGGTTGCTCACTGGTATTGAGATTCTTCAAGTGGATTTGTTCTTACTGCAGGATGCTAAGTACTGCAGGAGGGACGTCTTTGCCGCAGTTCATTGGCAGGAGGAACGTGCCATTTTTTCCCGGGGGGGATTTCATGCCGAGTCTTGAAAGAGACTACATCCTTCCTACTTATGCTGCCCGGCTTGCTTCGGTGTCCATTAGGAGGTCTTCCAAACCTAGTCGTTTACAACAGATTTTAGACGAGACAAGCTTCAGGAAAATAAAGATCATGGAGGAGGCAACAGCTATTAGAGCTCGTGAGGCTCGTAGATTTGTCTTGGATTCTGCTGAGGAAAGTGGGGGAGAAGAGGCAGAAGATTCCCAAGAGGTGAGGTGGACAGTCCCCCAAGGAGAGGATGGTATTTTTGAGAGGCATAGTAGAACTAAATTTGCAATAAAATGTTGCATTTCATTGCTATGACGAGTCCAGTGGTGTCACATTCCAACTTTATATGACCCTATTTCCGTGCCTCCTACCCCTATTTCCGTAGACACACAATGGTCCGCTCATGTTTTTTTTTTTTTACGCTCATGATCATGCGGGGGTTGCTATTCCATGAGCTCATGAACGGGCATGGCTCACCCATGAGCTGCCAAGTAACACACTACGAATTTCAGTAGGTTTTTTCCAAAACGATAAAATAATCGAAAGTAATATAAGAAGAGAAGGTTTTCAAAGATTTCTGCGCTCATGTTGGAAGCACTCAGCTCATAAGTACCAGTATCCGCTCATGACTTGGAGCCCAAGCTCATGGACCGCCAAGCCAGGTCATAGAAAAACAGAATTCTGGCCAATAACGGCACCAAAATTCCCCCAGAGGAAGGGACGCAAACGGAATTAGAATCCGGGTTTGCAGACTTCGAAAACGCAATGGGGACCTATAACCGTGGATAGTACTGTTGCAGAAGTGCAGGATGGTTGGGTATAACGGCGCCGCAATTGGGCACAAGAAAAGAAATAGTCAGCTGAAGGCTCGGGAGTGAAGCCAATAACGGTGCTGAATTGGGCTCTGCCAACCAAATACCCGGCTGAAGCCTCCGGAGTGCAGCCAATAACGGCACCGAAATTGGGGTCCGGAATCCAAATACTCGGCTGAAGCCCCCGGAGTGCAGCCAATAACGGCGCCGAAATTGGGGTCCGAAAACCAAATACCCGGCTGAAGCCTCCGGAGTGCAACCAATAACGGCGCCGAAATTGGGCTGTGGAAACCAAATTCCCGGCTAGAGCTTCCGCAGTCCATCCAATAACGGCGCCGAAATCGGGCTCCGGAGAGCAAATACCCGGCTTACGGCGACGGAGTTTTGCCAATAACGGCGCCAAAATTGAGGATAGGGCCGACAAGTGCCAGATGCAAACTGTCCTGAAACTGGTGCGGATTTGTCTAATAAAAGCACACATATGGGAGGAAATTCAAGTTCTGCCGCATACGACATTGGCAGTGCAGCAATGATATATCCCTCTTCCGCCGGCCTCGCTCTCATTTTGCTCTTCACTCTTCTCTTCTGTGCCCATCTTCTCCCTGCTCTGTGTTCTTGCTATGTCGTGAGGCCATATCGTGCCCGAATCACATGTATCGACGCCAGACGGGACTCATTGTTCCGAAAGCAGACGACATCATTGTCTTCCTAGATGTTTACAGGGACGATCCTCGACTTGTCCAGTTGAGAGCAATGGAGTTTCTTCCAGGATTGCACGATTCTCCTAGACCCCGGCTGGGGAGCAGGTGGTTCTTGCGTATCATGGACCTGGACTTTCTGCTTGACTGGGAGCCGAACAGATCACGCACAGCGTTGTTGTATCGCTGGAATTCTTGCGAGTGGACATATGATGAGTGCATAGGTGAAACCTTCACGCATGGACGGACTGGTTCGGAAAGTGGGGACATTCTCTTCAGTTATGAGGATGAGGAGGAGGGGAACACAGGGCCCACTGTGAAAATGTCCTTCTACAAAGGGGGCGTTATCGATAAACACGACATCCTCGTTAGTTTCAACCGAGCGACAGAAACCGCTAACATTTTGTTCAAATATCGGCACCCGGTCACTCAAGAGGTCTTTGAGAGGCCAGTTCGAGTTCCTTCTTCTTGGGCGAGGGAACCATAGGTCTTGCATGCTAGAGTAGACATGTTTCGACTGGCGGACACTCATGGCACATACATTTTGCTTCAGAAATCAAGTAGCTTCCCTGTGCCATATGGGGAATATACATGCTTGGATAATCTTCTATTAAGGTTTTTTGCAATTCATTGCTAGTATGCTGGGACGTGTCCTTTGTCGTATGGATTGCTGTGTGCATAAGGTGCAGTATGCGAATGCTGGAATGTGCAGTAGGACCCTTCCCACTGGGACACAGAACTTGCAATCTTGTAAAGGCATCACATTTGCAGAACATTGTCAATGTATTGGTAGCAAATCGGAGTCTTCTCATAAAGGTGGACGAAAACGTCAGGATGGGCTATGAAATCACCACAAAATGAATGAAGAGCAGTAACAAGGAGGCACTTTGCAGTATATAGACCAATAACGGCGCTGAAATAGGCCACAATGCCCGTGTATCTCCACACAATGTATGCTTTCCTCGGATCCATTAATAGACATAACCAAAATAAATAAAAAACATGCTCATGCCATTCATGGCCAAAAACCACATTCTCATGTATTGCGGCACCGAAATGCACCTGAAGCCATGGCGGTGCGGCACCACCAAGTGTTTAATTCCTCACAAAAAAATCTGTTGGCAAGGCCTTTTGGTACCCTTGAACTGCTGAAAGAGGCAACAACTCAGGATACTGATGTGTGAGCTGTCAACCATTACAAATTCCACACTTTAGCTATAACACATCTCTTAAGTGGGGCATTTTGAATGGGATATTAACAGCTTGATTGTGAACTATCCCTAAGAAGAACTCGGTGATGATTGATACGTTTGACCAAAGATTTTTGTTTCAATATCGAGCGACCTAGTGAGAGGACAGAAAGTGAGGAAGAGATGATAACAAAAATTAGTGAATTACCTTTTTCAGACTTGGAGAATGCTCCACCACATGTGCATGCACAGAAAGACAAAAGAAAACAAAAGGTTAGGTTCGAGTTGTACCCTGGAGTCAACATTGTGAGAGAAGACCTTAGGGAGTCGTGTTACAGCCATACAGCAAAAGGAGAAGACTGTTGTGAGGAAGAAAGGGTTACTGACCTGAGATGAGTAGGAAAGAACACCTCATCCAGCAAGTCCAGCAGTAGGACACCAATCGCAAGGATGGTAGAGAGAGAATTGCGAGTGGTACAGCTTGAGGGAGTGAGCACTGAGAGTGACATCAAGAGAAATACTGCAAGTCAAAGGAAACTGAGTAAAAGAGTGAGGTTGCCACTTATTAGACCTACACCATATCAAGAGAAGCCATGTGTTTACTGTCCTAAGAGTGGGGGCTTTTGGGTTGCATATCCCCAAAGCACCTGTCTAGAAAAGAGAAAACAAAACCTAAGTGCTAGAGCTGCGAGTGGTAGCAAACATAGGGAGTGGCAAGGTGATGCAGGAAACAAAACTGACACAACAGCAACACCTGCACACGGTCACATGCAACAAATGGAGATAAGGGATGGGACGAAGATTGATGTGGAATGGAGAGGATGCAGCACACAAAAAATGGGAGACGCCAACTCAATACAGAATGATGAATACCTTGTTGCGTGGCAGAGAAGAAGTGAGGCTGTGATGGGTTGGCTGAAACAAGCCTTACTGATGGTGGTCTTGTGTTGCCTATATTTGTGGTACATTACATCTCAGTTACTACAGGACAAGGGGAAGTACCCCAAGTCATGGGGGTGTAAGAGGAAACCAACAACAAGGACTGAACACAGAGGAAGAAGCATGACAAAGGGGTCTCTCATGAGTGGTGGCAGATTAATCAAAATCAGGCAGAAAAGGGAAGGTGTTCAACTCAGAAATAGGGCAGCCATTTATGCATGGAAAACGCTGCCGGAAGAAGGGAAGACGGAGCATCAAGAGATCACACTTGTGCCTGATAATTTGCCATCTATTGGCATAGTGCAAACAAGAGCTGCAAAAAGGGAGGGCAACTTCCTGATCAAAACTCGAGGGAGGACACGATTCAAGTCAAGGCGGGAAAGTGGCATGAGAGGTCTACAGCAAGGTCATGCCAAAACAAGGTACAAAGGAGAAGAAAAATACCAAGCACTGGAGAGAGAAGCAAGGACAAGCTGGTCCTTATGAGGAAAAGCTTGAAGAGACCTACACAATTCAGAGAAACTGATGTTGGATTGGATGGGGGTCAAACTGAAACAGTGAGTGATGCGGACAGCCCATACCAGTCAGAAATCAGCCGCTGGAGAGCACGACAGGAGTTGAAGAAGGAAGGTCAAAATGGGAGTAAACCAACACATGGAATTCTTCCATTCACAGAAGAAAACAGACCAGCCCCAGCCAAGGGCCGTGAGGGAATATGCAGCTCAGAGTGGAGTTATCCCAACACATGGAATTCTTCCAATGATTGGGCATGAACAAATCAAAGTCACACAAGGGAATCACACGACCATACAGCAAATGTAGGCGGCGATGGGATCAGATAAACCACCTGAATGGCTGAAGCATGAAGAGGGAGAGAGGGAACACTTCACTGACCGTGAAGATGAAGGTTGGAAGAGGAACAGTGATGATTGTGTGGTGGTGAAACGAGTACGGTTGAGGAAAACCTTGCCAAGAAGGCCACAACCAGCTGATGGAAGGAATCAAGCAAATGAAGTGTTGCCTTTTGCTGGAAAGATGCAAATGAGAGTAAGATTAGAAGCTGAACCACAGGAGCAAAGCTTGACGGAGAATGACGGGCAAAATCTGCCTGAAAAGAAAGAAGGCAAGAGAGGTAACAAGGGTAAGGAAGTGGACTTACCTGAAGATGAGCATGACGGGCCGGAGACGAAAGAAGGCACAGATGCCACTGGCCAGGCTGGAAACGGATGCCAAAAGAAGAGAACACAATGTGAAGAGTCCTACAAAAAAAACAGCCTATGGAAGGCACTCCTGCAGATGGAAAATACAGCTCAGAATGGAGGTTGTCCAACACATGGAATTCTTCCAAATATTGGGCATGAGCAAATTGAATCCACACAAGGGAAGCACATGGCAATGCAGCAAAAGAAGGCAGTAATGAAGAAGAAACCACCTGAATGCCTTGAGCCTGAAGGAGCAGAAAATGAGTATTTCACTAAGAATGAGGATGAAGGCCCAAAAGATGACACCAGTAGCGGTTATACCAACCGTGAGGCAAATAGCTGGAGAGAGCTGCATGAAGAAGACAAGTCCATTGAGCATGAAGAAGATCATTGGGGAACACTGGCACACATGAAAAGGAGACCTCCGCGGACGGAAGTAGTTAAAGAAGGGAGAGCTCTACAGTTGTAGGGCAATGTTGAATCCCGCGATTTGGAGGAGCGAGTTTTTGGCTAAGTGTCGAGGCTCAAGAAGAAAGCAGGGATGAAAAAGATGACTGGATGGATGCTAAGGTGGCGCACGACATCCAGTTGGGGATTTTTAGGATGACGGGCAGATGAACAGACTCAACAGTTGGTCATCACTGGCTGGATGGATAAGTAAGCATAGCTGGATGACAGATAGATGAACGAAGGTGGTAATTAGCATAGAAAGGTGTGCTTATTCATCCGGATGGATGAAAAGAAGTAGTTGTAGAAAAACTTGGGGAGCACGAATATTATCAGGGTGCAGGGTAGAGCAAAAGGGGGATAATTACCCGCGATCTGCCAAATAAAAGGCCGAGAGCGATGGGTTAGCCATCGAGTTAGCGGTCTCTCGGCGCACCATCCGCTGTGGATGGGGGCACCACGGAAGAATATAAGCGAGTAGTAAGCATGGATCAGCACCTTGGACTTGGAGCAATGTGTGAGAGGTGGGCTGATACAGTCCAGACTGAGTGGGCAGTAAATGGTGATCTTTTGGTGCATATGGTGAAGGTCTTGTCTCTTGAGATGCAATGTTTGGGGCATATAGACGGATCAGATGCTTAAGGATTGGGGGTTTGAATTTGAGACAGGGACTTAGAATGACTCATGCTCACATTAGATTATGCCAGAACTAGAGCAGATTGCTCACAAGATCTTCAAATTATTGTTTTGAGGGAAAGCATCATGGGCACTTAGAGCACAAATAGTTAATCGTACCAGGAGTATACTCACGGCAACTTATAGGTGTTTGATTCATTTCTATAATCTACAATGCAGATGGAAAACCCTTGGAATCATGATGGCAAGTAGCATAGATCTTGGCCACTTGTTTATGCTCATTCAATTCAGTTTGTAGGGTAGAGAGATACACATAGGATAAAAGAGGAAACTCACTAGAACTAGACATACTTGCAGTTTCTAGGATAGAATGCTAGATGGCGTAGGTGATATCTTCTCTTCCGTTGCGGTGTCACTTGTGCCATCCAACTAACCACAATGCATGAGTGAACAAGAAGAATATGCAGGAGCCCTCTTTTTGCTCTACACTACATCCTACTATGAAGAGTTAGTGTATTCAAGTGCACTATTTGATCATCGACTTGAATGAGGACTACCTCATTTTTTTTTCAAGCAATGCATAATATAAGCAAGTAAAACTTAGCACATCTTTTCTTTATTTCGTTCTTTTTGGTGTGAAATGTCAATTTTAGATCCACTTGATTGTTCTTTCATTTTCCATTTTCTAAGTGGAAGATAGTAGCTCTTTGGAATAAATTGACACCATAAGTTACGTTTGATTAGATAAGAGTCTTCCTCATTTTTGTTTCTTTCATAGAACCGTGGAGTGTTCTTCCTATATTACTACAAATTCAGTACTACATTATGCACGATGCAAAAAAATAATGTCAGATGCATTTGTCTAGCTTTTAGAATGTGTTGCATTTGGAGCAAATGCGAGGCAAATGTGCATGATTTTCTCTTATACTCACATAGTCAAGATGTCTTTCTTGAGTGCATATATTTGGTAAGTTTACTTGCACAAATTTTTCGATTATAATGACATTATTATTTCTTATTTGTATGATATTTGATTTGTGTATACGTATGTCCTTTTTTACAACAAGAGATATCAGAAGCCGATAGCAATGACAACAAAACTTAATTAAACTAGCGACACAAATACTTACGTGGACATTGTTGCATACACCATATTTGGTCATTCTTCAATTTTTAATGATTCCATCATATTTTAGTGAGACACATTGTTGACTCTTGAGGACCCAATTTTACATGGTTTTTCATTAAACGTCATTTGTTATGTGTTATGGCATATCATGAGAACATTTGTGGAAACGAAAGAAACTTGTTTCCATAATTATATACATTTATCATATGGTTGAATCCATGGTTATAGGGTCTTAGCTGCATAGTGGATATTTCATCGCATGTGTACGCACATGTCCAAGTTCATAGGCTCACCATATTGTCATATTGAGGTGCTCCAGGTGCTTTTCCTTTGTTTTCGAGTACACCAAGGTGTCGGCGATGTACACGATCATAAAGTCATCCAACCACTCCTGGAAAAGGCTGTTCATTAGCGTGCTAAAGGTCGCGGGTGCATTGGTGAGCCCAAAAGGCATCACCAAGAACTCATATGATCCATATCTTGTCCTGCACGCAGTCTTCTCCTCATCTCCTTCCGCCACTCGGATTTGATGGTAGCCAGAGCGCAAATCGATCTAGCTGAAATACTTCGTTGCTGCCAACCGATCGAAGAGGTCGTCGATCCTTGGCAAATGGTACTGGTTTTTTATAGTCACCTTATTCAGAGCCCTGTAATCGACACACATCCGCAACGTCCCACCCTTCTTGTCTACGAATAGCACCGAGGCTCCATAAGGTGACTTACTCGGTCGGATGTACCCCTTTGACATTAGATCCTTGAGCTGTGCCTTCAGCTCGACCAACTCTCTGTGGCTCAACCGGTAGGGCGCCTTGGCAGGCGGCTCCGATCTCGGTATCACCTCTATCTTGTGGTCAATTCCTCTTCGCGGTGGCAAGCCACTTGGTAAATCCTCCGGCATCACATCCTGGTATTTCTCCAAGATCCCCTTGATCCAATCTGGGCTTGACTCCCTATCGACTTCTCCTTCCACTTGTCTTACGTAAAGCAAAAATTGGGGCTCGTGTGGCTCCTCCACGGCCCACTCCTTTGCTATCCAATCAATGATAAACTATCAGTTGCATACAAGATATCGAGGAACACTGCTTTATCGCAGCAATATCAAAGGTATCACAGAGTATATCGATGGAAAAAAGCATTAAAAAGTTTTAAAATTGTAGCTGAGTCAGAAATTCCTATTATTCTACAGCAGGAAAACATCATGACACCTAGACCGGACTATTATGTTATTCGTTCGTTTGTTTGATATCATGTCACCATCTCGTCTTTGGTATGGCAAATGCTCAAAAAAGATATCTTGACCCCCTCGTAGGGCATCTGCCTGTAGCACCCGCACTCCGTTATCTCGTTTGCATGGTTCGTCATGTGCACGGGTAGTCACTTAACTCACATTCCGTCCATCCTTCATGGCAGTGATCCTTAGCTACTTTGCTTACTTGTGCTATTTATCCCTCAATGCATACTACCCAACTTTCTATCTCCACCTTTCATCTCGATCTGGCGTTTACAGGGCCTGCACAGATTAGTTCTACTTGCGATCCCGCCTAGCTACCCTCATCTTATCTTTCTTATGTGCACCTTCTCTCTATCCGTGACTATCTACAGTGCGAGGCCAGGTGCACGCTCTGTTTGTTTACCTTGTCACTTTGCCACTTATCCCTTGCAAATTGAGGGGCTGATGAGTGTAATTGGCTTTTGATGCACAGTTAAATGCGGAAGTGATGGTGGCTTGTCACTACCATGTATGTTGTTTTCCTACTTGGTCCATGGATTGGTGAGAGACAATCACCACTGCAAATCTATACTGCAATTCTCAGTTTACTGGTTCAAGGTGAATCCGTGTTCGTTGCTTTGTTTGTGTCTTTGCTTCTTTTGGTTCATTTTCTCTTGTCTTTGTGACAACTTCATGGTATCCTAGCGTAATCTCTCACAATGATTGTTCTCTCTACACTTGTTGCTGCTCAAATGTTTTCCAGTGTTACTTTCTTAATCGTTGATGTCAACAGTATATGCTCTCCTTCGTAAATCCAATCTATCTCCTTTATATCACACGGCTCACTATGATGGCCGATTAGTATCAACACGATCTGTACACTGTACACGACTGAGTAGGTCTAGCAAAGTGATTAGTGAGATCCATGTTTCTTCTGCTCTGTCTCCATCGCCTCTCTCAAACTTGAAAGTAAAACTTAACTTCAAAGTGAATCGTCTCTTTTCGAATGATCTCCATCTGCTACCTTGTACCCTGCAGCAGTCTGTGGAATCGCTTCTTTCCCAAGTCCCTACTTTCTAATCACCGCCCCAACATCTACTAATCAGCTAAGTCTTCCCAGGTCGTGCCTGCTGACTAAGCACTAAGTTATGGACATGTGGCCCTGATCCACGTCTTGATAAGATCTTACGAGCCTTAAACTTAATTACATGGTTTCATGCGCCTTAGTGTCACAAGACGACGTCCCCTCGTCCGTTAGTCAATGTTAGATCAATGGTTTGCATGCTGCCAAACTGTGTTCATCCACCCTGCTCGTTCGTTGTTCATGTTGTGGCTTCATCCATCTTGCCATGGCGCTCAAGCAACGTCTTACTTGATGAATGGATCTCCTCTATGGGGTGTTTGGCAGACTCCTCTCCAGTTGTCTCGCCTCTTTCCTTGCTATCTCTATCTCCCGCACACTCTATACTCTACTTGCGAAATCCAAGTGTGTTTCTCATCACCTGTTTTCCCCTTACACAAGTCCATGCAAGTACCTGGAGGAAAGATCATGATTCCCCTCTGCCGCCTTATATCAATGCCCGTTGTTCGTCCAGCCCTCACCAGGGATATCTCAAAGTTGGAGCAAAATTTCAGTCATGGATACATAGAGGGTTCGGGGGTGTTTTACGTGTCCTTGAGCGATGCCAGTGGAAAGGAGGTGTTGGTGGATGAGTCCATTGTCCAAAGCTAGGATCCAATCTGGCGGGAAGTAAACGATGAGTTGCCCACATTTGTAAGAGACTGTCCACACAGGTGTTCTCCGGGAAATGTTTCAAGTCTGGGTTGGTTGTCCCCAATGGTAACCACCGGTTGCTGGCCTGGATGAACGTCATAAACAAATATCACGGCACAAAAGATGACTGGCACCACCTTGTGGTTTCTTTTTCTTTTTGGAAAGTGGAGGTAGCCCTTGAGAACTTTATAAAAAATTATTGAAGGGAAAAAATTAAACCCTTAGATGCCCGTAGGCCGCCTTTTTTTGAATCTCAAACCTCCGAGGAGTGCTCCATCTTGCATTGGAAGTTAACACCAAAATATTATGCAATATCTTATCAATTTTCTCTTTTACCATAGATTGTATTTTTTGTGTTTTGTACATATTGAAGAACCAAAAAATAAATAAATAAACAGACATTCTTTAAAACATTAAATTATATATTAATTGAAATAACTATCCATACCCGGAAACTATTCATACCCTCAGGGTATATTTTGGCATATATATCCATACCCAGGGGTTATATAGAAATCTGAAAAGTTAATTTACCCATACCCGGAGGGTAAATAATTTTTTGAGATTTCAATTTATCCATACCCGGAGGGTAAATGATTTGACAAAAATAATTTACTTATACCCTAAAGGTATAGTGAAATCAATATACCCGCACAACACTGGTCCTGACCTGCTGTCGTTCCGATGCAGCCATTCATTTTGTTGCGATATTTCATCGTTGTACATGTTGCTTCCTCCAATTGCCAAAACTCCTTGCTGTATGTTCCTACTGGACTAGAGAAGCGGGAGAAAAGAGAGATCGTCATTTGGACTGGAACAGTCGTCCTATAATGTCTTAACAAGATTACCTTGCCGTTTCTGGTACCGAATTGGCAACCGAACCAGCTTCATACGGTCATCTTGACGCCGTTCCTCTCCATGGTCGTCGCAGACGTTGTCTAATTTCCTACGTGTTTTACCAACAATTTCCAGATAACTAACAAACTATCATGTTTTGGCAATACAATGCCGAAACCGCTTGTCTTATAATAAAAAACGATCAGAAAAGAAAAGTGTACCAATATATGCATCTATATTCCCACCCTCCCTCTTGCTTCGTTTGAGAAGTGGGGGATCAACTATGTGGGGGAAGTGTACCCTGCATCGAGTCGACAAAATCGCTACATCATCGTAGCCACTGAATACCTGACCAAGTGGGCAAAAGCCAAGGCGGTTAAGAAGGCCAACGCACAGGTAACCGCCTCTTTCAGTTATGAATGTATCATTTCCCGATTTGGATGCCCCAAGGAAATAGTAAGTGACAAGGGGGTCTCATTTTATCAACGACGTCATCGAGGAAATGATGGCGACATTTTTCATCAAACATCGCAAGGCGACCCCTTATCATCCACAAACAAGTGGGCAGGTGGAGCGTGCCAACCAAACCCTATGCAATATTCTCTCCAAAACCATTAGGGAGCACAAGCAGGATTGGGACACCAAGTTGATTTCGGCCTTGTGGGCATTTTGCACAACCCATAAGGTAACTACTCGACACACCCCCTTTTCATTGGTTTATGGGGTGGAGTCCATCATGTCAATCGAGACAGAAATTCCATCTTTACGATTGGCCATCACCGAACGGCTGGCAACATCCGAGTCATTAAAGGAACGACTTGAGATGTTGGAATGATCGGATGAACTCCGGCAAGCAGCCGCTCAGCACATTAAAGCGGTGCAACGACGAAGGAAAGCTCGCTTTGATCTCAAGCGCAAAAAGAGAATCTTTGACCCATGAGACCTGGTGCTATTATTCGACAGTCGGAGCGAGGAGTTTAAGGCTAAGTTTGACTCGTGCTGGAAGGGGCCCTATCTTGTCAAGACAGTCTTTGACAACAGCTCATTACAATTGGAGACACAGAGGGGAGTGGAGTTCCCCAATCTGGTAAACGGTGTTCGGTGCAAGCATTACTACGTGTGAGTTTCCTTTAACCAATGAAATTCCCCCATTAAGGGAGAGATCTTTAGGATTTTGTCCCGGTTTGTCGGAAGGAAATGTTGGTATTTCCTATCCACTGACTCATTGGTTATTGGAGCTCCACAACAAGGTGGAGTGCGGGGCAACTAAGTTGCAATAATCCAATGAAACTTTTCCACTGGGAAGAAGTCAGTAGGAGTCTTACCCAATTAGGTTATTGAACACCCTTTCTTGGAGTTCCAAGGTAGACCTTGGGATGTAGGGCAACGCAGTTGCATTAAAGAGGTGTTTTGTTCTCTAGTGTGGTTTTTGGGTAGTTATTGGAATCCACAAGGACAGACGTCGACCTTGGGATGCGGGGCACATAGAGTGCAGTAATCTGACCCACGTCTTTTTCTTGTTCACCAAGTGAAGAACCACAGGTGCATGAATGGGAACAATGGGATGGCTAATATATGCACTTTTGTTCAATGCATACTGTCGATCATCATTTGTCGTTTATCACAGAGAGAGAAGACTTCGGCCAAAGCCGGCGTAACTAAGAGTCACTTCGTCTTGCGGCTACTGCCCCCTTTTGGGGGTAGGCCCTATAATAGAGAGGTGTCCTGTGGGACACCTTGTGACGGGTAGAAAGTAGGTGGGTCTGTAGTACCCCTGGGTACCGTGGGGGGGCTAGGGAGCGTTAGAAGAGCCGGATTCCAATTGGCGTTTGTTGGTGATAATAGTTGTGAGGGAGCGAAGAGCCGTAAAATGAATTGCTTTAAAACATTTATGGATAGGGAGGATTGGGATTTTGAAATTGTCGTGTATACCATTGATACTGGCATTGTGGATGCCGCCTCTAGTGCCAGCGGTAATGACGGTTAGAGGGCCGGGTTATCCAGCCCCGTCGTCTAAATGCAAGGATAAGTGATGCAAATATTGAAAACATCATTTACTAGATATTTTAATCTGACATCAAAATTTAGAGTTTACAATCACTTGTCTAGATACCGCCTGGCCATTGTAGATTATAGGTTTGTATGCCTTTTGCTAAAAGATACACCCCAAAAACCCAAAACATAATATGCTATGGACAATTTATTTTTAAGGTGTAAAAATAGTCCATAGCTCTCAATTCCTAAGGTAACTAGTCCATATAAAAGTGGATTTGGGTTGGTTTTAGAAATGGCACCCCTAATATGTTTTCCTTTGTGCCATTATATGAGTGTAGATGATGTTTTTTTAGTCCATAAGATTTTATGTATAACATCTGCAGTCCACAGTAATCAACTTTAAAAGTCCATAGCTCTCTGGTACACGATTGTTTTGCAATCTAACAGTTGGTACACATACCTATTGTAGTTAGAAACCCTATCACATATAAATTTAGATGAAATATTGAGTTGTTGGACAAATATGGGTAAAACCATGGAGGGAGGCCACTGCAGAAACTGCATGTTACGCAGTTTATGGTCCACCCGTCTGTACATTTACCCAAACGACTCACACCCCCTTTCTGATGATCGTCACCGATCATCACTATTTGACATGGACTAAATCCCCTTGGTTGAAAGGTAAGCCCAATGCAAATCTGGCTTTTGAATGCAAAGTCGTTTGCAAAGTTCAATGCACCTCTTCATTCTGAATATATGTTCTGGATTTGGCAGAGAAAAGGGGGGGAAGAAAGCGGCAGAGAGTTCGGAAGGAGGTGATCACAAAGATGAAGAAGGTAGTGACGAACCAAAGCCCCACTACTTGGACAAAGCAAAGGAGCTGATGTCCTACCAGAAGGTAAATTCGCAAGAGGTCATTAGGGAGATGGTGGTGCCTAGAGTCGTCTCCAGATTCCTCTGTGCAAGATGATCTCCATGCCCGTCGTCCGCCCTCCCATCACTCAGGATATTGACAAGCTGGAGGCCGATTTTGTGCACGGATATCGGCTTGGCACACAAGTCTTCTACGTGTCCGTAAAGGACACAAATGGCAACGTGCCATAGTGGACGAGCAGACAAGGGCAAAATGGGACGAGTGTTGGAAGGAGGTGAATGAGGAGTTCAAGGTCGCCCTAGGCAGTAGGCACACCATAGAATTCAAAGGCAGAATGTGTGGGACGGTAATCATTGGCTGCTGGCGTGGATGTGGTATATTGACAAAGTTCACTCGAAGAATAAGGAGAAGCACTGCATGGTGGAGGCCATGGTTCTGGACCCAAGAAATGACATTGCTCGTCTCTTAACCGCCATGCACGACATAAACAAGTGAGCATCTGAAAACCCAAGACTTCCCCTTTCCATTGCAATTACGTGGTGCATGACATGGGTATCTGATTGTTCTTATTTGTCTGTGAACATATCAACAGAAACCTCGCACGTCAAAAGACCAATCTTGTGCACACACTGTTTCGCATGCAAAGGATCGGGTTAATGAAGTTGGAAGAGTTCCGAACTGTGCTGTCAGAGGATGTTTTGGAGTAATGCGAGAGCGGTAGAGCCGCCGGGACATGGTATACCCTGACGAGGGAGGCTTTTTTAGAGTACATGTACTCAGTAAGCAACAATGATCATCAGAATTATGCATATTTCATGTTTGCTGCAAACCACTCTTTTTGCTAGACAGGGTTACAAAGAGAGGAAAATGAAAGCTATGGCTTTTGATGATCGTTGACCATCATCACGTCCAGGAGGTAGGTTCATGGTTGTACTTGTCTGGAACGCATGCTGTGCTCAACCTCCACTTCTGATGATCTTCAACAATCATCAGAATTCCGCATATTTCATGTTTGCTGCAAACCACTTGTTTTGCTGGACAAGGTTACAAAGGTCGGAAAAAGAAAGCTATGGCTTCTAATGATTGTTGACGATCATCGCGGCCACGACGTAAGTCCATAGAGAGAATGTGTGGAATGGATTCTGTGCTGGACCTCCATTTTTTATGATCTTCAACGATCATCAGAAATTGGCTTTGCTGTGGATTGTCTTCGAGGATGAAAATGACCCCTGTAGTGTTGAGTTTGAAGCCAATCTGAGTTGGGATGCACTTGTATTTCTGATGATCGTCGACGATCATTAGAATTTCATGTCCTTTAATGATGTGGAAGAATTCCATGTCCTTTAATGATGTGGAGGTTCTTGTTTGGGACAGGTATACGAAAAATGCTGTTTAACTATGTGGAACCGAAGGATATCTTGAGAAAATCCAATGGAGACCCATGGAGGGATGTCAGGGAGCGAAGCCCTGCATGCATGCAGACACTTATTGAGTGTTGCAGCATACACGGAGCTCGGGGGGTGGACCTCTCCCTTGGCACAGGTCCATCATCCTGCACATAATTTTCCCTTTCTTGACTCTTTCTTGCATTGTGTTGAAGTTATTGTGTAGCTGATGTAATGGTTCAAGCTATCATGCCTGCAAGGCTGGTGGGATGAGTCTATTCGGTATGGAGGGGGACTTGGATTTGTACAACATTGTCCTGGTCCCTCTACGGTTTGGTTCATCTTCGGGCACACAAACAGATGTTGTGGAGCGCCAGCAAGAGGTGGAGCCAGAAGATAAGGACGTGGACAATGATTTCGAATGTCAGTAAGTCCGTCTTGTCTCTAATTGTCAATGTTGCATGCGCTGGGGCCTGTTTTCTCACAGCAAATTTGGAGTTGACACGGATTTCTGTTCGGACAATTCCAAAGTGTTTATTACTCTTTGGGGACGTGTTTGGGTTCTTATTTTCTCCTGTTCGTGACGGCTGTTTCTTCGTCTTCTTGTGCAGGAGTCCATTGTGGGAAGCTCCGCGTAAGACGATACGCCAACTTTATACTTCGCTTTTAGGTCCTCCCCATTCCTTTGTGATGCCCACCTATGCAGATGCAATCGCCAACATTATGTCTCTGCAGCAGACCTATAGCCTTCTCAATGATGACCGTTCGAGGAGACGCCGTGGTAGTGAAGCTAGGGTTTATGTGGATGACATAGCATCTGTGTCGGAAGGTAGTTCAAGTGGGTTTGACACTTGGCCATGTGCTTACGTTTATTATGCGTTCCATCCTTTGATCTTCCACATCGGACTGATGTAAATGTCTGCCGAGCTGGGTCAACGCCCACCAACGACGCTACTGCGAGAGCCTGGCGTGTGAGCGTGTGAGCGTACGCTCACACAATGATGATGTGGCGTGAGCCTACGCTCACAACGCTGACGTGGCGCTGGTGCTGATGTGGCGTGAGCCCACCCAAGGTTGTCGCGGCCCTTTGCCTTGAGGGCAGGGGGTCGGGACACATGAGGGGCTACCCCTGTGGTGGGGGCAGCGGCAGCGATAGGTATGGGGGGCTGAAGCACCCTTGAGTGCCCAAGGCACTCAAGGAGGCGGAGGCGCTCACTAGGTGGAGCCCCGCACACCGGGTTGCGGTGGGGGTGGCTCCACAAGGGGTGGTGGTAGCTTAGCGGGACTTAGTGGGGGTGGCATAGGACTCACCATGGGGGCGGAGACCTCGTGGTGGGAGTCGTGTGGAGTCTTGGGACTCATCATGGTCCATTGGGGCCGTGGTGAGTGGGCCAAGACTCACCGCGACTCATCACCGGGAGTCGAGGGTTTTCGTGGTGGTTCGCCATAAAATGGCATGGCTGGTTATGAAACCCCCGCGGACAGCTACAGAAGTATATATAGGGAGTAGTAACCCCGAGAACGGTGCAAGCCCGTTGGTGTCCAAAAACTAGTGAGTGAGCGAGCGTGCCGGAAAGCGACCAAAGAGTGGGGAGCTGTTCCGGACTGCCATCTACCAAAGGGAATTCCACTAGGCCCAAATAGGTGGAGGGTTTTGTGGGGAGCGAAGGGGGACCGTTATGTCCCGGTGAGTAGCCGAAGCTCCAAGTTGGCCCGGCGGCCAGGTTGGGAGTCAGGCGCGCGCATCAAAGCGAGTAACTATGACTTGAAGGGGAGTTTACCGAAGTGAGGTGTGCGACATTTGGTATCAGAGCTTAGAGTTCAGTACGCGATCGTCCTTGGGATTGGCCTCATCATGGGGTCGGGCAAGCCGAAGCGAAAGCGGAACGGCCCAAAAGATGATGATCTCGGTGAGCCCGATGGGGGCGACGTGTCACCGAGGCGGCCGTTTGAGGAAGCGATGCATGTTTCCGAAAACGAGGCCGCTCAAGAGTGGGAGGAATCCGAGGAGTCGGAGCCCGAGGAATCCTTGAGAGCTCCGACAAACCAAGAGATGCCTCCCATGCCGGCGGCCTTTGGGAAGGGTTGTTGGCGCAGTTTGGCGGGACGTTGAAAGACGTGTTGAAGGCGGCTAATGCCACTTCCACTAAGGCAAAGTTTAAGGTGAAGCCTAAGGAACCCGGCACCTTCGAGGGCGTCCGAAATCGGAAGGCACTAAACACCTGGCTCCTGGAGCTAGAGCAGTACTTCCGGGCGGCCAAGTTGAGTGACGAGGATCGGGTGGAAGTGGCTCCCACCTATTTGAGGGGCTATGCTCAACAATGGTGGCAGAAACGCCTTCACGACCGAGGTCCAAGTCCGGAAACCTTGAACTGAAATGGGTTCAAGGAATTGATGAAGAGATAGTTTGTGCCCCTCAACGCGTCCGGGCTTGCCCAGGACAAGATGAGGAATTTGAAGCAAACAGATGACATTCGGGGGTATGTCCAGGCTTTCAATGTGTTGTTGCTCGAAGTCACGGACATGGCAGAACTAGAAATGGTCTTCAACTTTGTGGCGGGACTGGCCCCATGGGCCAGGCGGAAGTTGGAGGAGAAGCCACCCAAGACTTTGAACGAGGCAATTGAGAGGGCTGAATGTTTCTCAGATGTCCCTAGGGGTGAGAGACAAGGTCGTACGGAGCTGAACCACAAGAAGACCCGACGGGAAGGTGACTCCTCCCGACCGGAAAAGAAGTGGGATAGGCCACGCGGCGACAATGGCACGTGGAAATCGAAGGGAGGGCCTTCACACGTCAAGGCGGCACCCGGTGCTTCGAAAGGAAAAGCGGGTGGAGCGGCCTATGGCGGACAGAAGGCAACCTTTGATGGAGTGTGTTTCAATTGTGGGGAGCCCGGGCACATGGCCAAGAAGTGCACGAAGCCCCGACAATTAAACATGACTCGGACGACCACAGAACTGTCGGAAGATACCATCAGTCGCTTGGTGGAAGCGGTGGTCACCAGGACTTGCAAGGTAGGCAAATATTCTTGTGAGTTGTATCAGGAAACTGGCACATTGCGTAAAGGGAGTCACTTATTGTTCGTGGATGGGATAATATCCGGAACTAACGTGTCATTGTTGGTGGACACAGGAGCGTCGCACTCCTTCATGACACCGACAACGGCACAAAAGCTGGGACTCCCGACAACTGACGTAGGGGCCTCTATTGAGGTGCGTTCTGCCAAAGGAGAACCGCAATTGGCGACGAGGTTGGCGTTCGATGTTCCTCTTCAATTGGGGAGTTGGGAGGGATGTGAGAACTTCACCGTCTGCGAGATCGATGGAGTGGATCTCATTTTGGGGATGACCTTTTTGAGCAAATCCAGAGCGGTCATAGATGGCCGCAAGAGGGTAGTCACGCTGCCATGTTGGAATGGTGGCGAGGTCTTACGAGTTTCGGAAACGCCCAAACCCGTGGGAGGGCGAATAAACCTTCTATCAGCAAGGGAGTGGGCCATGGAGGAGGCACACGAGCCCCAGTTTTTGCTTTACATTAGAGAAGTGAAAGGAGAAGGCGATGGGGAGCCGAGCCCAGATTGGATCAAGGGGATTTTGGAGAAATACCAGGATGTGATGCCGGAGGATTTACCAAGCGGCTTGCCACCGCGAAGAGGAGTTGACCACAAGATTGAGGTGATACCGGGATCGGAACCGCCTGCCAAGGCGCCCTACCGGTTGAGCCACAGAGAGTTGGTCGAGCTGAAGACTCAGCTCAAGGATCTAATGTCAAAGGGGTACATCCGGCCGAGTAAGTCACCTTTCGGAGCCCCGGTGCTATTTGCAGACAAGAAGGATGGGACGCTGCGGATGTGTGTCGATTACAGGGCTCTGAATAAGGTGACTATCAAAAACCGGTACCCTTTGCCAAGGATCGACGACCTCTTCGATCGGTTGGCAGGAGCGAAGTATTTCAGCCGGATCGACTTACGCTCCGACTATCACCAAATTCGGTTGGCGGAAGGAGATGAGGAGAAGACCGCGTGCAGGACAAGGTATGGTTCATATGAGTTCTTGGTGATGCCTTTTGGGCTCACCAATGCACCTGCGACCTTTAGCACGCTGATGAACAGCCTTTTCCAGGAGTGGTTGGATGACTTTGTGATCGTGTACATCGACGACATCTAGGTGTACTCAAAAACAAAGGAGGAGCACCTGGAGCACCTCAAAAGGGTGTTCCAAAAGTTGCGAGAAGGGAAGCTGTACGCCAAAGCTTCAAAGTGCGAATTCGGGGTCACGAAAGTGGAGTTCTTGGGGCATGTGATTACACAGGATGGGATCAAAATGGATGACAGAAAGGTGAGGGCGATCTTGGACTGGGAGCCTCCAACTTCGGTCCCGGGAGTGCGATCCTTCCTAGGACTCGCCTCCTATTACCGGAAGTATGTGAGAAATTTCGCCAAGATTGCAGGGCCGCTGTCAGACCTTCTGTGTAAATCTAAAGTCTGGGCATAGAACACCTTTTGTGGCCAAGCTTTTGCTGAATTGAAGCAGCGGATGGCGGAAGCTCCAGTCTTGAAAATCCCGGAGTTCGATCGTCCGTTCGAGATACATACAGATGCGTCGGACTTCGCGATTGGGGGTGTACTGATGCAAGATGGACGTCCAGTGGCTTACGAAAGTAAGAAACTGAATGAAGTGGAGCGACGGTGGCCGACGCACGAAAAAGAGATGAAGGCGGTGGTGCACTGTCTTGAGCTTTGGCGCCACTATGTTGGTTCCAACCCAGTGAAGGTGTTCACGGACAATGTCACGGTGAAGTATTTTGCCACGCAGCCCAAGTTGTCCCCAAAACAACTTAGGTGGCAAGATACTTTGGCGGTGTTCGACGTGGATATCCAGTACAAACCGGGACGAGACAACGTGGTGGCCGATGCTTTAAGTATAAAGCAGCAGCTCTTGTTGGTGTACAAGGGCGAGACGGCGCTCCAAAGGAAGATCCGGAAGGCTTGCCGGAAGGATGAGCTGGCGAAGTCCGTGATGCAGGACTTGAGGATGGGGGTTAAATCGCAGTTCCACTTGCAAAATGGACTGCTCCGGTATAAGCAAAAACGTCTCTACGTGGCGAAGGGAGGGATCAAGGATAGTCTCTTGAGAGAATGCCATGATAGCCCGCTTGCGGGCCACGACGGAGCCAAGCGCACTGCGGCACTCTTGAAGAAAGAGTATTTCTGGCCCAAACTGAGGGAGGAGGCAGAGGAGTATGTCAAGACATGCACCACATGCCAACAAAACCGGAGCGAGTACAAAAAGCAAGCGGGGCTGTTACAACCCTTGCCGATTCCAGAGGGGACTTGGGAAAGCGTCTCGATGGATTTCATGACTGCTACGCCGTTGTCAAAAGGATTCGATGCAATCATGGTGGTGGTGGATAGGTTCAGTAAAATGGGCCATTTCATCCCCACCAAGGAGACGGCAACGGCGCAGGAGACAGGGCGACTTTACTTTGCCCACGTCTTAAAGCATCATGGAGTCCCGAAGGATATTGTCTCGGACCGCGATCCAAAGTTTACTAGTAAATTTTGGAGGACACTTTGGAAGAAGATGGGGACGAGGTTGAAGATGAGCACCGCATTCCGACCTACGACGGACGGCCAAACGGAAAGAGTGAATTCCGTAGTGAAGCAATTCTTGCGGAATTACGTGTCGGCAGACCAATCAGACTGGATGGAACACTTAGACGCGGCAGAGTTATGTTATAATAACACAAAACACTCCGCAACGGGAGTTTCCCCTTTCGTATTGGTCTATGGAAAAACACCTCTGGTGCCGACATGTTGGGCCGCCCAGGACGTTGAGGAACCGGCAGTAGCGGAGGTACTAGAAGAACGCGAGCGTTTGTTGAAGCTCGCAAAGTACAACATTGCCAAAGCTAGGAAACGGTATGAAAGGCAGGCGAATTGGAAGCGGAGGGAAGTGAAGTTTGAGGCAGGCACGGAGGTCTGGTTGAACATCAAGAATTTCCGACTACCTCCGGAAGTAAGTTCGAAGTTCGTACCTCCATATGCGGGACCCTTTCGCATTCGGAAGGTCATGAATGAGGATGTGTATGAATTGGAGCTGCCGGCAAACAGCAAGGTGCACCCAGTATTCCATGTCTTCCTTTTGAAGCCTTACTTCAAAGACGAAGTGCGTCCGAATCGACATCAAGTGTTGCGTCCGCCACCTATGCTGTTGGATCATGAAAATAAACCTGAGTACGAGGTGGAGGCAATACTTAAGTCGAGGAGGTTCAAGAACCGAGAAACGGAGTATCTCGTCAAATGGAAAGGCTATCATCAGGTGGAGGCATCTTGGGTGCGTGCCTCAGAAATGGGAAACGCATCCGAGGCGGTTGAAGTTTTCGAAGGGCGACCTCAAGAGCGGAAGAAGCGTTGATGGGGACATCAACCTTGGAGCGTGGGGGAGGAAATGCATGCTTAGCCCGGCTTAGCTAGCTTAGGAATCCGATTGCAAAAACTTGTATTGTACAAAACGTGCTATAAAAGAAATGGATTCCAAATGTTGTGCGTCCTATTTTGTTTGGAATGGTGATGCATGGTATGGTTAGCTAGTGTGTAGAATGCATGCTAGCTTATAAAAGTGGGAGAGGTAAATTGGGTTAATCGTGTGTTTGTGTAGTGCCGAAATCGGGTGACCCCCATCCGAGGGGCAAGGAAACTTGCGCCTTCTTTGGGAGTTCACGTGCTAGTGCACACCTGGCGCGTGCGAGTACTATAACTGCGCTACCGAGGGGGTTGCCTTGTAGTGCGGGCTAACGCGGAAGCCACGTGCTTCTGTTCACGTATTATAATCGTGTAGCCTCGGGACGAAGTCGTAGTGCGGCTTCGGCGTGTTCCCGTACCTCAGGCCAGCATTCCAAGGCGGACCCAATTGTAGTGATTGGGGCGCACGGTTGGTTCAAGGTTATCTTCCTAGTCAAAGAGGGTTCCAGGTGAACCCTTGCTCAAGGTGATGCCAAAAGCGGCATCATGAGCGGTCGCAAGCAATGTTGTTGCAGTAAGGCGATTCGATCCTCAAGGATGATCGTTCCTTGGCCTTGAAGTAGGCCAAGAAGAGTGCACTGGGAGGAGCTGGAGAGGCTCCACCCTTGGCCGGGACTTGGAGGAAGTCGGCCAAACTAGCTAGTGGAGAGTAGAGTCAAGTGTGGGGTTTGGTTCTTTGCCATGGGACGCCATGGTACGGAAACAAACTCCTTGATGTGGGACGCCACAACTTGGATGTTCGTTTCTACAAAATGGACAAGTCGATGAGGACATCGACTCCCTGTTGGTAGGGGTGTGTGTCGCGGCCCTTTGCCTTGAGGGCAGGGGGTCGGGACACATGAGGGGCTACCCCTGTGGTGGGGGCGGCAGCGGCAGCGATAGGTATGGGGGGCTGAAGCACCCTTGAGTGCCCAAGGCACTCAAGGAGGCGGAGGCGCTCACTAGGTGGAGCCCCGCACACCGGGTTGCGGTGGGGGTGGCTCCACAAGGGGTGGTGGTAGCTTAGCGGGACTTAGTGGGGGTGGCATAGGACTCACCATGGGGGCGGAGACCTCGTGGTGGGAGTCGTGGGGAGTCTTGGGACTCATCACGGTCCATTGGGGCCGTGGTGAGTGGGCCAAGACTCACCGCGACTCATCACCGGGAGTCGAGGGTTTTCGTGGTGGTTCGCCATAAAATGGCATGGCTGGTTATGAAACCCCCGCGGACAGCTACAGAAGTATATATAGGGAGTAGTAACCCCGAGAACGGTGCAAGCCCGTTGGTGTCCAAAAACTAGAGAGTGAGCGAGCGTGCCGGAAAGCGACCAAAGAGTGGGGAGCTGTTCCGGACTGCCATCTACCAAAGGGAATTCCACTAGGCCCAAATAGGTGGAGGGTTTTGTGGGGAGCGAAGGGGGACCGTTATGTCCCGGTGAGTAGCCGAAGCTCCAAGTTGGCCCGGCGGCCAGGTTGGGAGTCAGGCGCGCGCATCAAAGCGAGTAACTATGACTTGAAGGGGAGTTTACCGAAGTGAGGTGTGCGAGAAAGGTTGTGCCACGTCACCACAAAGATGGTGGGCCTATAACCGTGGAGCCTATAACCGTGGGATTTCACCATCTGAAGGTAAGATGGGTTAAGGGTTTAGGGCGTCCACAGAGATCAACCTTGTGTTAACACGAGGTTGATTTCAGAGAACTTGAAATGAACCTTGTATTAACACGAGGTTGATTTCTTAGAACTGATATCAACCTTGTGTTAACACGACGTTGATTTGAAGTTCTCGAAACCAACCTTGTATTAACACGAGGTTGATTTCCGAGAATGTTCATTTGAATGTGACTTGATGTGTTCGCAAATGAACAAATGAGTTTGAGGAACGAATGCAACAAATGGTAAACGCACGCACAACACGATTGATGACGTGACATACACCGACAGACATACGACTTCATTTTATTTTTTATTTTTTATTTCTCCATGGGGGTGATGCAAATCAACCTTGCGTTGACGCAACCTTGACTTGAGAAATGAAAGCATCATATTTTGATTTTTTGATTTTTTGATTTTTTTCCTCCCTGGGGGGTGATGCAAATCAACCTTGCGTTGACGCAACCTTGATTTAAGAATGAAAGCATCATTTTTGAAGATTTGTTTTTTTCTTTCTCCTTGGGGAGTGATGCAAATCAACCTTGCGTTGACGCAACCTTGATTTGAGAAATGAAAGCATCATTTTTTGATTTTTTGATTTTTGATTTTTGATTTTGATTTTGATTATTCTCCCTGGGGGGTGATGCAAATCAACCTTGCGTTGACGCAACCTTGATTTGAGAAATGAAAGTGTTTTTTTTTTTTTTTTTTTTTTTTTTGGAGGGTGATGCAAATCGACCTTGCGTTGACGCAACCTTGATTTGAGAAATGAAAGCATTCTTTTTTAGGACTGTTTTTTGCATTTTGTATGGTTGCTGGCCCTGTTGTTCTTCGTTTCGTGTCTTGCATTGTAAGTCTTGCCAACCTGTTCTGCACCATGTTTTTTCATAAACCGCAAAGACGCTTTAGGGATTTCCTGGTGTTTGTCTGGAGAACGTAAAAGTGGATGTGAATTGGGGGGACGGAACTTCTTTAGAACAAACTCATTCTCCTTCGTGTTCATTACGCAACATGACATTGTACTCTCTGAAATATTTTGTGTCCGTGGACAAAAATCATCCACAAACCACCCGTGATTTCTCATCCGACTAAGATTTGGATGAGGGATGAGACTTCTCGGAAATTAATGCTGGCAAATCTGGGGCGTGGTAGTCGCCTACAGTTCCGCGGAAATAGGTGGCATCCGCGGAATTAGGTCCTGCACGTGGGAAACCTTGCTGATGTGGCGTGAGCCTGGCTGGGCTCACAGGCTCATAGGCTCACGCGCAAGCATTCCCCAACGCCCACAAGGCTGTTTGTGCCTGTCGTTGTCAGGAATGTAGCGTTTGCATTATGCAAATGAACCGGCTAAATTGGCATCACAGCCAAGATGAATCCAGTTGGGTGTATGATCGTTGTTTGTGCAAAGACATGGAAATACGGGGATCATTCAAGCACTGCTGTAGAGAAAAAAACAACGTTCACAAGGATATGATAGATAGGGAACAGTAGAGATGGCAACATAGCGGGGTGCATGGGATGCAAATTGCAAAACCACACATGAACCAGTCTACAAAAGACACAATGGAATTTGTCTAGGGAGAGCTCGCGTTGCTGGACTACTCACTACGTCTGCAGTCCGCCTCAGATGTGCTATGAAACATTCATCACTAATTATTCTCCTCTTCCTCGCAGACCCGTCTATTTGAGGCCGTCTGTCTCGTGAGGGTACATCCTCCTTCCACTCCTGCCACAGTGAAGGAGTTTGAGCTTCATGGGGGAGGAGGTTTCATAAACGAGAAGTTTGATCCTGTTGTCGACGACATGCACTACAACTATGTTGACTCGAACGTATATTTGCGAAAGCCAAATGGAACGCCATGGAGAGGGGCCCGTGAGAAAAGCCCTGCTTTTATTCAAACGATCATTGAGACTTGTTCTCGGTCTAGGGCTCGCATCATAGATTCGACTCTCGGCACGTGTTTCTCTTCTTCCCTTTATCATCGCTTTCTTTTCATGACCACCTTTACTCAACATTGTAATACTCACATTCTTCATTTTGTCTCTTGCAGGCGCTTCTTACCATGCTTGCAAGGCAGGGGGCAGGCACTTGTTTGGTATGGAAGGGGATGCGGACATTTTCAATTGCCTCCTCGCTGAGTTGCAAGGGAGCACATCTACTGCCAATGTGAAGGAGGTCATTGCGCCAATTGATATCAACGACGGAGACAACAAGGACCTGGACGATGACTTTCATGTGGTAAGTTTATTTCGTCTATATCTGCTCATGTGCATATGCTCTCTCCCCTCCCCTTCTGTTATCTGATTGTTACGCAAATGTTTCATTTCTGTGGCAGGATTGTAACCGCTCTCCCGTGGCCCGAATACTGCTGCACTATCATCTATGAAGACCTTTGCCCGGAGGTGCCTGAGTGAGTTCCTGAAACTTCGATGCAAGGGTGGGGAAGAAAGCGTAGCTGCTTGCACACGAGCAATGCCTTCCGCGTAGTCGGGAAGGACGTAAGTAGGAGGAGGGCTCCAGCACAAGTCTTTCAAATATAGGGTTTCAGGTGGTAGCTGTAGTTCTAGCAGTGCAGACAGCACCTCCGCATGTACTTGAAATGCCCCATTTATCGTACATGAGGGGATACATTCTCCGTTTTCCGTTGCACCATCTTTTTCTTGCCAACTTATGTTAAAGTCAGGATTACAATGAACATCACATTCCCCAAGGAAAACATTCTCACCAATTGCGTTCCACCAATTTCAAAGTAATTTCCTTGGCAACATTGCTCTCCATTTCAACCGTCTGCATGCCATAAAAGTCATTCACCAGAGCTGAATATGTAGATAGTTGAGTAGATAGTCATTCAACATATGACAGTCATCCAATATTTGTTGGATGGATGATGGATGATTATGTGGATTGTGGATGGATGTTGCATGGATGGATGGTCCATGGATGTCGGTGCGCAGTATCATGCACAGGCGCTGGATGGTGAAGGTTGACTGTCGGGGTTGAGGTGGGTTGATAAGGTTGATAAGGGTTGGGGTTTGAGTTTGGGGTTACAAGCTGGGTAATGTGGATAAAGACGTGTTTCCTCGGTAATAGGTCATCTTCAGCGGAAATACACCCCGCATCTTCCCCAATTTTCATGCCACGTGGACTGGGCTCACGTCAGGCTCTTGGGCTCATAGGCTCCTGGGCTGGGCTCACACTCTAGCATTCCCCTACCAATATGCTATGGGATGTGAAGAGGAAGAGCACTGGCAGGTTCTTCAAACGTGCACTACAATACAAGCTGGGCTTTTCGACTCTGTATTTGACTCATTTTTGAGTCATTTGCGACATTTTTACTCCCAGCCTCCACAGTCGCGCATGCGTAACAAAGGTCAAGTCGTTTCAGTCAAGCAGTCGAATCCAGATGCCAGGTTCTGACAGTGAAATGTGACAGTACAACCTAGGGGGTGACGTGTAGGCAGCACATTATGACGTGGCTATGACGTGGCTATGATGTGTAGTAAAGTGGTTTAACTGAATTATAAGGTGGATGCATGATGTGTAGTGAGTGGCTTAAGGGCAGAGTGGCGTGGATGCATGACATGTAGTAAAGTGGTTTAACTGAAGTGGAACATATTCCATGATGTTTAGTATACGGTTTGACTGTAAATCAGTGATAGTGAGTTTGCTTCACTTTCTATATTGTAATATTCTACTGTGAAGCAGTAAAAGAGGACACATTTTAGTAAATATGTTTCACTCTGGAGGTGTATATACATATAGACATATTAATATATTAATATATTAATATATATATGAATTGGGAGGCTTTTTATTTAATATTTGGTTTTTTGTTTATTACTGTTATTTCGTTTTTTTCATTTACTTTTAGTTTATATCTGTACGTATGTGAATTAGTGGATATTGTATTTAAATTTTTTGATTCGCTGCATTGCATTGAAAATATATTACAAATACAACAAAACATAGAATACAAATACAGGTCGGAACCAAAAACATTTGGATGGCTCAAAACTGGTTTTATATCAAGAGTGATTTGCAAAACAAGTTTTGGCCACATTCTACAAATGACCAACATGAGGGCCATGTTGCCATATCCATAGATCCCAACTGAAGTCATTGAGTAAGGATAATCTGCTGTGCAGCTAGGTCCAGCACTATCGTGGACATGTCAAGAGAACATTAGAAATCATTTTGAGAATGAATTCAGGTAGTTCCAGAGAATGGTGGTGCCAGCTACCTTGTCACCCAAAGTGACATCCACTTCCAGGGCTGCCTTGAAATACATATCCACCAAGGCAGTGTTTAGAGTGACAATTCCAGCTTTGACGATGTCATCATGGACCTTTGTGCCCTTTTGATGGCTTCCAGGCTCACATTTGACGTAGATGTACACCAGGGGAATGTTCAGAATGACATCTGGTACAATTCCAGCTTGGATAATGTCACCATAAACCTCTTTGCCCCTTCCCAGGGCTGCTAGGCTCGCATATGCATATTACAAAAACAAATGAACATGACGGCCTGGTCTGGCTTCATCCCTTCCCATATCATTTGCTCTTATGTTTCCAAAGCCTTAATCCCATACCCATGCTGCACATACCTTGCAATCATGGCACTCCAAAATACCACAACTCGTTCAGCCATATTGTCAAACTCTCCCTTCACATCAGGCTTGCTGCACCCACATTTGGCATACATGTCCACCAAGGCAGAGTTCAGAATGACAATTTCCCCTTTAACGATCGGCATAAGCAAGGGGAAGGAGACAGCAGAGCTGCTGCTCTCTCCCAGCGCCAAAAAAACCAAAAGAAAAAAAAATGGAGGGGCTGAGAGAGCCGCCATGGCTGTGAAGTACCAGTATGCTGCAACGTGATGTGGTTGGGCTTCACCCCTTCCCCCATCAATATTTGATCATAGGTCTCCAAAGCCTCCATACCATGTCCCTGTTGTGCATACCCTGCAAGCATCATCCATTCACAATCTCCAAAGCCTCCCTGCCAACCCAGTATATAAACAGAGTACACATAAGTTCCTTGCTTTGCATCCTCAATGCACCCACATTGGGCATACATGTCCACCAGGGCAGAGTTCAGAATGACATCTGGTACAATTCCAGCTTTGACAATGTCAACATAGACCTCTTTGACCTTTTCCAGGGCTGCCAGGCTTGCATAAGCATTGCAATCACACAAAAACGTGATGTGGTTGGGGCTTCACCCCTTCCCCCATCATTTGATCATAGGTCTCCAAATCCACCATCCCACGCCCTGCTCTGCATACCCTGCGATGCTTGTGAGTGTGTACCTGCTTTCCAGCTTCCAGACCTTTTTGGCGTGAATCCACATCATTTGTTGGCACTAGGAAAGGGTTGAGACTGAGCTGCTCAACTACTCCCTGGTCTTACATAGTGGGTTTACATAGTGTGCCAAGCACAACATCTGGAGCCAAAGCCTCCATCCAGTGCCCCTGCTGTGCATACCCTGCAAGCATCGAGTTCTACGACACCACATCAGCTCTGACAATGTTGCCATGGGCCTCTTTGCCCTCTTCCAGGGCTGCCAGGCTTGCACACGCACTGCAACCGCACACAAACCTGATCAACCCAAAACCAATGACCAGCCTCTCACTGTGGTGGCAAAGAGAAAATTCCTTTTCCTCCTCCCCCACATCATGCAATACAAAGCGCGTATCAGACACATACCCCGCCTCCTTTCATCGGAGTGACACCATGATCTTGATTTCCTTCATTCAGTAGGCCAGTGTGGCTGCATGCAAAGAGAACACATATAAAGGTGAGACTGTCCGGCTTCAAGCCATTCTTTTGCATTTCCTTCAAATAGTTGCAGGACCTCCCTATGACCATGCTAGGCATATCCTGCGATCATCACGTTCCACAACACCACGTTTTGTTGAGCCATATTGTCGAACACTCCCTACGCATCCTCAATGCACCCACATTTGGCATACATGTCCATGAGGGTATTGTTCATAATCACATTTGGTACAATTCAAGCTTTGGCGATGCAACCATGCACCTCTTTGCCCTTTTCCAGGGCTGCCAGGCTTGCACACGCACTGCAAACGCACACAAACGCGATGTGGTTGCGCTTCACCCCTTCCACCATCATTTGCTCATAGGTCTCCAAGGCCTCCATCCCGCCCCCCTGTAGTGCATACCCTGCAAGCATGGCGTTCCATGACACCAAATCTCGTTCAGCCATATTGTTGAACACTCCCTCCACGTCCTCAATGCCCACATTTGACATGTATGTCCCCGAGGGTGTTGTTCAGAATCACATCTGGTACAATTCCAGCTTTCACGATGTCATCATGGACCTCTTTCCCCTTTTCCAGGGCTCCCAGGCTTGCACACGAATTGCAAACACAAACGAACGTGATGTGCAACATTTGCTCATAGGTCTCCAAAGCATTCCTACCACACCCATGCTTGGTAAATCCTGCCAACATTATATTCCACGTGATCAAAGATGGTCGAGGCATTCTGTGGAAAACCTGGTGAGCATCCATGATGCTCCCACACTTAACATACATGTTGACAAGGGTGTTGAGTAGAAAAACATTTGGCGTTAATCACTTTGGATAATGTGAGTGTGCACCTGTTTCCAGCTTCCAGACCTTTCATCTTGATGCACTTAAGCAAGAGACAGAAGACGTATCTGAATCTGCTGAAATGCCTTGTTAGTTTAAAGTTGTAGAGCCTCTGTCAGTCTGCCTGCCTCACAAGGATCTTCACATGCCCAACAGAAGAGGCATTGTGGACTCCCTCTCTTGATGCTCTTTCAGAAGCTGTGGTCATGGTTGAGGTGCTTGATTTTATCAACTGTGCCGCTGCAGCTGCTACCTTTACTTGACCATCTACCCATGCAGGTTTCTTGTAGCTATTGATCCACATGGAATCATAGGTAATCTGGAGCTTGAAGTCCAGCCCTCTTGGATGAACCTGGACCCACACTCTATCCCTGCTCCTTCAGCTATCCATGCCTCTGCACAAATCATGCATACTGCATCCTTGCCTTACTGCTAGCACCTGACAATGACAGCATAGATTTGTTCTAGGAAACACCTAACTCAACTTATCACACTAGTTCATATGGTCAATTGCATCTGCTACTCTTTGTAATCCAACAAGCATTCACCTTTTTGCCTCGATTGTCCCGCCATTGCCTGGGGTCAGAAAAGTATCAGAATTCAACATGAAAATTTAGGGCCAATTCTGATAAGAGGGAAAAACAGGGTGAAATCTGTTGAAGAAGGTACCTTCATTAGCAGTGCCTAATTTTATCAATTGAGCCGCTGGTGCTGTGGCTTCCAGTTCACCATCTACCCATGCAGGTTTCGTGTAGCTATCCTTCCACAGGGAATCATAGGTAATCTGGAGCTTGAAATTCGGCCCTCTTGGATGAATCTGGACCCACTCAGCTATCCAGACCTCTGCACAAATCATGCACATATCCTTGCCTTGCTGCAGCTAGCAGCTGAAGCAGCTGACACTGACGCCCTAACCCTACCTATAGTAACATATCAGAATCACTCCAAAACCACCATAGATCCACCAACGAGCCTCTCCTAATCTATGTTATCTGTTTTTGGATACTTTCCTGCTGCCACATCGGCAGTAACTTGTCAAAGTCACTCCTAACCACCACAGATCCACCCAACGAGCTGACTTACAGAATTCAATATGCATCTCAGGGCCGAGTCTGATGAGAGGGTAAAACAGGCAGAAATAGGTTGAAGAAGAAGGTGCCCTCACCACATTGTCGACCTTGACCTTGTGTCATGACCCATGGAGGATTTGACAGACCATCAACCCAAAGATCCTCTTGTGTGTGCTGATTGTGTCCATCGTCAGGAACTATCGGATTGGTTTGTGAGAACAACCACGGTGCAGCTGAGCAGAGATTGAAACACGGCATGCTAAGACCAAGCTCTCCCCCAAGAACCTTGTAAACATCAGGAAGAATACCAAATCATGGTACTAACAGGAGCCAACAACCCACATTTACATGATGGACAAACTTCTTCACATCGTACATTAAGAAACAGCCACACCTTGCGATTGCGGTTGTCGCACCATCGTGAAGGATCTTTACAAAATTCATGCCTGCTCTGCTCCGTGCTGCAAATTCAGGGCCGAGTCTGATGAGCGGGCAAAACAGGCTGAAAGACGTCGAAGAAGGTGCCCTCACCACATTGTCCTCGACCTTGTGTCATGACCCAGACCACCTCTTGTGTGTGCTGCTTGTGTCTGTAGTCAGGTAATGTCGGATTGGTCTGCGAGAGGATTGGTCTGCGAGAACCACCACGATGCAAGCTGAGCGGGCGGAGATTGAAACACGGCTTGCTAAGACCAAGCAGACTCTCCCAAGAACGTTGTAAACATCATGAAGAATACCAAATCATGGTACTAAGAGCCCACATTTGCAGGATGGACAAACATCTTCACATCGTACATTAAGAAAAGCCACTCCTTGCGATTGCGGTTGTCCACCCAAGCTATTGCATATCCTGCAGATCCTCCCACGCAAACACAGCAAAACGATCAAGTCCCATAACTTACTCATCGCTGAACGCAATCCCGCAATCCTAAATCCATTTTGAATTATTTGGATGAATGTATCGTAGATGGATGGATTTTGGGTTTTCCATCAATCTATCCATCCATCCATTTAATTTTCCGTTCATCCAATAGTTGCCAGCAAGGCGTTTGCTTTATCGTTCATTCATACGTTCATCCAGTGCACACAAATTATATTTCATACGTTCATCCAACAGCTGCCAGCAAGGCGTTTGTTTATCATTCGTTCAGATAATTCAGTTGTTCTATTTCACTAACCTTTCATACGTTCATCCAATAGCTGCCAGCAAGGCGTTTGTTTATCATTCGTTCAGATAATTCAGTTGTTTTGTTTCACTAACCTTAACCAGCACACGATTAGTTTACTATTAATGTGCTGGGTCAGTGAAAAAATATTAAATGTTTTTACTTCTTATTATCCACGTATATATTGCTATATATAGTTTATATATTGTGATTACACATGCCATTGCTTAACTGGTTGTCTCAGTCAGCTCATTTTAGGTAGTCAAAATCTCTCACTACAGTCAAAATTTTCGCGGTTGTCTAGCACCTCGAATATTTTAATATAAATTTTTGACCGCAAAATGGTTGGAACAGTCGAAAGTGACAACAGTCAACGCCAGCGTCAAACTAAATCGTCGAAATTACATAGGGTGTGTTGTAGTGGTGGGCCTTAGAAGGATGGTGCAGGGAATGTGTATGAGAACAAGCTATGAAATATTTTAGAAGGGTCAGCGGCACCAATTCCATAGGCATGAAGACTGGAAAATTTGACTGACTCCCAACCTCAGGATTCATTACTGCATATCTTCCGAAGATAGGCTCATGTGTGGTCTGATTCCGCCCAACTGGAATGGTATAATTGGGACTGAGTGCAGCTGAGCTGGTTGAGTTGCATATATGAGAATGGGTTGTATCTTTTGCCCTGGACACCCCCCCTTCGTCAGATACAAGCTGTTAGAGGGTTGTTTGGGACTTAGATGCTTTTACGGGTTCTGTGGGATACCCTTAATTTTTGCGCAGACTGAGACCAACAGGAGCCTTAGAGGTGGCAGCAGCAGGCTTTAGGGGGGTTACACAGCCAACACAGCCCGACACAGCCCGTCACAGCCAGTCACAGCCAACACAGCCCGTCACAGCCCGACACAGCCGACACAGTCCGTCACAGCCAGTCACAGCCGACACAGCCCGTCACAGCCAGTCACAGCCCGCCACAGCTTCGCACAGCCCGTCACAGCCAGTCACAGCCGCCACAGCTTCGCACAGCCCGACACAGCCGACACAGCCTTACACAGCCAGTCACAGCTCGGCACAACTTGACACAGCCTGTCACAGTACATGGGGAACAGTTATCATTGACAGGGAACGACTGTGAGGGAACGACATCTGCAGAAGGAACGTGTTACTACAGGGATGGCGATTAATTAGTTAGGTGGTTAGAACAGCTTGCGGGCAGATAAGGGGAGCAGCAACGGAAAGAAGGGACACTTCACGGGGAGCATTTCTGGGTGATGAAAATAGGAGATCAGGCAGAGAGCAAGAACGAGAGGACAAAGAAGGAGAAAATATGAACAGTAGATGCTTATTACATGTAGAGCTGTAGTGATACTGTAGGGCGGATTAGAGTCACCTTGACATTGGCCTAGTTCCTGATAAATCATAATCTGATACTTATTCGATACAAGCACACTGTGTAGAGAGACATGAGGGAAGTTGTAAAACGAATGCATGATAAACTGGAACTAAGTAGATACTGAAGCAATCTGATGCTTCAGTATCAGATAAGGTAAATTGATAACATGAAGGCAAGAAGGAATACAAATGGGAAGCACAACCATGATTCACTAGCTGCAAGTCATGACTGATTGTACTGAGCGGGCTGAGTGCTTAGAGATATCCAACTCTTCTATTTTGGAGTTTCCACCTCGGATAGCGAAGGGATGGGTGAGTAACAGCCGCTCGACATTTGGCGACCATACTGGGGACCTGGGTCATGAACAACCAGATGTGACAGGCATCTGGTGGGATCATGGTGGTTGGAGAATTAATGAATTTGATGTGAATCAAATTCCCTGTAAAACTGAGAAGGAAAGATTGTCCAAACAATTCTTTCAGAGGTTCTTGGAATTGCCAGACGGTTGTAAAGAAAACATTCTTAAGAGAGTGCATGATGCTGACCCTGAGTGGGGTCTGGAGAAAGGGGTGATAAAGATTTATCAGGTGGCCTGTAGAGGAAGAGCACGTTGGTTACCAACACTGGTTTATGTGATAGCATTGCTATCCATTAAGCAGTCCTAAGATTGTTTTGTGGAATAGGTGAGAGAATTCTGGGTTGAGGGGGTGGGGTGTGTACATCCGGGATGGGTCGGAATGGGATAAGAGATGGGGGGAGAGAGATAGAGATCAGGTAGTGATTGGAGTTGCATAGGCTATTGATATGAATGTGGTTGTGGAGGTATGTGGGGATTTCATTACTAGATCTGAGGTAGAAGCCGTCAAGTAGGCTTAGGGAAGAATAGTGAAGACCCCTTTGTCAGGAGTAGTGGTAATCGGCGGAGATATATTTAAATTTTAGGAGCTTAGTGAATTTGGCCCATTCGTGGTCCGGGGCCGAGGGGGTTTGTGAGTACCATTGTATAAGTGACCTAATAGTGCCCTGTTAAAGTCCCCTGCTATGATGACATGATGGTGTTGGTGATCTGGGTGGGTGACTGTGTGGGAGAGTGTGTGTAGTATTTCCGGTATGAGGGGGAGGTCGTTGGCATGAGAGGGCATATATAAGTGTATGAGGGTGATGGGGCATAGCGCTGGTGGGTGTAGTTGGATAATTTGTAGGTGTGAACGGATGGGGATAGGGACTGTGATTTTGGTAGTGGTACTAGGTAAGTGGTGTGTGCGGAGGATGCCCAATGCAACACCGCCCTTGGAGGGGGATCAATGGGACTGTTTTGTGTAGCTGGGGGATTTGTAGCCGGGTATTGGGGTGGTCGCTTTGAGTGTGGCAGTAATAATGTTTGTAGAGAGGAAGGGGAATTTGCTGGTGATGTGGTTGTAGTCTTGGTTAGATGTGGAGACCGATGCCAGCTGATCCCCTAGAATTTTATGAACTTTGGGAGTCCAATAGTTTGAGGGAGGTATGGATCTCGGTTAAGTAGTGAGGAGGGGCCATGTATTGAGTAGGGAGCGGGGGCAGTATGTGTAGTTGGCGTAGGAGAGAGCGGATTTTAGAGGTCGAGTGAGCGTTAAAGTATCCGTTACATGTCTCTGGGAGAGGGGAGATGGTAAGATAAGGGAGAAAATGATCTGTGGGGCGGAGAAAGTCTTGAGTTTAAATAAGGCTGTAGTGAGTGTTGGGCAACTGTTTAGGGGTAGTCCAAAGGTTGTAATATGGTGTGGGGGTGTGCCATATGGGTTTTGGCAGTTTGGGAGAAAAGGGGTGAAGTGGTCGAGAATATGGCGATAGCTATGCATAAGAGAGATGGCGGTTGGTTGAAAGTATAGGGCATATCTCTCTTGTTCATCTGCGGATAGATTTCTGATAATTTCAGTAATGGTGGTTGGGCCCGGGTTAGGGTGGATATCACCACACCGCAAGAGGTTTAGGTCTAGGCTCGTATGCATATACGCGCAGTTAGGGTTGGGAGGGTGATGGAAATAATGTTTAGATTTTACTGGGTGTTTGTAATGTCTGCCATATGGACCATGGATGAGGAAGTTGGTCCGGTGGTGCGTATGGCGGATTGTCGGGATGTGTGGAGGGCTAGTGAATGATAGAAGATTTTGGTGGGTAGGTTGGGAAATGGTAGAGCTGGTGGCGGTGGAGTGTATAGGGGAAATATATTGGGGATGGGTTGGATGCTGGGTCGCGCTGGGGTACATTATCGTCCAATTTATTTGGCGGGGGGGGGGGGGTAGCCTGTGTGGTGACCCTTTGTAGAGGTGCAGAACATATTTGTTTGCGTAGGAGGTGTCCATGAGGTAGTGGGGGGGTAGGCATTGCATAGGTGGTGGACTTGGATGGGGTACATTCATCCACGGTTTTATGACATCGGTTGGTAGAGAGATAGGTTTAGTGTTTTTATAAGGGGTGTAATTTGGTAAAGATGACTGGTCGGTGGGGGAAAAGGGGTAAGAGGGCCGTTAGCCTTCCGCGTATACGGATTTTGGTTTATAAGCGTATATGGCATATTATTTGGATTGGGTTTGAATAATTTTGGGGGGGTGTTTTTATAAAGGTGACGGGACAGGTGTCGAGCGGTGGGGATGGGAGTGACGAAGTGGCTGGCACGGGTAGGCCCTGCAAGCGGGCCTCGTGTAACGGGTATGGTCAGTGCAGGTTGTCGTCGAGCAGAGCATAGTGGGATCTCGAGAGGAGGAGAGAGGAGAGCTTTGAGTGGGGAGGGGAGTATGGGATGTTCCAGCCGGCGGAGCACAACGAGTGTTGGGGGTGAGCGGAGCTTTGGATGTGGGTACGGTGGCCATGCATAGAGGGTTTAGTTATTAGTTGGGGTGCTTCGGGATCGGCAGAGAGATTTGTGTGTAAGAGTTGGGTGTATAGTGGTGTGGGGGAGCTCGGCGGGTAGTAGAGACATAAATGATCATGTATAATGTGTGCACATTGCATTGATAAGAAAGGGAGAACACATGGGCCATAGCCAACATAGAAGAGAAGGAGCAACGAGAGAGCTAGCCAAGAGATAGAGTAGCAATGCTGGTGGCAGAGTACGACTGTCCGTTGGGTAGCTCTGCTGCTTATGGGTTGCCTTTGTTGTTTACGCATTCGGGTGCTTGACTATCATGGCGTTGGAGTCTCCTTTCGTAGTATCTGTTGCATGCTGGGAATCGGGCGGCCCTTGCCTCCCACGCTCGGGTACAGGCTGCGTGCCAAGGAGGCCTGCAGTGCCCAGCTTGTGCGGGCCCTCATGTTGCAGCGCAAGAAGGGCCATTGGCCGATATCCCCCGTTTTGGCTGGCTGGCAGGTTGCTGGAACCGCCCTGCCCTGTGGAGCTGATGACCTTGCTGGGTGGAAGTGGTAGCTTGTCTAACACCATGTTCGCATGGTTGTAGAAGTTGGCCAAGTTGGCCCCCAAATTCATTGTGATGGTGTCGCACACCTCACTTGGGTAAGCTCCCCTTCAAGTCATAGTTACTCGCTTGATGCGCACGCCTAACTCCCAAACTGGCTGCCGGGCCAACTCGGAGCTTCGGCTGCTCACCGGGGCATAACGGTCCCCCTTTACTCCTCCACTAGACCCTCTCCCAATTTGGGCCTAGTGGAAATTCCCTTTGGTCGATGGCAATCCGGAATAGCTCCCCACACCTTGGTCGCTTTCCGGCTCGCACGCTTACTCACTAGTTTTTGGACACCAACGGGCTTGCACCGTTCTCGGGGTTACTACTCCCTATATATACTTTCTGTGACTGTCCGCGGGGGTTTCACAAACAACACCACCATTTTATGGCGAACCACCACGAAAACCCTCGATTCCCGGTGATGAGTCACGGTGAGTCTTGGCCCACCCACCACGGTCCCCTTGGACCGTGATGAGTCCCAAGACTCCCCACGACTCCCACCACAAGGTCTCCGCCCCCATGGTGAGTCCTATGCCACCCCCACTAAGTCTCACTAAGCTACCACCACCCCTTGTGGAGCCACCCCCACCGCAACCCGGTGTGCGGGGCTCCACCTAGTGAGTGCCTCCGCCTCCTCGAGTGCTTTGGACACTCGAGGTTGCTTCAGCCCCCCGTACCTACTGCTGCCACCGCCCCCACCACAGGGGCAGCCCCTCTACTACCCGACCCCCTGCCCTCAAGGCAAAGGGCCGCGACACACACCCCTACCAACAGGGAGTCGATGTCCTCATCGACTTGTCCATTTTGTAGAAACGAACATCCAAGTTGTGGCGTCCCACATCAAGGAGTTTGTTTCCGCACCATGGCGTCCCATGGCTAAGAACCAAACCCCCACTTGATTCTTCTCTCCACTAGCTAGTTCGGCCGACTTCCTCCAAGTCCCGGCCAAGGGTGGAGCCTCTCAAGCTCCTCCCAGTGCACTCTTCTTGACCCACTTCAGGGCGAAGGATCAATCCTCCCCGAGGATCGAATCGCCTTACTGCAACAACATTTGCTTACGACCGCTCGTGATGTCACTTTTGGCATCACCTTGAGCAAGGGTTCGCCTTGAACCCTTTTTGACTAGGAAGATAACCTTGAACCAACCGTGCGCCTCAATCACTACAATTGGGTCCGCTTTGGAATGTTGGCCTGAGGTACGGGAACACGCCGAAGCCGCACTACGACTTCGTCCCAAGGGCTACACGATTATAGTACGTGAACGGAAGCACGTAGCTTCCGCATTAGCCCGCACTACAAGGCAACCCCCTCGGTAGCGCAGTTATAGTACGCGCACGCGTCAGGTGCGCACTAGCACGTGAACTCCCAACGAAGGTGCAAGTTTCTTTGCCCCTTGGGTGGGAGTCACCCGATTTCGGCACTACACAAACACACGATTAATCCAATTTACCTCTCCCACTTTGTAAGCTTAGCATGCATTCTACACACTAGCCAACCATACCATGCATCACCATTCCAAACAAAATAGGATGCACAACATTTGGAAACCATTTCTTTTATAACAAAATTTGTACAATACAAGTTTTTGCAATTGGATTCCTGAGCTAGCTAAGCCGGGCTAAGCATGCATTTCCTCCCCCACGCTCTAAGGTTGATGTCCCCATCAACGCTTCTTCTGCTTTTGAGGTCGCCCTTCGAAAGCTGCAACCGCCTCGGATGCGTTTCCCATTTTTGAGGCACGCACCCAAGATGCCTCCACATGATGATAGCCCTTCCATTTCACGAGATACTCCGTTTCTCGATTCTTGAACCTCCTCGACCTAAGCACTGCCTTCACCTCGTACTCAGGTTCATTTTCATGATCCAACAGCACAGGTGGTGGACGCAACACTTGAGGCCGATTCGGACGCGCTTCATCTTTGAAGTAAGGCTTCAAAAGGGAGACGTGGAATACCGGATGCACCTTGTTGTTTGCTGGCAGCTCCAATTCATACACATCCTCATTCATAACCTTCCGGATGCGAAAGGGTCCCGCATATGGAGGTACGAACTTCGGACTCACTTCCGGAGGTAGTCGAAATTTTTTGATGTTCAACCAGACCTCCGTGCTGCCTCAAACTTAACCTCCCTCCGCTTCCGATTCGCCTGCCATTCATACCGTTTCCTAGCTTTGGCAATGTTGTACTTTGCGAGCTTCAACAATCGCTCGCGTTCTTCCAGCACTGCCGCTGCTGCCGGTTCCTCAACGTCTTGGGCGGCCCAACTTGTCGGCACCAGAGGTGCTTTTCCATAAACCAATACGAAAGGGGAAACTCCCGTTGCGGAGTATTCTGTGTTATTATAACAGAACTGTGCCGCATCCAAGTGCTCCACCCAGTCCGATTGGTCTGCCGACACGTAATTCCGCAAGATCTGCTTCACCACGGAATTCACTCTTTCCGTTTGGCCGTCCGTCGTAGGTCGGAAGGCGGTGCTCATTTTGAGCCTCGTCCCCATTTTCTTCCAAAGTACCCTCCAAAATTTACTAGTAAACTTTGGATCGCGGTCCGAGACAATATCCTTCAGGAGTCCATGATGTTTGAAGACGTGGGCGAAGTAAAGTCGCCCCGTCTCCTGCGCCGTTGTCGTCTCCTTGGTGGGGATGAAATGACCCATTTTACTGAACCTATCCACCACCACCATGATTGCGTCGAATCCTTTTGACAATGGCATAGCAGTCATGAAGTCCATCGAGACACTTTCTCAAGACCCCTCTGGAATCGGCAAGGGTTGTAACAGCCCCGCTTGCTTTTTATACTCGCTCCGGTTTTGTTGGCATGTGGTGCATGTCTTGACATACTCCTCTGCCTCCTCCCTCAGTTTGGGCCAGAAATACTCTTTCTTCAGGAGTGCCGCGGTGCGCTTGGCTCCGCCGTGGCCCGCAAGCGGGCCATCATGACATTCTCTCAAGAGGCTATCTCTGATCCCTCCCTTCGACACGTAGAGACGCTTTTGCTTATACCGGAGCAGTCCATTTTGCAAGTGGAACTGCGATTTAACCCCCATCCTCAAGTCCTGCATCACGGACTTTGCCAGCTCATCCTTCCGGCAAGCCTTCCGGATCATCCTTTGGAGCGTCGTCTCGCCCTTGTACACCAACGAGAGCTGCTGCTTTCTACTTAAAGCATCGGCCACCACATTGTCCCGTCCCGGTTTGTACTGGATATCCACGTCGAACAGTGCCAAAGTGTCTTGCCACCTAATTTGTTTTGGGGACAACTTAGGCTGCGTGGCAAAATACTTCACCGTGACATTGTCCGTGAACACCTTCACCGGGTTGGTGCCAATATAGTGGCGCCAAATCTCAAGGCAATGCACCACTGCCTTCATTTCTTTCTCGTGCGTTGGCCACCGCCGCTCCACTTCATTCAGTTTCTTACTTTCGTAAGCCACTGGACGTCCCTCCTACATGAGTACACCTCCAATCGCGAAGTCCGACGCATCCGTATGAATCTGAAATGGGCGGTCGAACTCCGGGATTTTCAGGATTGGAGCTTCCGCCATCCGCTGCTTCAACTCGGCAAAAGCTTGGCCACAAAAGGTGTTCCATACCCAGACTTTGGATTTACACATGAAGTCTAACATCGGCCCCGCGATCTTGGCGAAATTTCTTACATACTTTTGGTAATAGGAGGCGAGTCCTAAGAAGGATCGCACTCCTGGGATCGAAGTCGGAGGCTCCCAGTCCAAGATTGCTCTCACCTTCCTGTCATCCATTTTGATCCCATCCTGTGTAATCTCATGCCCTAGGAACTCCACTTTTGTGACCCCGAATTCGCACTTTGAAGCTTTGGCATACAGCTTCCCTTCCCGTAATTTCTGGAACACCCTTTTGAGGTGCTCCAGGTGCTCTTCCTTTGTTTTCTGGTACACCAAGATGTCGTCGATGTACACGATCACAAATTCGTCCAACCACTCCTGGAAAAGGCTGTTCATTAGTGTGCTAAAGGTTGCGGGTGCGTTGGTGAGCCCAAAGGGCATCACCAAGAACTCATAGAAACCATACCTTGTCCTGCACGCGGTCTTTTCCTCATCTCCTTCCGCCACTCGAATTTGATGATATCCGGAGCGCAAATCGATCCGGCTGGAATACTTCGCTCTTGCCAACCGATCGAAGAGGTCATCGATCCTTGGCAAAGGGTATCGGTTTTTGATAGTCACCTTATTCAGAGCCCTGTAATCGACACACATCTGCAGCGTCCCATCCTTCTTGTCTGCGAATAGCACCGGGGCTCCGTAAGGTGACTTACTCGGACGGATGTACCCCTTTGACATTAGATCCTTGAGCTGAGTCTTCAGCTCGACCAACTCTCTGTGGCTCAACCGGTAGGGTGCCTTGGCAGGCGGCTCTGATCCCGGTATCACCTCAATTTTGTGGTCAACTCCTCTTCGCGGTGGCAAGCCGCTTGGTAAATCCTCCGGCATCCCATCCTGATATTTGTCCAAAATCCCCTTGATCCAATCTGGGCTCGGCTCCCCATCGCCTTTTTCCTTCACTTGTCTTACGTAAAGCAAAAACTGGGGCTCGTGTGGCTCCTCCACGGCCCACTCCCTTGCTGACAGAAGGTTTATTCGCCCTCCCACGGGGTTGGGCGTTTCCGACACTCGTAAAACTTCGCCACCATTCCCACACGGTAGCGTGACTACTCTTTTGCGGCCATCTATGTCGCGCACCTCACTTCGGTTAGCTCTCCCCTCAAGTCATAGTTACTCGCTTGATGCTTCGCCTAACTCCCAACCTGGCCGCCGGGCAAACTTGGAGCTCCGGCTGCTCATCGGGGCATAACGGTCCCCCTTTGATCTCCCAAAGAACCCTCCAACGATTTGGAACCAGCGGAATTCCCTTTGGTAGTTGGCAGTCCGGAACAGCTCCCCACTCTTTGGTCGCTTTCCGGCTCGCTCGCTTACTCACTAGTTTTTGGTCACCAACGGGCTTGCACCGTTCTCGGGGTTACTACTCCCTATATATACTTTTGTAGCTGTCTGCGGGGGTTTCACAAACAACCATGCCATTTTATGGCGAACCACCACGAACACCCTCGACTCCCGGTGACGAGTCGCGGTGAGTCTTGGCCCACCCACCACCGCCCCTATGGACCGTGATGAGTCCCAAGACTCCCCTTGACTCCCACCACGAGGTCTCCGCCCCAGGGTGAGTCCTATGCCACCCCCACTAAGTCCCGCTAAGCTACCACCACCCCCTTGTGGAGCCACCCCCACCGCAACCCGGTGTGCGGGGCTCCACCTAGTGAGCGCCTCTGCCTCCTTGAGTGCCTTGGGCACTCAAGGGTGCTTCAACCCCCCATACCTATCGCTGCCACTGCCCCCTCCACAGGGGCAGCCCCTCTTGTGTCCCGACCCCCTGCCCTCAAGGCAAAGGGCCGCGACACACACCCCTACCAACAGGGAGTCGATGTCCTCATCGGCTTGTCCATTTTGTGGAAACGAACATCCAAGTTGTGGCGTCTCACATCAAGGAGTTTGTTTCTATACCAAGGCGTCCCATGGCAAAGAATCAAACTCCACACTTGACTCTACTCTCCACTAGCTAGTTCGGCCGACTTCCTCCAAGTCCCGGCCAAGGGTGGAGCTTCTCAAGCTCCTCCCAGTGCACTCTTCTTGGCCTACTTCAAGGCCAAGGATCAATCCTCCCCGAGGATCGAATCGCCTTACTGCAACAACATTGCTTGCGACCGCTCATGATGCTGCTTTTGGCACCACCTTGAGCAAGGGTTCACCTCGAACCCTCTTTGACTAGGAAGATAACCTTGAACCAACCGCGCGCCCCAATCACTACAATTGGGTCCGCCTTGGAATGCTGGCCTGAGGTACGGGAACACACCGAAGCCGCACTACGACTTCGTCCCGAGGCTACACGATTATAGTACGTGAACAGAAGCACGTAGCTTCCGCGTCAGCCCGCACTACAAAGCAACCCCCTCGGTAGCGCAGTTATAGTATGCGTACGCGCCTAGTGCGCACTAGCACGTGAACTCCTAAAGAAGGCGCAAGTTTCCTTGCCCCTTGGATGGGAGTCACCCGATTTCGGCACTGCGCAAACACACAATTAATCCAATTTACCTCTCCCACTTTTGTAAGCTAGCATGCATTCTACACACTAGCCAACCACACCATGCATCACCATTCCAAACAAAATAGGAAGCACAACATTTGGAACCCATTTCCTTTATAACAAATTTTTGTACAATACAAGTTTTTGCAATCGGATTCCTAAACTAGCTAAGCCGGGCTAAGCATGCATTTCCTCCCCCACGCTCCAAGGTTGATGTCTCCATCAACGCTTCTTCCGCTTTTGAGGTCGTCCTTCGAAAGCTGCAACCGCCTCGGATGCGTTTCCCATTTCTGAGCACGCACCCAAGATGCCTCCACATGATGATAGCCCTTCCATTTGACGAGATACTCCGTTTCTCGGTTCTTGAACCTCCTCGACCTAAGTACTGCCTCCACCTCGTACTCAGGTTCATTTTCATGATCCAACAGCACAGGTGGCGGACGCAACACTTGATGCCGATTCGGACGCGCTTCATCTTTGAAGTAAGGACTCAAAAAGGAGACGTGGAATACTGGATGCACCTTGTTGTTTGCCGGCAGCTCCAATTCATACATATCCTCATTCATAACCTTCTGGATGCGAAAGGGTCCCGCATACGGAGGTACGAACTTTGGGATCACTTCCGAAGGTAGTCGGAAATTCTTGATGTTCAACCAGACCTCTATGCCTGCCTCAAACTTCACTTCCCTCCGCTTCCGATTCGCCTGCCTTTTATACCGTTTCCTAGCTTTAGCAATGTTGTACTTTGCGAGCTTCAACAAACGCTCGCGTTCTTCCAGTACCGCCGCTACTGCCGGTTCCTCAACGTCCTGGGCGGCCCAACTTGTCGGCACCAGAGGTGCTTTTCCATAAACCAATACGAAAGGGGAAACTCCCGTTGCGGAGTGTTTTGTGTTATTATAACAGAACTCTACCGCGTCTAAGTGTTCCACCCAGTCTGTTTGGTCTGCCGACACGTAATTCCGCAAGATCTGCTTCACTACGGACTTCAGTCTTTCCGTTTGGCCGTCGGTCATAGGTCGGAAGGCGGTGCTCATCTTCAGCCTCGTCCCCATCTTCTTTCAAAGTGCCCTCCAAAATTTACTCGTAAACTTTGGATCGCGGTCCGAGACAATATCCTTCAGGACTCCATGATGCTTTAAGACGTGGGCGAAGTAAAGTCGCCATGTTTCCTGCGTCGTTGCCGTCTCCTTGGTGGGGATGAAATGGCCCATTTTACTGAACCTATCCACCACCACCATGATTGCATCGAATCCTTTTGACAGCGGCATAGCAGTCATGAAATCCATCGAGACGCTTTCCCAAGTCCCCTCTGGAATCGGCAAGGGTTGTAACAGCCCCGCTTGCTTTTTGTACTCGCTCCGGTTTTGTTGGCATGCGGTGCATGTCTTGACATACTCCTCTGCCTCCTCCCTCAGTTTGGGCCAGAAATACTCTTTCTTCAAGAGTGCCGCAGTGCGCTTGGCTCCGCCGTGGCCCGCAAGTGGGCTATCATGGCATTCTCTCAAGAGGCTATCTCTGATCCCTCCCTTCGGCACGTAGAGACGCTTTTGCTTATACCGGAGCAGTCCATTTTGCAAGTGGAACTACGATTTAACCCCCATCCTCAAGTCCTGCATCACGGACTTTGCCAGCTCATCCTTCCGGCAAGCCTTCCGGATCATCCTTTGGAGCGTCGTCTCGCCCTTGTACACCAACAAGAGCTGTTGCTTTCTACTTAAAGCATCAGCCACCACGTTGTCTCGTCCCGGTTTGTACTGGATATCCAAGTTGAACACCGCCAAAGTATCTTGCCACCTAAGTTGTTTTGGGGACAACTTGGGTTGCGTGGCAAAATACTTCACCGTGACATTGTCCGTGAACACCTTCACTGGGTTGGAACCAACATAGTGGCGCCAAAGCTCAAGACAGTGCACCACCGCGTTCATCTTTTTCTCATGCGTCGGCCACCGTCGCTCCACTTCATTCAGTTTCTTACTTTCGTATGCCACCGGACGTCCATCTTGCATCAGTACACCTCCAATCGCGAAGTCCGACGCATCTGTATGAATCTCGAACGGACGATCGAACTCCGGGATTTTCAAGACTGGAGCTTCCGCCATCCATTGCTTCAATTCAGCAAAAGCTTGGCCACAAAAGGTGTTCCATGCCCAGACTTTGGATTTACATAGAAGGTCTGACAGCGGCCCCGCGATCTTGGCGAAATTTCTTACATACTTCCGGTAATAGGAGGCGAGTCCTAAGAAGGATCGCACTCCCGGGACCAAAGTCGGAGGCTCCCAGTCCAAGATTGCCCTCACCTTCCTGTCATCCATTCTGATCCCATCCTGTGTAATCACATGCCCTAGGAACTCCACTTTTGTGACCCCGAATTCGCACTTTGAAACTTTGGCATACAGCTTCCTTTCGCGCAATTTCTGGAACACCATTTTGAGGTGCTCCAGGTGCTCCTCCTTTGTTTTCGAATACACCAAGATGTCGTCGATGTACACGATCATAAAGTCATCCAACCACTCCTGGAAAAGGCTGTTCATCAGCGTGCTAAAGGTCGCGGGAGCGTTGGTGAGTCCAAAAGGCATCACCAAGAACTCATATGAACCATACCTTGTCCTGCACGCGGTCTTCTCTTCATCTCCTTCCGCCACTCGAATTTGATGATAGCCGGAGCGCAGATCGATCTGGCTGAAATACTTCGCTCCTGCCAACCGATCGAAAATGTCGCGGCCTTTTGCCTTGAGGGCAGGGGGTCGGGACACATGAGGGGCTGCCCCTGTGGTGGGGGCAGCGGTAACGATAGGTATGGGGGGCTGAAGCACCCTTGAGTGCCCAAGGCACTCAGGGAAGCGGAGGCGCTCACTAGGTGGAGCCCCGCACACCGGGTTGCGGTGGGGGTGGCTCTACAAGGGGTGGTGGTAGCTTAGTGGGACTTAGTGGGGGTGGCATAGGACTCACCATGGGGGCGGAGACCTTGTGGTGGGAGTCGTGGGGAGTCTTGGGACTCATCACGGTCCATAGGGGCCGTGGTAAGCGGGCCAAGACTCACCGCGACTCATCACCGGGAATTGAGGGTCTTCGTGGTGGTTCGCCATAAAATGGCATGGCTGGTTGTGAAACCCCCGCGGACAGCTACAGAAGTATATATAGGGAGTAGTAACCCCGAGAACGGTGCAAGCCCGTTGGTGTCCAAAAACTAGTGAGTAAGCGAGCAAGCCGGAAAGCGATCAAAGAGTGGGGAGTTGTTCCGGACTGCCATTTACCAAAGGGAATTCCACTAGGCCCAAATAGGTGGAGGGTCTTTCGGGGGAGCGAAGGGGGACCGTTATGTCCCGGTGAGCAGCCGAAGCTCCAAGTTGGCCCGGCGGCCGGTTGGGAGTCAGGCGCGCGCATCAAAGCGAGTAACTATGACTTGAGGGGGGAGCTTACCGAAGTGAGGTGCACGACACTTGGTATCAGAGCTTAGAGTTCAGTACGCGATCGTCCTTGGGATTGGCCTCATCATGGGGTCGGGCAAGCTGAAGCGAAAGCGGAACGGCCCAAAAGATGATGATCCCGATGAGCCCGATGGGGGCGGCGTGTCACCGAGGCGGCCGTTTGAGGAAGCGATGCATGTTTCCGAAAACGAGGCCGCCCAAGAGCGGGAGGAATCCGAGGAGTCGGAGCCCGAGGAATCCTTGAGAGCCCCGACAAACCAAGAGATGCCTCCCATGTCGGCAGCCTTTTGGGAAGGGTTGTTGGCGCAGTTTGGCGGGACGTTGAAAGACGTGTTGAAGGTGGCTAATGCCACTTCCGCTAAGGCAAAGTTTAAGGTGAAGCCTAAGGAACCCGACACCTTCGAGGGCGTCCGAAATCGGAAGGCACTCAACACCTGGCTCTTGGAGCTAGAGCAGTACTTCCGGGCGGCCAAGTTGAGTGACGAGGATCGGGTGGAAGTGGCCCCCACCTATTTGAGGGCTATGCTCAACAATGGTGGCAGAAACGCCTTCACGACCGAGGTCCAAGCCCGGAAACCTTGAACTGGAGTGGGTTCAAGGATTTGATGAAGAGATAGTTTGTGCCCCTCAACGCGTCCTGGCTTGCCCGAGACAAGATGAGGAATTTGAAGCAAACAGATGACATTCGGGGATATGTCCAGGCTTTCAATGTGCTGTTGCTCGAAATCGCGGACATGGCAGAACCAGAAAATGGTCTTCAACTTTGTGGCGGGACTGGCCCCATGGGCCAGGCGGAAGTTGGAGGAGAAGCCACCCAAGACTTTGAACGAGGCAATTGAGAGGGCTGAATGTTTCTCAGATGTTCCTAGGGGTGAAAGACAAGATCGTACGGAGCTGAACCACAAGAAGATTCGGCGGGAAGGTGACTCCTTCTGACCGGAAAAGAAGTGGGATAGGCCACGCGGCGAAAATGGCACGTGGAAATCGAAGGGAGGGCCTTCACACGTCAAGGCGGCACCCGGTGCTTCGAAAGGAAAAGCGGGTGGAGCGGCTTATGGCGGACAGAAGGCGACCTTTGATGGAGTATGTTTCAATTGCGGGGAGCCCGGGCACATGGCCAAGAAGTGCACGAAGCCCCGACAATTGAACATGACTCGGGCGACCACGGAGCTGTCGGAAGATACCATCAGTCGCTTGGTGGAAGCGGTGGTCGCCAGGACTTGCAAGGTAGGCAAATTTTCTTGTGAGCTGTATCAGGAAACTGGCGCCTTACGAAAAGGGAGTCAGTTATTGTTCGTGGATGGGATAATATCCGGAACTAACGTGTCATTGTTGCTGGACACAGGAGCGTCGCACTCCTTCATGACACCGGCAACGGCACAAAAGCTGGGACTCCCGACAAGTGACGTGGGGGCCTCTATTGCCAAAGGAGAACCACAGTTGGCGACCAGGTTGGCGATTGATGTTCCTCTTCAACTGGGGAGTTGGGAGGGACGTGAGAACTTCACCATCTGCGAGATCGATGGAGTGGATCTCATTTTGGGGATGACTTTTTGAGCAAATCCGGAGCAGTCATAGATGGCCGCAAGAGAGTAGTCACGCTGCCATGTGGGAATGGTGGCGAGGTTTTACGAGTGTCAGAAACGCCCAAATCCGTGGAGGGCGAATAAACCTTCTGTCAGCAAAGGAGTGGGCCGTGGAGGAGGCACACGAGCCCCAATTTTTGCTTTACATTAGAGAAGTGAAAGGAGAAGGCGATGGGGAGCCGAGCCCAGATTGGATCACGGGGATTTTGGAGAAATACCAGGATGTGATGCCGGAGGATTTACCAAGCGGCTTGCCACCGCGAAGAGGAGTTGACCACAAGATTGAGGTGATACCGGGATCGGAACCGCCTGCCAAGGCGCCCTACCGGTTGAGCCACAGAGAGTTGGTCGAGCTGAAGACTCAGCTCAAGGATCTAATGTCAAAGGGGTACATCCGGCCGGTAGTCACCTTACGGAGCCCCGGTGCTATTTGCAGACAAGAAGGATGGGACGCTGCAGATGTGTGTCGATTACAGGGCTCTGAATAAGGTGACTATCAAAACCGGACCCTTTGCCAAGGATCGACGACCTCTTCGATCGGTTGGCAGGGGCGAAGTATTTCAGCCGGATCGACTTGCGCTCCGGCTATCACCAAATTCGGGTGGCGGAGGAGATGAGGAGAAGACCGCGTGCAGGACAAGTATGGTTCATATGAGTTCTTGGTGATGCCTTTTGGGCTCACCAATGCACCAGCGACATTGAGCACGCTGATGAACAAGCCTTTTCCAGTAGTGGTGGATGACTTTGTGATGGTTTACCTCGCGACATCTTGGTGTACTCGAAAACAAAGGAGGAGCACCTGGAGCACCTAAAAAAGGTGTTCCACAAATTGCGGGAAGGGAAGCTGTATGCCAAAGCTTCAAAGTGCGAATTCGGGGTCACAAAAGTGGAGTTCCTGGGCATGTGATTACACAGGAGGGGATCAAAATGGATGACAGAAGGTGAGGGCGATTTTGGACTGGGAGCCTCCGACTTCGTCCCGGGAGTACGATCCTTCCTAGGACTCGCCTCCTATTACCGGAAGTATGTGAGAAATTTCGCCAAGATCGCGGGGCCGTTGTCGGACCTTCTGTGTAAATCCAAAGTCCGGTATGGAGCACATTTTGTGGCCAAGCTTTTGCTGAATTGAAGCAGCGGATGACGGAAGCTCCATCTTGAAAATCCCGGAGTTCGATCGTCCGTTTGAGATTCATACGATGCATCGGACTTCGCGATTGGGGGTGTACTTAGGTGCAAGATGGACGTCCAGTGGCTTACGAAAGTAAGGAAACTGAATGAAGTGGAGCGACGGTGGCCGACGCACGAAAAAGAGATGAGGCGGTGGTGCATTGCCTTGAGCTCTGGCGCCACTTGTTGGTTCCAACCCAGTGAAGGTGTTCACGGACAATGTCACGGTGAAGTAATTTTGCCACGCAGCCCAAGTTGTCCCCTCCCAAAACAACTTAGTGGCCAAGATACGTTGGCAGTGTTCGACGTGGATATCCAGTACAAACCGGGACGGGACAATGTGGTGGCCGAATGCTTTAAGTAGAAAGCAACAGCTCTTGTTGGTGTACAAGGGCAAGACGGCGCTCCAAAGGAAGATCCGGAAGGCTTGCCGGAAGGATGAGCTGGCAAAGTCCGTGATGCAGGACTTGAGAATGGGGGTTAAATCGCAGTTCCACTTGCAAAATGGACTGCTCCGGTATAAGCAAAAAGTCTCTACGTGCGAAGGGAGGGATCAGAGATAGCCTCTTGAGAGAATGCCATGATAGCCCACTTGCGGGCCACGGCGGAGCCAAGCGCACTGCGGCACTCTTGAAGAAAGAGTATTTCTGGCCCAAACTGAGGGAGGAGGCAGAGGAGTATGTCAAGACATGCACCACATGCCAACAAACCGGAGCGAGTACAAAAAAGCAAGCGAGGCTGTTACAACCCTTGCCGATTCCAGAGGGGACTTGGGAAAGCGTCTCGATGGATTTCATGACTGCTATGCCGCTGTCAAAAGGATTCGATGCAATCATGGTGGTGGTAGATAGGTTCAGTAAAATGGGCCATTTCATCCCCACCAAGGAGACGACAACGGTGCAGGAGATGGCGACTTTACTTCGCCCACGTCTTAAAGCATAATGGAATCCCGAAGGATATTGTCTCGGACCGCGATCCAAAGTTTACGCATAAATTCTGGAGAGCCTTTGGAAGAATATGGGGACGAGGCTGAAGATGAGCACAACCTTCCGACCTACGATGACGGCCAAACAGAAAGGGTGAATTCCGTAGTGAAGCAGATCTTGCGGAATTACGTGTCGGCAGACCAAACAGAATGGTGGTGGAACACTTAGACGCGGCAGAGTTCTGTTATAATAACACAGAACACTCGCAAGGGAGTTTCCCTTTCGTATTGGTCTATGGAAAAGCACCTCTGGTGCCAACAAGTTGGGCGCCCAGAACGTTGAGGAACCGCAGTAGCGGCGGTACTAGAAGAACGCGAGCGTCTGTTGAAGCTCGCAAAAGTACAACATTGCCAAAGCTAGAAACGGTATGAAAGGCAGGCAAATCGGAAGCGGAGGAAGTGAAGTTTGAGGCAGGCACAGAGGTCTGGTTGAACATCAAGAAATTCCGACTACCTCCGGAAGTGAGTCCGAAGTTCGTACCTCTATGCGGGCCCAGTTCACATTCGGAAGGTTATGAATGAGGATGTGTATGAATTGGAGCTACGGCAAATAGCAAGGTGCCCAACCATATCCATGTCTCCCTTTTGAAGCCTTACTTCAAAGATGAAGCGCGTCCGAATCGGCATCAAGTGTTGCGTCCACCACCTATGCTGTTGGATCATGAAAAGGAACCTGAGTACGAGTAGAGGCAATACTTAAGTCGAGGACGTTCAGGAAACCGAGAAACGGAGTATCTCGTCATGGAAGGGCTATCGCATGTGGAGGGATCTTGGGTGCGTGCCTCAGGAAGGGGAAACGCATTCGAGGCGTTGCACCTTTTCGGAGGGCGACCTCAAAAAGTGGAAGAAGGTGATGGGGGACATCAACCTTGGAGCTGGAGGGGAGGAGGATGCATGCTTAGCCCGGCTTAGCTAGCTCAGGAATCAATTGCAAAAACTTGTATTGTACAAAATTTGCTTTAAATGAAATGTTTCAAAATGTTGTGCTTCCTATTTTGTTTGGAATGGCGATGCATGGTGGTTGGCTAGTGTGTAGAAGGCATGCTAGCTTACAAAAGTAGAGGTAAAAAATGTTTGCGTGTGCCGAAATCGGTGACTCCCATCCAAGGGCAAGGAAACTTGCGCCTTCTTTGGGAGTTCACGTGCTAGTGCGCACCTGGCGCGTGCGCGTACTATAACTGCGCTACCGAGGGGGTTGCCTTGTAGTGCGGGCTAACGCGGAAGCTACGTGCTTCCGTTCACGTACTATAATCGTGTAGCCTCGGGACGAAGTCGTAGTGCGGCTTCGGCGTGTTCCGTACCTCAGGCCAGCATTCCAAGGCGGACCCAATTGTAGTGATTGGGGCGCATGGTTGGTTCAAGGTTATCTTCCTAGTCAAAGAGGGTTCCAGGTGAACCCTTGCTCAAGGTGATGCCAAAAAACGGCATCATGAGCGATCGCAAGCAATGTTGTTGCAGTAAGGCGATTCGATCCTCGGGGAGGATCGTTCCTTGGCCTTGAAGTAGGCCAAGAAGAGTGCACTGGGAGGAGCTGGAGAGGCTCCACCTTGGCCGGGACTTGGAGGAAGTCGGCCGAACTAGCTAGTGGAGAGTAGAGTCAAGTGTGGGGTTTGGTTCTTTGTCATGGGACGCCATGGTACAGAAACAAACTCCTTGATGTGGGACGCCACAACTTGGATGTTCGTTTCTACAAAATGGACAAGTCGATGAGGATATCGACTCCCTGTTGGTAGGGGTGTGTGTCGCGGCCCTTTGCCTTGAGGGCAGGGGGTCGGGACCATGAGGGGCTGCCCCTGTGGTGGGGGCAGCGGCAGCGATAGGTATGGGGGGCTGAAGCACCCTTGAGTGCCCAAGGCACTCAGGGAAGCGGAGGCGCTCACTAGGTGGAGCCCCGCACACCGGGTTGCGGTGGGGGTGGCTCCACAAGGGGTGGTGGTAGCTTAGTGGGACTTAGTGGGGGTGGCATAGGACTCACCATGGGGGCGGAGACCTCGTGGTGGGAGTCGTGGGGAGTCTTGGGACTCATCACGGTCCATAGGGGCCGTGGTGAGCGGGCCAAGACTCACCGCAACTCACCACCGGGAATCGAGGGTCTTCGTGGTGGTTCGCCATAAATGGCATGGCTGGTTGTGAAACCCTCGCGGACAGCTACAGAAGTATATATAGGGGAGTAGTAACCCCGAGAACGGTGCAAGCCCGTTGGTGTCCAAAAACTAGTGAGTAAGCGAGCGAGCCAGAAAGCGACCAAAGAGTGGGGAGTTGTTCCGGACTGCCATTTACCAAAGGGAATTCCACTAGGCCCAAATAGGTGGAGGGTCTTTCGGGGGAGCAAAGGGGGACCGTTATGTCCCGGTGAGCAGCCGAAGCTCCAAGTTGGCCCGGCGGCCGGTTGGGAGTCAGGCGCGCGCATCAAAGCGAGTAACTATGACTTGAGGGGGGAGCTTACCGAAGTGAGGTGCGCGACAGAAAAGGTCGTCAATCCTTGGCAAAGGGTACCGGTTTTTGATAGTCACCTTATTCAAAGCCCTATAATCGACACACATCCGCAGCGTCTCATCCTTCTTGTCTGCAAATAGCACCGGGGCTCCGTAAGGTGACTTACTCGGCCGGATGTACCCCTTTGACATTAGATCTTTGAGCTGAGTCTTCAGCTCGACCAACTCTCTGTGGCTCAACCGGTAGGGCGCCTTGGCAGGCGGTTCCGATCTCGGTATCACCTCAATCTTGTGGTCAACTCCTCTTCGCGGTGCCAAGCCGCTTGGTAAATCCTCCAGCATCACATCCTGGTATTTCTCCAAAATCCCCTTGATCCAATCTGGGCTCGGCTCCCCATCGCCTTCTCCCTTCACTTCTCTAATGTAGAGCAAAAACTGGGGCTCGTGTGGCTCCTGCACGGCCCACTCCCTTGCTGACAGAAGGTTTATTCGCCCTCCCACGGGCTTGGGCGTTTCCGACACTCGTAAGACCTCGCCACCATTCCCATATGGCAGCGTGACTACTCTCTTGCGGCCATCTATGACCGCTCCGGATTTGTTCAAAAAGGTCATCCCCAAAATGAGATCCACTCCATCGATCTCGCAGATGGTGAAGTTCTCACGTCCCTCCCAACTCCCCAGTTAAAGAGGAACATCAAACGCCAACCTTGTCGCCAATTGCGGTTCTCCTTTGGTAGAACGCACCTCAATAGAGGCCCCCACGTCACTTGTCGGGAGTCCCAGCTTTTGTGCCGTTGCCGGTGTCATGAAGGAGTGCGACGCTCCTGTGTCCACCAACAACAACACGTTAGTTCCGGATATTATCCCATCCACGAACAATAACTGACTCCCTTTACGTAAGGCGCCGATTTCCTGATACAACTCACAAGAAAATTTGTCTACTTGCAAGTCCTGGCGACCACCGCTTCCACCAAGCGACTGATGGTATCTTCCGACAGCTCTGTGGTCGCCCGAGTCATGTTCAATTGCCGGGGCTTCGTGCACTTCTTGGCCATGTGCCCGGGCTCCCCGCAATTGAAACACACTCCATCAAAGGTCGCCTTCCGCCATAGGCCGCTCCACCCGCTTTTCCTTTCGAAGCACCGGGTGCCGCCTTGACTTGTGAAGGCCCTCCCTTCGATTTTCACGTGCCATTATCGCCGCGTGGCCTATCCCACTTCTTTTCCGGTCGGAAGGAGTCATCTTCCCGCCGGACCTTCTTGTGGTTCAGCTCCGTGCGGCCTTGTCTTTCACCCTTAGGGACATCCGAGAAACATTCAGCCCTCTCAATTGCCTCGTTCAAAGTCTTAGGTGGCTTCTCCTCCAACTTCCGCCTGGCCCATGGGGCCAGTCCCGCCACAAAGTTGAAGACCATTTCTGGTTCTGCCATGTCCGCGACTTCGAGCAACAGCACATTGAAAGCCTGAACATATCCCCGAGTGTCATCCGTTTGCTTCAAATTCCTCATCTTGTCCCGGGCAATCCACGACGCGTTGAGGGGCACAAACTGTCTCTTCATGAGTTCCTTGAACCCACTCCAGTTCAAGGTCTCCGGGACCTCGGTCGTGAAGGCATTTTTGCCACCATTGTTGAGCATAGCCCCTCAAATAGGTGGGAGCCACTTCCACCCGTCCTCGTCATCCAACTTGGCCGCTCGGAAGTACTGCTCTAGCTCCAAGAGCCAGGTGTTGAGTGCCTTCCAATTTTGGACACCCTCGAAGGTGTCGGGTTCCTTAGGCTTCACCTTAATCTTTGCCTTAGTGGAAGTGGCATTAGCCGCCTTCAACACATCTTTCAACGTCCCGCCAAATTGCGCCAACAACCCTTCCCAAAAGGCTGCCGGCATGGGAGGCATCTGGTAGTTGGTCGGAGCTCTCAGGGATTCCTCAGGCTCCGACTCCTCAGATTCCTCCCGCTCTTGAGCGGCCTCATTTTCGGAAACATGCATCGCTTCCTCAAACGGCCGCCTCGGTGACACGTCGCCCCCATCGGGCTCACTAGGATCATCATCTTTTGGGCCGTTCCGCTTTTGCTTTGGCTTGCCCGACCCCATGATGAGGCCAATCCCAAGGACGATCGCGTACTGAACTCTAAGCTCTGATACCAAGTGTCGCGCACCTCACTTCGGTAAGCTCTTCCCTCAAGTCATAGTTACTCCCTTGATGCGCGCGCCTAACTCCCAACCTGGCCGCTGGGCCAACTTGGAGCTCTGGCTGCTCATCGGGGCATAACGGTCCCCCTTTGATCTCCCAAGGAACCCTCCAACGATTTGGAACCAGCGGAATTCCCTTTGGTAGTTGGCAGTTCGGAACAGCTCCCCACTCTTTGGTCGCTTTCCGGCTCACTCGCTTACTCACTAGTTTTTGGTCACCAACGGGCTTGCACCGTTCTCGGGGTTACTACTCCCTATATATACTTCTGTAGCTGTCCGCGGGGGTTTCATAAACAGCCATGCCATTTGATGGCGAACCACCACGAACACCCTCGACTCCCGGTGACGAGTCGCGGTGAGTCTTGGCCCACCCACCACGGCCCTTATGGACCGTGATGAGTCCCAAGACTCCCCACAACTCCCACCACGAGGTCTCCGCCCCCGGGTGAGTCCTATGCCACCCCCACTAAGTCCCGCTACGCTACCACCACCCCTTGTGGAGCCACCCCCACCGCAACCCGGTGTGCGGGGCTCCACCTAGTGAGCGCCTCTGCCTCCTTGAGTGCCTTGGGCACTCAAGGGTGCTTCAGCCCCCCATACCTATCGCTGCCACTGCCCCCACCATAGGGGCAGCCCCTCTTGTGTCCCGACCCCCTCCCTCAAGGCAAAGGGCCGCGACAATCTATGACCGCTCCGGATCTGCTCAAAAAGGTCATCCCCAAAATGAGATCCACTCCATCGATCTCGCAAATGGTGAAGTTCTCACATCCCTCCCAACTCCCGAACTGAAGAGGAACATCGAACGCCAACCTTGTCGCCAATTGTGGTTCTCCTTTAGCAGAACGCACCTCAATCGAGGCCCCCACATCACTTGTCGGGAGTCCCAGCTTCCGTGTCGTTGCCGGTGTCATGACGAAGTGCGACGCTCTTGTGTCCACCAACAACGATACGTTAGTTCCGGAGATTATCCCACTCACAAACATTAACTGACTCCCTTTACGCAAGGCGCTAGTTTCCTGACACAACTCACAAGAGTAATTGCCTACCTTGCAAGTCTTGGTGACCACCGCCTCCACCAAGCGGCTGATGGAGGCTTCGGATAACTCCGTGGTTGCCCGAGTCATGTTCAGTTGTCGGGGATTCGTACACTTCTTGGCCATGTGCCCGGGCTCCCCGCAATTAAAGCACACTCCATCGAAGGTCGCCTTCTGTCCGCCATAAGCCGCCGCACCTGGTTTCTCTTTCGGGGCACCGGGTGTCGTCTTGACGTGTGAGGGCCCTCCCTTTGATTTCCATGAGCCATTGTCGCCGCATGGCCTATCCCACTTCTTTTCCGGTCGGAAGGAGTCACCTTCCCGCCGGACCTTCTTGTGGTTCAGCTCCGTACGGCCTTGTCTTTCGCCTCTAGGGACATCCGAGAGACATTCAGCCCTCTCAATTGCCTCGTTCAAAGTCTTAGGTGGCTTCTCCTCCAACTTTTGTCTGGCCCATGGGGCCAGTCCCGCCACAAAGTTGAAGACCATTTCTGGTTCTGCCATGTCCGCGACTTCGAGCAACAGCACATTGAAAGCTTGAACATGTCCCCGAATGTCATCCGTTTGCCTTAAATTCCTCATCTTGTCCCGGGCGAGCCAGGACGCGTTGAGGGGCATAAACTGTCTCTTCATGAGTTCCTTGAACCCACTCCAGTTCAAGGTCTCCGGGACCTCGGTCGTGAAGGCGTTTTTGCCACCATTGTTGAGCATAGCCCCTCAAATAGGTGGGAGCCACTTCCACCCGTCCTCGTCATCCAACTTGGCCGCCCGGAAGTACTGCTCTAGCTCCAAGAGCCAGGTATTGAGTGCCTTCCAATTTTGGACGCCCTTGAAGGTGTCGGGTTCCTTAGGCTTCACCTTAATCTTTGCCTTAGTGGAAGTGGCATTAGTCGCCTTTAACACGTCTTTCAACGTCTCACCAAACTGCGCCAACAAACCCTTCCCAAAGGGCTGCTGGCATGGGAGGCATTTGTTGGTCTGTCGGAGCTCTCAGGGATTCCTCGGGCTCCGACTCCTCAGATTCCTCCCATCCTTGAGCGGCCTCGCTTCCAAAACCATGCATCGCTTCCTCAAATGGCAGCTTCGGTGACACGTCACCCCCATCGGGCTCACCAGGATCATCATCTTTCGAGCCGTTCCGCTTTCGCTTTGGCTTGCCCGACCCCATGATGAGGCCGATCCCAAGGACGATCGCGTACTGAACTCTAAGCTCTGATACCAAGTGTCGCGTACCTTACTTGGGTAAGCTCCCCTTCAAGTCATAGTTACTCGCTTGATGCGCACGCCTAACTCCCAAACTGGCCGTCGGGCCAACTCGGAGCTTCGGCTGCTCACCGGGGCATAACGGTCCCCTTTTACTCCTCCACTAGACCCTCTCCCAATTTGGGCCTAGTGGAAATTCCCTTTAGTCGATGGCAGTCCGGAATAGCTCCCCACTTCTTGGTCGCTTTCCGGCTCGCACGCTTACTCACTAGTTTTTGGACACCAACGGGCTTGCACCGTTCTCGGGGTTACTTCTCCCTATATATACTTCTGTGACTGTCCGCGGGGGTTTCACAAACAACACCACCATTTTATGGCAAACCACCACGAAAACCCTCGATTCCCGGTGATGAGTCGCGGTGAGTCTTGGCCCACCCACCACGGTCCCCTTGGACCGTGATGAGTCCGAAGACTCCCCACGACTCCCACCACAAGGTCTCCGCCCCCATGGTGAGTCCTATGTCACCCCCACTAAGTCTCACTAAGCTACCACCACCCCTTGTGGAGCCACCCCCACCGCAACCCGGTGTGCGGGGCTCCACCTAGTGAGTGCCTCCGCCTCCTCGAGTGCTTTGGCCCCCCGTACCTACTGCTGCCACTGCCCCCACCACAGGGGCAGCCCCTCTGCGACCCGACCCCCTGCCCTCAAGGCAAAGGGCCGCGACAGATGGAGTCTTGTAGAGAGACTAGATAGGAGTGGTTTCCTCTTGTTGCGCTGCCACGGTAATAGCCACTCTCGATTCCATAACTGCCAACTCCCCTCAATGGAAATTTGGCATGTTCCGCAAGCTTTCTGTCTATTTCTAGCATCATGGTGTCATGACCTTTGCGCGGGCTAGAGTCCGCTTTAATGTTGATAGGGTTGACGGTATCTGCCAAGGCTTGATTTATATTGGCGACTTGGAGGCGCTCCAGAATTTTGTTGGCTAGGGGTGCTGAGCTGTTCAGGCTATTCGTGTGTGGCTCGAATTACACCAGCCTGCCTAGCACCTGTGTGGGGGGCTTACTGCACCATTGAGTGTATATATTGGGGTTTTTGCAGGTGATGAGTGCCATGCTTGAGTGCTTGGTTTTCTCCATTGGGGCAATTTTGCTGAAGTATACTTGAATGATGTTATCTTTGCCGAAGGCGTCCTGGAGAGCAGCTTCTCTGACTGCCTGGGAATGTAGAGGGTCCAGGATTTTTACAACTAGCGTGAGCGCATCTCTCTCTGCCACTATTTCCTTGGGTGTGGCGGCAAGGCCCGTCGAGCTGCCTCGGCGGGTGCGCAGTTGCGTTCTGATGAGGGTGCGGTTGATGCGGACACCCATCTCCAGCATGCGTTTTTCTGTATCCACAGAAGCCAAGTAGATAAAGCAGAATTTTTTTTCAGGACCTGGCTTGTACACGTTTATGATCTCAAACTCATTGTCGTGATAGTAAATTTCCATGACAAAGTGCATTGTGAGCTTGTAACTGACGATGCCCAGTAGTGCCTCACTGTTCAAGCATAAAGAGAGGTAGTCTGAGGATGCAACCAGGTCAAAAGCCTTTTCAATTTTACCCTGCAGCGGGATCCCGGAAGCCATCTCCATAACAAAGGCCCTGTTGCCTTTGAGCAGCGCGATCCCGTCTATGGACGGGTGCATTATTTTGACTTTGAGTAGTAATGTTTATACTCATATGCATGAAGAGCTTGTACTGGTAAAGAATTGGATTCCAAAGGATATTCTGTGGATCAAACTCACACCAAGAACAGCTTTCCAGACTTGTTTGCCATATGGTTATATGGTAACGGAGACTTCTAGTATAGCCAAGGGTGCATTGAAGCTTGAAAGAAACCCAGGCATATACGAGAGATACTACAGAAGAGAGTTTTGGTTATTGCCACATTAAAGAAATGAAAGACATGGGACATGAGTGATGAAATAGAAGCTAGACTCCAGAGATATTCAGCAAAAAGAGAAAGTTATCTGAAAGCTAATTATCCATATCTTTGGGAGAGAGGAATAGACATAGGGGAATCATCTGGACCTCTCACACCATTAAGATCAGAGAGTACATCACCCATACCGGAAGAACTAGAGTTGGATGTCACTCCTTCTTTTTCTTTGCAAGAAAGATTAAGGGAATTGGTACTGGAAGAAGATCAACCACGAGGTGAAAGATCTGAGGTACATCCCTGGATAAAAGATTTGACAGAAATCTTTGATAAGAGTTGGCATGGAACACCAAAAACAGGAACTCCAGTTTCTGAAACGGAAGGTGAAGAAGGAGGAGAGGATGTGGCAGAGCCAACGGAGAGTTCAGACTCTCCAACATCACTGCAGTTGAGTTACATGAGTGAAGAAGAAACCCAAGGGAAGAACTTGGAGGATGAAAACAGAGAGAAGAAATTGGAAGAAGAAGAGTATGAAGAAGTAGACCCAACAGCTGAGGTTGAGACTACAACCAGGACATCCCAACCCGTTGGACCTAGATCAAGTGGAGCACTTGGATCACAGGCCAACGAAGGTGTCGGCTCAGGGGATCAGGCGGGCAGCCTGGATCTGGCTCTGGGGGGACAGGGAGTGTGGGAAGTAGTGCAACTGGAGCTGGGAACACTGTGAATATCGTGGGGCCAGTAGCAGGGAGTGCTCAGGGGCCACCACTTGGTGGAAGATCCACCACAACTACAACAAGTCCTCAAGGACCAGCACCAGCAAGGGGGCCAGCATCTGTCAGTGGGCAAAAGGTAGGGCCACAGATGGCGTTACAACTAACACGGGCAAAACCACCTTTTCCAATATATTCAAGAAAAGGGGATCCTGATGTACACATTAGCCAATTTGAGCACATGTGTATTGTGAACAATGAGAATGGCAATGATGCCAAGATGAGATTGTTTCCTTGTTCACTTATCAAGAAAGCAAGTGAATGATATGCAAGATTCCCTGATAATCATTTCCTAACCTGGAATGGCTTGAATACAACATTCCGAAATAGGTTCAGGACAAGTAAAACCGAGGATGAAGTATGGAAGTTTACAACAGTTAAAGCAAAAGAAGCATGAAACTGTTCAGGAGTATATGGAAAAAATGGAATTGATGATGAAAAAGCTGGCTGCTGTACCAGCACCAGGTTTACAGAAGACTTGGTTTGTGAGTGGACTAAGACCAGAGTTGCAAAAAAAAGTGGATATGTTACCCCATAATACAGTGGATGAGGCATTTGAAACAGCGAACAGAATTGAGCAATTGGGAATGCTCAGGAGGGAGAAAAGGGATGATGAGGACTCTGAGGATGAGTCAGATGAGGAAGAAGAGCAAGAGCTAAAAAGGAAGAGTAAGAGGAAGGAGAAGTTGAAGAGGGATAACTATGAGAAAAGATTAGAAGAAATCTTGAAGAAGTATGCCACAGAGGCTGCAACACATTGGAGGAAGGGTGTTTGGTGTGCAAAGTGCCAGAATGAAGGCCATACCACCACTGAATGCCACATGAAGTGTACTTTCTGTGTGAACTCAGGGGTGCTTTTGGAACACATTGTGTGTGATAGGGGACTTCTTGTGGATCCCAGGAAGATAGAGGCCATTAAAGCCTCTCCACCACCAGTAAATGTTAAGAGTCTAAGGAGATTCCTTGGACAAACCAATTATTACAGAAGATTTGTCAAAATGTATGCACAGATAGCAGCACCATTGAGCAAGCTTCTGAAGAAAGATGCAGTGTTTGCATGGACAGCTGAATGTCAACAGGCTTTTGAGGAACTTACATTGTCAGTAACAACTACACCTGTGTTGATTAACCCTCACTGGCATGTAGTATTTCATGTTCACTGTGATGCCTCAGGAGAAGCATTGGGAGCGGTGTCAGCCCAAAATGTTACAGGAAATATAGATTCACCTGTGTACTATGCTAGCAGGTTGATGAACAGTGCTGAAAGGAACTATAGCACAACTGAAAGAGAAGCACTGGCAATGATTTATGCACTCAAGAAATTCAGGCATTACCTATTGGGAAGAAAGTTTATGTTTTATGTGGATCACCAGGCTCTGATATATCTGGTGAACAAACCTTTGATAAGTGGAAGGATAGCAAGGTGGTTAATAATCTTGCACGAGTTTGAGTTCGAAGTTGTTTACAAGCCTGGCCATTTGCATCTTGTGGCAGATCATTTGTCACGCCTAACAACAGGAGAGCCCGCCACAGGAGTAGACGACCAATTACCTGATGTGAGTTTATTTGCAATGGAGGTGCAGGGAAGTGCAGATGAATGGTTAGATTGGCAGTGGCCAATCAGATACTACCTTACTCATGGTCAGTGCTCACCTAGTTATGATAAGGAGCAGAGGAAGAGAATCGCTATCAAGGCTTTACCTTATACTATGGTAGGGGGCAGAATGTATAAGCTAGGACCTGATGGAGTACTTAAACGATGCTTGTACCACCATGAAGTAAATAAAGTCTTGGAGGAAGTTCATAAAGGAGTGGCTGGAGGTCATTTTGGAGAAGAGACTACCAGTAGGAAGATACTACTTGCAGATTACTGGTGGCCTACTTTGTTCAAAGATGTACACAAGTATTGTCAGAGTTGTGATGAATGTCAGAGGCTAGGACCTTTGCAGAGATCTGGGAAGATGACTTTGCATCCTACGATGCCTACTGAACCATTTCAGAAATGGGGACTAGACTTTGTTGGACCAATTAACCCACCGGCAAGAATACACAGAACAAGTACATAATTACAGCCACTGATTATACTACAAAGTGGGTGGAAGCTAAAGCTCTGAGGGACAACACAGCCAAGTCCACAGCAAGGTTCCTGTATGAGAACATACTTACACGATTTGGCTGTCCCTTGGAATTTATCAGTGAAAAGGGAAGTCACTTCATTAATGAGACCATTGAACTATTGACTAAAGAGTTCATGATTGTGCATAGGAAGAGTACAACGTATTACCCACAGGGCAATGGGCAGGCAGAGGCTACCAACAAAATACTATACTATCTTGGCTAAGATAGTCAATGCAAACAGAACGGATTGGGATACAAAGCTGCTGACAGCTTTGTGGTCATACATGACTTCATATAAAGTCACCACTAAGTACACCCATTCCAATTAGTTTATGGTATGGAAGCTTTACTTCCAGTGGAATTCTTGTTACCTACCATGAGAACTGAATGGGGAAAGAGAATGGAATTAGAAGATTCAATTAAGGTCAGGAAACATGAATTATACCATGTGGAAGAAGTACGTGCTGATGCAGCTGATAACATGACCAGAATTCAGATGAAGAGGAAGGAACAGTTTGATGAAGGCAAATTAAAAACTTTTAAGACGGGAGATTTGGTTTTCTGGTTGCAGAAGAAGGGGAAGATTGAAGCTTCTAAGCTTAAATCACCATGGAAGGGACCTTATGTCATACAGTAGATGTATGATAACAACACAACCATGTTACAAACCATTAACAAAGAGATGCTGGGAAGAGTCAATGCCAATAAGTTGAAGGGGTACAGTGGTATCCATGACAAACCATTGCAGCACGATTTGCATGTTGAAACGCAAAAGCAGTCACGGGCTGCGCCAATGATACCGGAGTATGGAGCACTTGTTGTTAAGCCGAGCGTGTATGACCAGGGCGGGAAGTACAAGTGTCACACAGCCTATCACAGCCCATCACAGTATCATACAGCCTATCACAGCCCATCACAGTGTCACACAACCTATCACAGCCCATCACAGCGTGACACAGCCTATCACAGCCCATCACAGCGTGACACAGCCTATCTCAGTCCACCACAGTGCCACACAGCCTGTCATAGCCCAACACAGCCCATACAGGTTACACAATCCATAGGGTCCGTGATAGGTGGACACGAATTAACGTTAGAAAAGTGGCCATCAAGTGAAGAAAAAGTTTGGAAGTCAAACTTGGAGAATGTGCCACGCGGAGAGGGGAAGTCGGGGGCATGTTTAGAAATGGACACGTGGCCGCTAAGGCGATGCACACCGCGCTGCATCAATTGCAAAAGTGAGTTTCATCATGCAAGAGGACAAATCGGGCCGTCAAAGTACCTACCCGGTACAGCAGCTAATACAAATTGTGGGCCCATTAATGCATTCAGTGTAAGGGTAACGGAACCCTTTCCGAGTTTTTAAAAAAAAAAAAACCTATGCCACATGTGCTGTCCTACTGGACATTCCAGGTGGGAATGTCCATGGAGGGGGGTGGAATTAAGAAATTACCTAAGCAGTCCACAGCCAATCAGGAGTGCGAATTACATGCAGGTAGTTCCCTCCAAGAAACAAGAACAAGAAATAGGAAGTGTTATGAGCGGAAGAGTTGGGGTGGCTCGGAATAGTCAAGGTCTCGACGGCAGGGGCAATCAAAGCACTAGTTTTGTAGCTATGGCAGATGTAACGGATTACACACTCGCTTTACTTCTCACGTAGTGGCGCAAGGACGGAAGCATTGAGAGTACATTTTCTTTCACTCGTTACTTGCAAGCCCCACAGGCTTACACGCACTTACCTGTTCCATTCTGTGCCAACCATACCTTCATGCTCTGTGCCCTGCAAGCTTTCCTTCAGTTGTTTCAAACAAAGCCTTTCTGTTTGACTAGAATGAAGAGAGTGAGGGGAATGGAGGATATCAGGGTGAAGAGCACCACGATACTGCAGAAGCAAACAATTGCAGCACCGCAGGCAGTACAGCTGCTAAGGGAGTTGCAATTGGAGGGGCTGCTACGCAAGGACTGGTCCTTGCATCATCGGCAGTTCATGATACAATTTCTTCAGAATTTTGAGCCTTGGACGGGAGTTACTCAGGTGAGGGGAGTAGATATAGAAATTACTCCTCAGTACCTGCAGCAATTGTTTGATTTGCCATCAGGACATGTGGATGTGGATGAGCACAGGGCAAGATTGCAAATAGGGAATTTGTTCCAAGAAGGGAGTTTCTTTAAAACTCAAGGTTACGCTTGTACCAAAGCCGAGTACCCAGGGCTTAGGGAAGTTGGCCAAATATTGAACGTTCTGTTTGCCATGAAACAGAACCAACAGTATTTGAGTAGGTCATTCACAGAGGAGATCCTGAAAGCTTTGAGGGAAGAGGATGTCGCTTGGGCGGAGTTAATGTACAACGGATTGGTGGACGAGATGAAGAGGTTACAGGGCACTGCTCCTAAGTCTCCGATCATTGTGTCCGGTCCAGTCATTGCCCAAATAATTCTTGATTCTTGCATACTTGATACTCGGGAACGTAAGGAGATGGGAGTGTTTGAGGCAGAAACCACTGCAATTGAAGAGCAGGGCTCTTCACACAGTGAGGGTGGACTGGCAGGGCAACACCAATCTAAGAGACAGAGGCGGGGTATGACTGTAGTGGCGGATCCACTGGCTTCATGGAAACCGCACGATAATGTTTCCCAAGCTCTTGTGCAGGATGGGGCACAGCAGCACATAGAGCTGCTATTATTGGAAGCACGGCCTTCAGAGAGGGGAAGAGGAAGTCAATTTGATACCACAGCCACCACAACCAATTGACTCAGATGTTTTGGAGGTTCCACAGTTAGTACATGCTATGACTTCACCCCCAATTGCTCTGGAAGGAGAAAGGTTGGACATACCCACTACAGAGCAGGTCGTGGCCGAAATTGAAAAGGGTGACATTCTCTATGAAAACTCTGGCTTGATAAGGGAATCAGTGATTCCAGAGGTGCAGCGGTTGTCCAGGGAAAACCCTGTTGTGCACGTAATACCCACACCTGTGATGGAGGTACCAGGGGTAGAATATCAAGACACTGCAGCACCTATGGCGGATGAGGTGGTTCAGGAAGAGAATCTGGTGGGGCAATGGCCTGAATGGTTGGTGAGGCATCACACTGTCGAGGATCAGGAAGAACAGCAGCAAACTCACCATGATGACCCTCAGCAGGCCATGCTTATGAGTTCCATAAGCAGAACACTTAATTTGTTGGGCACTTATGTGAAATCCCATGTTCCATCTACCCAATTGGCAGCTTTGAGGGAGGAATTCAGGAAGGGGTTTGAGGCTCGACTTGCCACTGAGTGTGCAAACAAGGTCGATGAGGAGGTCAATCTCAAGTTACAGCAAGAGTTAGAGGACACAAAAGCTGCTTTGCAGTTGGCCAAGGGACATTTGATTGAAGCAGGCCTCGCGCAGGACCATTTGCACAAAGCACATAAACAACAGTTATACCAAATGCAGGTGAAGCATGAGGGCAAGTTGCAAAAAGTGAATGCACTACATACAGAGTTCGAGCAGGCGAAACTCATTGTTGATATGAAGAATACAATCTATCGTAATGAGAATACTTTCAAGCAATACAGACAAGTTGAGGCTGACCAAGAGAGGTACATCCTGGAGTTGCAACAAACAGTCATGGTCATAGAAATGAACTCTCTGTGGCTAACAAGGCTTGGAAGGAAGCCAATAATCTGGCTGCTGCCTATGCGAGTTTGGTTGAACCTCATGCGAAGCGTATAGAGGCTTTACAGCAGCAGTTAGATGTATACAGGCTCACAGAGGAGCAAACTCTCAGGGGTGCCACACACGACTTGGTGGATAACCACCTTATGCAGGTCTGGTTAGCACAAGGGCCAGTGGAAGGCAAAGCACCACGGAAGCTCACCCAGGGCGAGATGAATGAGCTCAGACTGCAGGTGCAGAACATTGCCACAACTACTATAGACAATGTCTATAGTAGAATAGCGGAGTTACAGGAGGATGTAGAAGGCCTGCAGACTCAGGTGGATGACCTGAGTTCAAATATTGACAAGAGAGTCTTTGTACCTGAGGAGCAGCTGATGGCTACTTATTTACATGCCAGAACTCTAATTTTTTCAGTCTTCTTCGCAAGGGTGCAGGGAGATGCCAGTGGTACCAATACCACAGCAAGTGACTGTGCAGGTAACTGACCTTGTTGTTACTACAGCCACACCACAGCCTAAGGTATGGGGGGATGCTGCTTTTAACCCACCTAAGACTCCTGCTGCACGGGAGTACAGTCGGGCTATGATTATGCCCTTCAACCAAATTCCCATTGTGTTGGAAGGGCTTGGAAGGAATTTAGTCCGCCACAGTCGTTGGCTCATTACTACCAGATCATGCGCATTTGGCTGCTGGGCGACTAGGACTAAGGTTCTTCCGAACAATCGACCATTGAGGATCATCACTTTGCGAGGTACTAGTCTGGGCAGGTACCATGTTGAAGGAATTAATTGCCTTCCAAGTTGTACATACCTATACAGATAAGGAGTTCATGACGTTCACTAATTTTGCGTGCCAGCGCTTACAACAAGTTGTACAACTTAAACTTCCAGATATGGTTGGACAACATTGTATGCCACAGAGGATTCCACTTAAAGTTCGGCCGTTAAAACACCCTAAGGGAGACGGGGATTCTGATACTACTGTTTCTTCTGCGGACCTTTTCGACATGGCAGAGGACTATGCACTTCAGATGGCAAAGAAGAAACGACGGGGATCTCCTATGCCTGAGAGGTTACCTCGTTATCAGCCAAGGAGGGTCAGACATTTCCCAGGTAGTGCTCAATCATCTCCATCAACCAGACAGGATTCAGGCTCGCACATGAGTCCTTCACGAGACCTCTCACCGTCAAAGGGGCTCGCTCACAAAGGTTTGCTAATCCCAAACAGTAAACCGTGAGGACACGGCTTTTTGAGAGGGGGAGGGGTAAATGTTAGAGGGCTGCTTGGGACTTAGACGCTTTTACGGGTTCTGTGGGGTACCCTTAATTTTTGCGCAGACTGAGACCAACAGGAGCCTTAGAGGTGGCAGCAGCAGGCTTTAGGGGGGTTACACAGCCAACACAGCCCGACATTGCCCGTCACAGCCAGTCACAGCCCGACACAGCCAGTCACAGCCGCCACAGCTTCGCACAGCCCGACACAGCCGACACAACCTTACACAGCCAGTCACAGCTCGGCTCGGCACAACTTGACACAGTCTGTCACAGTACATGGGGAACAGTTATCATTGACAGGGAACGACTGTGAGGGAACGACGTCTGCAGAAGGAACGTGTTACTACAGGGATGACGGTTAATTAGTTAGGTGGTTAGAACAGCTTGCGGGCAGATAAGGGGAGTGACAACGGAAAGAAGGGACACTTCACGGGGAGCGTTTCTGGGTGATTTACAATTACAAGGACGACAAAATAGGGACAGGACGTCAGTGCCATATAGGTTGACACGGGAAGACCCTGCTTCCTTCTCATAAAACAATGAGAGTTGGGATCACTTTCAAAACAAGCCTGTAGTACATAGTGACACAGCAGAGGTACACTGTAGTTTTGGATGGAACACCATATAATAGGAAAATAGCACCTTTTCCCAGCCCCCGCCATGACTTACGGGCCTCTGAGAAAGGCCCGAGTACACATGCACACTTCCAAAGGTGCCATGATGAATGGCTCTAAAAACTTGCCATAGACAACACACATAGTATAATTGCAAGCATAATGGAGGGAGAAGGGCTGCCATATCATTCCACCACCTTAGGAATGTTGCAATTGAATTGAATTGAATGTCAATGACAATGTTGAGTATACACATTAGACAGCATGGTTGTCCAGATACCACATTGCATACTCACTATCCATGTAAACCAAATTTCAGATTGCAGATACCAATTTGCACAGTCACCACATTGCACACAAAGTGATAGTCGATGCTACCTATGTGCTTGTATCCCGTTGCAAGAGAGTATCGACCTCGTTGTAACTCATAGTGGCCTGGTGAATGAAGATGTCACGCCTAGGATCACAAACCATCCTCTTCAGAAATATGAAATACAAATGTTTGCAGGGAATGAATTTACCTCTCTTCCCCAAACTGGTTGATAGCATACAAACAAAATCGGGACGAGAGTATGAGAGCATTGGAAGATTGGCTAGCGTTTTGGCACTTCCGGTACAGACAGTGGGGAGCAATCATGACAACGGTGCGTGGCTTCTATTACATGTTTCTTTCGTTGTGTTAGTTGGAAAATTTCACTATACTTGTTGTGGTTATGATGTTGCCTTCCCGCTATTTTGATTTGTGTTTTTCCACTTTGCAGAACATGTCCATTGAGGACATGGCAGACATGCCTTCTTGCAATTTGGCAGAGACAGTGCACAACGCATGGTTGCAACAGTCTAGGAAACGAGGTCGGGATTTGTATGTGGCAACAACAGATGATCTGATACATGCCCTGCAACAACAAACGAGATATCGTGACTTCTTGCGAGGTGGGGTCCGGAAGACAAGAGTCGATGTTGCGTGCTGCAAGCAGATCAGGGGATCCAAGCAAGATAGCACAGGCGGTGAGCATGTATGCCCAGGGAACTCCTCTTGTGTCTAGAGTTCCATATCTCGAAAGGGAGGAAAGATTCGGCTCCTGTAAGAGGAGATTGAACACACAACCTGGTTCGGATTTGGATTCGCACAGGGCAGATCGTGATAACTTCTCCACGCCTCGTGTTCCCCTGTATGAGAGATCCCTGTCCGGAACCTCCCTTCTTGATGAACAAGGCCAAGACAGCAGGCTCCAACATCAACCACTCCAAGTGCATTGGTGCAGGACACAAACTTGCTCCCTGATGTTGTGGAGTCCATGTGCTCCGACCACGTCTGGCACATAGAACGCACAAGTGCAGGGTCTCGGGTGAAATGCACAGCGATCAGGGCAACCAATTCCGAGAAATGCACTTCTTCCATATCCAGAGGCGGTGCACGGACTCCTGCTCTGACTTTCACTGGTTTGATGTGCCCATACGGCCAACCAGAAGCCAAGAACCACAAGTTCTGGTTCTACGCGGACGACTGCGGCAGATATGTGCATGGAAGTGTGCAACCTTCCGTGGTGATGAAGCCAGCTCCACCCACCATTTGGCCCGTCAAGGTGGGAACAGACCTCACAACTCAAGAGATTGCAATGCTAGAGGAGGCAGGCTTCTCCCTTGCAAGACAAGCCCCTGTGCGTGCAGGTGCTTCCAGTTCCGCGAATGCTTGGGTCCCTCCTCTGAATGCTCACTTGTGGCCAACCAAACGAAATGGAAAGTTGGTTTGGCGTTTCCCTCCAACTGCAGAACACTTCAGCAAGGTGGAGTCCGCAAAAATGCTCCAAGCTCGTATTTCAGGCAGCACGGAGTGCCCAAACCAGGGTATGGTTGGGTGTACATAATGATCACTTCAACATCTGCTGAACTCATGACAGGGCATATGACATCATTGTTTCCAATTTCCCCAATTGCACCTATCAATCAACTCAACTTCAAGCCTTAGCTTGGAAAAATTCAATGCACATGCATGAACAATCAAGTAAGTGGAGTGTCAACCTGCTCTGTGGGAGGTGCTTGTGATGCTCTAATGCCTCATGCAATGGTACTCTATACGGCCCTCCTTTGGGTGCTCGTCACTAGGTCCACGCCGGCTTCCTACTCGTCTCCAAGTCGCCTTTTCCCCACACGAGATTACACAACCTCCTTGCTCAAATTCAAAAGGGCCTTTGAGTATATAAGGGCCTTTATGTGCCTTCATAGCCTTTATGTGCTAGGTCTTTTCTCTTTTTGTTGTGTTGTTAGGGAGCCTTGAGCTATAAGAAAGCTCCAATCACAGCTAAAACAAATGCTACATATATATCATTCCTAAAATGTCATATAACCCAAACAATACCTCTTCAGATCTCGCATATATATATATATAAAAGGAAACATGACAGCCCATAATTCAGGCCCTTGAGGAGGGGGAGAGATTAACCCCCTTTCATTTATGGGCCATGAGACCGTCGATGGTGCTGGATCCAAAAGGAAACGTCACCGCACTTCTGACGGCGATGCATGACATCAACAAGTAAGTGCAATCCTCATCCTCAAAGCAATCATAAGCCACTTTTATTCACTCTGTTTTCTATTGGCTGATCAAGGAGGAAGTAATAGAGCTTGGGTTGTGACTACAAAGGAACCGAAAGTGCACACGTGACCACAAATTTGGTCCATACTCTATTCAGGATACAAAAGGTAGGCCAAATGCCACTGGTCACCTTCAAAAACATTATTAGTGCTGAGGCTTACAAGAAGTGCGAGACCTCGAAATCCGCAGACACATGGTACAAGCTGACAAGGGAGGCTTTCTGTGACTACATGTACGCTGTAAGTATTCATTCCCCAGCTCTGTCTAATTATTCATTCCCTATACCACATGTCTCTAATGTTATATTGCGATGTGCAATAAGAGATTGCGGAAGCTGGAGAGAAAGGTAAAGCGGAGTACTATGCCAAAAAGGACCCGTCGGAGCGAACCTCAAAGGGAGTGGAAGTAGCAATGAACGCAGAGATGGAGATGCGCGAAAGCACTACATGAGCGCATTCGTAAAACCACTTTGAATAGCCGACCCCGCTTTCGGCACAGAGTTCTTAAATCAGGTGAGGATCCACTGGAACCTGAACACCAAGCCCGAAATGATGGAGGAGAAGCTACATCGCCTGTCCACTGCCGTTGTGGAGCCAGACGTGAAAGTGAAATGGCTGGAGATTTGGAACTCTGATCAGACAGTGAAAGATAACCACTGCTTTCCGAAGTGTGAGAAGAACAAGGACACAGGAGTGATTAAGCAATTCAGTGACCACGTTTTCAATGTATGGCTGCACAAAGCCATGTACAAGAGCCAAGTATAGTCCCCTCCTTAGTCCATTTCCTCGGTAGAATTCCATTGCGTAACTGAAAGTGAAGTACTGTTTGAAAGTGAGGTGTTGTTTTTGCGCAAATAGAGGCTCGGGCACATCTGGTGTTGGAGAATCAGCTCCACGATTACAAGATAACTATGACTCCACCGACGGATAGTCTTGAAGATTATGTTCAGCAGTGGAAGGCAACTTGCTTCGGCACTTGCTTCTTCATGGAGTTTGCCAAAGAGGGAGGCATTTTGCGCACAAATGAGTTCGAGTAGCAACATGGATCAGATCAGGCCATGAAGAGGGTCTTGTACAGGTTTGTCTTTTCACTCTTTATCCACCGCTCAGTTCTATTCTGCATAACTTATGTTGTCTGTACAGCCCCTGCTCTGACGAATAAACAGCTCCTAAGACTGTGTGCATTGACGCACTCAGTTTAGGGGTGGCAACTTGTGTGTTCCTTCACCATTCCACGTGGATAGCAACTTGTTGATTAAGTGAAGTGTACCTGCCCTTGTTTTGAAGTGCTGGATGGGTGGATATATACAGAATTGAGTGCGTTGACGCGCACAGTTAAGGGGGTCCAGAAACCCTGTTCTCCAGCTTTCCCCTTCACTAACGCTTGCTCTGTTTTGCCTGTCTAGGTACATCAAGAACGTTCTCATTCCAAGCAAGAACCTCAGTCGACACCCGCACTTTATTGACCTTTGGTGTGACCCGTCCAACGCCGAGACAATGTGTATTGCAAGTATTCTTAAAGATTATGGGCGTTCTCACCTTCAAGACTGCTGCTGGTATCTAGACATCCCACGCTCGGGTTGCCCTTGGTATGAACTTGTAACCCGAAAAATGACAATGCGGAGGCCTTGGCCCCTCTGATGGACAAGGAGTTGCATGAGAGAAACCTGAGGATATTGGCTAAGAAGGAGCCCCTGGCACAAAATACGCCAGTGAAGCCAAGAAAGGGGAAGGGAAAGGGGAAGGCGCAAAAAAACAAACTGAGGAGAAGGAGAAGGAGGTCGTGGATGTTTCTGGACAGGGTGGACGTGACCAAGCGCAGACCCCACCCCCACCCCCAAAGCCGGATCGGAAGAAGAAGGGTGTAAAAGAGCCACACGACGCATTGGAGCACCCATCAAGAATCGTTTTCCCGGGCATGTCCGAACTTGTCAACGACGGGCTCCTAGCCATGATGGAGACGAGGAAATCTGGTTACAGTGGCGATCCATAAAAAACGTGGGACAAGCTATGTACTTTTCTCCAATCGGTAAGCAAGTGTCCTGCATCTATTTCTGTTTTGATTTCTCTGTTTGATTTATCCATTCTTACATGCTTCGGTACTTGAAGGCATCGAGGGGGGAGGAATCTTGGGTGAATGGTGCACAGAAACCATTTGTTGCGGAGATGGTACTACTTCGGACCTGTCACGTTGCAGATGAGTACAGACTTCACCAGGTGATAGCGTGGCCTGGTGAATGTATTGGTCTCTTTTGGGGTCACAACACATCTTGCACACAAATATGTAGTACAGGTGCTTGCATGGAATCCACTTCCCCATCTTTCCCAGACTGGCCTCATACATTGAGGCAGGATTTGAAGAGGTCAATTGTGAAGAAGTCAAGGATGCAATCGCTTGGGGATCCGCGTTTTTTTAGTGAGAAGCTGTCCAAGTCATGCCAATGATAGTGATTGACTTTACACATACAATCTGGGTTGTGCTGGTTAAGGTGCAAGCAGATCAAAATAGTGGGTATATAGGAGGATGAAGCCTGGATCCAAATTTCATTTTTGATGTCATCGGGGTTGGTTAATAGTGACTAGATTGGTGTTTAAGGCAGTCTATGGGTAGGTTGAGGGTGGGATTGAAGATGGCTTTGTGAGTTTTTTTGGGGTGGTCATGTAATAATGGACTAAAGGAGGATTTTTTTTTTTTTGTGATTGGCAGTAGCTTTATGTTTAGTTATAATATAGGCGGTTTTTTTTTGCTTCTCTACCAATTTTGGAAAGGGCAGCAATCCAATCGGGAAGAGTGGATGCGTCGCTGGGGGGGGGGGGGATAAGTGGCTGACATACAGTTAGGGTGTTCAAGCAGGTGATGCGAAAGTCCGACCTCCAGCCATTGTGTAGTAAGTTTGTGGATGAGTTGGGTATAACAGTGAGAGCACGATGGATGGTATGATAGATGTTGAGGTGGGAGGTCCATTTGTGTTTTTGTGTCCAAGTGAGGTAACCACCATTTTGTTTAGAGCGTGTGGTTTGGGGAACGTCAGGGGGGCAGAGCATGTGGCTATAACGCTTTTTGTCATTTCTTGTAATATGGTTGAAAGGGTGAGCTCTGCTTTCAACCAAGTAGAATCGGGGAATCGTGACATGTTTGTATTAGAGAGAATGTGGGATAGGTGTTGTATAGAGGCTGAGGCGGCTGGCTAGAAGTGGTATTGGAATGCGGTGATGTTGCGTTGAGGTAGTGGTGATAGGATCCTAGGTTGGGGGGATGGGGGTTGTATAGATGGGATGGGTCGGATGGGGATAAAAGAAGGGGGTAGGGAGACAGAGACAGGGTAGTGGTTTGAGTTGCATATGTGTCAATGTGGATATGGCTCTTGAGATAAGAAGGGAGCTTGTTATGTGTTTTGAGGTAGAAACCATCAAGGAGGCTTAGTGAGGAGTAGTTGAGCCCACCTTGCCTTGAGAAGTAATAGTCTGCGGGTACATAGGTAAGTTGGTGTTGCTAAATGAACCTGGCCCATTCATGGTCTAGTGAGGAAGGGGGTTTGTGGGTGCCATTATGTGTGCGCCCAAGTAGCTCTGATGTCTCTATTGAAATCCCTTGCTAGTATGTAGTGGTGATGTTGTCGTTCGGGATGTGTAACTGTGTTTGAGATTGTGTGCAGTATATCCGATATTAGGATCAGGTCATCTGGGTGTGACGACATATACAAGTGTATGAGGGTGATGGGGTGGAGTACGGGCAAGTGTAGTTGGATGATTTGGAGATGGGATCGAAGTGGGATGGGGATAGTCAGCTTTGTGGTGGTGCTAGGGAAGTGTTGTGTGCGGAGAATACCTAGTGCAACACCGCCTCTAGTAGGACTGTATGGGGCAGAACGCCTTATGAGGCATTGTGGGGCGGATAGGGAGTTTCCATATAATAGGTAGTAGTAGGAGGAGTTTATTTATATTTGAACTGCTAGTATTGTTGGTGTGTAGCTTGGTTTTTTGTAAGAGAATAATGTGTGGTGGCGAGGAGTTTGTGAGAAAGTGGATCAGACTCTAGATACTAGTGGCCATAGAACCGACGTTCAATGGTTAGGGTGTGGTGTGGAGGGGTGGATGGTGTAGGTGCCCTGGTATGGGTTGGTGTGGGTTGTGGAGGTTGGGGTGATGGCGGCGCGGGTGGAAGTTGGAACCCAGGAAGAGGAGTGACGGCGTTGAGAGTAGCAGATATGATGTTCTCGGATAGAAATGGGAATTTATCAGGATTGTAAAAGATTGAGCGATGTGTGTAGTTCGGATAAACAATGTGGAGGAGCCAGATAGTTATTGGGATGTGGAGGCAATTCTTGTAGATTGAGGAAAAACATCAAAGCGTAGAAAAGAGGTACCCAAAAAATCGAGAGATGAGATTTAAGGCGTGGGAGGAAAATAAGTGTTTGGGAAAAGACAAGGGGGGGAGGTCAGAAAAACAACCATCTTGATGATCCATTGTTAGCACCCAACAAGCCGAGGAATTGAGTAGTAAATGAAAAGGGGGATAGAGAGTGAGTGAGGGCTCACCACATGAGGCGAAGCTATAGCCAGATCCATGGGGGCCAGAGAGATGGATGGGGTCTCAACTTCTGTAATAGGAACCAGGGTGAGGCCTTCACTGGAGCGCTCTTTTTCCGAGTTGCGAGAATATTTGAGAGAGGACATTAGAGCCTCAATTAGCTTCAAACCAGCTTCGTAAATAGCAGCCAGAGAAGGACGACCAGCATTACTCCCGAAGTGGGGGGAATGGAATCTCCCGAGAGCCAAGAGAGAGTGGAGGAACCTGCATCTCCTCCATCAACATCTGTTAGTCGCATGACAGGGAGAACTTGAACAAAGAACAGATGTTATTGGAAGTCGATTGATAGATCCGAGAGCCAAAGACTATCGAGGTGTCAGAGGAGAGCTGCAGGAAGGACTAAAGGAGTAGAGAATCTCCCTGACTTTATTTAACACAAGCTCGAGTTCTTTCCCAGGGGTAAGAGAAGAAATATCTTTGTTAGTTACCCAAGTAGAAGAGATTTTGTTATGACCTGCCAGCAGGATAGAGGGGCTTCCATTAGAGAATCCGAAAATGATGGGAGAGATTTTGATGGCAACCACCTCCGAAACAGCAAGATGTGACGTGTCATCCAAGTTCACATCAGCAAAAGAACTCAAATGAAGGCAAAAATTAGCAAAGTTGTGAGAGCCATCAGGACACGAGAGAGGGAAGGTAGCGGGAATGTCGTCCGAAGTGACCCTGATCTTAGGTGAAGAAGGGGAGAGAAGGAAAATTCGGGGACTGATAGGGGAGAGAGGAGGAGGAACCCCGCCACGACTTCGTTTAGTTGGTGGTGGCGGCGGTGGAGAGACATCATTTCTTTTCCTTGAGATGTCGCTTTCCACATCTTGAGAGACAGGAAGCATAGCAGGGAAGTTAGACACAGAAGTGAAAGCTTTGATACTAGCTAAGACATGACAGTCCGACTTAACATGTTCCTTAGCTTGGCAATAGTGGCAAATAATAGCTAGGTTAACCTCTCTGACCAACACAGAAACAAAAGAGTTGTCAAGCGTGGGGAGTTTTAGAGAAGAGGCTATGGTTGTCGTCTCAGGCATCATGACAACCAGCTACGGGACTCCACCATCGCGAATAGCATCGAAGGCCAGAACGTCATTGTCGACACTGAGCGCATCCAATTCAATCTGATCAAAGACGTTCATAGATCCAATGAATGACCCAAAGTGGGCGCCGATCTCCGGGAGAGAACGTAAGTAGTTCCCAGGGAGATAGGGAAGAGCAATGACACGGGGTTTGCAAGTCACCCCACCCTTGTGTCCCCAATCTCCTGACCAAGGAAAAAGGTGAACCCTGCACTTGGAACGACGCACATTGAAAGTTAGAGCCTTCGCAGCGTTAGCCTGGGAATTGAACATGGAGTAAAAACCTCTACCAAGAGCATGACAGAAATCAGAGGTCAGGCCACCCTCAGCCCCTAAGTGTTCGAGAGTCCACTTTCTGGCGAAAGTTCTGTCTTTAATTCTGCCAGGGAAGTGAAGAAGAATTCCTTGCTCTGTAAGAAGCTGAGATTGCTCATGAATCGTATCCATGTTTAGATTGAGAATTGACTGATCAGCATCCACCGGTTCCGCTTCTTCACCCCAGGCGACCGAAGCCCTGTTGGGAGAGGGAGGAGGTCGAGGGCCCGAGTCCAGGACACCAGGAGCAGAAGGAAAGTTCCTACGAACATCAGGCCAATTCATAGCGCGAGCTTGGCGTCTAGAGCCCTTTCTAGCTCCGGCGACAGATGGGAATGCAGTGATTTGCGACATAGTGAGAGCAAATTGAGGACAGAGAAAGCAAGACCCTGAAAGCAAGGAAACAACACAAGAGAGCACGCGAACAGGGGAGCTGTGAAAACCAGGGATAGAAGCCAATGAGACAATGACAATGGCAATGAAGAGAGGGGGGAAGAGGAGAAGGGAAGTAAGAATAGGGGCGAAATGGAATAAAGAGAAGTGACAGCTAGAAGCGCGGGGAGCAAGTCTCTGCAGGCCTCGTTTGTAGAGGGTGTCGAGGGCAGAGCAGAGGGCAGAGCTAAAGGAAAGAAGAGACACGGGAGAGCGCCGGCAGAAGTAAACAAGCGCAGAGTAAGCAATAAAATCGCCGCCTTCAGGAATACGTAGCACATGCAGAAAGTGCCACATTATTATCAAACATGACACTAAAATCGGGCGGACAGATCGGCACAAGATATCATAAAATCTAATGATGAGGCGATGAAAGGAAGCCTAGATGACAAAATAGATGGAGGGGAAGCTTAGAGATGGAAAAAAGGAGAGAGCGATGAAGGCGTAGTCCAAGATGGGAGATGAACAGAGAGTGTTGTGCTGCTCATCTTGGAACTCACGATGAGGGGATGTTTAGCTCAAACGGCTAAGAACTTTTCCCACTCACTGAAGAACTCGGTGCTCCGAAGCGGACGCCTCCATGATTCCAATACTTCTTTGGATTCTCTATCACGGCTGTGAAAACACCTCATGGTTCTATAAGGTTTTTAATTTTTTTCCCTTCAATAATTTCAAATAAAGCTTTCAAGGGTTTCCTCCCCTTTTCTCAAAATAAAACAGAATAATAATAATAGGCTTAAGCCATATTGCTAGCTAATTTAAGTGCTACTCGCTAACATACAAAACAAAACAAAATAAAATAAAATAAAAAATAACTACCCTACTAATGTACAATTGCAAAGATGTTACAGTTCGCAGTGCAAATCGTGAAATAGACACCAGACATGATATTGTACACCAACGGGCAGGGAGGTAACTATCACTTACACTTCCCTCTTATGCCCTAATTTTGACTGTTTGGAGTGAGATTAATCATCTGAAAGGCAAGTAAATACTCCAGACAGTATTTTAGCAAAGTCCTACATTCTACCTTCCTCATCCAAGCCGTTAATTGTCACCTAGACAGGTAAATCCCACTCTCCCTGTTAGAAAAATCCTGCCTCATGCACAAAGAAATCTGAATGGGGAGACTGTTCATCTATAACCATCTTTCTTACCGCATAACCTCAAACAAAAAAACTACGCAGCTGATTAATAACCGTCCAGGCCAGGTCTAATATGATCAACTCTTTCCTTGAAACACTTAACTCCCAACTTTCTCATTACCTAGCATATTCCTCAAACAGGCAAATTTGCAGCTGCATACTGACATTGCTATGCTCAGAAAGACTCCCACATTTTTACAATCCAATGACTTCCCATCAATAAAAATGGCTGATAGTCATCCTTCAGGAGCAAGGCGATATTACTTTCTGACTAGCAGACAACTGCACCATCTCAAGAGGGCCCAACACAAGATCTTTGTCAAACAACTTTTTTCCATCCTGATCAACAATTCTCCTGAAATGGAACAAGTGCAGGCAAGTGCAGCTCCCAGTGTTACCAACATTGCATTTTCTTCTGCAATACAGAGAAACCAACAAACAAGCTTAGACACTTGTCAATGCATTACAGTTCAATTGCTGCATATAAAACAGATAATATCCTTCCTCATCTCACAAAGCTAGAGGACCGAAGCACAATGTGTACAGACTTACCACCCAGCTATACTCTTTCATCTGCTCCAACACGTCACACAACTCATCCTGCTTTGATAGAACAGCCCTCAAAGTCTGTCATGCCAAATCAGTAGACAAAAACATATCAGCATTTCATTCTCATCCATTCCACAAGGATTTATCAAATTAGCACCTTCAAGCGAAGGACAGCCAAAGAACCTGGACCAAGCACCTGGAAGGAAAAAAGGAGGAGGTATCTTCCGTAACAGAAGATGACTAAAGAGCAAAGAAATAACACTGTATGATGCAGATAGTTGCACCTTTTTAGTCTCAGCAAGTTCTGTTTCAAGAGACCTGATTCGTTCAGCAGCTGGATCTGCCAAATCTTCCTTGGATGTTCCATCCCGTGCCAACTTACCGACCTCCACTTCCAGCTTCTCCACCCGATTATGAATGAGGTCCTGACCTGGCTGCTGGGCAACTAGTGCTGCTTCAGAGAATTGATCTCGCCCCTTAGGGCTCCACTTGAATACAAAAAATCGGTAAGGAAATGTAATGACAGCCACTGCAAGTAGTAGCACACTCCATAGCAACCATCCCGTGTTTCTGCCCAATATCCCCAACAGTCCAGCTGGCACATGCCTCTCTGCATATAGTAGATCACACTTCCTTATCACAAAAGACTGGCATGCTCTGAATCGGAGAGAAATGAATTCGAAGATACCCCTCACCATTGTTGTAAATTCCAGCCATGGTGCTCACATTTACATTTATGAAGGCCAAAACAATATTTGGTAATCATGTCTCCCATATCAGGTTTCTATCTTCACGAGGATCTGACAGTGAACTGGATTGTAGAGAGACAGCAACGACTATTCAAGAGCAACAAAACAATTAAGTCCAAAATACATGGCATAGGGAAGGGTGGTCTTCACTGCATATTCTGGAACAAAACACCACCAACAATGAGGTGTCAAAGCTATTACGCATGTACTTTGGGTGAAAAAGTTGTGGAAAGCTGTGTCCACAGAAATTTGAGCAGCAGCATCATCTTCACTTGTAGTCACCCTGTGTACTGTCTCCCTGCCTAAGGCCTGCCATAACCCCCCATCTACATCATATATTTAAGTTCTGTTCAGAAACGTACAGTCCATTCTTATGCCATACAAGATATATGAAACAGGGACATCCTCCTTTCCCTTGCGAAAGAGCATAACACCACACTCAAAATCTACTTTGGGGTGATTAATAAGAGTGTACAAGAGCATTTCTTTCAATTGTATAACAGCAAAGTCAGTTTTCTCTCCATACTAGGCATCCGTGTTGCAGATACAAAAACACCAAAGGTAAATTGGTCTAGTAACCTCTTCTCGCACGGGCACTAGGCTCTGTGCATCAGAGCCACCAGTAACTGATGACCCTGCCTCTTCAGTATCTGATGCTGACTCTGTTGTACTGGATTCCATGTCCTTTCCCTGCCCAACCAGCTTCTTCCCATGTAAGTAAATACTTAGTGCTGACACATTGTAAGAGAGAGCCTGTACTTGTGGGGACCAAGTCAGGCTACCGAAACTCATCCTGTGAGAGATAGACTTGTACCACTGCCAAAGTTGGCTTTACTGCAAATAATACGAAATTTCCTTGAAACCTCAGAACCAGCGCTCATATTCTTCGTCCATGGCACAGTCCTGCTGTAGTTGAGCATAAAAACATGCATCTGTACTCAGCACCAAGAAACTCGGCTGTTCATTACACTGTCATGTCGGAAACCAATTGTTTGACCTCACAATTCTGTAAACCACTTCAATCTGACGCTCGTCTCTGCCAAAATGAATACCCATACTATTGGATGTAGAAAACCTCCCTGTGATTTTGGTTGAGTGGAGGATGTAACGTGGAGGTTATGAAAACCCTAAACCCTAAACCCTAAACTCATCTTCTGGCAAAGGAAGGACAAGCACTTACGCAGGGTCCGCTGTGACTTCTACATCAGGATATTGGGAAATTGGCACACACTTACTGTGGCACACTATCTGCCATAAGACAGTGGCAGAGCTGAAGAGGAGGTCAAAAATCAGGAAGAGGGCAGTATCAGCATCATCTTGTATTCCCATCTCCATCACCTTTAGACCTTACCTTCAACATCACACATGGAGTGAAGTGAAAAAGGTGCATTAACAGAGCAACTTTTCGCGCCTATGGCAATACTTTAGCTTGAAACTCATCTGCACACCCTCTCAAGATCCGTTGTTGTAGGATCTAGACATTTCTAACACCTAAGCAGAGGTATATTATCATATCTCCCTATCCATGGAGCTACTGCCTTTCAGTTGGAAGGAAGGCAGACACCTTTTAGTGGCTATAACCTGGAAGCCAACGTGGTTGGTAAATCCTTCCCCCAAGGACTTAGAAAAGCCGCAAAGAACGAACTACTACTTTCAAATTTGGAAGATGAACACCTTGTAAAGGCCATAACCTGCCCAATGACCCCACTTTTGTGGCTGGCTGACTATAGTGGGTGACACATACACATATTGGACCCAACCTATTTGACAGGATTGCCATAGTTCCAACTGATCGTGACAACAATTTTAGGTTCCTCTCAACCATAGGATCCAAATATACCACCATCATACCTTGCTTTCACATGATATCCAAGATCAGATAGTATCTTTACACTTCCTTTCCTGTGGTAACCTACTATGCGATCAGAACCTACTGATGTAACCTCAAAACAGCTGTGCCATATTCAAGGCTGGCCTGATAACATGGAGATGCATGAATCTACTCACCCATGTTGATAAGCCTGCATCATATCTGACAACCAAGTTGTAGCCCAGTGGTAATGGGCACATACCACCTTGCAAGTGGTTGTGGGTTCAATCCACCAATTGGTGTCACAAAGGTATCCACTTTCCTGCCGGAAAGCAGTAGCACTTCGGGCTAAAGAGACACCATAATTTACGCTTCCTTCGGGAGGCGTCATATATTATATTGCCTTATATCTTACTTAACAAGGGAAGACCTCTTTCATCCAAACAAAGTCACAATTGTGAAGGGGAATAATCCACCATGTAGGAGGAAGGACAAACTATCTTACCTTTCAAAAACTCTGGTAATCATCAATGCCTGACTTCGCCACCGACGGTGGTTTACAAACTAGAGTTTGTAGTCTCAGGTATCAAGTATCTATTAACTCTTAAAGGCCAATGCGACCTGAATAAGAACCACCAATTTTAACTGTTGTAATCTCCTCAATGGCACCAATAAATCAGCTGATTATGATACAGTCGAGATCTGTGGATTAATGCAGTTTCTTCCCTCCGCAAATCAAGTGTGCATCAATCAGGCCTCAATAATCCCTAGGAGACAAGATGAGGATTTTTCATTGCTGAGAACGTTGTCATCAAGGCTGGGGAGATCGTACTAGCTATCTAGACCCCGAAGCATCATCTATAACGGAAACAATAAGAATCGACTTAATCCAAGAGCAACAGGTAGAGGACAGTCCTAAGCTCCTCCTTGCTTTATCATGAGGAAGTTGCAATTCAAACCACCTCTACTCATGCTACTGCTCATAATTAACCCTCCAGATTTCACTTTGCATTAGCACCTCAGAACAATTCATCACACAATATCTCACTTTATCATACTACCTCATCTTAAACATAAAATATGAATAAAATATTTGACTAAGTACCACCAGCAAAATGCAACAAGGATGGGTGGAAGGAGAGGAAACCTTCACAAATGCTGCTGCTTGTAAATCTTTGCTTACACTTCCATTTGCAACAGAAACTACTTGTGTCGCAGATTTTGCCTGCCCAGCCATCACTGCCTGTCAACATCCAACAACACTTATTGAGCCCAGATACACACAGTAGTTCTTAAAGAGACGTAAGTCACGAAGTAAAGTGTAAATAACAGTACACCTTCATGATTTGAGGGTCTTTCCAAGGACCCCGGTCAGAAAGCAAGCATCCACCTTCTTGAGCACACGTACATGTTCCCCCCAAAAACTCCGGTAATTGACTGTTCCCACCATGCCCGAGACATCAAATTGATCATAGAACCAGAGGAACCAGAGCAACAGAACATACTTACAAAACCCTGGTTATGAAGCTGTCCATACTGCATGTGGCACATTGTTCTCACTTGCACATTCAGAACAGATTATATACACAAAGCTGCCACCCACAGGAGGGGAGCGTACCTGGCATCAATAAAATCCAGAAGCTTGCGCTGATAGCTGCTACCAAGCACCTGCGCATCCATCCAGTACCACATTCTAATACCAAAATTTGAAAACTGTATGTGGAGCAACTACTGAAAACCCCTCGCAAAGCGGACCACTTGGCCTGAGTATTCATTATTTTATGAACAAGTGGGATTCAAAGACTACCTGATGCCCGACACTAGCCTGGAATTCACAAGTAGGCTGCTGCCAACTTCCATCCAGTCAATTGAGCCAACCCAAAAAGGGAACACAACCTGCTTGCTACGTGGGAATGTGATGAGGATAGTATACTTATGTCAAATAGATGCCACCGTTATTCTAAGTGAGCAGATCTCTTCAAAAGATGTAAAGAAACTCTAACTATACATCCAATCCCTCTGTTTTTAGAAATAGGGAACTGTAACCGTTATTGCGTCTAAAACTTTTTAGTAGAATGATCACATCAGATCCATACTATGAGTTAAGTAGGGAAGGGTAGCATAAGCTTTATTTGAAAAGGAAGGGCTACTGCTCGAGCAGGCCTACCATGATTGTTGTGAACACCATTCACCTCTCCTCCCATCCTACCCTACCCACCTTCCTCTTCCATCCGATGTAGGCAAGCCAGAAGGACACGGCAAGCAATCCGATATCAATAAATTTCAATCTTACATTTTCACGGTAACTCAATGAAGGAGAAAGGTAAGACCATATCTCAGGCAAAATAGAAAATTTTTGCACGACATAATATGAAAACAAATAGGGACTTTCCAAGAACACCGAACAAACAAACAAACACGACCATCAGTTTTTATCAGAAGTCGCTGAGTGCAAGAAAATTCAAACATTACATAAACAGCCACAACTAGCTGCTAAGACTTCCCTCTGACATCATCAATTCCCAACAGTCCAATGAGTGCATCTCTCTTGTGTCACAGTTGTGGTATTCAAATAGAAGTTTCCAGTCGCATTGCTGATAACTCTCTGGTACATCTATTATCACTGCCCATCCAAATGTAAAGCACTCAATCCCCTGTGTGACTATCATCGGCTCTGTGCAAGCACTGCAACAGTTACTGAGCGCCATAACCTGGCAGCAACCAAGTGCAAGAGGCGCAATACACTGGTGGGACTACATTGTCAAGTGAGTAAGACGGAAGGGCCTATGACCAACCATCTCAGAACTTTCAAGGACCAGACGGTGCAATATACTGCTGGGACTCTACTTTCATGTGAGTAAAACGGAAGGGCATATGACCAACGATCTCAGAACTTTCAGGGACCAGACAGTGCAATACACTGCTGGGACTCCACTGTCAATGAAGTAAGATGGGAGGGCCTATGACCAACCATCTCAGACTTTTCAGGGACCAGACCACTTTCCAGAAGTCAGACTAGATTATGAGGCGTCAATCTAGTACCCCTTGAGATAGACTTTGTAAGTCTGTCTTAATCAAAAGTAGGTGGTCTGACTACATGGGAGGTGGTATACACCAAAAAGGAGGAGGACTGTGCAGAATAGTGCCTATTACCACACGGAGACCTCCACATCATCAAAGTAGATGCTTCACATTGGATGGCCACTGGATGGCGAGGATCTTCCCATGCTAAAAAGTATAATTGAATGTATACTTGGTCATAATTATATAATAACCAAGTGCCATGTAATCTTCAAATATTCCAACACACAGTGGACGGCTCTGAACAAGTCCATACTAGATCCAACAGCTCATACTGCTGCTGTAGAGAACAAGTCATAGGAGGGTGGTTGGTGATAGGGCTCTTTACCCTATCATCAGCTCTGTGCAAGTTACGAGTGCTATGATCTGGCAGATGAAAACCCAACAACCAACTCCAAAAGGCGCAGTATACTGCTGGGAATTCACCCTCAAGGTACTTCAGGAACAATACCCCGAATGCAAATGGAAGTTCAAGAGATCATCCAAACTAGCATCACATATTTCATTCCACATCTGAAAGGCTCATACCTACAGACATCTCCAATTTGTGCTAAAGACAATCTAAATCCTCGCAGCAGATGCCTCATAGCATTGGTATAATCAGCACACAGAAAGGATGTGGTGAAAAGTAACGCACGCTAATCTTAGATGCAGTTTTAGGATCTAGAAAGCTTTTCACGGTACTCCACAGCATTTTGAAGCCTGGCCCAGCATTGATGATGAACATACGGTGCAATGTCTGCCATTCCCAACCATCCACAACCCCTCATCAGTCCAAGGCTAGCTTGCACTCTGCTGACCTGTTTTTCCATTATGCTACTAATTAATTTATGCAAAGGAATGCACAAGTACCTCAGGATAATTATCGTTATCAATCTTCTGAATTCCAATTATAAGATCCCGTGCTACCTTGCTAAAATTCTTCATGCCCTGCATGCTCACACCAACGACAATATGGCAACAGTCAATAACATTTCAACAAGCACTGGTGTTCAGCTCAAATAAGGGGAACAGCAACAAAAACATACCACTCCAGCCACGTCCAGAATGCTGGTGGTGGAGTCAATGTGACGCTTGGCAGCAATGGAACACGCTGGGAACTTCACGCGGAGAACCTTCTCAAACTCAAGCACATGGTACCTCAAATATCTTTCCAAAGTGGTGACCTCCATTAATCGCACTGGGTTCACTTTGCCAATCCATTCCATATACACAGGCCTGCCTTCTTTGTCTACCCCATGATGTCCTTGAGGATAATGCCTTTTCACCAATTCCACTTCTTTGAAATCAAACTCCTGAAACGTACATTAACCCAAGAGGTGGTCACATGATTGTCAGACAGCAATGAAAAGGCACCCCTGGAAGTCCCTGTCAGCAGTTCATACGACACAAAATTAAATAGACCCACCTGCTCAATTGCATCTGTCCCATACTCTTTGCGCCACTGTAACATATTTGCCCACATTTGTTTTGTCTTTTCAACATCATACTTCCTTGCCTTCAAAAACCTGCAATAAATAAACCACAAACTCAGTGAATACCTGTAAATCAGATGCATGGATCAGAATACCCGGGGTTACATGATAATGACTTACTTCTAAGAGCAATCTACAGAACAAACCTAAAACAACAGCTTGGCCAGCTTTTCAGAATCATGACTACCTGCAAAATGGGGCAAATGGAAAGCCAGCTGTGGGGTAAGCCGGTCTATACATATGCACTTGATCAGGTAGCCCAGCAGTTAGGTGTCTGTACTCTGCCTGTTCAAAACCAGGGGGACATGGGTTCTACACTCTGTAAAGACACATCTATCCATTGATCCCTCAATGGGCTGAGTGTAGAGCTGTATGCTCTTGGAAGTTAAAAATCCAGGTTAAAAATCCTTCCACAAAAATCTGTTCTCCATTCGTAAGGTTCTTATAAGATTTCCTCAAACAGGAAACTACACCCAAGGGGCCTGTCAAAAGCATCTGTGAGGTACTGGAACATTTTGCTCCTGCTGTCATTGTAATGTGTTACCATCAGCCCCTACCTTCACCAAACACTGGTCAACACTCAAGCATACAGACAACTCACCAGGAAGGGAGTCACACCATAACCCAGAAACTTACTGAGTAGGATTGAACATGATTAGACTCTCAAGACTGAGAAGACATTTATAGAAGCTTTTGTACCAGAAGGACAGATCAGCTCATGAGAATAAAGCCTATCACTAATATTTATCTACCCAAGGTTACAACAGAGGGAACGACGTAGCTCCAACGGTGATCTGTATAAACTCCATAAGTGTACAATCATATGTACTCTCTTTGCTCTTACTTTGCCAGAATCAGGGTTGAATTCCCTTGCTGCCCTCTGCACAAGTACCGTGCCATTTATTTCTCTAAGGTATGCATCCGACACTATGCAATGGGGGTGAGAATATCCCTCACTGCCTGTTGAATGTGGCACCGGTCTTCACTTGTTTGTATTTAACCTACTCAGACATCTGCAATTGGCCTAAAATGGCACTTCCCCTGCCTCCTCATAGCAGGATCTACATGAACAACGAAGGTAAGCTCCAGCATACTTCATTCCTTCACTTACCAGGAGTAGCATGAACTGCTAAGGATAGTGCGAGAATGTCCCGAAGTTCAAAACAGAGCGCTTCCCCTACAAATTTCAAACAAGATTTACTGCTGCTGTATGTTGGTTTCCATGTAGTCACAAAGATGTAATACCTTTGGATACTCAACTTCAAAGACTATGGCACAGTCATCCCCACTATATGTTTATCAATGGCCAATAAAGCACATTTCATAGCCGATGACCAGTAGCCATCTCTCACATTTTTGCTACATGTAAAGATGTACAGAAGAGAAGATGTATGACACCTATACAAAGAGCTTCTTAAAAGTAGAGGAATAGAGTTGTGAGTAGCCTGACCGAAGAAGGGTGTGGTAATCATCATGTTGCTTAGGCAGGAGGTCAGCAGCCAGGAGTTCACTGCGGAGATTATCCACAGCCCGCTGATCCTCAATATTGCGCACATCCTCGATGGATAATGAAAGAATCCTGGCACCTCTGCCACTGCTGCTGTGCCGCCTCTTGAGAGTGGCCCGGAACTTAGTGGATGCAAGAATGGCTCGAAATGCGCCCATCTTTGTCTTACCCGGCCGGCGCTCCTCCTCTCCCTCACTTCTACATCTCCTGCTGTCCTGATGGATAGATGGTGATTCATCTTCTGATCCTGACAACACCAAACCACCCAAGCTGAGCCCCAAGAGTGGAAAAACGCCAGCGTCCCCTACTACCACTGGAACCCCCAAAATCAAACAACATATCATGTCTTTTGGATGCGAATCTTCGAAATTGCACTCCTTGCAAGATCATGACTCAGACATTCAATGCAAACTCGTTAAGAGGCCCACTGAAACCCCTTATGCTGGCAGATTTATAACTTACTCCCAGGCAACCAAAACCTGAATGACATTGAATGCTGACAAATGGAATAGTGGGTGACCACCCTCAAAATCCCTCATTTTGGTGAAATATTCTGTATCACGTTAGTAAACCTACACGCAAGCATCTCGATTCAGGTAGATATCATGTCAAACATGGTGCACAGATGCATTCTAACGTTCAGAGTGAAATATGCTCAGCTATATCTACGGCTAAAACGTCGCCACCTGCGTGGGTGATTACCATATCAGATCGCTTATTATGACCATATACAAGTCCAATTACGATACATACGACTACTGCTTCTCGTGGCTTGTGCTTCGCTAACTTTGCGCACACCCTACGTGGTAGAAGCGCTATAACCTTCCTTACCCACCAAATTGGAACCTGTTGATCTGTCCTCTAGCAAATCTGATTACAAGTTCCTTCTGCCCAAATCAGCTTCCTGCAAAGAGGAGAAAGATGGACATTCAAACCAACCTTGTATCCGCTTCATGTTCAACAATAATTGAGGACTCCAATTACAGTACTTCAAAACGACATATCAAACCATCGTCGGCAACCTTCGTTCCTCCGAATGTAATGTCCTATGGTAATTGATCAGCTAGAGCCAACACCAGATCTCAACCTCTTCAGGGCGCTTCAAGATTTACATGTGCCAGGCACAGGCTCATCACATGTCTTAAGAGCGATGAGCGCCAGTTATCATGCTCCACCGATGCCCGGCAGACGCTCTAACTGCAGGGCTACTGTGATGCTGGACACCCTCTCGAGGGTGTTCAATCTTTGTATGCATCTGCCCTGTGCGAGCTGTGTAAAGGGCAGACCGCCAGTAACGCTTGTATTGGATCAATCATACTCGGTAATTTGCAGCATCATCAACCAGATGCACAAGCTTTGTTGTGATGGAAACAATCCTGCATCACGAACAAAAGGAAATAGACCTCTTTACCTCAAAACCCTCTTCTACACGAAACTTAAAGCCTGAGCTTGTCAGGAGCTCTCAATCTGAATGGGTTGATCGTAGTCCGGACCGCTCCCTTCGCGATGACGCGTTGTTGAGGGTCGAGTAGAAGGAAGAAGCGCTACAGTGGCTAAGGACCATCTAACTACGTACGTGTCAGGCGATCGCTAATCTCCAGAGGTAATGCAAGCTGTTCTACTCGTGGCTTGAAGTGAGAGACATGGTGGCACTACGGAGGCCTGCAACAATTACACGTCACGGAGCTATCATGTAAAGTTCAGTAGACTACCTAAGAGTCAGGGACACCTGTTTACAAGAGTTGCGTGTCCAAGTTTTTGGACACGTTGCATTCGTAGGTTTAAAAACCACCATTAGTGGTGGGCGGTTCTTGCATTTGTGAATGAACCTTTCCACAATTATTTCAAGAGATGGTTCCGGATCCTGTTCCGGTTTTTCTTTTTATTGAGCCGATTCTGGATCCAACTTTTAAACATGGGGGCGGTTCCGGTAATCGGTTTTTATTTTTTTATTTTTTTTATTTTAAATAAATATTATTTAAATCGGTTAGTTGCTGAATAAAGCCACTGGTTCCGGGTAGCCTGTGCTGTTGGCCCAAGTGTCCAGTGTCTAAGTCCAAGCGCAATCCCTTATGTATCCAAGTGCGTCTCCTATGTCGAGGCCCAAATGCCATCTCTAGTGTAGCCTGTGTCGTGTGCCGTTGGTCCAAGTGCCTAGTGTCATCTAAGCCCAAGTGTAAGATCTTCTATGTATCCTAGTGCTTCTCCTATGTCGAGGCCCAAATGCGACATCTAGGATAGCATGTAAATTTGGCCCATGTGTGAAGATTTGAAATCAAAGACCAAGTGCAGTTTCCTATGTATCCATGTGAGTCACATCATGTAGCCGAGTGGTAATCGGCACATACCACGTTGGATGTGGTTGTGGGTTCAAACCACGGTTTGGTGTGTCATAAAGGTGTCCACCTTTCAGCTGGAAGGCGTAGCCCTTGTGGTGAAGAGACACCACAATTTACGTTCCCTTCGGGAGGCGTCTATATATATTTTTATCCATGCGAGTCTTCTATGTCGAGGCCCATCTAAGCCCAATTATCTATTCATGTATCCAAGTGCATCTACCATGTACAGGCCCTGCAAGTGTCCAATGTCAGCTAAGCCCAAGTGCAATCTCCTATGTATCCAAGTACATCTCCCATGTCAAGGCCCAATTTATTTTATTTCATGAATTTATTGAGTAATAACATATCTAATCATTATTGATAAATCTCTTGTTGAGGCTCCAACCATTGTCATAGGAATGCCCACTTTGCTATTTTCGTGAATTTCCAGCGATCAAAAGTACTTGAAAGTCCACATCTCCCACACTGCAGGTCCAAAAATTATGAGACCAAGCCCGTGCACCCCTCCTCGTCGAGGGCTTTCCAACAGTACCAAGCACCAAGGCTGGGGCCCCGCGGTTTGGGATGACAAAACAAAACAAACAAAACAAACGTCTTGCTTTATATATCAACTACGGTAGCTTGTGTCGTTGGCCCAAGTGTCCAGTGTCAACTAAGCCCAAGTGTAAGATCTTCTATGTATCCTAGTGCATCTCATATGTCGAGGCCTAAGCGCAACCTCTAGGGTAGCCTATGCCTTTGGCCCATGCGTGAAGAATTGAAATCTAAGACCAAGTGCAATTTCTTATGTATCCCAGTGCGTCTCCTATGTCAAGGCCCAAGTGCAACCTCTAGGGCAGCCTGTGTTTGGGAGATCTCCACGTCATTGTTCCAATAAAGCCCACTTTGCTATTTTTGCAATCTCCCTTGTCAAGGCTTCTTATATTGATATATCCACTTTGCTATTTTTTCGCAAATTTCCAGCGACCATTTAAGTACTTGAATTTCCAAATCTCCCACGTGAAGGGCCAATCACTGCTTCAGGAAAGCCCACTTTTCTATTTTTCCCAAATTTCCAGCGACCCAAAGTACTCAAAATTCCACATCTCCCAAACCGCGGGTCCAAAAGACCAAGCCGGTGCACCCCTCCTCATTGAGGGCTTCCAACGGCACCAAGCACTGGGGCTAGGGCCCCGCGGTTTGGGAGATCTCAACGACGCTACAAAACAAACAAAACAAACGTCTCGCTTCATATATCAACTACGGTAGCCTGTGCCATTGGCCCAAGTGTCCAGTGTCATCTAAGTCCAAGTGCAATCCCCTATGTCGTGCGCATACATATCGCTACACAACTACATCGCTGTCCAAAACCACACAAACACATGTGCACACCAAATACTAGTCTATCACTAGTGCACCACTAGGCTGCCACTAGGCAACCACTAGTCACCACCAGTGCAGCCACTAACCACTAGTGCAACCACTAGTCCACCACTAGGCTGCCACTAGTCCACCACTAGTCCTGCCACTAGTGCAACCACTAGGCTGTCACTAGTCCATCACAATGATAAATAAGAAGGATACAATACAAGCTCTCCACGAGCTCCCACAAACTGATGCATATATAAAATCATCACTCAAATACTAGTCGAGCCAAGTGCACCCCACGCCATGGGGAATCCACAATACGGCGCCATATCTAGACACGGTGAGGCTCAACTCCAGAAAGATGAGCCCACCGCGATCTGTCGTGAAGATAACCACTCCAGGGCCTAAACATACATTGGCCCCTGGATTGACACTTGGGTCAATCCCAAATGTCAATATATCAAAACTAGTTATTTTCTAGCTAGTTTCACATTAGTGGTAAAATAACTTGACAGCTGTCAGGCACATACATATCGCTACACAACTACATCGCTGTCCAAAACCACACAACACATGTGCACACCAAACAATGTCTATCATTAGTTCACCACTAGTGCACCACTAGGCAACCACTAGTCACCACTAGTGCAGCCACTAGTCCACCACTAGTGCAACCACTAGTCCACCACTAGTCCTGCCACTAGTGCAACTACTAGGCTGCCACTAGTCCACCACTAATGCAGCCACAAGGGCACTCGGTCATTTACATCTTCAAACATAATTTTTGTCAAGAGCAATCTTGTGGGCTGCCTGGAATCTGCTTTGGTCTGGCTCCGCGGCTCAATTTCGCCTCCTCTTTTATGATGTCTTGTGCTTCCTCCACAGCCTCCCGCATATTGTCTCTCGCCAAGGGGTGGCAGTGGACCCCAACGTGTATGCAAGCTCTAGTCAAGTCTGGGAGCAAATGGATGGCATAATATTGCTTGGCTTTGCACATGGATATGCATGTCGGTGGATCTTTGCAATGTGCGCACTTGAAAGTACCCGCTGGAGCCTGGCTGGACATAATGAATGGATGATGGGTTATGCCCTCCCACAGATGCATCTCCGACTGTGTGTCCTCCCTTTTCATCTCGCAGATTACAATCGTCATGAGCCTCCTGGAGTGATAGTCGTAAACATGTGCACCCATGGTCACCCACTGATGGTTTGTAATTCGCTTGATGTGGTCAAACATCACCCAAGCATTCGACAAGTTTCCAGTTGTCATTCGAGTGACCAAGTCGACTCCACTCTCAGGCCCACACGTTGACATTTTAAAAATGTAACAACGATCGGATTCGCTGCCTTGCCCTGGAAACCTGCTACCTTGGATATAGTCATATCCAGTCCTTCGTTTCACCTCCAGGATTGAGTGCATGTCCGACCCCTGGCCGAACTCCTGCTTGCAAGATACGATGTGATTCCGCACATTCGGACTACAAACGTGAGAGACGGACTCCAACAGGTCAAGCATCTCATCTTCGTTCAAGGGCACTCGGTCCTTTCCATCTTCAGACATAATTTTGCCAAGAGCAATATTGTGGGCTTTCTTGAGGTGAATCTGCTTTGGTCTAGCTCCGGGGCTCAATTTCACCTCCTCTTTTATGATGTTGTGTGCTTCCTGCACAGCCTCCCGCATGTTGTCTCTCGCCAAGGGGTGGCAGTGGACTCCAACGTGTATGCAAGCTCTAGTCAAGTCTGGGAGCAAATCGATGACATAATATTGCTTGGCTCTGCACATGGACATGCATGTCGGTGGTTCTTTGCAATATGCGCACTTGAAAGTACCCGCTGGAGCCTGGCTAGAGACAATGAATGGATGATGGGTTGTGCCAGTCCAATCCGTCTCGTTTCTCCGCCCTCATTTGGAGAGAAAGTGGAAGTAGGCGGGATTGAGGCACCTCAGCTTCCCCGCACAGAGGACGTATCGTACACGAACACCATTAGCAATTTTCATGCTACTGGTCTTCGTCATACACCAGGGGTGTCCGTCATGCTTTCGATCCATGTCTGTTAACATCCTTGAGGCTTTGTTTGACGAAGTAACAAGTGGAAACTCGAAGATCACATTCCCATCGACTTTGAGAGGCAAATACGTTACCTTCCTAACTGGAAATTTGACATAGTCAAGAGCAGCCAGCTCGGAGCGAGAACCATCGAGGTGATGTTGCCGTAGGAGCTGCACAATGGAGCGGGTTAGAGTTATGCTCGGGGGTACATGCGTAGCACCTGCAGAGACATCCATGTCGGATTTGAACGACCGTGTGGAGGACATGGGGACCTCCATGCACTCATCTTCCTCGTCGGAAATGTCGAATACCTCCACACGAGAAGCTATGGAGGGTCTTGACGGTCCAGATCGGGAATGATTATCGTTGCATACCTCTCTGGTGGCAGTGGCCGCTTGTCGGTTTCCCAACTCCTTTGTGGATGGTGTGGGCAGCGACTGATTTGTGAACGGAATGGGCATTCCCACAGCACGATACAAGATGGAATTAGGGTTGGAGTTGTCGATGTTGATCTGCATACTGCTTATATTGTTTTTGAGTTTCTGCGAGGTGAAATATAAGCTCTTTGTGAATCGTAGCAAGATGAGTAATAAGGTTTTCTGCAGCAGGGCTTCCAACAGTCTTCATATGGAAATGGTTTGCTCGAGGATGATGATCATAATTGGAGAAAAATGGAGTTTGCTTGGTCGAAGAATGTATAGTGTTGTTGTAGGCAAACTCAGCTAATGACAGAAGATCCGTCCAATTATCTTGGTGATAATTTATCGTACAATGAAGATACTGCTCCAAAATCTGGTTTACGCGTTCGGTTTGACCATCAGTCTGTGGATGATTAGTTATAGAGATGTTGATCTTAGTATTCAATATGTGAAATAATCCCATTCAGAATTTTGATATGAACTGTGATCCTCGATCAGATATGATGTCCTTCGGGAGTCCATGAATGCGATAGATATTATTGGGGGGTGCTAGTCCGTGAGCGGCTCACGTGAGCAGAAAGATGCGTGAGCGGGAAGATGCCAATCCGTGAGCGGAAAGATGCTCATATAATAGGGTGCATGGGCCTACAATCGCGGATGAGGAAGCCCCGGGAGACCTATGTCCGCAAGAATGAGTGTACATATCATGCGTACTTGGATGAATGTTGGATGAATGTTGGATGAATAATGGATGAATGATGGATGAATAATTCATGAATGGTTGAATGCGAGATGGCTGATGGATAGACATATGCTTCGCAATGCATGAACAATGGATGAGTGGATGGTTAAAGACTGGATGTATTATCGAGGGTCATCGCTCAGGTACTTCCCCGGAATGAGGATATAGTAGATGTACTTGAACCATACATTCAGAAAACACAGATGCAGCAAGTGCTTGTTAATTCCTATTAAACCCCCTTATAATCAATGTCGCGTTGATGCAAGGTTGATCCCTGAACTTCCCAAAAGACTAGAAGACACGAAACACTAAACAAGACAAAGATTTATTTCCCGAAAGAGGCGATTGAAATCCATAGCATTATCAAGGTTGCGTTAACGCAGCCTTGATTGTGTCCCATACAAAATGCAAAAAACAGTGCAAAAATGATGCTTTCATTTCTCAAATCAAGGTTGCATCAACGGAAGGTTGATTTGCATCCTGCGACTTCAACTTTTTTTTTGGGAAAAAATATGCTTTCATTTCTCAAATCAAGGTTGCGTCAATGCAAGGTTGTTTTGCATCCTGCGACTTCAAAAAAAAAAAAAAAAATGTTTTTTTTGGAAAAATGATGTTTTCATTTCTCAAATCAATCTTGCGTCAACGCAAGGTTGATTTGCCCATACGAAATGCAAAAATCAGTGCAAAAAAAATGCTTTCATTTCTCAAATCAAGGTTGCGTCAACGCAAGGTTGATTTGTATCCTGCAACTTCAATTTATTTATTTATTTTGGGAAAAAGATGCTTTCATTCCTCAAATCAACCTTGCGTCAACGCAAGGTTGATCTGCATCCTGCGTTTTTTTTTTTTCTGGAAAAAGGATGCTTTCATTTCTCAAATCAACCTTGACGCAAGGTTGATTTGTATGACTAAAATAAAAATAAAAATAATTAATTAAAACAAAAACGCAAAAAAAAAGTCGCAGGATGCAAATCAACCTTGCGTTGACGCAACCTTGATTTGAGAAATGAAAGCATCTTTTTTCCAAAAAAAACAAAAAAACTACCGTAATCATCCACTTCCACTCGGAAATCAACCTCGCGTTGACACAAGGTTGATTATAAGTCCTCGGAAATCAACCTCGTGTTGACACAAGGTTAATTTCAAGTTCTCCGAAATTAACCTCATGTTGCTGTCATCCATGCTTCATTCATCCATCTTTTGTCATCATGCATTCATCCTACATTCATCCATTCCACATAGTCATTAATCCTTAAGAATTTCGCCACATATTTCTCTCAGATTTTCATGCATGGAACTCGACATCTTAGGTCCCAGGCATCGTATGTTACCCTCCGTTCCACTCAACATTGCCCCCACGACAATAGGTCCTGTTTGTCCCACGGCTATAGGCTTCGCTTCCCTTATGTGCTCACACTTAAGAAATCTGCTCACGCTTAGTGCGCTCACACGCTAGCTTCTATCGACATTATTGAGGAAGAGTCTTGCAATTTCCTCACCTGTAACCGTCTTATTACATGGAATGAAATGTGTCATCTTCGTAGAACGATCCACAATAACAAGGATTGAATCGGTGGTCTTGGAAATTGGAAGGTCCGTAATAAAATCCATAGACACGGACGACCATGGACCTTTGGGAATAGGTAATGGTTGAAGAAGACCGTAAGGTCGATGTCGTGGTCCTTTGGTTCTAGCACACGTGTCGCAAGATTTTATAAATTCTTTAACGAGTTTCCACATCTGCGGCCACCAATAGTCTGTGGCTATCAATTCCGTTGTTTTGTTGAAGCCGGGAAATGTCCTACAACCGGAAGATCATGACTTGTTTGAAGAATTCGAAATCGTATAGGTCCTGGAGGTACATAGAGAAGTCCCTTGAAGTAAAGTAAACCATCTTTGAATTCGAAACCGTTTGTAACATGTGGGTGGTCTTGAGGTTGATTCAGTTGACTGCGTAGTGTTTTAGCAAATTGGTCGCTCTTCAGTGCTTTCTGAATCTCCTTTATGATCTCTGCATCGTCATAGGTAGATATGGATAGCATATTCAATTGGAGATTTGCTGGTTTCAAGATGATGGATTTCTGTTGGTCGAAAGCTGCGTCCCCTTCTTTTGCGCAAGATACGATCGTCGAGAAAGAACATCTGATTTTTCTTGAAGATGTCCGGGACGGTAGGTAATAACAAAATCAAACCTTGCCAGTGACATACTCCATCTCGCTTGACGTCAATTCAAAACACGAGCACTCATAAAATACTCGAGGTTTTTGTGATCGGTGTAGACAGTGACCTGATGTTTAGCTTCCTCCAATAGATGACGTCACTCCTCAAAAACATCGATAATTGCTAGAAGTTCTTTGTCATGGATTTCATAATTGATCTCCGCAGCGGAAAATTTGCGAGAACGAAAACCAACAGGGTGAAGTTGGCCATCCGTACCGTATTGAGAGAGTACAACGCCAAGGGCAAAGTCCGATGCATCTGCTTTAAAAAAGAATGGTTTAGATATGTCTGCATGTACCAGTATTGGAGCCGTTATAAATGTCTGCTTCAGCCTTTCAAATGTCTGGTCAGCCTTCTCGTCCCGTACAAATTTGTCATTCCCTGTGAGTCGTGTCAATGGTGTAGCAATTTTGGAATAGTCCTTGATGAATATTCTATTGAAATTTGCAAATCCCAGAAAACATTGTACATCTTGGACCGAAATTGGTTTAATCCACTCAATGATGGTTTGTATTTTCTTCTGATCCATAAATACTTATTTGTCGGAAATAATGTAGCCCAAAAATTCGACTTCATATTGGTGAAAAAGACATTTTTTCAACTTAATATATAGTCATATTTCCCTCAATTTATCAAGGACAAGGCGTACATGGCGACCATGTTCTTCTTCATTCTATGAAAATATCAAAATGACGTCCAAATAGATGACTACAAAGTCATCTAGAAATTCTCGAAAGATGTCATTCATCATGTGTTAAAAAATTGCTGGAGCATTTGTAAGACCGAAAGGCATAACACTGTATTCGAAATGTCTGTACCTTATGCAAAAAATAGTCTTTAATTCGTTTCTTTCTTTTATTCGTACAAGGTTGTAAGCTCCTCTCAAGTCGATCTTTGTAAAAAAATTTGCTCGTCCAAGTTGTTCGAGGAGTCTGAAAATCAGCAGTAGTGGGTAACAATTTTTTGAAGTGACTTTGTTGAGCCCACGATAGTCCACACACATGCGTAACGATCCGTCATTCTTCTTCACAGATAAGATAGGTGCTCCCGCGGGTGATTTCAAATGTTGAATGAAATTCTTCGACAAATTTTCATCAATGTATTCGCGTAAAGCAACCAACTTCGTCTGAGATAAATTGTAGATTGGGCCGAATGGTGGTTGGGCTCTTTCTTGTAACTCAATTGCACAATCATAAGGTCGATGTTCTGGCAACATGTCTGCATTTTTATTCTCGAAGATATCCTTGAAATCTTCATATTGAGTGGACAATGTTGAAGTACCTTGGTCTGTTGTGGTCTTGATCGGAGTCGCATAAAGTACAAATGTCGCGTCTTTCTTTGTAGCTCTCATGAAGGATATAGCTCTAAGAAACAGGGGTTGAATACCTTTGGTACTTTTGAATTTTTGTATTGCCGAAATTTTTCGTGATCGCCAGTCGATGTTAGGATTATGAAGTACAAACCAAGGAAGTCCAAGGATCACAGGATTTGCTGGAAACTGGATGACGTTGAAAACAATTTGTGATGCTTGATTTTGAAGCTTCACTTCAAGGGGTCAAGTTTCATGGTCAATGTTTCCTGATGCTAATGGTCGCCCATCGATGACTTCAACAGGGGCCAGGAATTTCTTTTTTACGAGTGTTAAATTGTGTTGTTTCGTAAAGTCTTTGTCAATAAAACACGTTGAAGCGCCCGAGTCCAGAAGTACTTCCGTAGAGATATCTCGATTTTGCGTCCCGATCTTTACTGGAACTGTGAAACAAGGTACAGGGTCTGGAGGTAGAAAGAGACATTTTTTAGGTGAAGAATTGGTGGTGTCCAGCCGCATGGTCCCTACTGTGACTGGACATCTTCAATTTCCGACCTCCTCGTATCGAACACTGGAGTTGCGCCTCGAGCTTTGAATATTCTCTTGTTGGGGCAGTTTAATGCTATGTGATCTTCTTCTCCGCAATAGAGACATAAATTATTTGAGCGTCGTCGTTGTTTTTCTTATTGCGTCAATGGCTTAAATCGGACAGCATCAATCTGTATAGGATCGCTACCGGATGTCTGATGGACCGTTGTGTTGGTTGCCATAGTAGCAGCGACATGGTGTATCGTCGACCATCCAAATCGTTTTTCTTGACATCTTTCGAACAAACGATTATCGTATGCAATGACTTGGGTAATGAATTCACTCAATGTACTCACGTTTGGCATTGTCAGTAACAAATTTTTCACATCCTCTTTTAGGCCACATCGAAACTGATTAATGAGGCTCTTCTTATTCCAGTCGAGGTCACACGCAAGTTGTCGAAATTCAGCAGCATAAACGGAAGCAGTACACGCTCTTTGTCGCAGATTTCACATCTTTGCCTCTGCAACTCTTTCTCTATCATTCTCTCCAAACGTTGCAGTGAACTCGGACATGAACACTTCAAAATTATATAGTAAATGTGAATTTTTCTCTAACAGCGGTGCAAACCAAGATAGGGCAGTGCCTGATAGAAGGGTGCCCACGAATCCCACTTGAATACCTTCATTGGGGTAGCGTTATAGATGTAGTCGTAGAAACAATCGTACTTGTTGAACAAAACTGCGAAATCTTGATCTCGTCCCATCAAATTTCTCGGGCATGCTGATCTTTGGTTCTCTCGTAATCTCTTGAAGATGTGAAGGAACCGTTGCAGTAGGAGCAATAGAAGTGTAGGACCGGTATACGAAGTATCAGTAACCATTCTCAGAATGGAGGATGTGGCAGAAGGATACTCGCTACTACTTGGCCGACCATGGTTAACACAAGCCCAATCGCACCACGATTGGGGAAGCCAGACTCTCACGATCAAAAAAGGATCAGAACAAGTCACTATCGCCACGAAGCAACGAGGTACGATTCCATGAGAGAAACGACCTTGCATAGTGGAAGAGTATGATTGGTTCAGTGGACTGTCGGATGAAGAAGAAGCCACAGTGTATGCAACACATCCACAGTTAGAACCCATTGGTCAATTAGTGGTCAAAAACACCACAATAGTAGGATGTCACATGATGAATACCCAAGGAGAAACGAGTAATCTAGTAATGGAAGATCCTGAGAAAGAAGCTATGGATACACCTCAACACCCTGCCCATTTTTATCAAGAAAGAAAAGAGGACATTAACATCAGTGAAGTACCTGCCACGATTACGACCATCGGACAGGAGATTGCAGGATGGACAGTAACGAAGAAACAAAATTGATTCAAGTGAATCTGGGAACAGTGGAAGAACCACAGATAATACGAGTAAGTGCAGGTCTTGAAGAATCATTTCTACAAAAAGCTACTGCATTATTCACTGAATACAATGATGTATTCGCTTGGAACTACAAAGATTTGAAGGGCATACCTTCCAACATCTGTCAGCACCGGATTGAGTTGGAAGTTGACACTAAACCAGTTCGTCAGAACCGTTACAAAATGAACCCCAACTATGCAGCTAAGGTTTGGGAAGAAATCAAGAAATTACTAGATGCAGGATTCATATACCCAGTAGAGATACCACAATGGTTATCACCCATTGTGATAGTGCCCAAGAAGAATGGTAAATTACAAGAAAGATCCGTTTCCACTACCTTTCACGGAGATAGTATTGGACACAGTGGCGGGGCATAAGATGTACTCATTCATGGATGGATTCAGTGGGTACAATCAGGTACAGATGGCAGAAAAAGACCGAGGGAAGACCGCATTCATCACTGAATGGGGAGCCTACGCTTACAAAGTCATGCCATTTGGACTTTGCAACGCACCTGCCACGTTTCAGAGAGTAGTATATGAGATATTCAAGAGCTATCTCAATGCCTTTGTACAGTAATTCTTAGACAATTTTAGCGTCTTCGGACGGAATTCCAAACACTTGGCACAGTTAAAACTTTGCCAACAAACATGCAGAGACAATGGAGTAAGTCTCAATCCCGAGAAATGCACATTTTGTGTGAATTTAGGCTTACTGTTGGACCCATCGTGTGCCAACAGGGAATTCTGGTTGAAGGTGGACAATATCCAGAAAATACCACCACCAGAAAACCCAAAGAAACTCAAAAGATTTCTGGGACAGACAAGCTATTACATAAGGTACATGGCCAAGTATGCTCACATAGCAGCACCAGACTATAGACTGCTGAAGAAGGATGTTGAGTATCAATGGTCTCCAGCTTGCCAGGAATCATTTGATTCACTAAATTTAGGGCACTCACATCAGCACCAATACTGATCAATCCAAGATGGGATTTACCATTTCATGTACACAGTGATGCATCAGGCATTGCCTTGGGGGCAGTTATGGCTCAGAATGTGACAAGCACAATAGATTCACCAATCTACTATGCAAGCAGATTGCTGACTGCAGCTGAGAAGAACTATAGCACCACGGAAATGGAGGCATTGGCAATGATTTATGTTGTTCAAAAGTTTCGGCACTATTTACTTGGCAATCGATTTAAATTTATTGTTGATCATCAGGCTTTGGTTCATTTGGCAAATCGGCCATTAGCTAGTGGCAGAGTTGCTCGAAGGTTATTAATTCTTCATGCGTATGATTTTGAAGTTGTTCATAAGCCTGGAAGATTACATGTTACAGCAGATCATCTGTCAAGACTTACTACTGGAGAACCAGCCACAGGGGTAGAGGATCAACTTCCCGATGCATTTCTGTTTGTTATTCAACCAGAAGCACAAGATGAAAAAACAGACCCTCTAGACGCTCTGGGAGTATTCTAAGGAAACTATGACCTTCCAGACTCACTGAAGTTGATGGATGACACTGATGAAGAAGAAGACTCATCAGATGAGGATGAACCCCTTGATGAAGGACCAATTATTGAGGAAGAGTCAGATCCAGAAGAAGAAGATGACAAGGAAAACGAGGAGCCAAATGATCAAGAACTGACCAACATTAGCATTGGGACTTATGCAGTCACCATGGAAGAATCAGAAGAACTTCAGGATCAAGATCAAGATGATTGGCAATGGCCAATCAAATACTACTTTATAACAGGAAAATTTCCTGAGGAATATACCAAAGATGACCGGATAAGGCTTTCAATGAAAAGCAAACCATACACGGTTGTTCGTAGTATTGGGTGCATCGCTCATTTTCCAGTTCTTTCTACTGGTCCCATTCTTTGACAGACATCACACTGTTGGCAGTGTTTGTAAGTGTCTCCGAAAGTTGTAGGCCACCAGTATCCTGCCAATAATATCTTCTTTGTTGTTAGATCTGAACTGAAGTGTCTTCCTGATACTCCTTCGTGTAATTTTTGCATCACTGTTTTAGCCTTTTCTTTGTCGACACATCTTCTCATGATGGAATCAATTCCTCGTTTGTATATAATTCCTCTCACAAGTTTTTGGTCACCAACGGGCTTGCACCGTTCTCGGAGTTACTACTCCCTATATATACTTCTGTGACTGTCCGCGGGGGTTTCACAAACAACACCGTCCTTTTATGGCGAACCACCACGAAGACCCTTGACTCCCGGTGATGAGTCGCAGTGAGTCTTGGCCCACCCACCACGGCCCCATTGGACCGTGATGAGTCCCAAGACTCCCCACGACGTTACTTGGAAATGCGGCGCCACATTTCCTTGCCGGTGGGTCGAATGAGGATTGCAAAGTTTGGGAGAGCAGAAAAACAAGAACCCTCCAACAAACAAAAATACAAGCACGTGGAAACGGAAGTGAGTGATATGTATTATCGATGTTTGAGCAAAACAGGTTACTGGTAGGCAAGACATAAGTCGAACCTTTCTGTGGCCAAAGTCAGAGGTACTTGCAGCAGTACAGTTCTACTATAACTGAAACTCCGAAAAGGATGGGCGCCCGCAAGCCAAGCTCACTGGTCCCGTGGATCCATATTCAGAAGAGTGTACACCTCTTGGGGGCTCAACCCTGGTGCATGTATGAAGTGATGAGTTGTGGAATTACACCGGAGTCTCTTTAGGTACACGTAGTACAGATGCTTGCAATGGCAGTATGATGCCCCCTTGTTCGCCATGATCTGGAAGTCGGTGCAATTGCAGGTGGGTAATTCTGAAATGGTGATAGTGTATACCTCATTGCGGACAGCTGAGCCTGCCGTGGCCATCTGATACACACGCCCGAAGCCTAGTGGGGGCACTTCTGTTGAGCTCTGGATTGTACAGTTCATCCGAAGTGCATTCCCTATCCTTGTCTCGTTCACTTTTGAGGGAGGTCGCCGCCTCTTTGGTTTCCCGCAACGGTGTGTAGGACGCTTAGAGTTGTCGGTCCATTGTTCTTGCTCTCACAGGGGTCGGTGGTGGAGGTTGTGGAAGTGGAAATGGTTGTCTGGGGATGTCAGTGCGCTACACCATCCGAAATCCTGCGGCAGTAAGGGCGTCGGCCTCAACCTGACTCAGATCGCATCCTGGTTCCACCGGCCACACCGGAGGAGCCTCTGGCATTGTTTGTATGTCGTACTTGGGCTTTCCATACACGCAAGTCATAATGTCATGTCTGCAGAACCAGAACTAGGTAGTTGTCGCCTCCGAAAACTTTGCGTGGACAAATCTTCCTGTAAAAGTAGGAGCAAGGACAGCCCCATCTGGATTCCTTCTTATCATCTCTAAACAACGTTGCCGTGTATCCACTCGAATTGCGGAACACCTGCCTCGAAACGCCGGCCTTGTGCGAGCAATTCTCCACACTGACCCAGACACAATCGTCTCCACAATGGCTTGGCCATACTGCATAACAGCGGGCGGAATCTAGGGCAAGTGAGCGGTGGGAATTTCTCGCACGGAATCCCCGCTTGAAGGCAATGGCGATCTGGAAACTCTTGGGCTTCCACTGCTGGAAGACACATTGTGCGGCAACATGACGGGACCTCGAGGTGCTGTCCGAATGTTCCTGTCGGATCTCTAGGAATCCTCTTCGTACTCGGGTTCCTCTTCAATCATCCGCCTCACAGGGCGAGTACGGACGTCCCCCTCTAGGTGTTCACCTCTGCGGTGCATAGGCGTCCCTTTGATCTTCTCTCGCAATGATGTCGCCCATTTCAGTGGATTCTTCGACCTCGAAGCTGTGCGTACCAACAATTCCTCCCTGTCCGGCCCAAAGCCCCATTGTTTCCCGCTCAGGAACTTGTAGTACCTGGCTTGCTGCACGATTGCTCTGTCGATGTCCTCCGTTGTGGCCGTCACTACGTCCACCAGATGTGCGGCAGAAGACGCTCGCCAGGAGGAGTGGACTGATTCTGCCATATTCGTGTTTGGCATGTCCGTGTCGGAATCCAGGCACCGCTCCTACAAGGACAAAAACAATGGTGAGGAAAAATGGAAAGGTCCGTAATAGAACGACAATTGCAGGAAAAGTCTGGCATCATACCTCCCGCATGTACTGTCCGAACTGTCGATACCGGAAATGCCACCAGCCCAACCAGCTGTGCAAGGCTCTCAGATTGGTTGTCTCCACTGCACCTGACGTGTTCCACCAAGCCTCGATGATAGCAAACTTAATCTTTGCGTCATCAAATGTGGGTGCATCCTTCCATGCCATACAAAGGACACGGTGTTCAGCTTGGAATAAGCTAGCAACAAATTTGGTAGTGTAGTGAGATAAACTCTGTATCCAATGGAATCCACGGGATCTCTCTTTCCCCTCCATTGGAACATTGGGGTCCTCACCGTACACACGCCGCACCGCTGCCCAGTTGGCCTGAGCGTTGTCTGTTGGCTGTGTGATGCTTGGCACAGAACTCATTGCCACATTGTTTGTGGTAAGTCCAACCAAACAGGATGTCATCAACTAACACACTCAAGTCTGGTTCGTCAAAGAGTTCTAGCGCCTCTTTGATCAACTTTTTGACGTAGATCCATTCCATACCCCTGTTTGGATGTAAGAGGTGAATATATCCAAGGGGGGGAGGGGATTTCGACTGAGTAAGGATCAGTCTTCCATGTGATTGATCACTCTAGGCTCCAGTACTTCTTCCTCATCACGTACCAATGGTTCTGCAAAACATGAAAAAAGAAGGGTACATACCATGTTAGGGTGTGAACAATTTATCAGGTCCAAGATGTAAAGTTTCTTTTCTTGATAGGAGTCCCCTCAGGGTTCCTTGCTCGAAACTTATTGGATGCGGTACTTGCAATGTTGATGGTACTGCCAGATCCTCCAGATCCGCCAGAGTTAGGCTTTGTGTATGATCTTGCATTCTCGGAAAATGAGGGGCTCCCCTGTCCACCGCCAGAGTAGGTTCCCATGGATTGTGCACCTCGGCTATACATGCCCCTGCCTCTGACCTGTCCCCCTCGTCCTCTGCCATTAGGCTGTCTGTTCTGAGGTGGAGTTCCCCATGCTTCAGCCTTTTGTCTTTTGTGCATATTAGCCTGTTTGGGCAAGCTGTCAAAACAACTTCCTGGTTTAAGCAGTTTCTCAATGTATCTTGCCCCCGCAGCTTCTCCCAAGAATTTCAATAGTTTAGCTTGGGGCTCTTCAGCAAATTTGCAGGCAGCTTCCATTGTGTATTCTCTGGACAGCTGAAACGTGATCTGTGCCATGACGGCTGATCTCATTGTTCTCATCAACCACACCATAACATATACCACACTGCATGATCAAACCACATGACACTTCCTGTGCATCCCGCTTTCGCGATCGGATTGCAGTCACATCGCAGGTATGGTCTATGCCAGTTGAACAGTTGGCTTTTGTGGTTCCTGGACCTTGTTGCTCCTGTTGGCATATCCTTCGTTCTGAAAGAGGTTTTTTCTCCTTTGTCACAAAGTTTGTAGTAGAAAGTTCTCAGAGGCATGCCATGGCCAGAGTTTCCTTCTTCCATCTTTGGGTACCATCTATTGCATCCTGTTCACATCTCTTGGTGTTAGATTTCCCAACTTAACCCACATCGAGACTGAGATAGGGGCCAGTAAATTAATGTTGGACAATGGGTGCCACATCATGTGGTCCTTGTTGGCCACATCTAATTCCACTGATCTGGCAGGTACCCAAGGAACAAATGGTAGGTTGCCAGGGGTGGCACTTGTAGTCCGATCTTGTTCCACCTGTGACTGTTCAATCTGCTCACAAAAATCCATAACAGCATGTTTTTCTGCCTCTGGTATGGCAATATGTTCCAAGAAAGGGTGATTTGTGACTGACGGTACAAAATCATCCATGGTGGATGTTGTATTATTCTAAGAATTACAATGAGTCTCCTCCTCAGGGATTGCCTCTCTAAGGGCACGTTCAGTGCTTTTCGCGACTTTCTCCCATTCCTTTGTGGCATTCCTCTAACATTTCCAAATACCTTCCATGTCTGTTGCCCACCAGGGCTAATTTCATCCAATCCTCCAAAGCAAGAGTTTCCAGGAGCTTGACTGTCAGTAATGGCCTTGTTGTCCAAAGTCTCGACCAGGCTGTGGAAATCTTGGCGATTAACTTGTGCCAAAGTAACTTTGAACAGCTAAGATTGGAGGTGGTAAAGGTTCTCCATACCCCATGGCAAGTAGCTCTTTGTTCCATGTGGGAGCAAGCTTCTCAGAGCGATGCATCATGCATAACAAGATAATGAGTGAGTCCAGCTGTTCGCTTACGTGTCACAGTGGTAAACTAACCACTTCAGAACATAGACCACTTCCACCGTATGCAACGTGGACGCAACAACTCCGTCGATCATACTTAGCAATGGACGGACACGTGTCCGTATCCATATGGACACGTGGCCGAATCCAGTTAGACGATTATGGGCTCCATTATCTGGACACGTAGCGATATTGCAAATGAGCATGAGCCCTATTTTAGGGATGTGCTGAAAAATGCAATGACTTCACAAACAACTATGTGAGTGAGACGTAAATGACTCTAATAGTCATGATTCAAGAATAAACAATGTATATTATCACTGAATGTGTGGTTCTAATAGTATTGATGTGTGCTAAAACCAGTTACTGAGTGGTTCTACCAGTATCAATGTAATGGTTAGGTTATGTGCTAAAACCACTGACGAAGTGGTTCTACCAGTATTGATGTAGTGGTTAGATTGTGTGCTAAAACCACTGACTAAGTCATTCAGTGTGTCCCACCAAGAACTATGTTTTTGAATTATTACTACCAGAGTGGTATGTAAGTGATTGGGGCTACATCTAGAGGAGTATGTACAACCACTCTTGCATACTGTCACAGTCTTACATATACCATTGACAGAGTGGTGTGTAAGTGATTCATACATTCCCATATAATTCTCCTACAATTCCCATACATTCGAAGTGAATATGCAAATCCAAATACTCTTGAAGATTCACCATTCAAAAACAGAATAGAATGCAAGACAGCAAGTGTTGGAATAGAGTCAACAAAATCCAGCCATGATAAAGGGTGACATACTATATCTACACTACGTCTCCGCAGGCATGCTAAAAGCCATGTACTACTTTCTGCCTTTTGGTCAGTGATAGACCATCTACCCATGCAAGTTTCTTGTAACTATTGATCCACAGGGAATCATAGGTAACCTTATGCTTGAAATATGGCCCTCTTGGATGAATCTGGACTCACACTCCATCCCTGCTCCTTCAGCTATCCATGCCTCTGCACAAACCATGCATACATCCTTGCCTTGCTGCTAGCAGCTGACAATGACAGCCTACATCTGTTCTAGGAAACACCCAACTCAACTTATCACTCTAGTTCCTATGCTCAATTGCATCTACTACTCTTTGTAATCCATGGATAGCTGAAGGTCCAGATTCATCCAAGAGGGCCAGATTTCAGCAATAGGGTATGTCACCCTACATATCATGCATTCATCTTTGGCTTGCTGCTAGCAGCTGATAATGATAGCCTAGAGTTGTTCCAGCAAACACCCCAACCCTACCTATCACACTAGTTCCTATGCTCAATTGCATTTGCTACTCTCTATAATCCAATAGGCATTCACCTTCTTGCCTCGAGCTTGATCGTCCCACCATTGACTGGGGTCAGAAAAATATTCATTCCACAACTTCTGCTTATCTCTATTATTTATTTCTGGATATTTTCTGTTGTCACATTGGCAGTATCATGTCAGTCATTCCAAACCAGCTAGCTTGCAGAATTCAACATGGCCGATTCTGATAAGAGGGAAAAATAGGGTGGAATGTGTTGAAGAAGGTGCTGATTTTATCAATTGTGCCGCTGTTGCTGCAGCTTCTAGTTGACCATCTACCCATGCAGGTTGGTAGTAGATATTGATCCACAGGGAATCATAGGTAATCTGGAGCTTGCACACAAACTTGATGCGGTTGGGCTTCACCCCTTCCCCCATCATTTGCTCATAGGTCTCCAAATCCTCCATCCCATGCCTCTGCTGTGCACACCCTACAAGCATCGCACTCCACAACACCACATCTTGTTCAACCATAGTGTTGAAAACTCCCTTGGCATCCTCAATGCTCCCACATTTGGCATATATGTCCATCAGAGCAGTGTTCAGGATGACATCTGGTACAATTGCAGATTTGATGATGTCACCATTGATCTCTTTGCCCTTTTCCAGGTCTGCCAGACGCACTGCAAACCGCACACAAACGTTATGTCGGCGGGCTTCACCCTTTCCTCCATCATTTGCTCATAGGTCTCCAAAGCCTCCATCCCGCACCCCTGCTCTGCATACCCTGTGAGCATCGCACTCCACGACATCACATCTCGTTCAGCCATAGTGTTGAACACTCTCTTGGCATCCTCGATGCACCCACATTTGGCCTACATGTCCGCATCTAGGATGCAAAGGGAGTGCTCGACACTATGGCTAAATGACATGTGGTGTCGTGGAGTGCGATATGATGTGCTTGCAGGGTATGCACAGCAGGGATGTGGAATGGAGGCTTTGGAGAGCTATGAGCAAATGATGGGGGAAGCACATCATGTTTGTGTGCATTTGCAATGCTTGTGCAAGCCTGGTAGCCGGCCTAGAAAAGGGCAAAGAGGTGCATGGGGATATCATCAAAGCTGGAATTGTACCAAATGTCAATCTGAACACTGCCCTGGCAGCTTTGGAAAAGGGGAAAGAGGTCCACATGGCGACATCTTCAGAGCTGGAATTGCATAAGTGCATCAAGATGAAAGGCCTTGAAGCTAGAAAGAAGGTGCACACTCACATATCTAAAGTGCATGCCAAATATTTTTCTACTCAACACCCTTGTCAACATGTATGTTATGTGCGGGAGCATCATGGATGCTCACCAAGTGTTCAATAGAATGCCTCAACGATCTTTCATCAAGTGGAACACGATGCTTGCAGGGTGTGCACAGCAGGGGCGTGGTATGGAGGCCTTGGAGAATGTGGTGAGGGCACCTTCTTCTTCGACCTATTTCAGCCTGTTTTTCCCTCTCATCAGACTCGGCCCTGAATTTACATATTGAGTTGTCAAGGACAATGTGGTGAGGGCACCTTCTTCTTTGACCTATTTCAGCCTGTTTTGCCCTCTCATCAGACTCGGCCCTGAGATGCATATTGAATTCTGTAAGTTAGTTTGTTGGGTAGATTTGTAGTGGTTTGGAATGACTATGACAAGTAACTGCCGATGTGGAAGTATCCAAAACAGATAATAGAGATGAGGAGAAGGTGTGGAATGAATATTTTGTTGACCCTTGTGAATGGTGGAACAACCGAGGCAAAAAGTTGAATGCCTATTAGATGACAAAGAGTAGCAGATGCAATTCAGCATAGGAACTAGTGTGATTGGGTGTTTCCTAGGTTGTCATTGTCAGCTGCTAGCAGCAAGGGCAAAGATGAATGCATGATTTGTGCAGAGGCATGGATAGTTGAAGGAGAAAGGATAGAGTGTGGGTCCAATAGTGAGGATTCTGCCCATAGGGAGCGAGAAGATTTGAGAGTGCTGGGTAGGCATCAAGTAGTGGGCTTCCTACTCTGAATTATGAAGTTACCATCCGGATAAGTATTTGACATCTTGCCACGGGCATCGTTACCCCAGGAGTGTGCATTTGTGGGTTGACGTAGGGATCGTGTCTCCATATGCAATCCCATGCAATCGTGGAGTATTGAAGCACATCTGGCCCTGTCCATGTCTTCCCTTCCGCTGCGGCGAGGGTAGGGTTCACGTATCTTTGGTCATACTAACACCTAGTGGGCATGCATAGTGGTGCCCAATTCTTTCACACTACACTGGAAAGTTAGAAGGTAGATGTGGATGGTGTGTACAGAAACAACCAGACCTTGTTTGTAACCAGTAGGCTTCATACAAACTTAAGGGTATTTACCTTGAAAGTACGGGTGGGAGGGTGGGATTTCATCCCCAGCTTTGTTCACATAACTTTGACTTCAAAGCATACAAGCACAGAGCACAACTTCTTTCCACATCCTTGTTTTAATAGGATTATCATAACACAGCAGAATGTCTAAATACATCAGACTATGGCAGATGCCAAAGGTATTTGAAAAACCAGACAAATATGTAGCTCTGCAAATTGGCTGTGTAAAACTGATGCACTTTTCCAGATTGCCAAAGCATCTCAAGCCCTTGTAGATGCTAAGGTATAGTAACAATTTAACATAGCACAACAGCTAATTATACATATCAGAAAAGAATATTTTCCAAGTCCTGAATACCTCAAAATTGCAGAAGTCAAAGGTCAAGGGAGAGTTCATACTGGCATCAACTATAATTCTGAAAGATTTAGGTATCAAGTACCGATGCCTAATTTTTCCAGATAGTCTAAGTAGTCCAGACTATGGCATATGCTACAAGCATAGAAAAACCAAACTGGTACATAGTACATAGCTCTGCAAAGTGGTTGTGCAGGTCTTATGCACATTTCCAGGTAGCCAAAGCATCTCAAGCCATTGCAGATGCTAAGTTATGGAAAAAATTCAACCTTGGTACCAAAAGTATCTCTGCAAAATGTCATGTGCAGATCTGATAGATTTTCAGAATGCCTACGTATCTCAAAGTATTGCAGATGGTAAGCTCTGGTAAAAATTCCATACTGGTACCATATGTATCTCTGAAAGATATCATACGCAGGTCTAAGCATTGTCAAAGATGTGTGTCTCATACATACATCCAAGCCCTAATCACCAGACATGAAGAAGCCTTAAGTACTCAAAGTTTTGAGTATGATTGCCAAGGCCAAAAACTAAAACCTATATTGTTCATGAGTGAAAGAAAGCCAGAAGAAGAGTAGATCCTGTAAAACCCAGAGTGTCGACGGTATCTGATAGTCTCTGATGAACAAACGGCAGGCTATAGTCATTGTTCCCTTGAAGACATCATGGAGTCCTGCAAGCTCGAAAGCATCATGTCAAGTGCCCTCACCTGGTCCCATCACAAGCCCCCACAAAAACCAATAGGTTAGTGAGGATTGTGGAACCCTAGGTGAGAATAGCAGGCATCACGCTTGTTATCGTTGTCCAACATGCAGATTTCAAACAAAACAGAATACCACAAAGTCTAGGGTATCAAACCCAACAGTACAAAACCTTTTTTTACTGTCTGGGGGATCTTAGCCATAGCTCCAAGCCTGCAAATGAATTGGAAGAAACAGCTCCAAGCACTTGCACAAAATAGCTCTAAGTACTTGCAAACTGAAAATGAGCAAAGAAGATAACGATCTTGCTCACAGCTTCAAGCATTTTAAAGATGAAGGGTGCCTTCCTGTATATCATGAAGAGAGTCGTTGTTCATAATGGATCCAAGGGGGAAGAATGTACACAGAATCTTTAAAAAGCACAATCAGCAGGGGATTGTAACTGCTTGCCGCACTGCCCTCATCTTCTTTGAGCCGCATGAGAACTCAATGCACAAGGCGGGAGATAGGGTTTTCACTGACGAACCCATGTCAGGTCATGACAGTCATCCAAGCATGGAATGACATTCATCCATTCCATCACGATTCCTCTCCGCCGCGCCTCGGCCCCAGCCACCACCCAGCCCCCGCACACCACCGCTCCGCCGCGCCTCAGCCCCCGCATAAGGTCAAAAAGCAGCCAACCATGGAGGACAAAGGCTAACACAACAATGATTAGCTTCCAGGCTCTTCTGCGGTCCTGCGAAGGAGTTTACTGATAGGTTGTCAATTAATGAAACTTATTCAACATAGGATGAAAAAATGCGGGAGTTAGTTCATCTAAGCACTCCCCATCATAGCAGTGATGAAACTAGGATGAAATCGGGGCAAACTAGGATGAAATCGGGGCAAACTAGGATGAAACCAGGATGAAATTTCACCAGTCCGTCATGAAACTACAAAACCATGGGCAGATAGAGATGAAACCAGGATGAATTTCATCCGTTCGCCATGAAACCTTAAAAACATGGAAGTTAATATGACAATTCCATATATCGTGTATGAGAGAGAGAGAGAGAGAGAGAGAGAGAGAGAGAGAGAGAGAGGGGGGGCAAAAAATAATAATAAAGAAGGTGGGGGGGGGCCTGTCCCATCTCCCGTCCCCACCCCCTCTCCCCGCCCGTTGTCTCAAACCTTACTTAAGCACCCCCCCACCCCCCCGTTGCGACCCCCTTCCGTCACAACAGGGAGCGGCCGTCCCAAAGCCCCCTCCTGCGACGCCCCGCTGTCGCAACAGGGGGCGAGGGTGGGCCCCTCTCTTCCCCTTCATGCCACCTTGCGACGGCGGGGCGTCGCAGTCGACGGCTCCACCGACACCATGTCGTCGCCCCTTGGGGGCCCCCTCTTCCCCATCACACCGGCGTGCGACGTTCTGGCGTCGCAGCCTGGCCCCGACGCTGGGTCCGTCGGGTTCCGTCAGGTTTGCGACGCAAAGACGCTGGGCCCATCGGATTGCACCGGGGCATTGCAGGAGGGGCCACGGGGGTGGCATCACAGGCTCAGTGCCGCGCCCGTCGTCGGGGCGCGGACTGGCGTTGCTACCCACCCCCCCCCCCCCCCCCCTCCTTCCCCGGCCCCCATTTGCAGTAGTGACAGCACCAACGACCTTAGATGTCATAGCAGGGCGTGTGATTCTACGGGTATGAGAGGTGTTGCCTTCAAGAGTGTTGATTTTGGAGGGTCCAGATGGCATGGTATGGAAGGACCATGTGCGCAATCATGCGCCATGTCACCTTCCACATGGGATGGGAGGATAGATCCCAACCTTGCAGTGATACCTACAGGTTTGCATTGCATGCTAGTTGTGCCGCAACCATGTTGGTGTGTGACAAATGCTCAAGGGGGTGACACATGGGATGTTTTACACCATCACTTGAGGACGTTCCTAGCGGAGAATGGTTGTATCCACGATGCCTTGGACAGAGGTAGTGGGCATGACAATGGTGAAGTTGACAAGTGATCCAAGGTCTAGCTGGTGGGAGCCCCACGCCATGGATACTCAATTGAAAATCATGGATTGTAGGCATGCGACTAACGACGGGGCTCTCCTAATACCCGGCCTCTTGATCCATATCCTTTAGAAATTGGGACATATGCGGTTGAAGACCAAGCGATTATCCAATTAGGATCAGTACTTGTTAGCTATCCGGTGTTAGAGGGACCTAATCACCAGCTGGGGGGGGGGGGATTGTGGCATAGCTTTCTAGGCTTGTGTGCTTAGAATGTGTGGTAGACAATGATATATGTTGTGACACGATGCTAGGTGCACGATAGCTGTCATTGTTTTGAGTCACGGTTAACTAGATCTACCTACTTCTAGTTAATTAGGACATTTTGGATATTTATATTTGTATTTTGTGTGTTGGGACTTCATTTGGTCTCATATGTCAAGTGAGGTGTTGAGCCAGCTCACTTGGGACATGGGGATGGGTTTTCCCCTGGTGAGGGTTGAGGAGGCCTCATCTTCTTGTAGTTGAGCCTCCATGAGCCTCTCTCACCTCCATAGCTCTAGGTATTGAGAGGGAGTGTGTTGAGGGCTTTGTAGGGTGGATTCCTTAGCAAAGGTGCCCTTGGCTTGACTTAGTTTATGTGATAGAGTGGATTTCACTTGGAATGACTAGGGTTTGTTCTTAGTGTGATTGGTTCATGCTTAGAGAGTTTTCATTGTCTTCCACTTCTTCCATTTCTCATCTCTTTCATTGTGGCATAGCTTTCTAGGATTGTGTTCTTGGAATGTCTGGTAGACAGCGATGTATGTTGTGGCACGATGCTTAGGTGCACAACAAGTGTAAGCCATAGCAGTGTAATTCACAGCAGTGCAACCCATTCCATGTAACCCCTCGTGTAACTGGCAGTGAAACTCGCAGTGTAATTCTTAGCAGTGTAAGTGACAGTAGTGTAACCCAATCCATGTAATCCCTTGTGAAACTCACAATGTAACTCACAACAGTGTAACGCAATCCATGTAACCCCTCGTGTAACTCTCACTATAACTCACAGCAGTGTAACCCAATCCATGTAACCCCTCGTGTAACTCGCAATGTAACACAGTGTAACCCAAACCATGTAACCCCTCGTATAACTGGCAGTGTAACTCATAGCAGTGTAACCCAATCCATCTAACCCCGCGTGTACCTGGCAATATAACTCATAGTGTAACTCACAACAGTGTACCTGATGGCATTGATTTCTGCGTCTGCATCGTCGACAACAAAAGCATTTGACTTCCAATCTGATTTGTTGTGAAGAAGTCGGTCGCGGAGACGGATCATCCATGGGCTCAGATCAGTAGTTTTGTTTCTCGCTGAAATAATATAAACAACAGGAATGATGTTCAGCCATTCGTCGAATATCCTCATGATATACATTGGGAACTGCAATGTCACAATGATACAAAATGAATAAGGTGTGTGTTGTCTTCTTGGCAACAGATGCATGACACTCACATTTCAGAATGCAATGAAAGGTTAAGTGTGACATCCCTACCTTATTTTTGTTGGTCCCAAATGTTGCATCACAGGATACCACACGGTTGTGTCCCAGGTCAATCATTTTCTGTTTTCGCCACTTCATTTGTATTCCAATCACGAACTTCAAATCACCCGCCACTGGCGCTGTCTCTTCGTGGTAAAAAAAGACGCTTTTAGGTTTGCTATCGACCCACATACATACACTTTGTGCATCATCTGGATGTTTTTTGTAACTCTCGATCGCAAGCTTGTCGGCAATGTTTCTCATGTCGTACTCGAACAAGAAACAATCGCGACTCCACTCCATGTTTGGCTGAGACAAACAAACTTCCTGGGGCTGTTAGGACGTGGGGCTGGGAATGTTATAGAAGTTTCGCACTTATGCCACTGACGATAGTTGTTTGCCCGTGGTGTCGTTAGATCTGGCAACTCACGGTACTTTTGATCTTGAACATAAAATTGGGTCTTCCCATCCACTCTACTCCTTTCACTGGGAACAAAAAACTCACACTTGCTCTTCTTAGAATAGAGCTTATTCTCTCGCAAGATCTCTAGAACATTTCTCAAGTGTTCTATGTGTTCTTCGTCAGACCTTGAATAGATTAAGATGTCATCCATGAAGACTAACACAAAACCTCCAGCAAGGTACACACAGAACCAATACATTCTCACAGCCACTGATTACACTACCAAGTGGGTAGAGGCCAAGGCACTAAGAGACAACACTGCCAGGTCAACAAGGCCTGTAAACTCCATGAGTGATGAGCACAGCTAAGCACGAGCATGAGCAGAAATAAGCATGAGCAGAGTCTGAAATGGCACAATTTTGAGGCAATTTTGAGTCCATTCCACAGTTATTTGCACGAAAATGGTGGATCAATGCGGACAACCAGAAGGTCCAATTATGGGAAGTCGGCGGCGAATATGGACCTGCGGTAATATGCCATGTTTCTATTTCCGCGGAACAAACAACAAAGGAAGTTAAAATGATCAATGTCTATTTTCACAGGAAGAGCTAAGTCGACGCCAATTTGTAAAAACCGAAATCGGCGCCGACTTACCAATTTGGTTGGGAGGTAAGTCGGCGCCGATTTAGGTTTCTTTTCTTTTCTTTTTTCTTTTTTCTTTTTTTCCCCCCTAAAATTGGGATAATGACACAAATCGGCGCCCACTTACCTCCATTCCATAGACTCCACTCCATTTGACGCCCATTTACCCCCACACCCTCACCATTTACACCCCGCGGAATTAGGCGGTGTAGTGTGTAATTCCGCCGAATATGTGAATATACCCCTCTGATTCTCTTTTGCTCATGCTCATGGCCGGTCTGCTCACCGCTCATGGAAAAACAATCCCCGGTCAACAGCCAAATTCTTATATGAGAACATCATCACACGATTTGGTTGCCCATTGGAATTCGTCAGTGATCAGGGATCACATTTTATGAATGATGCCATAAAATGCTTGACGAAGGAGTTCATGATTGTACATCACAAGAGCACTGATTACTATCCCCAGTGAAATGGCCAAGCCGAATCTACCAACAAGATTTTGTGCACTATCTTAACTAAGATAGTGAATGCCAATTGCACAGATTGGGACACCAAGATGAACACAGCACTATGGGCATTCAGGACCTTATACAAGGTGACCACGAAACATACACCATTTCAACTAGTGTATGGAGCAGAGGCACTCCTACCCATTGAATGCATGATACCTACATTACAAACCGGAACTCATGAACGATGGGGCTTAGAAGAATATTTACGACTCAAGGAACATGAGTTATTTCATTTGGAAGAAGTTCGGGCAGACGCTGCAGATAACAGGCACGAATTTTAAGAACAACGAAGAAAAAGAATATCAGAAGGGAAAGAAAAATCTTTCCAGAACGGAGAAATTGTGTTGTGACTACCAAAAATAAAAAAGATCAAACTGGGAGGGAAATTGAAAATGCCATGGATGGGACCTTTTCAAATCAAAAAGGTACATGACAATGGAACTATCGATTGGCAGACCCTGGAACAAGAATTCGTGGGACGAATGAATATCAACAAGTTAAAGGGCTACAAAGGGATACATGACAGAGCCCTCATCCATGACTTATACGCCAACGAGGAAGACCAAACCGTAGATGAAGAACGTGAAACCTCCAGTGCATATTACATCCATCACGATACCACGGTGGATCAGCAGGTAATGAAACAGGTGGCAGTACGAATTCAGGGCACCGCCACGTTTTGACCACCACGAATTTGGATGTCGGCACTACCACCACGTATACCGTATGGAGAGCCGTGGCCAGCACATATGCCCTACAGAACCGTGAACGAATACGAAGCAGCCAACGAGTCACTGCTTGTGTTAAACTCCGAGATGTACGCTCCAAATGACCCCACCGACCGTGGTAATAATGCACCACGAACCATCGATCATAACACGGAGCAAGAACGACGGCGCAATCCAACAGATTGCCAAAAGACGGCGGATGATAAGGGCAAAGCCATTAAACCGGTTTGCAAGTACTGTGCACACGCCGCTCATCTAAAAACAGACCACGTACGAAGATGGATGCGCGCATCCAAAATGGATTAACATAAACCAACCGAACTAGGACAATCATCAACGACCATCATCCCAATCCAGGATGAACCACGAAGAAAACACCAACAAAAGAGAATCAAGCACATCCAAAAAAAGGATGAGATCCACCCAAAACCGTTACCAAAAGCTAAATGCTTCTTGGTAAGTACGGGCCCAGCAATTAAAGCTAACTGCGTTTTAAACCTAGGAGGACAACATGACAGAATTACCTCCATGAGAACTTCGAGGGAAGCAAAAGTGGAAGCCCAAAAGGCAGAACCACTACTTAAACCCAGAAACAAGTCCCACACTTCCTCTCCCGCAAACTGGAAATTGTTGTCTACACAACTTCCAGTGTGCTACATACTGCAGCCCAACACTGTAACAAAGACAGCTACAGTGTTGTGTGGTGTGTTCAAAAGTTACTCTCGATCGAAAGAAGCATGCAAAATGAAGCATTCATGTCCCCTAACAATTTGAGTATTCCATTTTGCATATCACAATCATGTAAAGGTTCTATGTGATACATTCCTTGAAAACCTCATATTTCATACAGTCGAGTCTCCAGATACTCTCGAACATGAGCACAGAGCCGATTTGGTTATCCATGAAGTGGTATAGTACTCAGACCTCAGGACAGTTTCTAAAAGTAAATAGATTACAAGATACTTGGATACATGTTAAGAATTAGGATAAAATTAAGCTTTTCCACTTGAAAACAATCAGTATGGAAGTCTACCCAAAGTCTAGGAGAAATTCTTACTGCAGCCAGGGTTCGGGGACCCAGCATGGCCAGACAGGTTGTCTCCTTCATCGGTGCCACAAACCAGACATGAAGTTTCTGTCATGCCATATCCTGCGGCAACTCGCCCACCACAGCATCTGCACCCACCCCACATGTAATGAGAGTACATCCTTGGCATATTGAGCACAAACAACATCTTATGAGTACACTCTCTTGAAAACAGTATGTTGGATACATTTAAATTTCATGACGTGTTGTGTTGTCCGTCATTGATTACATTCTCCAAACATAGGGGTACTGGCATCAGAAAACTGGCTCTGTGAAAGTGCCTAAGAACCATATGCCACAAAGACAACTGCATGTGATATGAGGAATGATGTGATTTCTCATTAAACATGTTACTATTATCTCCAGTTGTCCATTCAGCCTGTATTGCTGACCACTCGCAAGATTAAATGAAAAGCACCAGACAAGAACGTATTTCTACAGAGGTCTGTCATCCTTTTCAAGACACTATCCACCCGGTAGAAATTTCTCTAAATATCTCTCCTCCACTGGAGACAGCTCGACCCTCTTGTAATTTTCTTTTCTTAGAGCAGCAAGCCAGCAAATGCTCTCACACTATTGCATTTGTCTGAAACTTCCATCTGAAAATGCATTAGGAATTCCATGAAAAGAAAAATAATCCTACGTTGGGATACAGAGCTCGGCAGGAACCACACCAGGTGCCATAGAAATCAACAACTACAAGCTTTTCCCCAGCACCTGACAGCGCATCTACAAACTCCTCTGTGGAGTGCACATCTTTCATGTTGGGTCCTCCGTCTTTCTCCCACCATCTCACCCCATCACTAGGGCCTGCTGCTGCCCTCATCTGCACAGGTCAACCCACGCAATCGACACCAGTTGCAACGCTGAATGATTAGGTTTACATTCTTCAATTACTTCATTTCCAGGAATTGGGGCTCCAATTCCTTACAGCAACAGCAAAACTAAGGGACATGGCAGGCACTAAGCGGAAGACACCAGGTTCTTATACGCAGGTGAATTTCAAAATCAGCCCGACGTTGAGGAAGATCAAGCAAGACACAGACACACATGAGACGTTGGACAGTCTTGGCCTGCGGTCCTTCATCAACACGTTGCACGATCTGTGCAGGGAGTCCTTGGAGAATTATAACACCAGCGCTCGAAGCACAAACGTTTGTGACACACATATTCTACTGACGGAGAAGTACTTGGCGGAAGTGTTTCACCTTCCCAATCAGGACGTCCCAACGCACAGCAGCAAACCACCAAGGTTTGTAATTGCGGACCTATTCGAGAATCTCAACCAAGCCGATCAGGGCTACACATGCAGTCACAGCAAAAACCCCGGCTTTAAGAAGATAGCTCCGGTGCTTAGCACGTTGCTTTGCCTCAGGCAAAACCACGGCTATTGCACCAAGGAGCTAATCGACCAGGTGTTGAAATTTTGCCTCAACGGGCAAATCGTGAATTGGGCAAGCTTCTTGTTGAAAAAGTTGACCCAAGAATTAACCAGGCTGACAAAGAAGAAGAAGAAGAAAACGACAGTGACTATGGTGACTCCCCTGTTGCTCCAAATGATTTGACACATGGTATATTTGACAGCCGAAGAGGAAACAACATTAGGAGTCATGCAGCGGGCAGACACGATGGAGGAGGAAGGAAGCGAGACGGCAGCAGGGCAAGATGAGGAAAGACAACCATTGGACAAAAAGGGCGGACTTGCAAAGAGGGCCCGAATCGATGAAGCAACCACGAGTGCAATGGCAGAAAACCTCTGCAACTCAATGGCTGATTCTACATTGCAGAGAGAAAGAGAGAATCAACAGCCAAAAGGAGGGGACCAGCCGCAGGCCAATGAAACGACACCCATGGAAATTGCCCCTGCCAACACAGAAATCCACCAAACAACACCTGCAGAAGTCACACAACCAGCAACAGAGGTGGGAGCCATAGTTGTGAAGCAACAGCAGGTGGGGCAAGCGACACAAGGTCAGCAGCAGCAAGACAATAATTCCAATATGGAATTATTACTCTCACAGCACGTCCTGGATACAACAACATGGGACATGGGTTTAGAGGAAGCACCACCAAATGCAATTCTGTAGGCAGTACAAGCGTTGGGCCAAGTGACAGCTTACATGGAGAGAGAGAGAGAGAAGACTCCGGCCGAAGCCCTCGTAACTAAGAGCCACTTCGCCTTGCGGCTACTGCCCCCTTTTGGGGGTGGGCCCTATAAAAAGAAAGGTGTCGTGTGGGACACCAAATGACCATAGAAAATAGGGGAGTCTGTGGTACCCCTGGATACCCAGGGGTACCTTGGGGGACCTAGGGTGCGTCTTACATGGACAGAGCCAAGGATTACATAAGTCCGGAGAACCTTACCATGGTCATAGACCACCTCAAAAAAAAACACCATAGGGAATTGGCAGCAGCACAAATAGTATGTAACCACGAGGTTACAATTACAGCATTGGAGGATCAACGGACTACTTTGCTTCGCCATTACAACACCTTGATAGAACGCCGAGACGAGTGAGAACAGAAGTGGCAAAGACAGAGGGACGAAACACACAATGTCCAAGCCAACCTCAATGCAGAAAGAGAACAATCTCGAAACACGGAGACAGAGGTGGAGACACTCACGGGGCAGGTGGAGACACTCAAAAGGCAGGTGGAAGCACTCAAGGGGCAGCTGAGGGTTGCCAAAGATCAGGGAACCAAGTGGCTATCATGCAATACTGTACTGCCGAGGGAAAGGGAAAATGCTGAAAGCAGGTTGTTCACAACCACCACAGAAAGAGACATTGCCATAGGCAATGAACAAGAATGGAAGCAGCAGCTGGAGAAGCTGACATTGCAAGCAGGGCTGGACGCAGCAGACGCAGCCTTGGCCTGAGCATGTTTGAGTGAAGGGGGTGAAATGGAAATGAAGAAAACTCAACGGGGCAATGGTAAGACAAATGAAATGTCAATTGGCGAAATTGGTGACAGACATTCACAAGGAATTCCTGCCACCAATTCCAAAACAAGATGAGCTCATGGATGAAGACGACCAAGAGGAGCAAGACCATGAACAAGAAGCACCAATACAATCAACAACAACAACACCAGCACAAACACTACCAACAACACAACCACCACAAAGTCAACAGGCACTAGTACAGGCCACAGCAGGGCCATCTACTCAGGAGGTAAACCCCGTACCAAGTGTTTTGGTGGCATCAACTTCAGTAGTAGTGGATGATTTCCAAATCATGCCATGCAAGCAAGATGGGGAGTGGCTGAAGTATTCAGAGGAATACTTTAAAATGATGAGAGTCCCAGCCCACCAAATCCGAGAGATGATAGAGAAGGTATTCAAGGCCTTAGCTCCCTCCAGGTCATTGGGCCAATTGCATTTGCTCAATCAAACGCTCATACCTTTGAGATACAGGATGAGGCCACTGGCCAGGGAGGAGACATGGTCAGGGGGCAAAATTGGTTGAATTCTGGCGCCAGGCTCCTCTAGAGTATAAGGAGCTGGTAGCTTACATGTGGGCCGTGGGGCAATTGAAGATCAACCCCACCCCATCAGTGGATGTGGTAATGGGCTGCCCAAGTTTTTATATTGGCAGCTACCTGTACAGAATATTCGTCACAATGAGGGGAAGCTGGCAGCGCTATGAGAGTATTGACAAGGATACTCACTGGGAATTACAAAAATTCCAGCCACCAAAGAGAGTCTCGGGCACTTCAGCATATACGAACAGACCACTATATGCATGGCGCCGGGCAAATGACCACTTTTCACCGTTGGTACTGGATAAGGACCACCCCTTCAAAGAGATAGGGACGCAAGCAGTTAACTGGTTAATGGACAGTAGGGCGACCAAAGACATTGTGCCCTGGACCAAGGAGGAGCTGCAAACCTACCAAGAAACTTTGTCCACCAAAATTGACATGGTACGCACGGGCGGAGTAGCAGAACACCCGGATGATGAAAGCTGGCCCACACACGAACCACAGGAAGAACCAGACAGTGATGACAACAAGAACAAGAAGCTGCCACCACGACCATCACCATCTTGGGACACACTTCTCAACCAGCAGACGGGCATGCCACCACCCTACATCCCCAAGAGTCACATCAAACACCGGAACTGACGAAATTGTGCGGACACAATTTCAAAAGAGGGGGGGGGGGGATAAATGATAACGGCTAAGTGTCAGTGCCACGAGGGCGGGAGAGCTGAAGCCACGAGGGTACATGGCGGGTAGTGATTTACTTCACACTACCCGGCCACGAGGCAGAAAGGGCTAAGTGCTCGGCACTTAGCAGCAGTGAAGCACGGGACACACTACCACGAGGAGCAGTAGTGGGTAGTGTAGCAGCCGTGGGCCGTGAACCACGATTTCACACGGCCACAATAGCATAGGCTTTACTAGGGACCGTGGGCCGTGTACTACTAAGGCACACGACCACGAGTCACGACCACGACCACGGGCCACTTTTTTGGCAAACCTTTTAGGTTGCATAGGCAGTTAGGCAACGGTCATTAACGACCGCAGGCTGCTCTTTCGAGCATAGTATAAAAGGGTTGCACGCAACTTAGAAGGTATCAGTGTATATCCAGTGGAATCAAAGTGATTCGATGTGTACTTGTGCTATGATGTGAGGACTCTGAAGTAAAGCCATGCTATTCCAAACATCTCTATGTAGAGTGATTGTGAGATGGAGAGAATGTGCATTATGAGAGAACATGAGATAGTGAGAATGTGCATCATCTCAGAATAGCTCTTGGCTGTCTTGAATACTGTTTGACTGTACGAACAAAGAGGCTTCAGCCTTTCCGACTAAGATCTTTTAGGCTAATGAGATTGCAGGTTGGGCTTAATCAGTAGGATTAAGCAACCTGCAGAGATGTTGATTCATACGACTGCCATGGTTTAGCTATCCTTAAAACGATTACTCTGTAATCATTTTCGAAGGCATACCGTCGGACAACCTCTGTTGCATGTCTTGGGAAATGGGCAGTAGTGTTGAAAGCCTGTTTTGTCCAAGTCATAAACCAGCGGTTAACAGCACTGCTTGGCAATGTCGGAAGAGGATGCACATGCGGGTGGTGGTCCGCATCATGCACTGTAGTGCAGGTGACTCCAATATGAGCCACATGATGCGCCACATCATCCGCGAGTAAGTCATTAAACATCAAAGGCATTGTAGCATCGTCCTCGTTGAAACCATGTGCATCATATTCATTGCCCTTTGCAGCATCTCCCGCTTGGGAGCTATCCGAACTAGTAGAATTACCGGCATCGTCACTTGCTATATAGGCCTCAGAAGCTGAGTCTTCAGATTGCAAATTCTTCTCGTACCATGCTGCAGTTTCATCCCCCGCTTGAGCCCGTAAAAGCCGTGAATTGGTATACACATATACCAATTTCTCGGCCCTATCCGGATGCAACATGTTCGGAATCTTGCTATGCACGAATGAATAACTACTCCAGTTACGTTCACAGGATGACACGGAGCAAGAACGCCTTTGCGATAGGGGCCAATGTCCTTGCTCCGGCGCCAATCAAATCCCACCATTCATGCGGCTACATGTTAAGTTCTTTTGGATCCGGAAGGTTGTGGAAAGGGTCACGACGATCCGAGAAACTTTGATACTCCGATATAGCTCTCTCCCCTTGATTTGGAGGGGCCAATTTCATGAGTGTCCGTATCAATCCCAGTTTCGCATCGACATCATCTCTTAACATGTTGTTGTCCAATAGAAATGGATTTAACAATGCCCCTGCACCATGCAAGTCTGTAGTGGCCATTTTCCATCGTTTCACAAAAGCCGCCTCGGCCCTTCTCGCCAACTCTGCATCTAGTGAGAATGGAGGGTCTTTCAATGAAAATGCATGTTGCTGAAGGTACCTCAATAGCAACCATGCCTTTCCCATAACTGGTTTCTTTCCATCGAACTCCCGTAATATAACAAGGGTTGGCTCCACCATGTGCACAAAAATCTCGCACTTGGACCAGAAATCATCTGATCGAATGGTCTTTCTGACCTTTTGACTTTTGCTCAGTGACTTGTTCTTCCGAGAGTCCCACAACGTCCGTACGTGGGCTACCCACTGTGGGTCAATAACAGTGTGCTCGAGCGCGGACCTCACAGTCACCAACATGTCCACCATCAGGAAGTTGGTGGCAAACCGAGTTTCTCCTCGATTCTTTAGGCTGTATTTTGGTTCGTGCCTCATGTATATTGCCAAAGGCATGTGGTGGTTTCAGATGAACTTCACAACAGACTTGGCCTGCTTCACAAGGTCTTTCACCCATTGTTCTTTTCCCCAATCTTTTAACAGTAGGTCGAGGATATGAGCACAACATCCTTGAGAATACATGTGAGGGTATTGAGCCAAAAGTAACTGGGCCATATTTCTCATGTTCGAGGTATTGTCCGTACAAATTTGCACAATTTTCTCCGGTCCAACACAGTCAATGGCTTTCGATAGCACCTGAAACTGATAACGTGCATCCTTCCGTTCCCTGGTTGAGTCAATAGCTCCTATAAATTGTTCCCCAGCTGGACATACGAGCATGATGTTGAATAATGGTCGGTTTGCTGAGCTCCAACCATCGGCACATAATGTACTTCAATATTTTTGCAATGAATCCCCGGTTCGTTCTGTTACTCGTTTTGAAAGGCCAGTCATGGCCTCTTCCAACAATCCCGTATGTAGAGCATTGTAAGGAGGTGGTGTATACGTGCATTTTGACTCCGAAGTTGTTCTCACAGCTGAAACAAATGATGGGAGCCGTGCCACGTTGAATGGTATGTTGGCCTCATAGAAAAACGTTGCCCACTTCTTATCTAACGCCCTCTTCGCTGTCACGTTCAATCCCTCCGAAATGGATTGTTGTCGCAGGATTGTACTTCTTTGATATCCTCTCGTATGGTCTGGTGTGATTGCATCTCGACCCCCCTGTCCCAATGTACAAGATACCTCGCAAGAATCCCCTTGCGTACTTGTGTTGAATGGCACCTGCTTCCGGACGCAAACGTGCTGCTTGGAGCTTCGGCTGCTCACCGGGACATAACGGTCCCCCCCTTGATCTCCCAAAGAACCCTCCAACGATTTGGGACCAGCGGAATTCCATTTGGTAGTTGGCAGTCCGGAACAGCTCCCCACTCTTTGGTCGCTTTCCGGCTCGCTCGCTTACTCACTAGCTTTTGGTCACCAACGGGCTTGCACAGTTCTCGGGGTTACTACTCCCTATATATACTTCTGTAGCTGTCCGCGGGGGTTTCACAAACAACCATGCCATTTTATGGCGAACCACCACGAACACCCTCGACTCCCGGTGATGAGTCGTGGTGAGTCTTGCCCCACCCACCACATGAGCTCGGGCTCCAGCATTTCCGCAAACATGTGCGGATCAGTGAGACCAGTCAACCAGCAGTGTGTCAAGATTCAAACTGTCTGGGAGAATGTAGTATCGGATATTGTTGCCATGGATGCTGAGATTCTCAAATGCAAGAAGATTCTTCCCTTTCAGAGTGACTTTCACAGTTTTCAAATGAGTGTTCATGCTGATATCCACTCCTGCAAGAGGTTTTCCCTTCTGAGTCCAGCTGAGCCATCTATTTCCATTGCTTGCAAAGTTTTAACTACCACCCCCATACATTTTCCTTCACCGGTAATAGTGACGACTACAAACTCTAAGAGACTGGCCAAGAAAGTGCACTTTGCAAAAGAAAGTTCTGTCACTTGAGATGTATAACTGTATTAGGTAGGCCATTCACTGAAACTTCTTCCTTGATTCCGATTTTCCCAGCTATGACGGTCACCCATGCAGAAGAATGTGCACTGCTATGCTGTTGAGGTGGAACTATGGAACGTGATGAGTCCCAAGACTCCCCACGACTCCCACCACGAGGTCTCCGCCCCAGGGTGAGTCCTATGCCACCCCCACTAAGTCCCGCTAAGCTACCACCACCCCTTGTGGAGCCCCCCCCCCACCGCAACCCGGTGTGCGGGGCTCCACCTAGTGAGCGCCTCCGCCTCCTTGAGTGCCTTGGGCACTCAAGGGTGCTTCAGCCCCCCATACCTATCGCTGCCACTGCCCCCACCACAGGGGCAGCCCCTCTTGTGTCCCGACCCCCTGCCCTCAAGGCAAAGGGCTGCGACACACACCCCTACCAACAGGGAGTCGATGTCCTCATCGGCTTGTCCATTTTGTGGAAAGGAACATCCAAGTTGTGGCATCCCACATCAAGGAGTTTGTTTCCGTGCCATGGCGTCCCATGGCAAAGAACCAAACCCCATACTTGACTCTACTCTCCACTGGCTAGTTCGGCCGACTTCCTCCAAGTCCCGGCCAGGGGTGGAGCCTCTCAAGCTCCTCCCAGTGCACTCTTCTTGGCCTACTTCAAGGCCAAGGAACGATCCTCCCTGAGGATCGAATCGCCTTACTGCAACAACATTGCTTGCGATCGCTCATGATGCCGCTTTTGGCATCACCTTTGCGCAAGGGTTCACCTCGAACCCCCGTTTGACTAGGAAGATAACCTTGAACCAACCGTGCGCCCCAATCACTACATTTGGGTCCGTCTTGGAATGCTGGCCTGAGGTACGGGAACACGTCGAAGCCGCACTACGACTTCGTCCCAAGGCTACACGATTATAGTACGTGAACGGAAGCACGTAGCTTCCGCGTTAGCCCGCACTACAAGGCAACCACCTCGGTAGCGCAGTTATAGTACGCGCACGCGCCAGGTGCGCACTAGCACGTGAACTCCCAAAGAAGGCGCATGTTTCCTTGCCCCTTGGATGGAAGTCACCCGATTTTGGCACTGCGCAAACACACGATTAACCCAATTTACCTCTCCCACTTTTGTAAGCTAGCATGCATTCTACACACTAGCCAACCACACCATGCATCATCATTCCAAACAAAATAGGACGCACAACATTTGCAACCCATTTCCTTTATAACAAGTTTTTGCAATTTGATTCCTCAGCTAGCTAAGCCGGGCTAAGCATGCATTTCCTCCCCTATGATCCAAGGTTGATGTCCCCATCAACGCTTCTTCCGCTTTTGAGGTCGCCCTTCGAAAACTGCAACCGCCTCGGATGCGTTTCCCATTTCTGAGGCACGCACCCAAGATGCCTCCACATGATGATAGCCCTTCCATTTGACGAGATACTCCGTTTCTCGGTTCGTGATCCTCCTCGACTTAAGCACTACCTCCACCTCGTAGTCAGGTTCATTTTCATGATCCAACAGCACAGGTGGCGGACGCAACACTTGATGCCGATTTGGACGCGCTTCATATTTGAAGTAAGGCTTCAAAAGGGAGACGTGGAATACTGGATGCACCTTGTTGTTTGCCGGCAGCTCCAATTCATACACATCCTCATTCATAACCTTCCGGATGCAAAAGGGTCCCGCATACGGAGGTACAAACTTTGGACTCACTTCCGGAGGTAGTCGGAAATTCTTGATGTTCAACCAGACCTCCGTGCCTGCCTCAAACTTCACTTCCCTCCGCTTCCGATTCGCCTGCCTTTCATACCGTTTCCTAGCTTTGGCAATGTTGTACTTTGCGAGCTTCAACAAACGCTCGCGTTCTTCCAGTACCGCCGCTACTGCCGGTTCCTCAACGTCCTGGGCGGCCCAACTTGTCGGCACCAGAGGTGCTTTTCCATAGACCAATACGAAAGGGGAAACTCCCGTTGTGGAGTGTTCTGTGTTATTATAACAGAACTCTGCCGCGTCTAAGTGTTCCATGCAGTCTGTTTGGTCTGCCGACACGTAATTCCGCAAGATCTGCTTCACTACGGAATTCACTCTTTCCGTTTGGCCGTCAGTCGTAGGTCGGAAGGCGGTGCTCATCTTCAGCCTCGTCCCCATCTTCTTCCAAAATGCCCTCCAAAGTTTACTCGTAAACTTTGGATCGCGGTCCGAGACAATATCCTTCGGGACTCCATGATGCTTTAAGACGTGGGCGAAGTAAAGTCGCCCTATTTCCTGCGTCATTGCCGTCTCCTTGGTGGGGATGAAATGGCCCATTTTACTGAACCTATCCACCACCACCATGATTGCATCGAATCCTTTTGACAGCGGCATAGCAGTCATGAAATCCATCGAGACGCTTTCCCAAGTCCCCTCTAGAATCGGCAAGGGTTGTAATAGCCCCGCTTGCTTTTGGTACTCGCTCCGGTTTTGTTGGCATGCGGTGCATGTCTTGACATACTCCTCTGCCTCCTCCCTCAGTTTGGGCCAGAAATACTCTTTCTTCAAGAGTGCCGCAGTGCGCTTGGCTCCGTCGTGGCCCGCAAGTGGGCTATCATGACATTCTCTCAAGAGGCTATCTCTGATCCCTCCCTTCGGCACGTAGAGACGCTTTTGCTTATACCGGAGCAGTCCATTTTGCAAGTGGAACTACGATTTAATCCCCATCCTCAAGTCATGCATCACGGACTTCGCCAGCTCATCCTTCCAGCAAGCCTTCCGAATCTTCCTTTGGAGCGCCGTCTCGCCCTTGTACACCAACAAGAGCTGTTGCTTCTACTTAAAGCATCGGCCACCACATTGTCCCGTCCCGGTTTGTACTGGATATCCACGTCGAACACCGCCAAAGTATCTTGCCACCTAAGTTGTTTTGGGGACAACTTGGGCTGCGTGGCAAAATACTTCACCGTGACATTGTCCGTGAACACCTTCACTGGGTTGGAACCAACATAGTGGCGCCAAAGCTCAAGACAGTGCACCACCGCTTTCATCTCTTTCTCATGCGTCGGCCACCGTCGCTCCACTTCATTCAGTTTCTTACTTTTGTAAGCCACTGGACGTCCATCTTGCATCAATACTCCCCCAATCGCGAAGTCCGACGCATCTGTATGAATCTCGAACGGACGATCGAACTCCGGGATTTTCAAGACTGGAGCTTCCGCCATCCGCTGCTTCAATTCAACAAAAGCTTGGCCACAAAAGGTGTTCCATGCCCAGACCTTGGATTTACACAGAAGGTCTGACAGCGGCCCCGCGATCTTGGCAAAATTTCTCACATACTTTCGGTAATAGGAGGCGAGTCCTAGGAAGGATCGCACTCCCGGGACCGAAGTCGGAGGCTCCTAGTCCAAGATTGCCCTCACCTTCCTGTCATCCATTCTGATCCCATCCTGTGTAATCACATGCCTCAGGAACTCCACTTTTGTGACCCCAAATTCGCACTTTGAAGCTTTGGCATACAGCTTCCCTTCCTGCAATTTCTGGAACACCCTTTTGAGGTGCTCCAGGTGCTCCTCCTTTGTTTTTGAATACACCAAGATGTCGTCGATGTACACGATCACAAAGTCATCCAACCACTCCTGGAAAAGGCTGTTCATCAGCGTGCTAAAGGTTGCGGGAGCGTTGGTGAGTCCAAAAGGCATCACCAAGAACTCATATGAACCATACCTTGTCCTGCACGCGGTCTTCTCCTCATCTCCTTCCGCCACTCGAATTTGATGATAGCCGGAGCGCAGATCGATCCGGCTGAAATACTTCGCTCCAGCCAACCGATCGAAAAGGTCGTTGATCCTTGGCAAAGGGTACCGGTTTTTTATAGTCACCTTATTCAGAGCCCTGTAATCGACACACATCCGCAGCGTCCCATCCTTCTTGTCTGCGAATAGCACCGGGGCTCCGTAAGGTGACTTACTCGGCCGGATGTACCCCTTTGACATTAGATCTTTGAGCTGAGTCTTCAGCTCGACCAACTCTCTGTGGCTCAACCGGTAGAGCGCCTTGGCAGGCGGTTCCGATCCCGGTATCACCTCAATCTTGTGGTCAACTCCTCTTCGCGGTGGCAAGCCGCTTGGTAAATCCTCCGGCATCACATCCTGGTATTTCTCCAAAATCCCCTTGATCCAATCTGGGCTCGGCTCCCCATCGCCTTCTCCCTTCACTTCTCTAATATAGAGCAAAAACAAGGGCTCGTGTGCCTCCTCCACGGCCCACTCCCTTGCTGACAGGAGGTTTATTCGCCCTCCCACAGGTTTGGGCGTTTCCGACACTCGTAAGACCTCGCCACCATTCCCACATGGTAGCGTGACTACTCTCTTGCGGCCATCTATGACCGCTCCGGATTTGCTCAAAAAGGTCATCCCCAAAATGAGATCCACTCCATCGATCTCGCAGATGGTGAAGTTCTCACGTCCCTCCCAACTCCCAGTTGAAGAGGAACATCAAACGCCAACCTTGTCACCAATTGCGGTTCTCCTTGGCAGAACGCACCTCAATAGAGGCCCCCACGTCACTTGTCGGGAGTCCCAGCTTTTGTGCCGTTGCCGGTGTCATGAAGGAGTGCGACGCTCCTGTGTCCACCAACAACGACACGTTAGTTCCGGATATTATCCCATCCACGAACAATAACTGACTGCCTTTACGTAAGGCGCCAGTTTCCTGATACAACTCAAAAAGAAAATTTGCCTACCTTGCAAGTCCTGGCGACCATTGCTTCCACCAAGTGACTGATGGTATCTTCCGACAGCTCTGTGGTCGCCCGAGTCATGTTCAATTGCCGGGGCTTCGTGCACTTCTTGGCCATGTGCCCGGGCTCCCCGCAATTGAAACACACTCCATCAAAGGTCGCCTTTTGTCCGCCATAAGCCGCTCCACCCGCTTTTCCTTTCGAAGCATTGGGTGCCGCCTTGACTTGTGAAGGCCCTCCCTTCGATTTCCACGTGCCATTGTCGCCGCGTGGCCTATCCCACTTCTTTTCCGGTCGGAAGGAGTCACCTTCCCGCCGGGTCTTCTTGTGGTTCAGCTCCGTACGGCCTTGTCTTTCACCCTTAGGGACATCCGAGAAACATTCAGCCCTCTCAATTGCCTCATTCAAAGTCTTAGGTGGCTTCTCCTCCAACTTCCGCCTGGCCCATGGGGCCAGTCCCGCCACAAAGTTGAAGACCATTTCTGGTTCTGCCATGTCCGCGACTTCGAGCTACAGCACATTGAAAGCCTAGACATATCCCCGAAAGTCATCTGTTTGCTTCAAATTCCTCATCTTGTCCCGGGCGAGCCAGGACGCGTTGAGGGGCACAAACTGCCTCTTCATCAATTCCTTGAACCCACTCCAGTTCAAGGTTTCCGGGCTTGGACCTCGGTCGTGAAGGCGTTTCTCCATTGTTGAGCATAGCCCCTCAAATAGGTGGGAGCCACTTCCACCCAATCCTCGTCACTCAACTTGGCCGCCCGGAAGTACTGCTCCAGCTCCAAGAGCCAGATGTTGAGTGCCTTCCGATTTCGGACGCCCTTGAAGGTGCCGAGTTCCTTCGGCTTCACCTTAAACTTTGCCTTAGTGGAAGTGGCATTAGCCGCCTTCAATACGTCTTTCAACGTTCCACCAAATTGTGCCAACAACCCTTCCCAAAAGGCTGTCGGCATGGGAGGCATCTGTTGGTCGGTCGGAGCTCTCAGGGATTCCTCAGGCTCCGACTCCTCAGATTCCTCCCGCTCTTGAGCGGCCTTGTTTTTGGAAACATGCATCGCTTCCTCAAATGGCCGCCTCAGTGACACGTCGCCCCCATCGGGCTCACCAGGATCATCATCTTCCGCTTTCGCTTTGGCTTGCCCGACCCCATGATGAGGCTAATCCGAAGGACGATCGCGTACTGAACTCTAAGCTCTGATACCAAGTGTCACGCACCTCACTTCGGTAAGCTCCCCCCCTCCACTAAGTCCCGCTAAGCTACCACCACCCCTTGTGGACCCCCCCCCCCACCGCAACCCGGTGTGCGGGGCTCCACCTAGTGAGCGCCTCCGCCTCCTTGAGTGCCTTGGGCACTCAAGGGTGCTTCAGCCCCCCATACCTATCGCTACCACTGCCCCCACCACAGGGGCAGCCCCTCTTGTGTCCCGACCCCCTGCCCTTAAGGCAAAGGGCCGCGACATACTTAGTCTCTACAGCATTGTTCGAGCGGCTAGCATAAGCCACTACGAACTCTCTTCCCTCATCATGCACCTGTGTGAGCACCGCTCCAAGCCCCAGCATGCTCCAATCTGTATGCAGCTGAAAAGGATGCCCCTTGATAGGTCGTCTCAAGATGGGCACCGAGGTCAACCTCGCCTTGAGCTCTTGGAAAGCTCGTTCTTGCTTATCTTCCCACTGCCACTCCTGGTCCACCTTGGTCAGCTTGGTTAGAGCCAATGGCACTAAATCCCTTGACAAACCGTCTATAATAGTTTGCCAACCCCATGAAAGCTCGAACTCGGCTCACATTCGTGGGTCGTGGAATCTGTGCAATGGCCTCTACCTTAGTTTGCTGTACCCCCAATCCTCCAGGATATATCATATGACCCAGATACTCAATCTGGTTGTAGAAAAACTTGCACTTCCCCGGATGTAACTTCAATCTGTGCGCCCTCAAGCGCTCAAATACCACCTGGAGGTGTCTCTCATGCTCCTCCACCGTAGCACTAAAGATGATGATGTCATCTATGTAGCACCGAACAAACTCCACCCCTGCTAGAATCCTGTCCATGACTCTCTGAAACTTTGCCGGAGCGTTCTTAAGCCCAAATGGTAAGAACCGCCACTGGTATAGGCAATCCTTCCCATGCTCATTGATCCCCCAGAATGCCGTCTTTTGCTTATCCGCCTCCTTGATCGGCAACTGGTGATATCCGGATCGTAAATCCAAAGTGCTAAAGACCTTGGCATGCCCAATGGCATCAAAGATCTCCTCTGGTGTCGGCATGGCATACCTATCGGACTTGGTCTGACGATTTACAGACCGGTAATCACCGCACATACGTCTCTCCGTCCAATTGCCATAGACATCCTTCTTGGCTGGCATCACTGTGGCTGAAGCATACTCTCCCCCAGATAGCTCCACCAAACCAGCCTCCCAAAGGTCTTGAGTTCTCATCTGAATCAAGGACCTCTCCATGTCACTATATCTATAGGGTCTCCGAAAGATTGGCGTGTCAGTAGTCAATTCAATGCGAATCTCTTGACCCTCCAGTGCTCCTAAGTCCTTCAAACTGAAGGCAAAGCAGTTCCTGTAAGCCCTCAAGAACTGCCGTATACGTCGTCTCTCTCCTCCGGTGACTATGGGTCCAACATTAGGTTCCCAGTTGTCCTCCGTGACTGCAACCTTGAGTCCAACAGACTTAGAGGTAGAAGACGCGTCCCGTGGTTGCTATGCTGCAACCTCTTGAGCAGTGACCACTACCTGCTCTGTCAGTGATAATGTCTCATCCTGCCCCATCATCCCATCCTTGAGGACCTCCTCAACCCGAGAAAAATCCCCAACCTCATCCATCACCGCCGCCTTGGCTGCCAACTCCTTTTGAACCTCGAGCACCTCCCACGTGTGCCATGGATGCGGCCTGCACCTCGTGGTTCTCACCTGTTCGCCCCCACTTGCTGCCTGTACCGTCTCGGTAGGTAGGGAGACCATAAAGGGAAATATACTCCGTACTCTGCGCTGCTCAGCCATAGCCAAGCTGATAATCCAGGTCAAGCAATTGAGATCCATTGTTTGCCCCAACACCTGACGACGTGATGCCTCAGAAAGAGATGGCACCGCCGTGGTACCAGTGGTAAAACCCATCGCCCGCTCACGCTCGTCAGCATTGGGCTCCACTAACTGCTGCAACTGGCTATCCCATAAGAGGCCAGGTCCACCATCCCGGAAAGCATGAGATCCTGGAAAGCTGAGCAGTGTAGGCAATGCTGCTCGTGGGTGACCCACCTTATTGACCACTGCCAAAGGTGATCGGTAATCGTGTCTCACACGCTGAGACTGCCTCCCTATGTCCAAAATGCTATCCACCGTCAGGTTGGGTGGCCGCTGCACCCCATCAAATGCACGCTTGAGCAATGCATGTGACATCAAGTTGGTCCACCATAGTCGTGGGCGATGAGCCCGTGACCCCACTGCAGCTGCATCCAGCAACACTGCTGATCCAAGCCAAGACCACACTTGATGTACACTGGCCATCACCTTGGCCCGAGAATCACCCATCAATGGCACATTCTCCAAGATATATGCCGGAGAGTCTGTCTGTTAAAGCTGTAAATAGCGCAGGACCCTCAACATCTCCCAAAACAGGCGTGACCTTGAGTCTTGTAACCCATTGCCATACCCAGCTGATGAAAGCCCTTGGCAGGGCCAACCTGCAACTACTAAGTGAATAGGGCCAAACCGCTCCAAATCATGCGCCCCTAGCAAGGAGATGTCTACTGGCAAGGCTTGTTGGTATCCACGAACTGCAGACATTGGCAACAAATCAGGGTACTGCTGCACCAACTGAGCAACATGGCGCAGTGAGACGCGTCGTGCAGTCTCATCCCTCTTCACATATAGGTAACGTCGAACTCGTACACCTGCCTGCAGTACTGTTGCCAATCCAGTGCTAATCCCGCCAAACAAGTCCAGAAGGCATATGCCTTCATCCGGGCACTGCCACACAAGAGGTGTGGTGTCCAATGGCGACAACTGAGGTGGTTCTAGTGCAATCACCGCACTCTCCTCCTCTCCTGACGATACAAAGGCCTCTACCTAGGCTTGTTGCACCTGTCTATCAGCAGCCTGCTGCAAATCCTTGCTCGTACCCCACTAGAGTGTGAGCAACCATGGCAGGCAACTCCGCCGTACCATGCATGTCATCCTGCTCTGCTGGAGGTGGCACATCCTCTACATGGGCATTGCCCTCCAGCAACTCTCCAGGCCAACTAACTGCAACTGTGAAGGCTGCTAGTGTTGGCATCTTGCCCCGTTGGGTAGCAGCAACACCCCCAATTAATGTCACAAGGAGCTGTACACGACGACCATCCCCTGACTGCCATCCAGGCCTGTAGGATGCTGACTCCTCCCAAAAATCCAGGGTGAAGCCCATGGGATACAACACTGCCCCACCAACGAGGACATCGTTAGAGACCGGTCTGTCACAATGGCCTTGGCTCGCATCATTGAGCCATCTATAGGATGATCCGGCTGTAGTCTAATGACCAACTCACGCCGTGTCATGCCCCGAGCCTGCTCTGATCCTCCCAGAGATGTCTATATCTGGAAGGGACAAGGCTCCATATCCGCCTCCATGAGGCCCAAACCTGCAATAGCGGCTTTGCCCAACATTAGTGGCTGAGCTCCCGAGTCCAACAAGACCTGCAGTGGCCGGTACCTCTTGCCTGCCGGTCCACTCAAAGAGAAAATGCCATCCTGGTTGTCTAACAAGACAACTCCAGGTGTCACCATGGCGCGCTCAAAGGCTGGTCTAGCTGGCAGCTCCGTCAACCTTGCCATGGCGCAGCCGTGGCAGTCTTGACCCTCAAATCCGAGGATCCCTCTGCCACTACACCTTCCACTAACTCCGCAGAAGATGAAGTGACCTCCCCACTCTCACAGAGTGTTGCTGCTAGTCTGAACACTGCAGCTGGTCTTACCCCCGGCGTCGCAATCATGGTTGCCAAGAACAGTGGGGCCTGACACACAGAGGTGGCCGCCCCCAACAACACACTGGCTGCACTAGCCTTGGCAGCAGGTGTCAGTGCAGCACGTGTAGCTCTCCCCAATGGCACAATAAACATCCGCCTCGGTATCCATCGGGCGAGAACTAGATGCCATGGATAGCGTCAACACTGTCTCTGCCAAGATGAATGATTGAGGCAACCTAGCCTGACGGCTTGCCTCCCCACGCTGTGGATCCAACTCCACCTCTACACCTCGTGGCTCAGGAACTCGTGCTGCTCCTCGAGTGACGGCTGCAGCAGACTCCACTTGCACTAGTGGTAGTGCTGCCCCACACATAAATCCCATGCCTCCCATGTCTCCTCCGTCAGGATGACGCTGCTGAGGAGGAACAGGAGGTGGACCCTCAAGTCTTGGAGCTGGTACCACCTGAGCTGTGGCCATGGCAGCAAGCCTTTGCTCTAGCTGCTGAAGCCGGTTGGCCATACCTTGGTCAATGCCCTGACCTCCACGTCCTTGGCCATACTGTGCTTGCTCTTGTCCTGCACCTCGTGCCTGACCACCTCGTCCTCTCTGAGGTGCTCCACCTTGCCCTCGGCCACCATTGTTCCCTTGGAACTGGCCTCACCGCAACTCGGGGTGCAAGTCATAACACTGGGCATCTCTATGCCCATACTTGCCACAATGCCCACACTGCAACTGTGCAGGTTGTGCTTGTGCCAGCCCTTTGCCACTCTCTGGGCAATCTTTCTTGACATGGGGTCCTTCACATGTCCAACATACCACCCCTGGTTGCTATTGGCCTGCAAAAGAAGCTACTGGCCTCTGCACCTGAGGTCCCCTGTAAGCTCCATGGAATTTGGGTTGGGAAACCTTGTCCCCCTGACCACGCTGTTGGGCAGTCCCTTGTGCCTGTGGGCTGGCAGCTGTGCCTCGTGCAGGCATGTCCTTGCCAAATCCAATGGTAACAACTCGCTCCTCCACCATGTTGAGCTCAATCCGCTCAGCCAGCAGAAACACATCTGCTAATGTGGGTTGGGCTGCTTGTAACAGGGTTGCATTCCGCACCCTTCTCCTGAGCTCCTTGTCCAAAATTCCATACCAGAACTAGATTGCCTGAGCTTCAGTAACCCCTTGGGTCACACTTATCAAGCGCCTCATACGAGTGTAGGCCTCTCGCAAACTCTCACTGGGTTTGCGCTGGAAGTCTTGCAAACTTCGCAGCTTCTCTGTCCGTACACCTTGGTAGTTCCTCCGCAACTCCTGGAAGAACTCCTCCACCGGGTTGAATCTAGGCACATGTGTTGTAGTCGTGGCATGAGGAGTAGTAGCACCTTTTGAACTGGTACCACCTGCAGAAGTACCGGCACTACTTGTTCCAATACTAGTGCTGGCAGTGGGAGATATTGGTGCTGATGCAGTTACTGGTCGCGTCGTGCCTCGAGTAATGGAGACGTAGTCAGGTGACCAATACATCCTCCACTCCTCAATCTCTGCTTCATGTCCTCGCCTGAACTTGTGGTAATCATCTATAGGCGGGCCTTCCAAATGCTGGAACAGTCCCTTCCACGCCATGAATGGGGTGAATAGCTGTGGATTGGGCATCTGTTGCAAATCACACTAGCTGTCGAACTCCTGGATAAAGTCATCCAACTCAATTGTGCCCACAGCTCCAGAGTACCTACGAGGCCCCTTGGTAGCTCCATACATCTCCTCCATGTCGTCCCACATCAATGGCGAATGAAACTGCACACCTATTGATGAAGCCTCCGAGTCTGTGTCTGACTCTGCACTAGTTGAGGGTGGAGGTGAAGGTGGTCTGAAACAAACACCTCGTCTGGTGAACCCACTCTCATTGCTACTGCTTGTAGCCGTACTCCCCTCAGAACCCCTGGGTAACTCCGTGATGACACTCACAATGTGCACCTCCCCCACGTGACACTATAAGGCTCTAGTACTAATTCTAATAGTGACACGGGTGGGCACCTGTTGTAGTTTAAGGGTCATATCCCAGTGGCTCAGGGCACCTGCACCTGCATCCACCGCACGAACTCCTATGGTTGGCTGGTCATCAACCCAGTCTCACCATAGAAGAAACACTGGTGGTCTTGCTGGTCATCACTCCAGCCTCACCACCGACAACACCGGTGATCAAATCCGGCCTAATTCCTATGAAAGCAAGTGCCCACACAAAACCAACATGGCGCACAGTCAAGTATGTAGGTGTTGGGGGGGATCCAAACACAAGAAATCAAAACATCAACACCCCCACACCAAAATCCATCTGCAGTGCTGATCCTGTAGAATATCCCAGCCCAAAACCCCGGACTGACTGGCCTCCACCAAGAGAGGCTTTGGCAACTACAAGTACAAAGTAATGAAAATAGTAAAGAAATGGAGGGGAAGAATAGAGGCCCGACCAAGCAAGATGTAATCCTGATCTATGCTATCAACTGTCAGACTTCTCTCAAAGTGCCTCTCTCTGCATGATGGTAAGGTGTAGGAGGTATATCTATGTCCAGAAACTTGCCACTGACCTTATCCCAAGCTACAGTAGCTTGCTCTAACCAACCCTCCTCCTCTCTCTGCCAGGTAGAGACAAAGCAATACTCCCCTATCTCCCGCTCACTGAACACTAAAGAAAATAAAGGTAGGGTCTGACAGTCTCTCAACTCGAAAGCTTTGAGACGGTTGCGGGTGTCCTCATTGCGAATGACTGCATCTCCTTCAAGCAGAACAAACTTGTCATTGCTAATGAACCCCCGCTCGTGGTTGTCTTGTGCAGAGCGTGTCCGGCTGCAACCATGTCTGATTGCAAAAACTTGTGTAGCTCCTACTCATTTGCTCCAGTACACCACGGCCTTGTGGCTGAACACCTTGGTCCCCGGGGCTGTTTTTGGCTGTGTTCCAAGCCTAGCTTCCACCCACTTTGGTATTTCACCTACAGCTGCAGAACTGCTTGCTCCAACAGAGTTCTGACTGTCCAAAGCAATATTGAGGCCCTCAACGCCAACTACAGCAGTGTGTTGTCTATTGCTAATGCTTGACTCCCAGTATGCAATCAACTCGTCCACCTGCTCTCCACTCAAATCAGTTTGAGCCCCTTAGAAAACATAAATCTAGTCCCCTTGTGTGCACAGGCTAAGAGAAGAGACCTGCCCTTCAATTACGTCCTCATTTCCCCCAGCCATACAAGGAGGACATCCACAGATTTGTCTCTCATATAGACCACAACAGGTTCTAGAAACAGAATTGTGGATCTTTCATGGCACACTCACACTCAAAAAAATCCATAGATTTTTAGCAGAGTCCAAAAAACTAAAACCACGTCTAGATAGGTAGATTTCCCCTTTCTGCAGCTATCCCCCCAAAAACTGAGTCAAACGGAGTCCATTTAACAAAGATATGACCAATTAGGCTCTAAATCATTTAAATTAGATCAAAAAGGTTTTTTTTTTTTTTTACACCAAAACGTTCTCGCCATTAAAAGCTGTTCCCAGGTTTCATTTGTGGTTACAGGCGCACCACCACAGGCTTGCTCTCTTAGTGAGCTACTTTGCTCCAGCCAGGATCTGTGCTCTGCTCCAACCACGACTCTCGAGCTCTGGTGTATGGTTGTGGCGGTGGCGATGGCGATGGCCTGTGCAGCGTCAGGCATCTCGGCAACGCCTGCATTGGCCGTCTCGCGCTCCTCCCTAGCTTCTTTGCCATCTAGTGGGCTCGGAAAGGGCTACCCACCTCCGTCTCTCCATGTCTCTCTCCATCTGTCGGCAACAACAGAGATTTGTTGCCGGTGCAGGAAAGAACTTGGGTGTGAGGAAAGCAGAGCGAAATGCCGCACTCGAGGCTATTAGCGAGAGTTGACTCTCCCACTGTAGATGTGCTGGTGGACTTGGGCCATTCTTTTCTGACTACACTTTGGACGGCTTCATCAAGATTGGAGGGGTGGGAGCTGCTCATGGAACATTGCTAGAGGCCTTCTCAATGTTGAAGAACGAAAGGGTGACAAAGCGTAATCTTGAGAAAGTGGTCAAGGAATCAGGCAGACAGGCCTTTCAATGGGGTATGGTAGTAGGAATCTACATAGGCATGGATATGGGATGGAACGTGTTCGGGGCAAACACGATTGGAAAAATGCAGCATTAGGAGGGGCACTGATCGGTGCCCTTCTTTCGTTGGGAGATACCACTTTTAATCGCGACAAGATGATTCGCACGACAATCACTGGTGGCGCCATAGCCACTGCTTCAGAGTTTATTTGGTACCTCACCTAGGTTGCCATTGTATAGATTAGATTCTCCGGGCATTTACGGAAACCCCTCCGAGAAGCAGATGAGGCTCTCGGCAGATTGCCCGACAAGTTTTGCTTGTAAATCAATCTTGTTAGCCAGCGATTGCAGGGCCTGCACCTGAAGCTCCAGGAACATCAAATAATCAGCGATCTCCTCTAGCAAAATGGGAGTGTCCATACAGGTTGTCTTCCGGCCAATAGACAGAGATTTGAGCTCCCACCTTCAACTTCTTAGCTTGCATATCTTACTTCATCAGTCTCTTGCCTGTTGCCCCACTAGGGCTTAGTGCCTTTGATGCGTTGGCCCTGCATTGCTATGTGCGCATGCTCAGTCCAGGGCCAATCCACGAATTCATTGTCCGGCACGATCGGTAAATCTGGACAGTGACCCCGCCTTCGATGCACTGGTTCCCACTTTCCTTTCACTGGGCGAACGAAATTACTTGCCGGTAAGGCTGCATCCAGTCCAACGGCGTGCCTATCCGTGCTCTAATGGACACAAACAACACTCGAGAGCATGGCTGAGGCAGGAAACTTCGACAAAGCACCAAATAAGGACTCACTTCTGAAGCAACAATCGCAACCTCGGACCACCGAACGAGGCCCTGTCCATCGAGCTCCGGTATAACACGAGATGCCAAGCTTGTGGAGCCGACATGAATACCAGATTCTACGACAACCCTCTACGCTCCTCAAAAACCGAGCTCGGCACCACCCATAATAGGAAAACAAAACCAACAGCCTATTCTTCCTTACATTTGCGCATCATCCTGCTGCTCCACCAGCCTTGTCACAAACATAATCTACAAACCACCATAATTTTCTTTTCTTACTTTCAAAACAAAAACCACAAGTGCTAAAACTAAATTCACCTCTGGCACTCACAGATGCAAGTTCATCTCTCTCGAGTGATTGAAAGAACTAACCTCACTTGTCTGATAACAGAGAAACACAAAACACAACACCATCACTCTTTAAAATAGTAGTCGAGCCAGGGGCACCCCAAGCTATGGGGACTCCACCCCACAACAACCTATTCTCCCTGCATAAGCACACTCAGATTCTAAACAGTGAAGGAGCTCGGTCGTGCAGGCTCAACTCGAGAGAGATGAGCCGCACGACTGACGCTCTCGTGAAGATAAGACGGTTCAAGTGTCAAACTAAACTTGACACCTGACTTAACACTTGAACTAAATCCAAGTGTTAAATACAAATAACTAGATTTATTCTAGTTAGTTTCACACTGTGTTTATTTAACTTGACAGAATTAATTTTGATTGACCTAATACTCAATAGGTACCTCTGACAAGGTATGTCAAACACCCGCAAAGATTGAAAACAATCAAAAATCATTTGAACAGAGAACGGTGGGTTCACCCTCTGAACCAATTTTGATTGACCTGATACTTAAGAGGAGCCTGTGACAAGGTATGTCCAACACACTCGCAATGTTTAAAAGCAAGCAAAAATCATTTGAACGGTGAACGATGGGTTCACCTTTTGAATTTTGATTGACATGATACTCGATAGGTACCTCTCACAAGGTATGTCCAACACACTCGCAAAGATTGAAAGCAATCAAAAATCATTTGAACAGCAAACGATGGGTTCACCCTTTGAATCAATTTTGATTGACCTGATACTTGAGAGGACATGTGACAAGGTATGTCCAACACACTCGCAAAGATTGAAAGCAATAAAAAATCATTTGAACAGCGAACAATGGCTTCACCCTCTGAACCAATTTTGATTGACTTGATACTTGAGAGGAGCATCTGACACATACTCACAATGTTTAAAAGCAATAAAAAATCATTTGAATAGTGATTGATGGGTTCACTCTTTAAAGCAATTTTGATTGATCTGATACTCAACACGTACCTCTGACAAGGTATGTCCAACACACTTGCAAAGATTGAAAGCAATCAAAATTTTTTTGGACAGCGAACAATTAGTTCACCCTCTGAACCAATTTTAATTGATCTGATAGTTGAGAGGAGCATGTGACAAGGTATGTCCAACACACTCGCAATGTTTAAAAGCAATCAAAAATTATTTGAACAGTGAACAATGGGTTCATCCTTTAAATCAATTTTGATTGACCTGATACTCAACAGGTACCTCTGACAAGATATGCCGAACACACTCGCAAAGATTGAAAGCAATCAAAACTCATTTGAACAACAAACGATGAGTTCACCCTTTCAATCAAATTTGATTGACCTGATACTCGACAGGTACTTCTGATAAGGTATGTCGAACACACTCGCAATGTTTCAAAGCAATCAAAAATCATTTCACTAAGGAACAATGAGTTCACCCTTTGAACCAATTTAGGTTGACTTGAGAGGAGACTGTGACAAGGTATGTCTGGAACACACTCGCACTGTTTAAAAGCAACCAAAAATCATTTGAACAACGAACGATGGGTTCACCATTTGATTCAATTTTGATTGACCTTATACTCAACACGTACCTCAAATAAGGTATGTCCAACATACTCGCAATGTTTAAAAGCAATAAAAAATCATTTGAACAACGAACGATGGGTTCCCGATTTTTCATCCGTGCAGGATGAACAATCGACATCACATCCTTTAAAACCTGACGGATTTCATCCATAGCTAGGTTAAACGGTAGGTTTTAGGGTAGGGGTTAGGATTTTACACCTTAATTAACCATAATTAGGGGTAATTATTATTAGTCTAGGGCCATCAAAAGTTGTACACACCATCCGGTTCAGATGAAAGAAAACATCATTGAGTTCATCCGTTGGAAAAAATCCATCAGTAGGATGAAAAAACAGGAAATAACATCCAAGGCAACGGTTTTACATCCTCACAAGTAATTCAACATCCCAAAAATGCCTCATCCAGTACGGATGAAAAAAGCAATAAAAGAGGAATGAAAAAATTAATATCCTGGCATTTTTCATCCGGTATGGATGGAAAAACAGGATGTCAGTGGCAACCCCCACAGAGGTAATTTCTCATTCTATGGTGACTCATCCGGTACGGATGAAAGTCAATAAAAGAGGAATGAAAAATCAGAGACTCATCTTAGAGGTAATTCAGGGTCCACCCTGGTAGTTCATCCGATATGGATGAAAAATTGTTATAGGACGGGTGAAAACACTGCCAGAGTCCATCCGGTATGGATGAAAAAACAGGAAATTAACACTGATAAAACTGGCCAATTTCAAGGAGGGAGAGAGAGAGAGAGGGAGAGAGAGGGAACCCACCAACCAGCCCCTGATATGGCAGTCCCTTATGGAGTGAGTGTGGTATGCACTCACCCCGTAAAGGAGTGCATACCAGACCCCTTCATAAGTTTTCTCCCTCTGCAAAGTAGATTCCAACCCCTGGAAAGTTATGCCATAGGGGTTGGAAAGGCCTACTCCTCATCTTTCCATTTTTAAAGATTAGCAGTTGGGTGTCATTTGAACAGAAAACAGGGATAATAAAACAAGGGACAGATCCTCTTTAAACCTTGGTATGACATATAGATGATTGAGCTACACTGTCATGAATAGATAATTAACTACCATGGATGTGGGTATCAGTCTGCATATATCCAGAAGTGTTCTCAAGAATGTGCATACAAGTAAATGAGAAGAGCATACCCAATCAGACATCCTTCCAAGATCCGAAATCCCGTCTGCGGATCGGGGAGAACCCCTCAGAGCCCCTCTGGGTCTTGTATGATTCTTGACTGGCAATGTTGATGGTGGTAGTAGAATGAGACCCCGATCCGCTAGGTGTAGAATGGCTGGGTGGTCTGGTATTTTCAGATGTATTGGCAGAAGACTGCATTCGGCCAGAGTGTCCACCCCTTGGTAGAGGCCTCTTGCACGTACCGGGTACCTCTTCCCCGGGAAGCATATGTTTTGCCTTGTTGGTGAGGCGTCTGTCCCTCCATATGCTGCCGTTTGTAGTTGTTGAACTGAGGCTTGGGCTGGCTGTCCGAAAAAGTACCAGGTTTCAGCATCTTTTCAATGTATCTAGCCGTCTTGGAGTCACCCAATCTGATGAGCAATTTAGCATTGGGGTCAGCTGCAAATTCACAAGCTGCCTCCATGATAAATTCTCGTATCATCTGGAAGGTGAATTGTGCCAGAACGGCAGATCTGGCGGCCTTCATGATCCATACCAGAAAATTATAATACTTGGTTTGAATAGAAGGGTGTGTATCATCAGGAAAGAAAACCGTCAAGTTATTCAACATGTACCATACCATATGGTCAAACCAAGAAACACAACACAACCAGATGATGCATTTCCAGACCCACAATTACATCGAATGTAAGGCCTATGCCAGTTTAACAACTGACTTTTGTGATTCTTAGATCTGGCTGAACCAGTAGGTAAGTCATTCTTGGTCCGTAAGGTCAAGTTCTCACCTTGGTCACAAAGTTTATAGTAAAAGGTTCGTAGAGGCCATGCAAGGGCAATTAGCTCTTTTTTGAACTCTGGAAGTAGTCTTTGGCATCCTGTGCACACCTGTTCGTTCGGTTGGTGTTATGTTGTCCCATTTGACCCACATATCAATCGAAATAGGGGCCAGCAGATTAATGTTGGCCAATGGATGCCACATCATATGGTCGTTATTGGCAACTTCAAGCTCAACTGCCCTAGGGGATAACTAAGGAACGAATTGTTGGTTACCTGGTATAGCCCCTGCAGCTCGATCTTGTTCCAGTTGAGAAAGCACGACCTGATAAAAAAAGTCTTTTACAACTTCCTTTTCTTCATCCAGTACGTCCATACAACCCAGAACTGGGTGATTGCTCACTGTGGGTATAAATTCCTTTTCAACAGTGGTCGAGGACTTATGGGTGGACACAGGTAAGGCATCTGTATTGTTAGCCAGCCTAAGGCCCTCTTCAATTGAGGAGCCCTTCTTTTCCCAAGCAACAATCTCAGTAGCATCATCCTCCAATACTTCCAACAACCTAGAGTGGTATTTCTGGAGTTTTTCCAACCACTTCCCATTCTTGTTTACCATAATGCCAAGAGCAACCCAGTCCTCCAAAGCTAATGTTTCAAGCAATAAGACAGGTCGGTTATCACCGGCGTCTTCAATGGCTTCAAATTCCAGCCTTTGTATGGTAGCATGAAAGTCACCTGATTTGATTTGTGCAAATGTAGCTTGCATTGCTGGAGTAGGAGGGGCAGCTGATATCTAAGGGCCTTAAGCTCATCCTTCCACTCAAACACGGCCTTGCTGGCTTTCTGCCAGGCCAACCAAGCAACATGTCATTATGTCACAATGGTGAAGCAATAACCAAAAAGGAAGACAGTAGATAGTGTGTACAAACACCACTAAGTACACTGAACAAGGAAGAGAGGGAAGATATTCATGTCATGTCAAGACATGGACAAGACCCACTGGGGTCATTGTCAATTAAAGACATAAACAGCCCATGACAGGGCACCATCTAACACTTTCAATCTTGTCATAGCTTACCAAGTGACAACACCCTATCAATCATGATAAAACAGGGTGGGAGGGCGGGGTTTATTCATGTTCAGATTCCTGACATATAACCAAGTAACCCTCTTGCGCAATACAGGATAAATTGCAGCCTCATACTATATCATCCGTAATTATCCCAAGACATGCATCATGCAAGGTATCTTGGGCAAGTAAGAACATCCTGCCCTATCACAGATTCAAGACATTCACGTACGGGGTCTGATACTCTGTTGCAACAGTTAACACAAGCGCCGCTGCAAAAATTAAAAGCCAGAGGAGGGAAAAAGACGATGCATTCACAGCATTGTCTCCCGCCTGTAAGAAAAACAAAACGCCGCCATTGCGCATCCCAGGAGATCGCCCAACATGGGTATGATGCAGCAAACAGGGCAGCAGCAAAACGCAGACGCCATAACGTTCTCCCCGCGAGCTCAAAAGCACGGCTCGTGCTTCTGACGGTGGGAGAGACATCCTAGGGCACTTGCCCGATTTTTCATCCGTGCAGGATGAACAATCAACATCACATCCTTTAAAACCTGACGGATTTTTTCCGTAGCTAGGTTAAACGGTAGGTTTTAGGGTAGGGATCAGGGTTTCACACCTTAATTAACCATAATTAGGGGTAATTAATATAAGTCCATGGCCATCAAAAGCTGTACACATCATCCGGTTCAGATGAAAAAAACATCCTTGAGTTCATCCGTTGGGAAAAATCCATCAGTAGGATGAAAAAACAGGAAATAACATCCAAGGGAACGGTTTGACATCCTCACAAGTAATTCAACATCCCAAAAATGCCTCATCCGGTACGGATGAAAAAGCAATAAAAGAGGAATGAAAAAAATAATATCCTGGCATTTTTAACCTGTATTGATTGCTTCAAATAACCTAATATATTCCTTGCTACCAACGTATCTCCTTTACAAAGAAAACACCCCGAACAACTACACTCTACTTAGTGAGAGGAAAAAAAAAACCTCTTTCAAGTTCAAACAACTACACTCTAGGCTATTACAAATCAGGCCCCTTAGTTATTGTGAGAGGAAAAGAAAAACCTCTTTCAAGTGAACCTCGCCGAGCAAGGAAAGGGGGCGAAGATTATACCACACCCGACAAAGTAGGAAGAGTTGAACCCAGAATCGCCTGGGTGGCACTCCATCCTACTGAGTTACCGACTGATGGAGTTAATGAATGAATAAAAAAGAAGACAGGAGAGCAGATTTCATAAAGAGCTGTCGCACGTGACACGATGTGCGAGAGGCTGCGGAAGAGGCAGCGAGTGCGTTGTGCGCTGCGATGGACGATCCGGTCGTTGCACGCGCTGCGTCTCTCTTTGCGACAAGAAGGGGCGTCAATCAACATCCAGCCCGCGTCCGTTTGAACTGTAGAGTGAGAGAAGACAGAATGGAGGTTTGATTATATGTGTGTGGAAGAGGAAGAGGCTGAAGAGGGTCCAGAATTGGGAAAATGTTACCGATTGAGATTCAGAGAATTTGAGCTGAAGGCGAAGAAAGATCACAACGGCTGTGAAGATAGTTTGGCCCTAGGTTTTTTCATGCTGCTTGCCAAGGCCCTGTTTAAGGAGCGGTAGGAGTAGGGGTCGAGGGGTCGAGCGTAGATTTCTATCTCAAGATAATGACGGTTGGAAGTCATCCGAGTAAGACGGACACACATCGGCAGGTCGGGAAAGAGAAAGAAAGTGAGAGAGATGGAGAGAGAGAGAGAGATAGAGTTGAGTGGAGGCAGGGGCCAAGGATGATACATAGGCATTTGTTCCCCAGGGGTTCTGTCAAAGTTGCCAGCTGGATTCAAGTTGCGTTCGGCATCCTTGTCGCTTTAGTGACTGTAAGCGTTGTTCTTCACCTGTTCTCGGGTTTCTTCTTTAATCCCAACAATGAGTGCTTCGACAAGTTGGGTGGCGACTCAATTGCCGCCCAGGTTATCTCCCTCTATCCCAAGGTCGCAGATTTGCAGGTCAAGGTAGGAAAATCTATGGAAGAGATACAGGAGAGGGTGAAAGGGGAACCCCCCGATGCACTGGGACCTGCATTGTTGCAACTCAATTTTGAGAGAACCAGAAGTAGCAACTTGTTAGTGGAAATAGCGGCCACTCTTGATCTAGTGGGGAGCATTCTAACCCAAGTGAAGCAAAAGGGGCTGGAACTCTCGAGCAGGCGGCAAGGGGCAGGTATGGCGAGTTCTTTAGCATCGGACCAACACTTTGATAAAGGGGCAACTGAAGGTAAGACAGTGGAGGAAGGAAAAGAGGAAGATGAATGGCCCGAGAAAGAGGAGAAAGTAGACACCAATCCTCTGTATGATTTCTTCGAGATTGAAGAGATTCGCAAGTACATAAAGGTAAGGCTCAACCCTCCCAATCCTTTTCCCTCTCTCTCTACTTCTCTTCTTGCACCAGAAATTCGAATTATGTCACATCAAACTCAATTAGCCAAAAACTTCGCTTACAGCCAAGAAATGCCGCCCTGGCAGGGTTAGAGGGCAGACAACCGCACCGATTCCAGATAGACCAGGGGGGAGTGGTTGAGCAAAGCCACTTTCCAAGAGAAAGGAACCAGACCAACTTGGGGAGAAGAGGCAGAGCTGATTCCTGATTTCTGGCTCATGCCTTGCAGCAACGGTTTGCTCGAGTCCATGCCGGGGAGGCTAGCTTTGCTCCATATTGTTGAGTCTGCAGAAGCCGTCCCTGTGTAGAAGGGAAGAGTCTCTCTCTCTCTCTCTCTCCCTGGTCTTTTTCTTTGAAAACGGAATTCAACATCTTCTTGTACCTCAAACACATCCTGATCTTTTGTGCTTACATATACCCCTTTTGTTTGGGGAGAGATATGCACACCCACAATTCTCTAGTCTTTTTCTGCAATTTATTTTGGGGGAAGGAAGAGATTTCCCCTGCAGCTTCTGAGGCATTTTCCTCAATTGAGTATGAAGTACACAATACGAGCCCATGTTCTGCTGACAATTGATAGGGTTTCAGCCTTGCAGTAGACTTCATATGTGGAGCTCCTTGGCTGTATTTAAAACTGAACATTTATATATGTGGGACTCAGCGGAACGGAAGAGCTTTATCAGGGCAAGTCATGTCACAGCACCCATATATTGCAACTATGGGGCAGGCAGTTTTTACATGAATCATGATTATGCAAGTCTTCTCAAAAGGATTCCTTGACGTGAAGAAGAAATGCACATCATCTGACTTGTCTTCAGCCGTCTTGGCAAAAAGCACAAGACTTACCTGCAAAATAGGCTGAGGTAAGGCAGAAGGAATGCAATTCTCTCTCCTATAGTTGCTATCACTTCTATAGTTGTTCTTGATTCGGTCCCCTAGACGCATTCATCTGTTCAACTGCATGCGTAGGTGAGGGAGAATCGGCTTGGGAAAAAGAATTTTATGGGAATAAACGCAACCTATGGGACAATTGGGCACGCCTGTGTGTCCAACAAGTTTGAGCTGGAGCAGTACATGGAATACGACGTGGGTGAATATTGCCAGGATGATTGGACCTTAGCGCAGAGACTGATGGTCCTGGGTTGTGACCCTCTTCCAAGAAGAAGGTGTCTTGCTCGGGGGCCCAAATTCTTCATCAAGCCCCTCCCTACCAATGAATCACTGTGGACATTTCCTGACAACAGGAATGTGCGATGGGACAACTACATTTGTAAGAACTTTCAGTGTCTGGCATCAAAAACCCGGAAGCAGTTCTTCAAGTGCAACCCATGCTTTGACCTGTTGGGGCATGAGAAGCTGCGCTGGGTTGTGCCAAATACAACTGATGCAGAGTTTTTGATCAAAGATGTGTTGGCTATCAAACCGGGGGAGATCCGAATTGGCTTGGATTTTAGCATGGGAACGGGGACATTTGCCGCACGCATGAGAGAGAATGATGTCACCATAATTTCTGTGGTGCTTAACTTAGGTGCTCCTTTCAGTGAGCTGATTGCCCTTCGAGGGCTTCTCCCACTTTACATAACAGTCAATCAGCGCCTTCCCTTCTTTGACAACACTCTGGACATCTTGCACACCACACTGTTTTTGGATGGGTGGATCGACCACCAGCTGTTGGACTTCATTCTGTTTGATTTTGATCGGGTGCTTCGACCTGGTGGGCTTCTCTGGGTAGACAGATTCTTTTGTACAAAGGATGATCTGTCAAGCTACCAGTACTACTTTACACAGCTTAGATATCGGCAGCACTTGTGGATGGTAATGCCAAAGATTGACAAAGACGACAATGAGGTCTATTTTTCTGCTGTCTTGGAGAAACCCCCACGCCCCTTTTGAGTACATTAAAGTACAGACAATGTTCATAAGACACAAAAGCTCTGATTAGATCTACGCAGAGGGATCCTAATTGGATCCTAATTCTGTCATGTGATGTACATGAAAAGAGTGGGTGGGTGGAGGCAAACATCAAATGGAGAGTTCACTTCACAGGGTGACTGATGAAAGAGAGACAAAATGGAAAAGATTCTGTAGAGTTGTTGGCAGTCATTTACTTTCAAGTTCTATGCCCTTCTGCAGCAAATGGGCCCAGGAATGGAAAGTTGCCAAGTTATCTGTATATCCTGGATATTGGTTGGCCCTAGGGAGGAAACAAAACCTAAGAGTGGCCTTCCATGTACCCGGCCCTCCGTTTAGGGAGGAAAAAGGGAGGAAGAAAAAGGGAGGAAACGGACAAAAAAGGCCAAGTACACATATCGCTTCCATGCATGGGGCGGTAGGGCCAGGTCGCCGAGCACTTTTGTAGCGCACCCCCATAAAATGGGATGAGAGCTCAGCAGACGAGTACCGCAAATTGATTGCACTGTCCACTTACCTGCCACGTCACTAAAGTCACGCTTACCTGCGGTATCCTCTACCACCTCACAGTAAAGTCCAAAAAGAGCACCCGCTGCCAAGTGATAGAAGTGCCCGGGGAGTTGAATGCCCTAACACCCCTGTCACCGGGCCCAGTGACGACCCACCCGCCCCTCCCCTGGGCAACCCACCCTCCGCGGTCGGCGAATCAATACATGAAAACCCGAATTACATGATCGCCACACCCCGTGCCGTCCACATGCCTCACGCCCATCCATGCCCCAACATGCATACATGCACATGACAGGCCACATGACATAAGTATGAGATATGCCTAGATTCACTTTTTAATTACAAGGATGCCACTCACGTGCGAAATGTCTGAAGCAGTCTCTGTCCAGTAGCTTGGCGTCCTCCACTTCCGCCGTGCCCTCACAACATCACACCACCACTCTATATGATCTCTTTCATCCGTGTAATGGCATTGTCTTGCATGCTCTTGTGGAGGAGAATGATAGTTGGTTATGCCACTTCTAACGTCATCGATGGAGAGAATGTGCCAGAAAAAGTGAGAACACACTTGCGACAGATTCACATGTTTGTGTTTTGACCATACGAGCAACGATCACCAGACGGCCAGCAGCAGGAGCATCAAGCAGACCATTACCTAGGGTTCGTGGCATTCAAACTCTATGTATTTGGCTTTGCGAGGACGTATTGGCTGGCACTTGCCTTCACTGTAGCAGACTTGCCGCCAGTTTCAGTCTCAAACTCTTGCAGGAACTGAGCTTCAGCTCGTGGAACCGGTGAATCCATTTGAATCTGCACTGCCCCCTTCTGCTTCATTCTCTTAGGGGGGGGGGGGGGGGGGGAGAAAGCGGACTGCTCCGGTTCGGTACTCTCATCAAGCACGGGCTGCTTTCGACCAATGTGATCGATCTCTCAACGGATAAGGGTGCTCCTGCTTAACGTCTGGAGCATGACTTCTCCAGCATTCTGCACGAACTTCATGTTGCCAGGGAAGGTGTGGAGGACGTCTTTCAAATGCGAGAACTGCCCGCCGTCAATCCCAGCCTACAAGTACGGGTGGGGGTGCTCCATCTGATCAGCCCCTTCCTCCACCTCCAGAAATGTCACCGGAGGAATTCCAAAGTGCAGCGGATGCCATGTTGGAGGAGACATACAGCAGCATTGGCAGAGTTCTGGGGAGCAGCATCTTCGCTCGGACACTGCGAATTCCACTTTGTCGCATGGTCTCCCTCCCCATCGTCAAGCAGGCTCTCCCAGGGGATGTGGATAAGCTGAAGTTTGCATTTCGAGAAGGGTATCATCTGGGTTCTCCCGCCTTCTACGTTTCCATTGAAAATGAGGAAGGTGAATCGCGTGGTCCGATAGCGGAAGAATTGTCATCATGGGATCCCCACAGGCACAATCACAACGAAGAATTCGAGGGAATGTTGAAGGGTGATCGAGACTTCAGGCATATGTTGGGCAAAATGTTTTATGTCTGGGATGGGAATCACCGTCTTCTTGCATGGTGGGAGTACATCAAGCAGAACCATGCCAAGCAAATTGGCTGGCATTACATGGTGGAGTGTGTCATCCTAAAGGTCAAGGCGGTAGACTCCTCCTTATTGAAAAATGCTATGGTGGACCTGAACTCGTAAGATTCTAATTCCCATCCCATTGAATCCCGAAATGCGGTGCCGCATTCCATTTTCAATCAATTTTATTTGCACCCATCAGTGGACTGAATTGTAGAGTGGGCCTTGCAGGGTCACTGAAAATGCATACGTGCATACCAATATAGCACATATGCTGTACAGGGTGAGGAAAACTGGTCTGACCCCGGTCTGACTGACTTGCAACAGTTCGCCGACCTCCTAGATCCGGAGCTCATTCAAAAAGCCATGGCTAAAATAGACCGGACATGGTATCGACTCATTATCGATGGAATGGTAGAGGTGGTATACGAAGTAAGTCATGCTCCCATTTTCCTCACCTGAGCCTTCCCCAATTTCCTGTCTTCTGTGCACATGTATCGAATGTAATGTTTGTGCATTTGGTTGTTTGCAGGCAAACAGATCAAGCTGGATTTTGCCTATGCCAAACGCTGCTTCATGGAAAGTGAGGGGCAGCCCAAAACATTGCAAGCATTGACGGACCACTTGAGGGAAGCCGGGGTGAAGTCCAGAATCAAATACAAGTCAAAGCTTGTGAAGCTGGTGGTCATTGCAAATCCGGCTCTTGGAAAGGACTTCGTCCCCGAGATTGCAAAACATTATTCTCGGGCCATACACCCGACCGGGCAGTTGGAGAAACTGCATCACGTCTCAACAGCATGTGTGGATGCGAAAGAGAAGGTGAGGTTGCACTGCACTGCATTTCCTGCATGGCAATAGGGACTGTACTTCCTGTTTCTGACATTGGATCGGAAATGGCAGATAAGGTGGCTGTCAATCTGGAATGCATCGGAGAGTATAAGGACCATGTGGTTTTTTCCACTCGAAATTTCCGACCCTGCCGTGGATATGTGGCTCAACCTCATGACTTGGTGGTTCCAAGTAATTCAAGGTACTTCCCTTCATTTCCATTACTGGCATGAATTCTATGAACGGGTCAGTGACAATGGATCAACGTAAACGAAGGTAATGTCGAATGCGAAGGAGCAAGTGGGCCTCCATACAAATTCATTCAACTTGTACATAAAGTGGGATGTAACACAGACATTGGAAGAGTATGTGTGTGTATTGACCGTGATCCGTTTGCTTTGCATTTTACAAACCTCATTACCTCATCAATATGGTGAAGCGAAGCACAATGACAGACGCCAATACCATGAGGATTATGATAGTGACGAGTGGGCCGACCTCATTTGCGAGGCGCACTTCAAGGCCCGCATTGAAGAACCGGGTGATCAGCACAGAAAACCATTCAAATGTATCTACTGCCACATTATTTACAAGGATAAGAAAAAGCTGAATGTTCATAGGATTAATGGTTGTCCTAAAGTAAACAGGAAGCTGAAGATGTATCCTGTTTTTGAAGCTGGCCAACGAGCTGTGATGGAACAGGTTCTCATTGACAAAAGCTTCATGCCTAAGCGGAAATATAGTCACGCCATGGCCATAGGGAATGTCACCAAGGAGGGCCCGAAGGAGGACGACATGCATGAGAAGGAAGTAACACCCGCTAAACGCAGGCGATTGGTGCCGTTGGCCGTGAGAAAGAGAGTGAATAAGCCCATCTCGTAGGAGCCCGGGCCTTCCCATCCTTGTACAGGCACTCACAATCATCAAACTCGAAAGCGGGGATTGAAGGTGCCTGAAGTATATGATATCGACAGCACGACTGACTCGGATGACGCTTTCCAGCATGACGATAGCGTGGTGGATAGAGCACCTCTTCCCATTGCTGCCAGCCTGCCTGCACCCAATCTTGTCTATCCTCAGAACAGAACAGAAGCCATTGCTCTCTTCAAAGAACAGGTATCGCATCTGCAATCGACTCTGCCTGTCCCTCCACGACCGAAGAATGTGGCACCGTGTGGATTCTGGTTCTTAAGAGATTTCAATCTGTTCCCCGATGGTTTTCCTGCATTGGACGACCCCACATTCACATAATGTTTTGCCACGCTCCTCACAACTGGAAACAACAAATTCAGGGAGTTCTTTGCATCGGCATATGGTCGTTGGTACATGGAGCGCCAGGTACCTAACCCACCCTACCTTACCCTCATCGTGTATATGATATTTTGCATTGTTGTTGCTGCTTCTCGTGTATTTCATGCGCATTTTAGGGCTTCAGCATGCGAATTCAATGGTTGCAGGCAGATGCACCTGAAGACGAAAAAACAATAGTAAAGAATACCACCGACGCATTGGCTGGGAAACAGATGAACACCTCTGTGGCGCATGGTGAAGTTTCAAATTTGCTCAGATACCATGCATTTCGCCAACACATGCGAGTCTACGACCAGAAGTTCTCTGCTGCACAGACAGAATTTGATGGTTTCTGGAATTCATGCTCTTACTATGCAGGTCTTTTATGAGTAAGTGCTCTTCATCCCCATTGTCTCTTTCGTGTATCGCATGTGAAGTCCTTACCCCATCCATTACCGTGTGTATGTCTGAACATACATGTTTTTTACATGCTCACATATTGCTAGTTTTTTTGTAGTTCCCACTGGAGCGTGCTTATTCTAGAGGCTCACAAGTTCCTACACCTGAACTCTGTCCAGAAGTCACATAAGGATCGTCACCTCCACCAATATGTCGCTAAATTGTGGGCCGTGCTACGCGGCCTGTTCCCTGCATCACCAGAATGGAAGTGGGCATGTTCCCCAGCCCGGTGGTTGCGGCCTCTTCTGCCCCAACAGCCTTCGAATTGGGAATGTGGTTACTTTTGCACCCATTACATAAACCTGTATCTCCATGAAACGTTTGTTCAACCCCGTCCAAATGGGGCGGGTCCGGTAAGACCTCTACATTTCTGTTGCTACAATTTGGCTGCCTCATATGTTTTCAGCCCTCTTTCCTTACCGTTTTTTGCTTATTTGCAATGCGCAGTTCGACAAGACGTGGTTTCCTATACAAGATGCTCTTCACAAGAGGCAGGAGATGCAACGTCTAGTGGGAATGGAGTTGAAAGGGCACACTCCACATGGGCTGCCCAATGTGGACAAAATTGGCGTGCCTAACGAGGACGAGTACCCCCATATCTTCCTTCCGTTCTAGTTCATTCATGTTAATCAATTGTAGCATGCTCCGACATTATGTTTTGTGTCCATGACGTTACCTCCCCATTGATGTGCTATGGGTGAAGCACAGCAAGGAAGGACATTGGAGGTCGTGTTTCGGCCAAGAATGAAGGATGTTGAGAGTGGGACCAGATAAAGGGGTGGTGTTGGATATTGACCCCTATGGAGGATGACAAAAACACGAACATGAGTGCCGGCTCGGTAGGAACTGAGAGCGCACATCTAAGGGGAGCAACGTCGCTCACCCACCAGCCTAGTTACGTACCAAAGGTACCTGAACGGAAGGAGAAATAGCCCAAGAAGGCGAAGGTAGAAATCAGCACTACAAAGGAGTCGAAGTGAAGCCTGTAAGTTAGGGAGAAAGACGAAGGGAAGGACAAGAGCCGAGCTCACGGCCTTGAACAGCAAAGCTGCATGAGCTAGGAGGAGCTGACCTCGCCTGAGATAGCGGAACGGGATACCAAAGCGATACGACGCAAGGAAGAGCGCGATGGTGTGTGGATCAGTCTGCACCCTAAACATTTTCGCCCGCTAGCATGGCCTAGCAATGGTGACAGAGCAACGGTGACAGAGGAGGAGACCAAGAACGGCTTTGTGACCTGCTCCTTCCTCGTTCCTTTGATTGGCTTCTTCACCAATTTCCTCCTCGTCACTAGGGGCGACTTCGTGGTCTGCTTCCTCTTCGCTGCTCAAAGCGGTTTCGTAGGCAAACTCTTCCTTGTTGCCCGTGCTTACTCCATCGCTTGGGGAGACCTCCTGGTCTGTCCCCTTCCATTTCCCTGTGTGGCTTCTTCACCGAATTCCTCTCCGTCACTAAGGGCGACTTCGTGGTCTGCTCCCTCTTCGCTTCCCCGAGCGGATCATTCTTGATTCCAACCCCTTGGGGTAATGCAGTTTCATTCCCTGCTTCCAAATAACTGGGTCTACCTAGACCTCGGCCTGTTACCTTCCACATAAAGATGGCCGACGACAGTAGGATCCGCCCTGTAGGGGTAATGCATCGGGTACCAATGTTGCTCGTATGAGAACAATTTGACATTTCCGTGACAATACTCAAAATGGGGGAGAAAGCAAGGGGTATCCGGTATTGTTGCGAGGACCATGACAGGCAAAGATGTTATGTAACTGGAACGACAACACCGTATCTGCCCATTGAAAAGCACATAAAACTTGGCCCAGCAAGCTCATAGAAAAGGTCCATGGAGTTTTGAAGGAATGAAAAAAACATGCAGAAGGGTGTGCGGTGCCGCACACCCTCAACCTCTATCTAAATGTGCGCTTAGACAGGAAGGGTAGGGCTGGAGGCATGAAAGGGTGTGCGGTGGTGTCCCTGCTGAAAGGGTGTGCGGCACCGCACACCATTTGTGCCATTTGAAAAGCACATAGTTCGAGACCCCATGAAGGTCATGTTCAAGGTTCCATGGAGTGTTGAAGGGAGGAAAAATGGATGCTGAGAAGGTGTGCGGCGCCGCACACCATTTAATCTCCCTCTTAATGTATGCTTAGATCGGAAGGGTAGGAATGGAGGTTGCTTGTGGGGGTTCAAAACATTGTAGAAAGTGGTGTGCGGCACTGCACACCATCTCTGCACTTTAGGAACTGACCCATCTGTTTGAACAATGGACAGGGGAAGATGAAGAAAATGGTTGTCGAGAACCCACTTGACGACACAGAGGACATCGTCAATCAGACGGAGGTCATGGAGGATGCTCGGGAAGGTCACTCCTTATATCTTTTAGGTATCACGTGCGAAAAAAGGTATTTTACAGGGGGTATTGTTTTAATTTTGGTCTTTTTTTAATTTTGGTCTTTATCGGCCACCCTATATTTACATAAATTTATAAAATGATATATTTTCTGGCAGGCTATACTAATTATAATTTTCTGATGCTAGCATATTTTAGGCACGCTATGTTAAAAAATAAGATAATTAATATTTTTCCAATAAAAAATAATTATTACTTGGTCAAAACAAATTCGTCCAAAGATTGGGCATCAATAGTATTCAAACTATAAACATTTTGAGCTTTCGCAAAAGTCATAGTAACCGACTAATAATTGAATCTATGTCTATCTATTTACTATCTGTTGCATCATACTTGAATTTAAGGTGCCCCCTGGATTTCGAGAAATAGTTTAAGAAGACCATTAAACATCAGGAAGAATACCAATAGGAGCCAAAAGCCCACATTTGCAGGATGGTCAAACTTCTTTACATCGCCACCTGAATGGATTCTAGAGACTTAGCCTGGTTGGAGTTATCGACGGTGAGCATCAGCGAGGAAAAGCTGCGCATCAGGAGATGGGAGCAACAGCGAGGAGGACGAGGAGCGCAGCAGCGGGGAATTGAGGACGATAGGGCTTGGTGCACGAGGCAGAGAAAAAAAACGACGCAAAGAGATTTGATCCCGCGATATCGCGGTGGGCAGATAGAGCCCTTACCTACATACAAACATATGTACCCCCCCCCCCCCCCCCCCCAAACCTGATAGCCCACTTGATAAACCAGTAATTAGACGACACGTGTCCCAGGTATTTATCAGGACCCTATTGGTAGTTGTAAAAATAAAATAAAAAACTTCTATATTTCACACTCTATATTAATTTAAAATTTGAAACCAGGATTTATTGGTACCCATATTTATTTGTAATTGTTTTATAAATTTTATCAACCAAGAATATATTGTACTCTATATTCTTTTGCACGTATCTCCGGAATATTTGGAAGTGGCCTCCCCGAGGGAGGATGATGTGGACGATACGTTCTACGAAAGCAGGGCCGCGCAGGTAATGGGGAGCTAGAAGGTGAACTCGCAACTTGTAGTAAACCGCATGGTTATACCAGGAGGGAGGTTGAGGATTCCACTTTGTAGGCATAGGGAATTTGAATTTGCACGGTGCTTGCCCCTTTTGTAAAAGCGGGACTTCGGTCTGCGTGTTGTATCCATGCTAGCTGGCAGCCGGCATATCGAACATATGTTCAATTTGTAGGGATCACTAACAAGAAAGTAGCATTCTTGTAGGGTAGCTGAAGCTCCATGGCCAAGCATGCAATCATGCTCCGTCTGCCCTAACTTCACCCCCCCCAAGACTGTTATGATCCTCCATGGGTTGTCGGAGGAGGAGATTCACTGGACCACCATAGCCACGGTAATTGATTTTATCTTCGACCATGTGATGTAGTCGTTGATAAAATGTCGGTCCAGCCGACAGTTTGCATGCCTTCAGGGAAATCCCACCAGCGGTTATAGGTGCCATACGCGGAAATAAGTACAGTACCCTTTATAAAAAAAACCCTGAGGCAGCCACCGCTCACGTGAGCACTGCTCATGATCTAGCATTCCCCTATCGTGGCTCTCGTTCATTACACTAGTAACGAACATGGCTGCTGGCTCTACTATATCGAAGCGCTAGGATACGTCGTGGCCCTGATAGAAAACAGTAGAAAACCCAACGACAATCGTCCTTGTGTAGACGTGCTAGACGAGCTGATCCATCAGGCTCTGACATGATTCTGGCGGGAGGACCGAGTGGGCGAGCAGCCGAACGAACACTAACCTTCGTAGCAATACAGTGAGTCGTAGTTCAGACTGGCAGGTGTACTCGTGGACTGTCATAGGCAGATGACAGTGGTAGACGAGGTAGGAACTCGTTGCATCTTAGCGGGAGGAGTAAGATTACATTAATCATAGCTAAACCGGACTAAACATGCATTCTCCCCCCCACCATCTAAGGTTGATGTCCACATCAATGCTTCTTCCGCTTTTGAGGTTGTCATCTGAAAGCTGCCACCACCTCGGGTGCGTTTCCCATTTCTGAGGCACGCATCCAAGTTGCCTCTACTTGATGGTAGCATTTCCATTTCACGATATACTCTATTTCTAAGTTCTGGAACCTCCTTGACTTAAGCACTGCCTCCACCTTATACTCGGGTTCATTTTCATGACCCAACAACACAAATGAGCATGGCCTTACGACCTATGACAGACGGCCAAACGGAAAGGGTGAATTCCGTGTTGAAGCAACTCTTGCGAAATTATGTTTCGGCAGACCAAGCAGATTGGGTAGATCACTTGGATACGGCTAAGGTCTGTTATAATAACGCAGAACACTCCGCAACGGGGGCTTCTCCCTTCCCAGTGGTCTACGAGAAAGCACCTTTGGTGCCTACGACTTGGGCCGCCCAAACGACAAAGGATGGGACCGAAGAGGATGGCGAGAAGGTTTCAGCCGCAATGGCGGTGGTGGAGGAACGCAAGTGTTTGTTGGAGCTTGCAAAAGCCAACATCGCCAAGGCTAGAAAGCGCTATGAATTGCAGGCAAATCAAAGTCGGAGGGAGGTTATGTTTGAAGCAGACATGGAGGTCTGGTTGAACATTAAGAATTTTCGACTACCTCCGGAAGTGAGTTCGAAGTTTGTGCCTCCGTATGCGGGACCTTTTTGCATTTGGAAGGTTATGAATGAGGACATTTACGAGTTGGAGCTACCGGCGGAAAGCAAAGTACACCCTGTGTTCCATTTCTCGCTTTTGAAGCCGTACTTCAAGGATGAAGCGCGTCCAACTTGACATCAAGTTTTATTCTCCAAAACTTACTTGTAAACTTTGGATCGCGATCCAAGACAATATCCTTCGGGAGTCCATGAAGCTTGAAAACAAGGGCGAAGAAAAGTAGTCCAGTTTCATGTGCCGTTGTCGTCTCCTTGGTGGGGATGAAATGGGTCATTTTACTGAACCTATCCACCACCACCACCATGATTGCATCATAGTCCTTTGACAATGGCAAGCTCGTAATGAAATCCATTGAGACACTCTCCCAAGGCCCTTCAGGAATCGGCAACGGTTGTAACAGCCCCGCTTGCTTCTTGTACTCACTCCGGTTGTGTTGGCATGTGGTGCATGTCTTAACATACTCCTCGGTCTCTTCCCTTAGTTTGGGCCAGAAATACTCCTTCTTTAAGAGTGTCGCGGTGCGCTTGGCCCCACCGTGGTCTGCAAGCGGGCCATCATGACATTCCCTTAGGAAACTTTCTCTGAGCCCTCCCTTCGGCACATAGAGACGTTTTTGTTTGTACCGAAGCAGTGCATTCTGCAAATGGAATTGCAACTTAGCCCCTAGACTCTTTGCCAACAAGTCTTTCCGATAAGCCATTCGTATCTTCCTTTGTAACTCCGTTTCCTCCTTGTACACCAACATGAGTTGCTGCTTTCGGCTTAATGCATCGGCCACTACATTGTCTCGTTCCAGCTTGTACTGGACATTCACATCGAACAATGTTGATGTATCTTGCCACCTAATTTGCTTTGGAGACAACTTTGGTTGCGTTGCAAAATACTTCACCGTGACATTGTCCGTGAACACCTTCACCGGGTTGGAACCAACATAGTGGCACCAAAGTTCAAGGCAATGAACCACCGCCTTCATTTCCTTTTCGTGCGTAGGCCACCTCCTTTCAACCTCGTTCCGTTTCTTACTTTTGTAAGCCACTGAACGCACATCCTGCATCAGAACCCCATTTACGAAGTCCGACGCGTCTGTGTGAATCTCAAACGGACGGTCAAACTCCGGAATTTTCGAGACTGGAGCTTTAGCCATCCGCTGCTTCAACTCGGCAAATGCTTGGCCACAAAAGGTGTTCCACACTCACATCTTAGACTTACGCAAGAGATCCGATAACGGCCCCGCAATCTTGCCTAGGGGGTGCATCCCAGCCAACCTGTACCAACCACCACCCCCATGTACAACATTATACACACATAGGGGGGTAAACAATACCTTAAATATAAGTCTACAACAAGGGATTATCATGATTAAGAGGGTAGCATAGTGGTAAGGATTAGCATTGTCGTGACATCCATCGTGGGTTCAAATCACCATGCAATCTTGAGTTTTTCAAAAACTTCGAAAAAACATGTATTTCATTGCACAGATTTGAACTCAAGACCACCTATACACCACAAGTACCTCCATACCACTAGACTACTCCACAATTCTTGACACAGAATAATAGTAATATAGAAGAAAGACAGTTTGTTGTGTTTTGTGTTATCGTTGAGATCTCCCAAACCGCGGGCCCCAGCCCTGGTGTTTGGTACCATTAGAAAGCCCTCAATGAGGAGGGGTGCACCGGCTTGGTCTCATAATTTTGGGACTTGCGGTGTGGGAGAGATGAATTTTCAAGTACTTTTGGTCGTCGAAAACTTGCAAAAAATAGCAAAGTGGGCTTTCTTGCAACAATGACTGGCCCCATGCTATCAAAAGCCATTTGCGGTCTTGCTTGAAGTTGGATACTTTGGACGCTTTGATGCATATGTCATTGTGTGGGATCAAGTTGGAGAATATGGATTGGAGGGCAGTGTTCGAGGTGTGGCGCAACATGAGAAACCGAAGGGTTCTTTCTTTGGACTAATTGTACTAAGAAGTTCACACTTCTCTATCATTTTTAATTTTAATTTCATATGATATGGTTGTGTGAAAGGCAAAAAAATTCTCAACCTGTCATGTGAAAGGCATTTTTTCAAAGTTGTCTATCACAGTGAAAGTCAAAAAAATATATATCCTGTCACAAAAACTTCCTTGAACCTAAATATGTCATGTACAAGATTGTGGTCCCCACTTGCTTAGTGGTACTTTAACCCCTAATGGACGAGCCTGTTTTTGGTGGGCCTATTCCAAAACGGAACATGCCCTCATGTTTGAGGGCATATCTCACATTTGACAAACATCCAGGGGGATGAACCGTATGAAAGTAATCCTACATACTTCAGGAACCTACTGTAAAAATTTCAAGTGATTTCACCGTGTCATTACAAAAATTATAACAAAAATGCAAGCTGTAAATGTTTACTGTGCTCTAGTTTAGGAGTGAAGAAATGGTTTGACCAAGCAATTGGCCTGGCAAAATGATTTTTCATTGATACAACATACCCAAATTCTAATTGCCTGGCATGTAGAGCACCTTGGGCCAAAATTCCAAAACCAAATTCCAAAACCACATGAGCGTTGCTTTGTATGGGAAAATTGGTGGGTCAAAAATGGTCTCCATTAATTGACCCCAAATCTGCCTCAAATGTGTCCAAATTTTCATCACAATGTCAAGTCCTCTAGTCATATTGTTCCTTGCGTGGAAACTCACTACCATAAAAAATTTGGAAGCATTCTAACCAATCTACATGCATAGCTTTCCATTTGGGCCAATTTCTACTTGAATCCGAATTCCGGGGAACTCATGCCTGAGCCGGGCTACGTCATCGATTTATGGGGAATTGACGGGCACCCGAAACTCAGCACTTGAGGGAGTGGCAAAAACTTGTTGATTCCTTCCTGTTGATGCATGTCTTCATTGTGTTGTTCATGATTTCATCTTCATCATTGTGCTATTCCTCCTGACTTTTTGGGTCAGCAATGTCCACAAAGTAATGGCAGGCGTAGCCATTTGCATTCTCATTTTCTTCTTCCCTAATGTCTTCAATAGTGATGTCTGGCTCATCGTCCTCTTCACTTTGAGAGTCACCCCCACTTTCTGTTTCAGAACCCTCATCAAGGCTTGGGGTTGATGCGAATGCTCTTGAAGGTCCATAATGCTTGTCCATTGCCCTTGCATTGTATGGCTAGATTCCAACTTTTGCAAATCATTTTGTGATGTTGTGTTTTATAAGTACTAACCTGAAGCCTTTGCTGGCCACTCCGCAAGATGTTCTTTTTCTGCATAGCTGTCATTTCTGCGCATTGTCGCTTCATCTCGAGTTTTCCTGAATGTCTTCTTGAAGGGACCAAAGCATGCCACATCAAGGGGCCGGAGCACATGGCTTGTGTGAGCAGGTAATGTGACCATATCCAAACCCATTCTTTGTGCTTTCAAGACTGCTTCTTTTGAAACATGAGATCCATGCCCATCCAAAATTAGTAGATGTCGGTTGGTAGGTGAAATTCTTTGTGCGTGCTTCTGGAAGTGGTCTAGCCAGCAAGTGAATAATGACTTGTTAATCCATGCTTTGTCTTGCATTGCCATAAGAGACCCTGGCTCACATTTTGCAATGTGATTCTTCCTTTTCTGTCTGCCTTTGAAGATATAAAAGTTCGGTATGGAGAGACCTGCTGCGTTTACGCATACAAGTACAAACATCCATTCTCTGCTTTGAGGTGCGATACCATACACATAATGTGTGCCCTTCTTTGCCAATACCTTTGCTCCACTTGTGCGACCAGCTTGCACTCCCGTTTCATCACAATTCCAGATTTGTGATGGGGGATATTTATGGAGATCATACATGCCTTGTAGGTTGGCATAGAAAGATTGACCATTTTCAACATTTATAGCTTTTGCTCTACTTACCTCCAAACCTTGAGCAGAGCGCAAAGATATATCAGGATGACGTCGCTTGAACCATCTCCACCACGAGTTCCCAGGGAGGTTAGCTATTTCATGAGCATGAGCGGCATGAGCGGAGTAGCAAGACAATCAGTTTTTATGAGCAGAAGTACAAATTTTGGAAATAGAAAACATTTAAAAAAATATTATTTTTAATGGAATGTGTCAGAAAAAACCAATATAATATTCATTGTTTGAAGTAAAAATTGTAGTTTTGAGAGCCGTGCTCATGATATTTCGTCTTCCGCTCATGCGAATTTCGAGCGACATCTGCAAAAATGGCGCCGAATTTCGCTGTAATAGGTTCCGCAACCGGAGAAAGCTGCGACGTATTTCGCGGTAATAAGTGTCTCCGGCGAAAAATGGTGCCGAATTTCGCGGCTATAGGTCCCAACATGGCAGGTGTGTAAGCCCAAAATTTGGAAATGTGGCGCCGAATTTCGGTACATGGTGCCGGGGATTGCACAGATGTTGGGCAGTTCTTGGGCCATGTAACTGGAGATTCGGCGCCATTTTCTCAGACATCGGACTTGCGGTGCTCGACGAGACCTCCGCGGGCAACATCACGGGACCACGAGGGAGCGTGCGAATATTCTTGTCAGCTCGCCATGAATCCTCTTCTCCGCCAGGTGCCTCGTCAAGTCTTTGTCTCACTGGACGGGTGTGAACATCTCCTTTCAAGTGTTGGCCACTTCGAAGCAATGGCGTGCCCCGAAGGCCCTCTCGCAAGGCTGTCGCCCACTTGCAAGGATTCTTCGATCTGGAGGCAGTCTGCATCAGCATTTCCTACCTGTCCGGCCCCAAGCCCCACTGTTTCCATTTCAAGAACTCGTTGTACCTGCATTGCTACATAATTGACCTGACAATGTCCTCCGTTGTGGCAGTGAGGATGTCCACCAGATGCGCCGCAGAGGAGGCACGCCAGGAAGAATGTATTGATTCGGCCATGTTTGTTGTCGACAGGTCGGTGTCGGAGTCGAGACACATTTCCTGCACATGCACATGTTCAGGTTACAAGCAAATTACAAATAATGAGTAGCTAGCATAATATTCAACGGGACGCAAATTTGTCCAACTCACCTCCCGCATATAGTCGCCGAACTGGAGGAAACAATAATGCCACCATGCTAGCTACCTGACCATTGCTCCTTCGTCTGATTTCTTTATAGCACCTGACGTTGTTCACCAAGCCCGTATACATGCAAACTGTGTCTCTGCATCATCCAAGGTGGGAGCACACTTCCACGCAAGACACATGGAACGGTGCTCCTCTCTGAAATCTGGCGCCACGAGCCTGGTTGTGTACTGCGACAAGCTCTGCAGAAAATGGAACCCACAAGATCTCTCCTTGCTTTTCATCGGAACATTGGGGTCTTCCCCGTACACCCTTCGGATGGCAGCCCAATTTGCTTGTGCGTTGTCTGCCATGAAACCACGAAAATTGGGAGGAAGAAATCCTGCCATGGCCATCTGTTCGTTTATTCCCTGCCAAAGAAGCATCTCCGATTGTGTGTCCTCTCCTTTCATCTCACAAATAATAATTGTCATTAGCATCCTGCAGTGGGTGTCGTAGACATGTGCACCCATTGTCACCCACTGGTGATTTGTAATTCGCTTGATATGATCGAACATGACCCAACTGTTTGACAGGTCCCCACTCATCATCCGGTGGATCAGTTCGACGCCACTGCCAGGCCCACACGTTGACATTTTGAATACGAAACAGTGATCTGCCTCAGTCCCTTGTCCTGGAAATCTACTTCCATGAATGTAGTCATATCCACATCGTCGCTTCACCTCTAGAATGGAGTGCATATCCGAGCCACGCCCAATTCTCTGTTTGCAAGAGACAATGTGGTTTCAGACATTCGGTGAACAGACGTGGAACACCGACTCCAGAAATGCCTCCATTTCCTTCTCATCGAGAGGAACTCTGTCGGAGCCGTCTTCCGACATAATTCTGGCCAATGCCATCTTATGGGCGGCCTGCAGCTGTATCTGTTTGGGTTTGGCACCAGGTCTCAACTTAACCTCCTCCTGAACGAGCTGCTCTGCCTCAAGGGCAGCCTCCCGTGAGTTACCCCTTGTCAATTTGTGACAATGGGAACCAACATGTCGGATGAAGTCGTCTCAGGGGGACAGACCGACACCTGGCCGACAGAGAATATCCCTCGGATGGAAAAACGGCGCCGAATTTCCATTAGAGGCCGTTCGGATGAAGTTGTCCCGGGGGAGAGGCCGACACCTGGCCGACAGAGAACTTCCCACGGATGGAAAAATGGCGCCGAATTTCAATACGAGGCCCGTCAGATGAAGTCGTCTCGGAGGAGAGGCTGACACCTGGCCGACAGAGAACATCCCTTGGATGGAAAAACGGCGCCGAATCTCCAATGAGGCCGTTCGGATGAAGTTGTCTCGGGGGTAGAGGCCGACACCTGGCCTACAGAGAATATCCCCCGGATGGCAAAACGGCGCCGAATTTCCATACGAGGCCATTCGGATGAAGTCGTCTCGTGGGGAGAGGCCGACACACCTGGCCGACAGAGAACATCCATCGGATGGAAAAACGGCGCCGAATTTCCATCCGAGGCCGTTCGGATGAAGTCGTCTCATGGGGAGAGGACGACACCTGCCCGACAGAGAACATCCCTCGGATGGAAAAATGGCGCCGAATTTCCATCCGAGGCCGTTCGGATGAAGTGGTCTCGGGGGGAGAGGCCGACACCTGGCCGACAGAGAACATCCATCGCATGGAAAAACGGCGCCGAATTTCCATACGTCGGATGAAGTCGTCTCGGGGGGAGAGGCCGACACCTGGCCGATAGAGAACATCCATCGCATGGAAAAACGGCGCCGAATTTCCATCTGAGGCCGCTCGGATGAAGTCGTCTCGTGGGGAGAGGACGACACCTGCCCGACAGAGAACATCCCCCGGATGGAAAAACGGCGCCGAATTTCCATTCGAGGCCCGTCGGATAAAGTCGTCTCGGGGGGAGAGGCCGACACTTGGCCGACAGAGAACATCCCTCGGATGGAAAAACGGCGCCTAATTTCCATCCGAGGCCGTTCGGATGAAGTCGTCTCGGGGGGAGAGGCCGACACCTGCCCGACAGAGAACATCCCTCGGATGGAAAAACGGCGCCGAATTTCCATCCGAGGCCGTTCGGATGAAGTCGTCTCGGGGGGAGAGGCCGACACCTGGCCGACAGAGAACATCCCCCGGATGGAAAAACGGCGCCGAATTTCCATCCGAGGCCGTTCGGATGAAGTCGTCTCGAGGGGAGAGGCCGACACCTGGCCGACAGAGAACATCCCTCGGATGGAAAAACGGCGCCGAATTTCCATTCGAGGCCCGTCGGATGAAGTCGTCTCGGGGGGAGAGGCCGACACCTGGCCGACAGAGAATATCCCCCGGATGGAAAAACGGCGCCGAATTTCAGGACAAGGCCCGTCGGATGAAGTCGTCTCGGGGGGAGAGGCCGACATCTAGCCGACAGAGAACATCCCTCGAATGGAAAAACGGTGCCGTATTTCCATCCAAGGCCGCACGGATGGAGTCGTCTCGGGGGGAGTGGCCGAAAGAGATCATCTGCAGGATGGAAAAACGGCGCCGAATATCCATCAACAGACGCCCGTATCGACCCTTCATCAACAAATTTGATTCATTTTTCGCGTTTTTTTTGTCTAATCAATCACTCAACTTAGAGTTTTTCGCCTGCGGTCCACTTTTTGGCACGTTATGCCCACCAATGTCGTCCGGTAGAGACAAATTCGGTGCCGGATTTCCATCCATGAGGTGGACCAATTTACTTGCAGGATGGAAATTCGGCGCCGGTTTTCCATCCTGCAGCCCTCCGGTTTACCTGCAGGATGGAAATTCGGCGCCGGTTTTCCATCCTGCAGCGCTCCGGTTTACTTGCAAGATGGAAATTCGGCGCCGGTTTTCCATCCTGCAGCCCTCCGGTTTACCTGCAGGATGGAAATTCGGCACCGGTTTTCCATCCGGCCGCGCTCCCGCTTGCCTGCAGGATGGAAATTCGGCGCCGGTTTTCCATCCGGCCGAGCTCCGACTTGCCTGCAGCATGGAAATTTTGCGCCGGTTTTCCATCCGGCTGCTTCTGGATGAGAACGTCTCGGGCGGAGGGAGGGCCACGGTGCGTCCCACTTCATCCGCGGAATGGAAATTCGGCGTCGTTTTTTTCCATCCAGCGGGCTGTTGATGAAGTCTCGGGGGGAGGGTGGGCCAGGTGGCGCCTGTGGGCGACCTCCATACCTACATTTAAGGGCGCAGTTGCGCATTAAATGTCCTCCGCCGTCTGTTTTGAACCGGACGTTCCACACGGACACCGCGCTTGCTTCCCGGATACGCCTTCGACACCTGATGTGACGGGTGGATGAAGTTCCATTCGAGGCATGTACGCACGCATTCTGCGGGAGATTTTTTCTTTTACTTGGACGTATGCCGCGTGGAGAAGGGCGTGGCTCTCTTGAGAGAAATCCCACATCTAGACCGCGTCGCAAACTGAAGCCTTTGTACTACGGGCGGCAATGCGGCTATGCCGACCAGCCGAACGGTGACAAAGCGGCAACGCGCCTTCTGTACAGGTACATACGTGTTGCCTTTCTTTGATCCGTGGCCATTGTAGTCCCTGCATTTCCAGGATGTAAGTTGCCTTATGTGGCGCATGAAAATTAGTTGTGAAGCCCCTAGAAAAATGGCGCCGAATTTCCTGTTTCCGGCCATGGGGCGGATGGCTAAGCCCCGGGGGTGGCTGGCACAGTTTGGAAATTCGGCACCATTTTTCCAGTTCCGGGCCCAGTCAGTTCTGGGACTTAGCCATTTTCGGACCCTGTACTGGAAAAATGGCGCCATTTTTCCAGTACAAGGTCCGAAAATGGCTGTCCCTGGGGCGGATGGCACATATTCTGGAAATTCGGCGCCATTTTTCCAGTTCCGGGCCCAGTCATTTCTGGGACTTAGCCATTTTCGGACCCTGTACTGGAAAAATGGCTAAGTCCCTGGGGCGGATGGCACATATTCTGGAAATTCGGCGCCATTTTTCCAGTTCCGGGCCCAATCAGATCTGGGACTTAGCCATTTTCGGACCCAGTCTGGAAAAATGGATGTGATTCTGTCTGTGTTTTTTGAATGCAGGTACTGTAAGTTCTCCCTGTTGGAGAAAGGTCATCTGTCCTTCCAGCCGCCATTCTTCCTCGCATGGAGGAACCCTAGAGCTGACTCCATGTACACTGACGTTATCGTGAAGGAGTGGCATCTAGAGCATTTGCGCGATTGCCCTTGGTATGTGGACCTTCCGCCCGGCTCGCTCGACTCATCCGAGTTCCAATTGAAGCTGGATGCGGAGGCCCGACCAAACCGAGCTCCGCTGCCTCCGCTGGGTCCAAAGGAGGCGAAAATGCTTGTCAAGTCCAGGAAAGCGGCAGAGCTTGCTTAGGCAGGTATTCAGGAGAAATTGAATGAGAAGAATAAAGGACAAATGAAAAGGACACGGAAACAGGGGAGTAAAGTAACCCCCAAAAAACAGAAAACCACCGGGGCACCAGAGGAGGCGCAGGAGCGGCCCCAAGGGAGTGACTCCGACGACGACTTTGTGCAAGGTCCTGCAACTGCTGCTGCTACTACCAAGTCACCGGTCGTCCGGGTTCCCAAGTCAGTTCGGACTGGGACTGGCTCTGCCAAGAAGTTGGCATTTGAGGGCGAGCCTACACGGCGATATTCGGCGGTGACGTTTCCGCAAAGGCCAAAGTTAGAATCCCCAACTATCATCCAACGCGTCAATGAGAGCTTTCTTGATGCTTTGGCTGCCAGGGCGAAGAAGGTGGCACACAGCAAGTCTCTGGAGGAGCTGAAGGGGAAAGCCAAGAAGAGGGCTGCTGCTACAGAGCCTAAAGACACCCCTGGTTTGGAAGCCATGATGGAATTCTTCACGGCTGTGAGCACGGATTGCAAGAGCACTCGGGGGGGGGGGGGGGGGGGTTGAGGTGGAGAGAGCTTACGATATGATTCTCCTCCATATTCCAGAGGGGGAGCTGTTGGAGGGCCTGGATGGTGTGCCCACCTGGAACAGGTTTACGGAGGACTACTGGAGAGCCGGGTTTGGGCTGGTGGGGATGCTCTTGGATGATGGTGGATGTATGGTGGTCCTTGCCACAAGAGGGAAGACCACAGAGAATGTTGTGGCAAGGTGGACACCAAAAAGTGTCACCCCAGTCCTCCTAAAAAAATGGTTTTGCATCAATACGCAGGGGTTGCGAACAGGGGCCAGAGTGTAAGTTATCAATCTATTGCATTCACTTCATATTGTGGTGTATCTAAACTAGACCCTTGAGTGGATCCCTCTTTTGTTGGATGTGTAGACATTGGTGTTTGAGGCATATTGTTTTGTGAAAAGAGGGTCTATGTTCAAATTCCGCAATGACGGTCGTCTTGTTGATGCCGCTGTGGACCGTGTTACCTACGATGTCCTCTACAACTATGTGCCCCAATCCAGTATGCCGAAGGACACAAAGACAGGCAAACCGTGGCGGTACAGCCGGACCCGGAGCCCTGCTTTCATCCAAACCCTCATGGAGACGTGCTCGGATGTCCAAGGGCGGATTCTTGACCTCACATGCGGCACGGGTAAGCCTTCACGTGCACATTTTGTCCCCTGGCCCGATTGCAATTGCATGCCGCATGCTACTAACCACCCGCTTTGTCCCTCAGGTGCTTCAATGTGGGCAGGGACGTTGTCCGACAGGCATGTCTTCGACTTCGCCTTGCAATAAAATGTTGCATTTCATTGCTATGACGAGTCCACTGGTGCCACATTCCAACTTCACATGACCCTATTTCCGTGCCTCCTAACCCTATTTCCGTGGACACACAATGGTCCGCTCATGTTTTTTTTTTTTTTTCCGCTCATGCTCATGCCGCTCATGAAATAGCAGCCCCCTTCCCAGGTATACCCTCAACAAATGGTGTTGCGCGCTCTTGTGTGATTTCAGCAAATTTCAATTTCAGTTGTCCGACATTGATGCCATGTCCCAATTCTTGCATATCGAAAATCCATTTGACAATGATATCCTCCTCATTTTTGGATAACACTGTTGGACCTCCTTGCTTGCGACCATGCACCTTCCCATGAAGATAATTTCTAAGAGAAGCTGGAGGAAGGTTCCATTGGTGAGCAGCAATGTTGATTGGGCAGCCATCATCAACAGCATTTATGGCTGCCTTCAGGTCTTCATCAGTCCATTCAGCTCTCTTTCTTTTTTTGCTCTTGATGCTTGGAACTTGGAATTGAGAATGAAGAGGTTGTCTATCTGGTAGAGATGGGTGATCTAGTGGTAAAAGGAGAGAAATGTGATCTCACATGAACATTGGGAGAAGCATTGGGCAAGTTGGTAATGTCTTGCAAAGGAATATGAGAGAGGTTTTGAGATTGAGCAAACTGAAATGTGTTTATGTCAAACTCTTGGCTGTCCTCTTGACCATCTTGGAATGTGTAATGTGGATCAGATGGCATGGAAGAGATCCCTAGACTAAACGATGGTGGAGAGGCCATGGTTGCAGTCCGCCAACCACTCCGGGAACCACTTGGCAGTACACGGGACTACTAGAGAGTCGAAACGGACAATGAAGGTCCATGGGGGCATTTCAGACGGAGGATAGAAGTTGGGTCAATGACTCCGGAGTCGTAGCAATAATCGGGGCTATTTAATTAATTATGTAAATACATAGAATGTTAAAAAGTGGAAAATACAAGTGGTTCTAATTACTGCACATGCGACTAAAAATTTACATTCCGAATTCGATTAATGAAATAAACATATTTATTCATTAAAGTCAATATGTAGTGGACTCAACGACTCCATGAACCACTGCGCATTGATTGCACCCGTGATTGGGGGGCATATTTGCTGACGTGTGGCAAACAAAATCTGGTCTTGGGGGCTTGCATATTATGTACTGCCTCCACCTGGAAGCGACATGGAAGGTCCATGGTGACATCGTGAAAGTTGGAATTGTAGGGTTTGTCATTCTGAACACCGCTTTGGTGGACATGTATGCCGAATTGGGAGCATTGAAGATGCAAAGGTAGTGTTCGACTGTGATGTGGTGTCGTGGAGTGCGATGATCGCATTCGCAGCAAGAGTGTGGGTCCTTATTCATCCAAGAGGGTCGGATTTCAAGCTCCAGATTACCTATGGTTCCCTGTGGAAGGATAGCTACAAGAAACCTCCATGGGTAGATGGTCAGCTGGAAGCAGCAGCTCTAGCGGCACAGTTGATAAAATCAGGCACCTCAACCATGACCACAGCTTCTGGAAGAGGATCAAGAGAGGGAGTCCACAATGCCTCTTTTGGCACTTATGGGCATGTGAAGATGCTTTATGAGGCAGGCAGACTGAAAGAGGCTCTACAGACTTTAAACCAAGGAGGCATTTCAGCAGATGTAGATACGTATGTGTGTCTCTTGCATAAGTGCATCAAGATGAAAGGTCTGGAAGCTGGAAAGCAGGTACACACTCACACTGTCCAAAGTTGATTCACGCCAAACGTTTTTCTACTCAACACCCTTGTCAACATGTATGTTAAGGGGAGCATCATGGATGATCACCAAGTGTTCAACACAGAATGCCTCAACGATCTTTGATAACGTGGAATATAATGTTGGCAGGATTACCAAGCATGGGCGTGGTACGAACGCTTTGGAGACCAGGGTTTCCGTTACTCAGAGCCATGGTTTTCAGCAAATCGTGGGGGCAGGAGAAGAGGCAAGGGCGTGATTGCTCAAACAAGTTGGACACGTCCGTGTTTGATTTCAGCGAAGAGGAGGAAGAGGTCTAGCCCCTCCATTCAGCCAATTCCAGGAGCATTTTTAGGCCCTACTGTGAGTCTACCTTTGCCTTGAGGGATCTCTATTTACATAGCCGAAATTGATTGTGCACTCATGCCTTAACATCACCCAATGCATGCTTTAGAATTTGACACTTGAAACTATAGCAAGGCTCTGTCACTTACAAAAAGTTTGTCTAACTTGACACATTTCAATCTGAAGATCAGAGGAAGAATTGTCATCTGCATTCGCATACTCCAGTTGGCAACATGAGAGGCCTTTTCTACGCAAACCACATAATGAAGATCGGGTAATCAGAAAGCTGAGCCTTCTCTCAACATATTCCTGTGATTTACATTTCATACAATGCGCCAGCTCTCTGGAAATTTGCAGTTGTGAATTGCTTTATTTACAAATTGAAGAAAATTGAAAACTGATGTGTGTAATCCGTTGTTCATTTGGAAATAGCGCCAGATGCAGAGTTTCAAGTACTTCATTTTTGGATTGTGTGATGTTGTTGATCATTTGATCTTCTCCTTCTCTTACTCTACATTTGTTAGCTACTTGATGTCATGCTTCTTATACACGGCATGTACTGGTCTAATCAGCAGAGGTACATGGTTAATTCCATTGGCAAGCACACTCCAATTGTCATCACTGCTTCCCCCGCAAAGCTTGGGGATCAGTATGTTCAGTCACCATGTCTGACATTCTCTGTGAAGTGCATTGAGGTGAAAACAGGAAAGGGCTATGCAAACGGCCTTCTCGCCCCTTGAGGAAGTTTCTTCATTCAAGTCTTTCTACAAACGCTACAGCCATGATAAAAAAAGGAAACGGTACCATCTTGAGTGGGCGAGATGCCTATGAGCATGCAGGTGCTTGTGGTTCTCAATTTGACCAGTAAGTTGTTGACCTAAGAATCTGCTGTAGACGGGTTGGGGTTGGTTTCATTGAGCTTCAGTGTATAGTGATGTAAAGTTGCTATTGTACGTTTCCTTGTGGTTCCATATTCATTCTCCTATTTTATTAAGAGAATTGACATGTGTTGCAGGAAAATGGATTTCTCATGTTGGAAATTTCTAGGGAAACGGCCATTCCACTTGGGCAATGCTCTGGCATAGCTGGCTCATTTGAGCATGGTGAGTTCCCAGCATTTCTCCTCTTTGCTGGACCTTTACTTTGAAGTAACATAGTGTAGTCACAGAGACACATGCTTCCTTTAGGATGACAAGTATGTAGATGGTAGGCCCATTTTTAAAGGACAGTCCTTGTTTTTGATGATTCTTCCGTGGCATCTACAACACAGTTGTCTCTTTCTAGTACTGCATGTGTAGTCTAATTGGAGGATGCTACACATGTTGATTCAAAGATCTGTCTTTGTTCTGTCCCTTGATAGACTCATATATCCTGGAGGTTGACAACAGGGAGTGGACTGAACAGCAGTCGAAAGTTTTTTCACTTTCTGAAAATTACAATAAAATATGGAAACTCCTTACCAGGTTTGTTGTGTCACTCACTATTTGTTGTTGAGTACATCTGTATGGTGGACGGGGGCTGCTATTTCATGAGCGGCATGAGCATGAGCGGAAAAAAAAAAAAACATGAGCGGGCCATTGTGTGTCCAAGGAAATAGGGTTAGGAGGCACGGAAAGGCAGGGAGTTTTCGACACTATGGTTGAACGAGATGTGGTGTCGTGGAGTGCGATGCTTGCAGGGTATGCTGCACAACAGGGACGTGGGATGGAGGCTTTGGAGACCTATGATCAAATGATGGGGGAAGGGGTGAAGCCCGGCCACATCATGTTTGTGTGCATTTGCAATGCTTGTGCAAGCTTGGCAGCCCTGGACAAGGGCAAAGAGGTGCATGGGGATATCATCAAAGCTGGAATTGTACCAAATGTCATTCTAAACCATACCCTCACCATACCCTGGTGGACATGTATGCAAAATGTGGGTGCATCGAGCCCTGGACAAGGGCAAAGAGGTGCATGGGGATATCATCAAAGCTGGAATTGTACCAAATGTCATTATGAACACTGCCCTGGCAGCTCTGGAAAAGGGGAAAGAGGTCCATGGCGACATCTTCAGAGCTGGAATTGTACCAAATGTCATTCTGAACAATACCCTGGTGGACATGTATGCAAAATGTGGGTGCATCAAGGATGCGAAGGGAGTCTTCAACACTATGGCTGAACAAGATGTGGTGTCGTGGAACACGATGCTTGCAGGGTATGCACAGCAAGGACGTGGGATGAAGGCTTTGGTGTTCTATGATCAAATAATGGGGGAAGGGGTGAAGCCCAACCACATAACGTTTGTGTGCATGTGCAAGCCTGGCAGCTCTGGAAAAGGGCAAAGAGGTCCATGGTGACATTGTCATTTGCAATCCCCCTTTTCTCTCTGCATCTGTTTGCTCTTCAAAGGTAGGCTTCCTGACCTGAGTTTGAATTGCAGTGTAGTGCCGAGAGTGGGTAAACCCTTGATGTCATCCATGATGTCCTCCCCCATGTCACAGACTGAAAAGAAGTTCATGGAAGTTTTCTGCCATTTTCATCAAAAAAATTATTGGCAACAGACATGGCTTTGGACACTACAGCTTGTAAGTCAAAGTTATCCAGCAGGGTCAAGACTTGCGGACTTAGATTCAGATCCTTCAAAATCTCTTGTACCCTCTTCCGCCAGGACTTGGCTTGTTTGACAGGGTGATCCTGCTTCCAAGATATAGAGTCGATTAACTTAGGGTATCTGATATTAGTCATACATTGGAGCTGACCCCACCATCTGACCTTGACTTAATCTCGTTGGGAGCTTAAGGGAGGGATGCCAAACTCACCCCAAATAGCCACATTAGCCGTTTTGGAGCCTGCGGACATGCATTCCTTAAGCACCCAAGACTTAGCCTGGTTGGAGTTATCAACCCGCACTGCAGAAGTGTACTCCAAGGCAGGCCTAATAACGTGGCAAAGCATGGTTTTTTTTACTTCAGAGTTGATCCAGATTACCTATGATTCCCCGTGGAAGGACAGGTACAAGAAACAGATGGTCAACTGGAAGCTGAAGGAGCAGCGGCATAATTGCACCTTCTCAACACATTTCACCCTGTTTTTCCCTCTTATCAGAATCGGCCCTAAATTTTCATGTTGAATTCTGCAAGTTAGCTGGTTGAGTGAACCTTTGATAGTTTGGAGTGACTGACATGACACTGTCAATGTGACAACAGGAAAGTATCCAGAAACAGGTAACAGAGACGAGGAGAAGCTATGGAATGAATACTTTTCTGACCCCAGTCAATGGTGGGACAATCGAGGCAAGAAGGTGAATGCCTGTGGATTATAGAGAGTAGCAGATGCAATTGAGCATAGGAACTAGTGTGATAAGTTGAGTTGGGTGTTTCCTAGAACAAATCTAGGCTGTCATTGTCAGCTGCTAGCAGCAAGGCAAAGATGTTTGCATGATTTGTGCATAGGCATGGATAGCTGAAGGAGCAGGGATAGAGTGTGGGTCCAGATTCATCTAAGAGGGCCGGGTTTGAAGCTCCAGATTACCTATCATTCCCTGTGGAAGGACATGTACAAGAAACAGATGGTCAATAGGAATCCGCATCAGCAGCGGCACAATTGATAAAATCAGGCATTGCTAATGAAGGCACCTTCTTCAACACATTTCTCCCTATTTTTCCCTCTTATCAGAATCGGCCCTAATTATTCATGTCTGAATTCTGCAAGTTAGCTGGTTGAGTGAACCTGTGCGAAATTTCGGGCGGACAGGGGCCGGAGTCATGCGCGGGGGAAGATACATGTGGCGGAGGATTGTGGGCCACGTGGATTGGAGGATCATGAATATGAACCTGTGATTCCTGCAATTGCATCTCTATTTGCGTTAATGCCCCGGGAAGTCCATGTGAGGGATCAGAAGGTCATGGCACCCGCCCCTCGTGGACCATTGTCGATCAATGTTTCGGATCATAAGCTAGGATAGCATATTTTCTGTACATCAGTATATATTTTACTGGGTTCAATACAAAATTATAGTAGAAAATCATAAAGAAAATGGAATTCTAGCAATGGCGGAGCCGGAGTAGCTATCGAGCAAGCTAGATGGGATGGAGTCGCTACAACGACATGTTCTAGGAGTTACAGGAACGCAACTTTTGGTTCGTGGACAGTGCTCTAGATGCTACATGGTATGAAGGTATGATCTAGAAACCAACAAGTGGTCTTCAACGCCAAAAATGATTCAAGATCGATGTCTTTTTGAGTCAGCAAATGCAGGCAAATATGCCTATTTTATTAGGGGGTCTCACCAACAAACGATTCTCAAGACAACCAACTCGCTGCTTCAAGCATGGGAGCCTCTCCCCGTCCTCAACATAGCACGAAGGTGGAATTTAATTGGAGCGCAAGGGTTAATATGGACCGTTGGATGCTAATCAATCGAGGTGGCGATCCCACCGGATGAATGTCCATGGATGGAGCATCATCCATTTGAATTGAATTTCAAACGAATCATGTATCAACTTAAGTTGGTCATGTATTCCTTGGACAAAGAATCAGCATATGGATGAAATTATAAGATAGCTGAAGAATGATCAGGTCAGTGGATGGATGAAGAACATAAGTGGCTCGATCTGGTCCGTCCAGATGAAGGGGGCAGATTTGAAGGAGAAAAATAATGTATCTTTTATATTATATAATGAACACCTTAGAGAAATTAATTAAATAATCTCTTGGGTATCGGTGGTGCTGACGTGCATCTGAGCTAAATTATTGGTGGCTTACTATTTCTAAAAGATGCTAACAGGATGGATGACATCCATCAAGTCAAGTCGACCGGATGGTGGCGAGGGAAATGTGCTGAGGGGCTGCTATAAATCAGCCCTGTTGAGGACCAGAAAGAGCATAATCTAGTTTTCTTCCTCGCTCTCTCTTCCTCGCTCTCTCAGGCGCGCTCTCTCTCTCTAGTTTCCTATTCTTTATTTGCTCATACTAGGTAGTGTAGTGGAGATAAAATCAGAGAATGATCTCTGTGTCTAGCCTTTCACTAGAAGCATTCGTGTCATTTATCACTGGGAAAACGACTCATTTTCAGTCGTAAAAGTCAAAAAACCGGGATCGACTGGAAGTTACAGACGAAGTCCTAGTTACAACAGACATGGCAGTTGGATCGGACATCCAATGATTGGAGTGGTAAAGGACGCAAACGCATGAACCACTGCTCAACGATTATTGCGATTATTGCTTAAGCACCACGTGGCGTAACTAGGCCGGCCGGCCGTCCGTGTGTCTGACCTTTTGGGCTGACTTTGACTTTTTCCTCCGGGTGAGTGGACTGACTCACCGGACTGCGGTGACACATGGACGCGGACGTGGATGCCGACGTGGCAACGTCGCGACGAGCAGCACTGCTGCCACGTGGCCACGGGCCCGGGGCGCCACGTGGTAATCAACCACATAACTTGCAATGCTACATGCCTAGTGACAACTACGACTGCAGAAGTCGGCGCAACCACTGGTTTACTACTTTAAATGAAGTGCTCGAAATTACTTGAACAATCATTCATAGTGGTTCATGCTTTGAAGTTTCGGTGTTTGTAGTGAGCCGACTAGTACATACGCATGTAATGCCATACAAGAGAACTAATCATGTCATTAGAAATGCGAACACGATGAAAGACATGCCATGAAACAAAATGAAACAAAATGAAATGAAATGAAACAAAATGGTACTTTATTACGTCTGCAGAAAGCTCAAAGAGCTTATGGGACAAAATGCAAAAAACAAGAGAGATGAGACAAGACCAAAGTACAAAAACAACCCAAAACCTTCCCCTTCCCCTTCCCCTGGGGATTGCCTAAGGGTCAAGGCCTCGTGCAGATAAGCTGCCAAGCGTTTCTGATCTTCATAATGCAAGACTTCAGTGACAGATTGAGTCCCACGGAATAGACCTTCTCCCCATGCAGGTTTCTTGTAGTCATTGATCCACAGGGAATCATAGGTAATCTCGTGCTTGAAATCTGGCCCTCTTGGATGAATCTGGACCCATACTCTATCGCTGCTCCTTCAGCTATCCATGCCTCTGCACAAATCATGCATCATCTTTGTCTTGATGCTAGTAGCTGACAATGACAGCCTAGATTTGTTCTAGGAAACCTCCAACTCAACTTATCACACTAGTTCCTATGCTGAATTGCATTTGCTACTCTCTGAAATGTAACATGCATTCACGTTTTTGCCTTGGTTGTCCCATCCTTGAGTGGGGTCAGAAAAGTATTCATTCCACAGCTTCTCCTCAAATGTATGTATGACGCTTCCCGAAGCAAGCGTAACTTATGGAGTCACTTCACCCCGAAGGGCTACTGCCTTCCGTTAGGAAGGTGGACACCTTTGTGACACCAAGGGTGGATTGAACCCACAACCACTTCCGAGGTGATATGTGCCCATTACCACTGGGCTACAACTTGGTTGTCTTCTTCTCATCTCTGTTACTTGTTTTTTGATACTTTCCTGTTGTCACATTGGCAGTATCATGTCAAAGTCATTCCAAACTAGATTCACTCAACCAGCTAACTTGCAGAATTCAATATGGAAATTTAGGGCCGATTCTGACAAGAGGGAAAAACATGGTGAAATGTGCTGGAGAAGATGCCTTCATTAGCAGTGTCTGATTTTATCAATTGTGCCACTGCTACCAGTTAACCATCTACCCATGCAAGTTTCTTGTACCTATTGATCCACAGTTTAACCTAGAGCTTGAAGTCCAGCCCTCTTGGTTGAATCTGCACCCACACTCTATCCCTGCTCCTTCAGCTATCTACGCCTCTGCACAAATCATGCATACATCATTGCCTTGCTGCTAGCAGCTGACAATGACAGCCTTCGTGTCGACGATTGTTGTGGTGTGCACTTCCTGAACTCCTGACATTTCTGCATCGGCAAGGGCACGTTCCTCTTTTCCAAGTAGGTGAACCTCATGTATTTCTGCAATTCATTCAACTTCTTCAGTTTCTTCAACCGCAGTCAATGGCCTGGGGTTCGAATTGTCAATGTTGACTTGCATGCCTTCAGCCCGAAGTGGGACTAGAGCTTCATCAAGGGTAGGGTCTTGTGCAACATGTACGTGACCCTGCCCAGTGCGTGTCACCGTGCGCTAAATAGGATCATGCGTGTCGCGCACCTCACTTCGGTAAGCTCCCCTTCAAGTCATAGTTACTCATTGATGCCCGCGCCTAACTCCCAAACTGGCCGCCGGGCCAACTTGGAGCTTCGGCTGCTCACCGGGACATAACGGTCCCCCCTTTACTCTTCCAAAAGACCCTCCACCAATTTGGGCCTAGTAAAATTCCGTTTGGTAGATGGCAGTCCGGAATAGCTCCCCACTCCTTGATCGTTTTCTGGCTCGCCCGCTGACTCACTCCACAGGGGCAGCCCCTCTGTGTCCCGACCCCCTGCCCTCAAGGCAAAGGGCCGCGACACACACCACTACCAACAGGGAGTCGATGTCCTCATCGACTTGTCCATTTTGTATAAACGAACATCCAAGTTGTGGCATCCCACATCAAGGAGTTTGTTTCCGTACCATGGCATCCCATGGCAGATAACCAAACCCCCACTTGACTCTACTCTCCACTAGCTAGTTCGGCCGACTTCCTCCAAATCTCGGCCAAGGGTGGAGCCTCTCAAGCTCCACCCAGTGCACTCTTCTTGGCCTACTTCAAGGCCAAGGAACGATCCTCCCCGAGGATCGAATCGCCTTATTGCAACAACATTGCTTGCGACCGCTCATGATGCCGCTTTTGGCATCACCTTGAGCAAGGGTTCACCTTGATTTTATTTTATTTTTGACTAGGAAGATAACCTTGAACCAACCGTGCGCCCCAATCACTACAATTGGGACCACCTTGGAATGCTGGCCTGAGGTACGGGAACACCGAAGCCGCACTACGACTTTGTCCCGAGGCTACACGATTATAGTACGTGAACGGAAGCACGTAGCTTCCGCGTTAGCCCGCACTACAAGGCAACCCCCTCGGTAGCGCAGTTATAGTACGCGCACGCGCCAGGTGCGCACTAGCATGTGAACTCCCAAAGAAGGCGCAAGTTTCCGCCCCTTAGATGGGAGTAATCCGATTTTGGCACTACGCAAACACACGATTAATCCAATTTACCTCTCCCACTTTTGTAAGCTAGCATGCATTCTACACACTAGCCAACCATACCATGCATCACAATTCCAAAGAAAATAAGACGCACAACATTTGGAAACCATTTCATTTATAACAAAATTTGTACAATACAAGTTTTTGCAATCGGATTCCTGAGCTAGCCAAGCCGGGCTAAGCATGCATTTCCTCCCTTATGATCCAAGGTTGATGTCCCTATCAACGCTTCTTCCGCTTTTGAGGTCGCCCTTTGAAAGCTGCAACCGCCTCGGATGCGTTTCCCATTTCTGAGGCACGCACCCAAGATGCCTCCACATGATGATAGCCCTTCCATTTCACGAGATACTCCGTTTCTTGATTCTTAAACCTCCTCGACTTAAGCACTGCCTCCACCTCGTACTCAGGTTCATTTTCATGATCCAACAGCACAGGTGACGGACGCAACACTTGATGTCGATTCGGACGCACTTCATCTTTGAAGGAAGGCTTCAAAAGGGAGACGTGGAATACCGGATGCACCTTGCTATTTGCCGGCAGCTCCAATTCATACACATCCTCATTCATAACCTTCCGGATGCGAAAGGGTCCCGCATACGGAGGTACAAACTTCAGACTCACTTCCGGAGGTAGTCATAAATTCTTGATGTTCAACCAGACCTCCGTGCCTGCCTCAAACTTAGCTTCCCTCCGCTTTCGATTTGTCTGCCGTTCATACCGTTTCCTAGCTTTGGCAATGTTGTACTTTGCGAGCTTCAACAAGCGCTCGTGTTCTTCTAGCACCGCTGCTGCTGCCGGTTTTTCAACGTCTTGGGTGGCCCAACTTGTCGGCACCAGAGGTGCTTTTCCATAGACCAATATGAAAGGGGAAACTCCCATTGCGGAGTGTTTTGTGTTATTATAACAGAACTCTGTCGCGTCCAAGTGGTCCACCCAGTCCGATTGGTCTGCCGCCACGTAATTTCGCAAGATTTGCTTCACCACGGAATTCAGGGATGCCTCGGCGTGAGCCTGGTCACGTGAGCGCAACTGCGCTCACGCCACGTCACCTTGCGCCAATGCCACATCACGGGGCTCACTCCACGTCATCACACTTGAAGACCGCGTCACCACGCGCCCAGGAAGAAGTGGAGTGTATTCCCGCGGATTGGCACCCTTTACCGCGGAAACAAGCTGGACGACATAATAAAAGGCATTGAATAAAGGATGGATGAATGTACAGTTGGATGATAAACAGATGGATGAGTGTGAAAAATGAATGTAGATGGATGAATGAGGGATGGATAAGAGTCAAATGGATGAATGTATAATGGATATTGAGCAATGACAAACATTCATGACAGGAAGATGCATGACTAAAACTTTAGACGAATGCACAACGTATATGACATGAGTGTGGAAGGTTTGTGGGGTGGATTAAAGAGTACAGAGGATGAATGTACAATGGATGTTGAACAAAGGAAAACATTCATGAATGGAGCACGCATGAATACACTGTAGATGAAAGCACAATGGATATGACAAGACTGAGGGAGGTTTGTGAGATGGATTCATACATATTGCAATTTAAATGGTAGTTGATTCTTTGATTATTTTTCTTTCCAAAGGAACAACTACGGTGGAGGAAGGGGATTCAACGTTTTCCAAAGAGGATGAAATAGAATAGTAAAAGAACATAGTTCAGTCTGACTCAGAGTCAGTACAATGTATCCCCACTTCCTTTGCATCTAAGTCTAAGTATTTAAGAACTCCGGATCTACGCTGGCTACACCTACGGCCGGGCAGTAAAAATTCAGGGGATAGGGATTCGGCCGCGTGAAGTGCCATTGCTTCGGCATAATCAGGAAGCAGAAAATTGGAAAGGGGGCTGTCAAAAACAGACTCGCCACAAATGACTGTATCTCCTGAAGATCCACCGCTGCCTTTCCTGAAAGACAGCCTGAAAAAGTTATTACTGTAACTTTGATGTTATTGAGAAATTGAGTATGACTCCCAAAGTGGGTTTAGCACTTACTCACATGAAAAGTCGTTGTCAACCTGCTTATCTTCGGGATCGTCATCATTTCGAATTTGAATCCGATCAGTCTGTGTGCCTGAAGTGGAGCTAGACAAAAGGGGGAGGAGCACTGTGTTGTAGAGGTCAGAATCACCCTCCATGCCAAAAAGGCTTCTTCCGCCTGCCTTGCATGCATGGTAAGTTGCTCCTGCACCAGACAGGAGGACATGAACAGTTTGGTGGGGGGGATTTAAGCAGATGGAACTGGTGAAAGAAAATCAATTCGGAAGGGAGAAAACGAACCTGTGGACACAGAAAGATCGACCACCCGTGCAGAGTGGTGGCTGCATGACTCCAACAGTATTTGCATGATCGCTGGGGATTTTTCCTTTGCACCTCTCCAAGGAGTGCCATCTGGTCTCTTCAGAGTCTGACTGGACTGCATGAAGTTGTACAAAATGTCATCGACATGCGGTTCATAGGGGGGGTTGACGAAACAACCCTGGTCAGAAATCTCAAAGTTGCGGATGGAGGATGGTGTCTTGGAGGTGCGAATCCTCCGCAGGCAGATCGCCTCAAACATCCTCGTCTGCCAAAGATAGCAGGTTAGTGTGGTAAACACAATCTATAGTGGAAGTGTGTACATCGGCTATTCAGAACTCAGGCACAAAACAATCATTTTTATCACGAATCGGTGATGATCGGTGTCGATCATGACAGATTTTTCTAGAGTGGAGCTGCAGAGAACATTGAAACTCATCATGAAAGCACAAGCAGAAGGGAGACGGCATACCAGCTGACCAGGGAAACCCCCTTTCACAAGGTAGAGGCTGTTCACACAATTCCATGTGCGCAAAACTTCAAACCCTGAAGACTTGAGGTATGATGCCAATGCCCGACGACTATCTTTGTCACATGACTGAAAAAGCAGAAGTGTCCCTGCATCAGAGAGGAAATTATTACAGAACCCGAACACCCAACTCCAGTAGTTGTCCTCGAATTTGTTCCAGCCTGGCGTCTTGCCCTTTGGAAGAACTTCTGGCACAGCCTGGCCATCCGGGATGTCGAGAATGACAATGTCAGCCGCATATGTTTTATGTACACCGCACAAGAAGGTAGGACCTGTGCTCACCTACAATAGACATGTTTTTTTTAAGAACAATGACAAGAATGTTTTCAAAGAACTAGACTGAAATACTGCCAATGAAACTTTCAGAGAAAAAGGAAAGAAACTGGAATTCTCACCAGATTGAGGAATGAGATTATGTTGTCCCAAGTAGGCGAAGGCACCCCAGTGTATCCTCTCTTTCGACTCTGCATCATCGACAGCCAACCCTCATTGACAATTTTAATCTCTCATGCCGAATCAGAACGGGAAGGGTGTGGCTTGGCATCGAACACGCACTGAACTGTGCGGGTATATCTTCCAACAGTGAAGTCCTGCCCACTCTCCATCTCCTTTTCTTTCTCCTTCCCCTTGTCCTTTTCCTTCTCTTTGGACTTGTCTTTGTCCTTTGGCTTTGCTGGTGAGATGGCTATGACATCAAGAGCCTTGTCTTTTGGTTTGTGGCCCGCCTTCTTTCCCTTCTGCGGCGTTCCCTGAGCATCAGGCTCCTTGGCAGCCAATGTTGCTACTCTTCGTCAGTCAGAGGCGCCACCATCTCAGCATTATTGTTCAAATATTTCATATGTTGTTCTTGAAAGGTCGTGTGCTCCGATGGGCAGTCAAGGTACCAGCCACAGTCTCTGAAGTGAGAAGGACTCCAGTCCTTCAATATCCCTGCAATATATATGGTTGGATCGTTTGCAGGGTCCGACCACATGTCAAGATAGTCTGGAATACCGCTCAGGTGATTTCCTTCCATAAGCACATATTTCGTGTACCTGTTAAACAGGAGATAAATCCCACCCCATCAAAGCGCGAAGTGAGTAAGATGCAAGTAGCACAGAATGAAAAAAACATAGAATGAAATGGCTCTGAGAACTGCTCCAAGGACCTTTCAGGACCACACAACTGCTCCGGATGTGAATGTCGTCAACGCCATTCAAAACATTCCATTCAATGATACTGTAAATACACCCTAATCCACGTGACAAACTCTCGTTTTGGAATGACACAGACATAGAAGTGAATGTCGTCAACGACATTCACTTTGGATTTGTGAATACACTGCTAATCAAGCCTAATGATTTCTCAAAAGAGGCAAAATCATTGGATGGAAATCAGAAACTCGACTAAGAAACCCTCCCCAAAAACTCAATGGACATTCATTACGAACATAACACTGAGGACCTCATAATAACACTGGATGTGAATGGCGTCAACGCCATTCACAAAATTACCAACAAGGAACCAATTAATTAGCTCCCAATCCATGTAAATTCAAATTGTCGCTGGTGAATGACACAGACATAGAAGTGAATGTCGTCAACGACATTCACTTTGGATCTCTGATAACACAGCTAATCAAGCCTCAAGATTTCTCGCAAGAGGCAAAAGCAATGCAGAACAACTGAATGTTTGCATTGACATTCAGCAAACTGAAGTGAGAACCCTCACTGTAAACTCTATGGACATTACAAAAACTTACATAACTCTGAGGACCTCTCAACAACTCTGGATGTGAATGTCGTCAACGCCTTCAGGGACATTATCAATTCTAATCAGGGACACTATAATTACACCCTAAGCTCCTAATCCAGGTGAATTCAAATTCTCGCTTAAGAATGACTCAGACAAAGAAGTGAATGTCGTCAACGACATTCAATTTGGATCTATGATTACAATCCTTATGAAGCCAAATTATTTCCCAAAAAATGCAGTAGAGTTTCCAGTATGATATTGCACCTGTACACAACTCGCATCATGGCCCACTCTCCTCCAACCTGACTGTCAAAGTCGTTGGACCGTAAAATGTTACCATCTTTGGAGAACTCCCGGAAAAAACAGTATCTCCAGGTGAGACCTCTCCACTTCCTTATGTATGCCTCCAATGACAATTGGGGAGGGGAAACAATCGAAATGTTCAAGTCCTTCAAAGTCTGATCCAGCACAATGACGACGCGCTTTTCGAGCTGCAAATTGTATATTTGTCAGTATTGCAAATAAGATACTCATCACATAATTGAAGAAAAGAAAACGGCTTATTTGAATACACACCTGACTCCAAAATGTAGCCTTGTGGAGCCAGTTATCAAACACCAAATCACTGATTCCTTCCACCTTTGTGCCAGGCTGTATGGTGCTCTTTGGGAACTGATTCAAGTCCTTTACTGTCTGATCTGAGTTCCATATCTCCAGCCACCTTATTTTTGTTTGTGGGTCGACCATGGATATGACCAACCGGTGCAATTTCTCCTGCTGCATTTCCGGATGCACATGCTTGTCATAGTGAGATTTGATCTGCTGAAGGAACTCAGAACCAAGTCCAGGATCTACTATTCTAAGCTGCTTTCCGAAGGCGGACATCAATTTGGTTCTTCGCATTTCAAACTCCTTCTTTATTGCTGCTTCCACACCCTTTGATGTCTTAGTTCCTCTGGTGTAGTGCGGTAATATTCGGATTTTCCCTTCTCAGCTGCCTCTGCCAGTTCTTGCTGCATTGATTCAAATAGTGATTAGCACCGAAGGGACTACAAACATGTATTCGAAAAGTAAACTGAGTACAGACTCGGGCTTACCGCATACATGTACTCCAGAAACGCCTCTCGAGTCAAAGAATACCAAGTGCCTGCAGCTCTTCCTGTTTCGCACTTCTTGATTATATTGGGTGGGAGTACTGTCCAAAATCATCCAGCTTCATCAGACCAATCCTCTGAATTTGGAATAGTGTGTGGACCAAGCTTGTTGTCACATGCGATTTCTCTGTCGATCTGCAAAAACATTGGAAACATTGCATTCCTTAACACTATTTTTTGGGGATTAACAAGACACTACAGAGGGAATGAAATCTCTAGGATGACTTACTTGTTCACGTCGTGCATAGCTGTAAGAAGCCTAGCATGTCGTTTCCTGGATCCAAAACCATTGCCTCCACAGCAACATGCTTGTCTTTGTCTTTCGCATGGTGTTTCTGGATGTATCCTATCCATGCCAGCAATCGGTGGTTGCCGTCCCAGACATAGAACATGTGGTTGCAGAATTGCTGGGTGTTCTTTCCCATCATGAGGCCCAGCTCGAACTCCTCATTGGCATCTTTCCACCACTCATCCCAGTTATCACTGATCTCTGGAGACACTAATGTGCTTTTCCCATTTATATCCGTCAGTGACACATAAAAAACTTGTGCACCAAGTCTGTATCCATGCACAAAATCACTCTCCAATTTTGTTATGTCATGGGAAAGAGGTGGACGCACAACAAGCATAGATATCATCCGGCACAGAGGGATGTCCAGACGCCCTCCAGATACGAGCATGTCCCTTATAACCTCCTGAGAGTTTACCTTCTGGAATGACATGAGTTCTTTCACCTTGTCAAGGTAGTGCACTTCAGATTCATCTGCTTCATCTGTATTCTCTGAGCTTTTTCCAGACTCATCCCCATCTCCAGATCCTTTCCCCTCTGATCCTGTAGGCTTGGACCTCACAGTTTTCTGCACGATGCCATTCAAATCTGACTGAGTAATTTGCAAATAGTGAACGGCGGTAACGACCATCACTCTGTCTCGAAGAAACTCACAATGAATGGTGTGAAACAAATTCAGAACCATCTACACAAGCAAAGTTGATCCTGCCGAATTCAAAACAAAAGCGAGAGCGATAGCGAACGGCGTTAACGACAATCACAAAAGATAAGGACCTGCCGGATCGGTGTTGTGTAATGACATATATGTGTAAGTGATTGGCGGCAATGACATTCAGTATAGTTTAGGGCGGACAGTAAGTGCAGATTATTCAAATTGACTCCATTGTGATTACCGTCGCAAGCATTCACGGTTTCCTGTCTATGTCGAGAGTACTTTCCAATCGATACTCTACCTGAATCTACAGTATGGTCTTCAAATCTTTGTTTGGCGGTACCGCCTTTCCACTTCTCTATCTATTCAACCTCATACAAAGAAAATGCATTGCAATACATTATGACTGAATATGCCGACCCTCACTCTCTCTTCAAACACATAGGTAAATAAATCTCATGAGGAGAATCGAATGGCGTTAACGACGCTCGCAATTCAGTAGACTTCAATCACATGTTCCTGCTAAAGAAGGAAAGAGGAAGGACTGCTTGAAAGGCAATCAGACAGACTGTATGATCTGAACAACGGTGATTGACGGTACCGTCAGTCACCCACTCATTGTGCGGTAAACCCTTAACAGAGGAGTAGAAAGCAAATCACCGTTGTTTCGTGGTGATGGTCGGTAGCGACAATCCATTTCTGGGACATTCCACTCAATCTCTACGCAGATCTTCAACAATGAAATGTAAGTTAGAGAAAACTTACTGGCGCCTTCTTAGGTTTTGAAATTGGATCCCCTTCTGCAGCTTTCCTCTTCCCTCTCACATCTGTTGGAATTTCTGTCTGCTCTAGGGTTTCTGGACCTTCTCCCGGTTCAACGTTCCTCGTGCTTCCACCTCCTTCAGTTTCCCTGCGAGTCATCTCTGCAAACACAGGCTGGTTTCCAATGCGCACTGTTATCGCCGACTGTGTCACAGCCGCTGCCTCAGTCTCGGTCTGCTCTTGTGAATCAGTCTCCGCGTTCACCTGCTGCCTTGGCCCTGTGTTCTCCAACAAACGACGCCTCGTCATTTGCTCTCTTGCTCTGCGTCTCTCTCTAAGGGAAGTAAAATAAAGAGACTTTCTTCTCTTTCGTATTGTAGAAGGAACCCTCTCCAGCTTGACTACCACTCTCCCTCTAAGCGCGAAAAGTAGAAAAACGAAGTGACTCCCGATTTCTTGCGGGATTGCGTGCGTTGTTGCTTGTCTCTAGAAGCATCGGATTCCCTCTCGCGTGACCGTTACACATAGTCGTTCCCTTATTAGTGCACATGCCAGCAATTAGTGTACAGCTGTTCATATTCAGTTATCGATGTCTGACGTGTGTCGCCCAAAATAAACGGCGTGTTCTTTATTAGAACGGTTTCAATATTTAAAAATAACAACGAATCCCAGAAATCTTGGCGCACATTCTTAGACAAATATATGTAAATGAACGAGAGTTTGATGACAAATTTGGGATATCATACACGGTCATCCTTGTTAGCCAACCCCACGTTCGTTTCACATTTTGAACTTTCCAGGTGCGCATGATCATTGGTAGTAGTATAAAGATACATTTACTTAATCTGCAATCCCACCCTCAGATCCTGTGGCATGCTTCCAGGAAGTCGGCTTGTTATTGTGTTTATTGATGAGGTTCTGATTAACGGTTTAACAGCTGCCGACATTGCTCCTATGGATACTCTGACCACTGGGCCCACAAGAAAAGTAATTAAAATGGACGGCTACATATCTGGAAAGAATAACAGAATATGCACAGTCGTCGTCTGAGCTTCCTCCGCCATATTCTCTGCTCATTCTTCAACTGTGTTTTGGAGACATCAGTAAACCGATTTACACTAGGTCTGCGATAGCAAGGTATCAACGTACGCGAGGAAGGAAGATGGCTTCCTCTGAAGCGGAGTTCTTCTCTGACGACAAACCAGTGCCGTTCTCCCAGGAAGTCCTTGACAATGGATTTGCAATTGTTCTGGAACATGTCTTGGCTACCCGTTTTCAGCTTCAGAATGGCTCCATCTTTTTGGAGAAAGAGGTGTACGATTTGAAAGGGAAGTTGTTGAAATACTCTTTCCAAAACCGTGATGAGACGGCTCATATCAGCCAGTGGAGAGTGCGCCCTGGTCGATACAGAGTACTTGGAGAGCCTCGGCGAAAGTCCCTTGGGTCATATGTGACGCCCGGGACTGCTGCTTCGGTCGTTGAAGACAAGAGGGAGGTGGTGGTGAAAAAAGAACAGACGTCCTCCACTCCAATCGTTGAGCTTTCGGATTCGTCCGATGATGACATAAGTGAAATTCCAAATCCAGTCCTTCCTACTGTGGTTGGAGAAGCTGATGAAGAAGAGATTTGTAGTGTCATTCCAAAATTACGGGCGATGGGAGGAATGGCTGGATTCAAAAGTGAGTTGCGAGGAATTGATTGGGAATCTTTGAAGCAGGTGCCTGTGAAGTTCTTGCCAGAGACTTTTGATGGCGATATCCTATTCGAGCTGCCTCCTCCTCCGCGAGTTGGAGGTGTAACAATCATGATGCATGGAATGGACAAGAAACACGACGGGCACCCGTGGTGCAGAACAAAAACATCCAATATTCAGAATGATGACAAGCTTGTTTTCAGGAGAACAGTTTGCAATGGACACCTTAGGTGTGATAATTTGAATTGCAGACACTTTCTTCAGTCTGGGGTTCATAATCAAAGCGAATGGGAGGGTCTGGCGGAAAATCCATTTCAGCCTGGGACTGCCCCTCCACCGGCAAACACTTTCGTCTGCAAATTCTGCAAACTTGTGCCATCCTGCTTGGCGCTCTGCGGAGCAAGAATGTACTATGTTGTCCACCGTTTGAAAACAATGACAAGAGCTTGTGTGCATTTCGGATTCCATAACCATCTTGTCTCGAAGGGGGATTACAGGGAGAGTGTTGAGACAGTATCGAGGTTGATTAAACAGGAGTTCGGGAGAAACCCATCCGCAACAACATCTGCAATTGCTCTTGGCGCAAGCAAGTCCTTCTTGGAAAGCCATATTTTGAGTGAAGGGGATTCTGTGGGGACTAAACTTGACGGTGCAGCATTGGACCTGGTCATGGATCATTTCTCCACTTTGAGTTCACCTAACATTCGGCATCAGATCAATGCATTAAGAATGGGCTCTGGTATCAGAGGCTACATAGACAACATTTTGGAGTTGAAACGAGTGAGCAAGTACGATTACATCCAGGACAATGTATTCCCAGGTCAAGGTGCCATCAAAGTTTTTCTTTTCAAAATGTCGACTGTTGGGGAGGGCAGTGGGGTTAGCCTCGTGAAGCGGATGCAGAAGACTGGGGACTTGCAGAACTGTTTTCTTATGTTTGATCATGTGAAACGAGTGAAGGATTGGACGACAATGGCTTGTCATGTCTACGATCCAGTGTACCAACGAGTTATGACAATTGCAGTTTGTGACATGCAATCCGAGGATACGGAATCCCAGAAGCTCATGTGAAATTCCCTGATACGTGTCATGGGCTGCCATCTCCAAATTTCGCAGGTTTCATGGCGGATAGTGCTCAAGCAAATTTCAATGCTGTTCGTATTGTCTTCGGATCGGGCGACCCAAAAGTGCCAATGCGAGGAAGAGAGCGTACATGTCTATTCCATTGGACACAATCTCTGGAAAAACATACAAAGTCGGACATCAAACCAGAGATGCAGACTTAGCACCGTAAATTGTGCAAAGAGTACAAAGATGCTAGAACAATGAAGGAGGCGGACACTTTGTTCCAGACAATTCGTGCCTGGTGGTTCTATCCGGAGCTGCATCACTTGAGAGTATGAGAGCATTGGAAGATTGGCTGTCATTTTGGCACTTCCGGTATAGACAGTGGGGAGCAGCCATGCCAGTGGTACGAGGCTTATATTTATTGCTTTATTCATACATTTACTTTCCATTTTATTGTGTCATCGCTTTCTTTATGTTGTTTTCTGTTCACTGTTTTGAAGTGTGGTTCTGCACTTTGCAGAACATGTCCATTGAGGAAATGGCGGACATGCCATCTTGCAATTTGGCAGAAACTGTGCACAACGCATGGTTGCAGCAGTCTGGGAAACGAGGTCGGGATTTGTATGTGGCAACAACAGATGATTTGATACGTGCCTTGCAACAACAAACCCGATACCGTGATTTCTTACGAGGTGGGGTTGGTGGCAAGGGTCCGGACAAATGGGAGTTGATGTTGCGTGCTGCAAACAGATCTGGGGATCCAATCAAGATAGCACGGGCGGTGAGCATGTATGCCCAGGGAACGCCACTTGTTTCTAGAGTTCCACATCTTGAAGGGGAGGAGAGATTCGGCTCTTGTAAGAGGAAATTGAACACTCCACCTGGTTCGGATTCTGATTCGCACAGGGCAGACAGTGATAACTTCTCGAAGCCTCATGTTCCCCTGCATGACAGTTCCATGTCCGGAACCTCCATTGTGGAGGAACCTCCAACACGACGGCAAGCTCCAGCATCAAACAGTGCCACTGAAATGGTGCAGGAGAGAAACAACCCCCTTGATGTGCTTGAGTCCGCATGCCCCGACCACGTTTGGCACATAGAACGCACAAGTGTAGGGTCTCGTGTGAAATGTACAGCGATCAGGGCAACTAATTTCGAGAAGTGCACTTCATCTATATCCAGAGGTGGTGCCCGAACTCCTGCTCCGACTTTCACGGGTTTGATGCGTCCATACGGTCAACCAGAAGCCAAGAACCACAAGTTCTGGTTCTGCGCAGATGATTGTGCCAGATGTGTGCATGGAACTGTGCGTCCTTCCGTAGTGATGAAGCCATCTCCTCCAAGGTGGGAACACATCTCAGCTTTCAGGAGATTGAAATGCTAGAGGAGGCAGGAATTTCCCTTGCGAGACAACCCCAACTCCATGCATGTGCTACTACTTCTGCGTCCTCCCGGGTCCCCCCGGCAAATCCTGACTTGTGGCCAACCAAACGAGATGGAAAGCTCGTTCGGCGTTTCCCTCCAACCGCTGAAAACTTTGGCAAAGTGGAGTCCGCAAGAATGCTCCAAGCTCGTGTTGGAAGCACCACGAAAGTACCCGATCCAGGATATGGTCGGGTATTCACAATCATCACTTCCACATCTGCTGTTCATGACAGGACCTACGACATCACGGTTTCCAGTTTCCCCAATTGCACATGTCCTGATTTTGTGAATATGCTATCAACCAGTTTGGGCAAGAGAGGTAAATTCATATCCTGCAAACATTTGTATTTCATATTTTTAAGAGGATGGTTTGCGATCCCAAACGTGACAACTTCATTCACCAGGCCACTATGAGTTTCAACGAGGTCGATACTCTATTGCAGCGGGATACAACACATGGGTAGCATCAACTATGCAATGTGGTATGTGGACGACCATGATTTGAAATGTGTAATTCACATCAATTCGTTGGCGGTGCAATGATATGGCCTCCAACTATACGGAGTGAGCTCTGAGTGACAACTTTTAAAAGCACATTTGTCATTGCACCGTTCGAAGTCTACATGTCTTGCTGTCGCTATGCACTATAATCATCTTTTGAAGATGATCCTAACTCTCATTGTTATTTGAGGAGGGAGGAAGGTCTTCCCGTGGCAGCCTTTATGGCGCACACTTGTGAGGATATTTTCTCGTCCTCGTAATTGTAAAAGTGAAACAAACATTTGTAATTGCACAATGTTGGATGCTACAATTGTAGGCCTCATGGTAGTCTTGATTCTATTTAGGCAAGATTCCCTGCATTAATTCCACGGTCATAAGACCATCCTCGGTTATAGGCGGCGCATGTTAATGCTGACGTGACAGATGACGGATAGTGCCACGTCATCATTTGCCGCCACATCAGCATGCTGACATGACGCTCACGCCACGTCAGCGTGGGTGCAGGCTCACGCCACGTCACTCCTGCGTGAGCGTACGCTCGCGCGCTCACGCGCAACGCTCACGCCATTGCGTCGTTGCACGGAATTCACCCTTTCCGTTTGGCCGTTCGTCATAGGTCGGAAGGCGGTGCTTATCTTGAGCCTCGTCCCCATTTTCTTCTAGAGTGCCCTCAAAAAATTACTTGTAAACTTTGGATCGCGGTCCGAGACAATATCCTTCGGGAGTCCATTATGCTTGAAGACGTGGGCGAAGTAAAGTCACCCCGTCTCCTGTGCCGTTGCCGTCTCCTTGGTGGGAATGAAATGGCCCATTTTACTGAACCTATCCACCACCACCATGATTGCATCGAATCCTTTTGACAGCAGCATAGCAGTCATGAAATCCATCGAGACAGTTTCCCAAGACCCCTCTGGAATCGGCAAGGGTTGTAATAGCCCAGCTTGCTTTTTGTACTCGCTCCGGTTTTGTTGGCATGTGGTGCATGTCTTGACATACTCCTCGGCCTCCTCCCTCAGTTTGGGCCAGAAATACTCTTTCTTCAGGAGTGCCGCGGTGCGCTTGGCTCCGCCGTGGCCCGCAAGTGAACCATCATGGCATTATCTCAAGAGACTATCTTTGATCCCTCCCTTCAACACATAGAGACGCTTTTGCTTGTACCGAAGTAGGTCATTTTGCAAGTGAAACTGCGATTTAACCCCCATCCTTAAGTCCCGCATCACGGACTTCACCATCTCATCCTTCTGGTAAGCCTTCCGGATCTTTCTTTGGAGCGCCGTCTTGACCCTGTACACCAACATGAACTGCTGCTTTCTACTTAAGGCATCGGCTACCACATTGTCCCGTCCCGGTTTGTACTGGATATCCACGTCAAACACCGCCAAAGTGTCTTGCCATCTAAGTTGTTTTGGGGACAACTTAGGCTGCGTGGCAAAATACTTCACCGTAACATTGTCCGTGAATACCTTCACCGGGTTGGAACCAACATAGTGGCGCCAAAGCTCAAGGCAATGCACCACCGCCTTCATCTCTTTCTCATGCGTTGGCCACCATCGCTCCACTTCATTCAGTTTCTTACTTTCGTAAGTCATTGGATGTCCATCTTGCATAAGTACACCCCCAATCGCGAAGTCCGACGCATCTGTATGAATCTCAAACGGACAGTCAAACTCCGGGATTTTCAAGACTGGAGCTTCCGCCATCCGCTACTTCAACTCGGCAAAAGCTTGGCCATAAAAGGTGCTCCATGCCCATACCTTGGATTTACACAAAAGGTCTGATAGCGGCCCCGCGATCTTGGCAAAATTTCTCACATACTTTCGGTAATAGGAGGCGAGTCTTAGGAAGGATCGCACTCCCGGGACCGAAGTCGGAGGCTCCTAGTCCAAGATCGCCCTCACGTTTTTGTCATCCATTTTGATCCCATCTTGTGTAATCACATGCCCCAGGAACTGCACTTTTGTGACCCCGAATTCACACTTTGAAGCTCTGGCATACAGCTTCCCTTCCCGCAATTTCTGGAACATCCTTTTGAGGTGCTCCAGGTGCTCCTCATTTGTTTTCGAGTACACCAAGATGTCGTCGATGTACACGATCACAAAGTCATCCAGCCACTCCTGGAGAAGGTTGTTCATCAGCGTGCTACAGGTTGCGGGTGCGTTGGTGAGCCCAAAAGGCATCACCAAGAACTCATATGAACCATACCTTGTCCTGCACGCGGTCTTCTCCTCATCTCCTTCCGCCACTCGAATTTGATGATAGCCAGAGTGCAAATAGATCCGGCTGAAATACTTCACTCCTACCAACCGATCGAAAAGGTCGTCGATCCTTGGCAAAGGGTACCGGTTTTTTATAGTCACCTTATTCAGAGCCCTGTAATAGACACACATCCGCAACATCCCATCCTTCTTGTCTGCAAATAGCACCGGGGCTCCGTAAAGGTGACTTACTCGGCCGGATGTACCCCTTTGACATTAGATCCTTGAGCTGAGTCTTCAGCTCGACCAACTCTTTGTGGCTCAACCGGTAGGGCGCCTTGGCAGGCGGCTCCGATCCCGGTATCACCTCAATCTTGTGGTCAACTCCCATTCGCGGTGGCAAGCCGCTTGGTAAATCCTCTGGCGTCACATCCTGGTATTTCTCCAAGATCCCCTTGATCCAATTTGGGCTCGGCTCCTATCGCCTTCTCCCTTCACTTGTCTTACGTAAAGCAAAAATTGGGGCTCGTGTGGCGGGTAGTTGCAGGGTTGAGTGGACCAAAAACGGCAGATCCTGCTCCATGAAAGTCCATGACCAAAAAAAAAAAGTTGAGGATACTATCCCAAAATATTTTTTTAGTGATAGATAATGGTATATTGAACATATTTAGTAAAGAGTCATACCCCAAATATTAAATATATAATTCATTAAATATTTTAGTATATTATTTAGAGAAATTATGAAAAACTAAAAATTAAAAAAAAATCAATATGACACCTAGCCATTGAAGATTATAGGTTTTTATACTTCTAGAAAACAAATGACACCCAAAATCCAAAAAACAAGATGAGCTATGGACTTTTTAAAAAACGCCTATTGTTTTTAAATATATCAGTCCATATGAGTCAAATGACAAATGATTTTGCCATTTCAAATCCATACCTATGATGTGGACCAAAATGGCCACCTTATGTTCAAATTTCAATGGAATTCACTAATGGCACATAGGAGAACTTGAGTCCATTGTAATTCCATTCATTGCGGTAACAGTCCACAATGACGGTGTTCCAAAAGTCCATAGCGGAGTCATTTCTTATCAGATTCATGATTGGAGAGTTGCTATGGGTGCGTATTGAAGCTAGAAATCCAATGACATACATAGTTGCTGGTTTTTTAGTTGCGGCCTTCGTCATAGTAAGATAGTCAGACCGAGTCTTCAGGGAGCCGACCGTCGCCAACAGCGAACCCCCCAGAAATCTCGCACGTGAGAGCCGTAATGTGGCACCGCATTTCCCAGTTGAGTCGTACACCTTTCCCGCCGAATACCCGAAGATGCCACAATTTTGAAATACTACAGACTCTATTGGTGCATGGGGATCATACAATCGCGGCAGAAGGGTCAGCTTCATTCCAATGTTAAGGCATATAAACCCGCAGAATACTCTATACAGGCCAGTATGCGGCGTCTTTTTGTTGCGGTATACTGGATTTCTCATTGCACGGTCACTCATTTCCTTGAACGGATTTAAAAAACCATGAGCGGAATTGTTACTGACGACATATCTTCGTCGCATTACAGGATTTGGAACTTCCAAAAACGGCAAGGTCAAATTTAAAAACTATTATTTTTGTATTTTTTAATCTGCCGCATTTCCAAATTTGGAAGAGTCCGCTCATGAGAACCGCGTGTCTTAGACTTCGGCTCACCGCTCATGCTGCTCATGGCTCATGGTTTCTGCTCATGAAATAGTAAACCTAGACTTAGAGCGAGGGGGAGGGAGAGAGAGAGAGAGAGCTGGGATTTAGAGCGAGAGGGAGGGAGGGAGAGAGAGAGGGCTGGGACTTAGAGCGAGCAAGCGGAGGGAGGGCAAACATGCATGGGAGGCCCGCAATTGGAGCAACCTTCGCATCTGAAGCAAGCAACCCTAGAAACACTAAGGTATTTGTGCGAGGAGGTTTCGGCTTGGAGCTCGCCGTTCTAAGAAGAATCAACTTGGTCTTAGCAGGTCGTGTTTCAATCTCTACCCGCTCAGTTGCACCATAGTGGTTCTCACAGACCAATCCGACATTACCTGACTACAGACACAAGCAGCACACACAAGAGGTCATCTTGGGTTCATGGTCAGTCAAATCCTCCGTCGGTCATGACACAAGGTCGAGGACAATGTGGTGAGGGCACCTTCTTCTTCGACCGATTTCAGCGTGTTTTTCCCTCTCATCAGACTCGGCCCGGAATTTACAGCATGGAGCAGAGCTGGCATGAGTTTTTTAAAGATCCTTCACGATGGTGCGAGAACCGCAACCGCAAGGTGTGGTTTTTTCTTAATGTACGATGTGAAGAAGTTTGTCCATCCTGCAAATGTGGGCTGTTGGCTCCTGTTAGTACCATGATTTGGTATTCTTCCTGATGTTTACAAGGTTCTTGGGAGAGTCAGCTTGGTCTTAGCAGGCCGTGTTTCAATCTCTGCCTGCTCAGCTGCACCATGGTGGTTCTCACAGACCAATCCGACATTATGTGACGGAGCGTTGTTTGGCCGTCTGTAGCGATCGAGATGCAAACGCTATGAGCGCAGCAGTGCGACAGGCTGTAGCAGCCACTGCTGCAGGGCATGGTCGGGTGCATGTGATGCAATCTGGCCAGTTGCAGGCCGAGGTGGACGCCTTCATCCATTCCATTGTGCAGGTGAAGTCTTCCTTTGTAGCCACCAAGGAGAGATAGGGCTCGTCTTGTCAAAACGAAAAAGGACATTGACAATACAGCCTTACTAAGTAAGGCACCATCACAGGTCTACTCATCTGCCGATTCAACTCTTTGAATTTGCCAGCACAGACCATAATAAGAATCTCAAACAACCTTACAGAGATTATCCAGATTTCTCATTGTTCATACCAAATCCTCTTCTGATATCAAGAACAGAAAAAGAGGTCAGGGTGGGTGGTGGGGACCCTGGAGAAACAATTCCCCAATTATCAGATCTGCCCTTTCATCGTTACACACAAAAAATAGCCATAGATGTCATGTTCAAAGACATATTATGCTGTAGCAAGTAAGGTCTTTTCCTATAGAAACAGATCCTTAAAGAGTATTGAACTATCATACTATAGAATTCAGTTCTTCCCTTGTACTACTATCTTTCATATCCAACACAAGCAAAGAATTGGTGTCATGAGAGAGCCATTCTTGCAGGTGTCATTTTCAGTAGCATATCATTTTCAGCAGCAAAGCCACTGCCCAAAAATGTATCCGAGAAACTATGCAAGAAAGGTGGCCATAAGAGGTTATGCAGCCCTTCACAATTTCGTCTCTTTGGTAACATCAAATTGTCACATAGCTCATGCAGGAAAAGCGGCTGTTTCTGCCCTTGCCCTTGTGCACATTGGTTCAGTACTGTAGTACCCTGCAAAATCACAGCATATACTTCCAACACATTATGGCATCATGAGAGGCGGAGAACCCTCACCTGCGCCCGTCCCAAAAACACATCCACCCGATATAGTGAAGGTTAGTGAGGATGCGCGAGGTGAGTAGCAGGTTTCCACGCTTGCTATCGCTTTCATTCATGCTACTTAGTGTGCAATGGAAGTTGAGCAAAAACGAGAATGTAGAGGTACAAAGCGTTAAGTCCTACACCTTTACCGCTGGAGGTACTGTTGCCTAAGACATTGTGAGCATTCAGCTGTGCAGGAGAAAGCAACTGCAAGACAAAGGCTGAATGATACTCCCTGTTTTTGGTTCTTTATACTTCAAGACCCAATCCGTCTCCGTAGCCCTGAGATGTACCGTTCATAAAAGCATGGCTGCGCGTAACAGCGGCCAGCCTAGCTTCAAAAATCCAAAGAGTAACGAGCCCGACATCATCACATGGCTCTATTCTCTGTTTGCCGTCATCTCCCTATATTAAAGTACTTTACACTAAGGGTTATTACTAACCCTAATTAGTGCACTGCTTTTAGGGTAATTGTAGCATCTTAGGGATGGTTAAGTTAAGTCCTTGTAGATATCTTAAAAGATATCTAGGATAAACCAAACCAAAGGTTGTAGAGAGAGAGAGAGAGAGAGAGAGAGAGAGAGAGACCCACCACCATATCCCCTGGTAGTGCAGTCCCTTGAAGAGTGAGTGTGGTATGCACTCACCCGTAATATTGGGTGTTGGCATTGGAGAGCCAGAGTTCAGACTTACTATACATTGACCGGCTCATGTATAAGGTGTATATGAGTAAGTCATTCCCCTGTTCATACCAAGCCTAACTCAACAGTATCCTGGCCATAAAACTACAGACCATTCAAACAGTCCTCCTTCTCTAAGATGAATCAAGCATTAGGATATATACAGTAAACTCAAGTGACTGAAAAGGAGAAGCTTATACCCATATGCACCAAAAAATGACAGTGATGTATACCTCTCAGCGACGAGATCAGTTTCTCGATGGGGAAGCGTAATCCAGGAAAAGATCCAGCTTCCAGAAAGCATAGTAAAATTTTGTGTAATTTATCCACGTTGAACCCATTCCTCCCCAAGGTATGAATCAGGATACTTATCTCTTCCAAGGCCAGAAGATGGTTGCTGTACAAATACAGGATTGGGAAAGCCTGTGAAAGAACCACATTGTATGATTGCTTCACTGGTCGGTTGGAATAGAAATGGATGTATTGAGTGTACTGGAAGGGCAATTTTCTCCGTTTGTCATATTTCCTGAATTCAAATACTCCTTCTGCAGGGTCCAAGACAGTTAACTGCAGATTCATGAAACATGCTTCAATCCCTACCAAATTAGAACCAGGTTTGATCTCAACAATGTTGAGAGGGTGGTAGATCCACCAAGGATTACTCTTTTCCCTGCTTGCGGTGGGATTGAGAAATTCCGGCATCCCCTGCATTTAACCAACAGATATCATCTATGTATCTGAAAGCATAAAGGAATCTGGTCATCAAATGGTGCTGTCCCAAACTGGCCAATCTCATGATGAATTTCATCTCATAAGATAGAAAGTAAATATTGCACCATAGAGGGGAGCATGAGAACCCCATTGGAATTCCAGAAATCTGATGCCACACTCTGTCCCCAAGGCGAACAAAACAGTGTGACATTAGCCAAATATGTAGCCTGACCAGTCTCTCTTCAGACAAACCAATCCATGTACCTATTTTGGGAGCTGAAGGACCCCATTTGGTCCTGTCAAACGTCCCCTTTGCTTCATGAAAATGTACCCATAGCCAGTGTCGTGCTCTCTTAAATGGAACATAATATTGTTTGAAGGCAGTGCTTACCATGTATTCGACCGCTGTCCCGAGATTATCATCACCCGTCAGTGGGATGTTTTCATAACATTGTGTTATGTCTGCCACAAAAATGTTGTGTACTTTCTCAGGCAAGTTCAGGCAAAATTCCGTGATGGAATCTATTATCCAAAACATGGATGTGGAGATCCCGAACATATTTCTGTAGGTAGTAAGTCTGGCATTGACTCATTCCTTAACCAATGGTAAAAGGGCCATCGTGGCAGTAGTCAAGAGCTGTGCCACTTTGCAGAAAATACTACCATGGGCATTGGTAATCCACTTGTATTTTTTCTTGTGAAGCTTGTAGATCCCCATTATGTATGGGAGCTTCATTTCAGAAATGCACACTTCAGGAACCAGCGTCTGTAGATCCTCCGCGATAGATTCACAAATGACGGGAGGTTTAGTCCACGTTTCTTCCTTCTGACATGGTCTGAAGTCTTTTCCCATCAGCCGGTGAAAAGCCTGTATTCTTATGTGTCTTATGCACATGAAACAGACGTTGATGCTGGCCTTGTCCAAGCTAGACATCAAAAGATATTGTTGTAGCCAGGAAAGTTCCTACATAGCCACCTTGAGAGTTAAAGGATTGTGCTCATGAAGTCTAAAATGGGTTCCATTCCTGCTGGCTTGTTGTTTCAATCTGGCCCAGCATGTTTCCTTTCTCCAAATCAAACATTCCTTTCTCCAGGACACACTTGGACATACTCTAAGTAGGTCACGTCTTCCCAAAAGCTGTAATGACAGTCTCTACAATTTCCTGAAGCCGTATTGGACGAGGAGGTATGTGATTAATTCCCAGGCCAAATAACTTTCATAGTTTAAGTTGGTGAATGATATTCAAGTCCATAGTCCGTACATGTTTACCTGCATGGGGACCAGGTATATGGAATTCTGTCCGAGTATCCTCGTCACAGAATTGCTCAAACCGTTTAATTTTTTCACACAGACATCCAGTAGAAGAGGGCCGGACTTCAAGCTCCAGATTACCTGTGATCCCATGTGGATCAATAATTACAAGAAACCTAAATGGGTAGATGGTCAACTAAAGGCAACAGCTACAGCGGCCCAGTTGATAAAATCAGGCACGTCCTCAACCTTGGCCGCAACTTCTGAAAGAGGATCAAGAGAGGGAGTCCACAATGCCTTTTCTGCGGGGCATGTGAAGATGTTTTGTGAGGCAGGCAGACTGACAAAGGCTCTAGGTCTGGAAGCTGGAATCAGGTGCACACTCACATTATCCAAAGTGGATTCATGCCAAATGTTTTTTCTACTCAACACCCTTGTCAACATGTATGTTAAGTGCGGGAGCATCATGGATGCTCGCCAAGATTTCTCAGAGTGCCTCAGCGATCTTTGATCATGTGAAATATAATGTTGGCAGGATTTACCAAGCATGGGTGTGGTAGGAATGCAGGGACATGGTATGGAGGCTTTGGAGACCTATGATCAAATGATGGGGGAAGGGGGGGCACCTTCTTCAATAGCACAACGGCGCACCTCTTGCACTTCTCCAGGACTACCAGGCTTGCACGCACATTGCAAATGCACACAAACATGATGTGCTTCCTCCATCATTTGCTCATAGCTTTCCAAAGCCTCCATCCCACATCCATGTCGTGCATACCCTGCAAGCATCGCACTCCACGACACCACATCTCGTTCAGCCATAGTGTCAAACACTCCCTTTGCATCCTAGATGCACCCACATTTTGCAAATATGTTCACCAGGGTATTGTTCAGAATGACATCTGATACAATTCCAGCTCTGAAGATGACGCCATGGACCTCTTTCCCCTTTTCCAAAACTGCCAGGGCAGTGTTCAGATTGACATTTGGCACAATTCCAGCTTTGATGATATCCCCATGCACCTCTTGCCCTTCTCCAAGGTTGTCAGGCTTGCACAAGCATTGCAAATGCACACAAACATGATGTGCTTCCCCTATCCTTTGCTCATAGGTCTCCAAAGCCTCCATCCCACGTCCTTGCCGTGCATACCCTGGACCAAGCTGACTCTCCCAAGAACCTTGTAAACATCAGTGAGGACTTAAGTGCGCAACAGCGATAGGGCTTAGTGGGGCTTAGTGTCCGAGGGGGAAAAAAACGTCGGATTGGTCCATGAGAACCACCATGGTGCAGCTAAGCGAGCAGAGATTGAAACACAACCTGCTAAGACCAAGCTGACTCTCCCAAGAAGCTTGTAAACACCAGGGGAAAACATGTCCAAGGAGGGAGATGGACTCGCTCGATTTTCATTCCAATGCAGGTAGTCTTCCACTGACTACCACTACAGATGACGATGGGTTTGCAGTTGTTCATGAGGATGAGCTGGTTACAGTGTTCCCTTTGGAATCGGGTTCTCTGCTTGTTCAAAAAGAGGTGTATGACGAGGATGGGAATTTGGATTCTGGGCACTTGCAGAAACCATTGGTTGGCGAGTGTGGGAGGAACTGGAAAGTCCTTCCAGGCACATACCGGGTCCTTGGAAAAAAGAGAAGACAATCAGCAGGATCAGTAGTTACCCCTGACACTGCAGCATCGGTCGTGCAGCAGGAGGGCACAGTTCATGTGAAACAAGAGGTGAGCACATCCACTACATTCGTGACTCTTTCAGACTCGTCCTCGGAGGATGTTTCTGAGATTCCTCCGCCAGTGCAGACTCCATTCTTGGATGATGACGAATTGCAGGAGATAACGAGTGTCATTCCCAAATTGAAAACCCTCACAGGGGTGCCTAGGTGCAAGAGCGAGCTGCGTTTTGTTGATTGGGAGTCCCTTCGAGTGCAGCGGGTTCAATATGTGCCAGCAGAGTTTGACGGGGACATCTTGTTTGAGCTCAACCCTCCCACGTCTTCCAGTGGACTAACTGGGCTTCTGCAGGGCATGGACAAGAAACATGACGGACACCCTTGGTGCAGGACAAAAACATCAAACATCCACAGCGACATTGGATTGAAATTTCGAAGGTCGGTTTGCGTTGGGCATTGCAAGTTCGTGAATATTTCTTGCCCTCGCCTGAGAAATAGCTCTAAACCAAACGAAAGTGAGTGGGAAGGTGTGCCCCTGAATCCTTTCACCCCAGGGCTTGCCCCTCCCAAGACGAATACTTTTGTGTGCAGGTTCTGCAAACTTGCCCCGTCTTGTGTTTCTGTGTGCCACACTCGTATGTACCACGTGGCACACCGATGCAAGACAATGACTCGTGCCTGCATTCATATGGGTACACACGAGCATCCTATGTCGAAGGGAAGTTGCAGAGATAGCGTGGACATCGCTAGAAATCTGCTGAAGCAGGAGTTCCACAATGCCTCTTGTGCAACACCTTCTGCTATAGCGCTTGCAGCTAGCAAGGCATTCCTGGAAAAACACATACTGGGTGAAGGGGATGCGACACAACCAATGTTGGATGCAGATTCGCTTGATGCAGGGATGGACCATTTCTCCATGTTGAGCTCTCCCAATATTCGAAACCAGGTGAATGCACTCAAAATGGGCACAGGCAGTGCTGGATTCATGGACAACATTATGGACCTCAAACGGAGGAGTCGCTATCACTAGAAGCATTCGTGTCATTTACCACTGGGGTAACAACTCATTTTGAGTCGTAAAAGTCAAAAAACAGGGATCGACTGGAAATTACAACAGACCAGTTACAACAGACGTGGTAGTTGGGTTGGACATCCAATGATTGGAGTGGTAAAGGACGTAGACGCGCGAACAACTGCTCAGCGATTAATGCGATTAATGATGAAGAACCACGTGGCGTAACCAGGCGGGCCGCTCGTGTGTCTGATGTTTTGAGCTGACTTTGACTTTTCCCTCCGGATGAGTGGACTGACTCACCCGGGGTGCGGTGACACATGGACGCGGACGTGGATGCGGACGTGGATGCCGATGTGGCGGCGCCGCGATGAGCGGTAATGCCGCCGCGTGGCCACGGGCTCAAGACGCCACATCGCAGTTGGCCACATAACTTGGAGTGTTGCATGTCATGTGGCAACAGCCACTGGCGAAGTCGACTGCACAACTGCCGACAGACGAATCCACGGAGACCACGTGGAGAGTGTGTGGGTCGACGCGTGGCGTCATCCCCACGCAATGGCAGTGAGGGGTACGACTGCTAGTGGAAAGACGCAGAGTGCTTGTGCCATCTCGGGACTGCTTTGGCCAACTCCGCTGCCACTATGCTAGTTGGTTGCACTACAGTAGGAAAGCACTGCAACTGAGCACTTGTAGTGGTTTGTGTGAGTTGTCCAACTGACTTGCATTCTAAGCTGAAAATATGGTTCTGATGCATTCTACTGGTTTTAGTGGTTCACCCATATGCAGGGGGAAGTGAGAAGCAATGATACTGGGCGACACTAAGAACACAGACCACGATGCATGCACAACATCACGCTAATGAACCAAATAGACGAGGCAACAGGGAGACCAAAGACCATCACACATACACATAGAAGGTGGACGGACACGACGACAAGTCAAGAAATGGAATATTGCATTCAAATTGGAGACCGTCACGGCACACCTGCATATGAGCAAGACTAAATGCCAACATACATGGTTGCCGGACATCACTTAAACTGTCATGGCCCAAATGTACAAAATTGGTAACGTGAGTATCATACACACTTCTATGAGTATCATTACACACCCAACAGGGACTACAACCATGAAATGTCACTTGATACCTTCACCCCTCCTCATATTCTTCTCTGGCCACAGAGTCACCGTGCCTTTCACGTGCGCTAGTGTGGTCTGGGGGGGGGGCATCGTCCACATTTGGGCAAGGCAGTGTAACACTTGGAAGCATGATCTCGTGGACTTTCACCTTGTACTATCCGGATGGAATGTCCTTGCAGTGGAACTTGTCAACCCCGGCTATTCCCACCACTTCCGCCTTGGCGGCGGCTGTCTTTGACCGCTTGTCATGGGGGTTCAGGAGAAACACATGATCTGATATCTGCAGACACCAACATCAGGGTCCACTCAGCAACAAACATAGCAATGACAGGGTGAAAGTCAAGCGCAGCTGGGCATGGAAACGATCTTGGTTGCCACAATACTGAATCAGCAGCAAATTCATGGTGTAGCAACCTACCTTGAAGCGAAGCTCGTCGCTGAGGGTGGCAACTGAGGAAAGCTGCCCACGTGTCTTCAACTGCAGCAACAAAAAGAGGTTTAGTCAGACGGATAAGAATAACATGAACTCTGGTGGTTGCAATGGTATAAACATACCTCCACAGAGCAAGCTAACTTACACCCTGCTCAGACCGTGCACACTACAACCTCCTGGCAAAAATAACCCTACTAAAAACCAGGCAAAGCAAGGAGCCATGAATGCATGCCTGGGGAACCACGTCCTGCTGCGATGATGGTGCCGGGGACAGCCCACTCCTCTTGCTCACCTGCAATGAATACACATTGCAACGCTTCAGGAAGTGTATCCATAAAGGAAACCAACCAAGTAAGTTTGCGGAGAGGGGCTGGGAACAACCATACCTTGGGCCTGCCTCCTCATGCCGGGGGGGGAATCTGGAATGCTGCCGCCGTAGCACTATGGTCCTTGGCGCAGGACCCACCTTCTTCACAGACGACCCCACTGCCACTCCCTGTACATGTGGTCCCTGCAAAACATATAGTGCCAGCCTTGCGTGAGAGGGCATGGCCAATGACGCCTCGGGTTGGGCTGAAAGTTAGGAATAGAGTGGCACAGGATCCCATTCAGGTCTAGAACAATTAGTTTCGACTTTTCTATGAAAGGAGCTTTTGAAGGGGTGTCACGGGGTCTCACCTAGGTGGGTTGGGAGACAACAGTCACCCCGGAGGGCAAAGTTTTGGTCCCCCTGCAGCCTGGACCAGGCAAACTACCACCCTCTCCCCCTACAGCTTCCCATTTTCCCTTGATAGAATGAGCAATGACCCCCCCATCGTCCATGTCATCCCCACCAACTTGCTGGACCTCTCCCTCTTCAACGAGTGGACCCTGCCCCCCACTGTGAATATCATCAACAACAGGCTGGACCTCTGTCACATCCCTACCCACTACAATTACTTCCTCCTTCTCAGGTACAATGGTCGCAGCAGGGGGGTCTTCCATAATGCCACCCGTCACACCCCCTTTTTGCCTCATCATGAGTTCTACTATCTTCTTCAGTTGTGCTTCCATTCCCCTCTCCCGCTCCGCAGAGAGAGCCGCAAGCCTCTCCAGGGCCCCGATGCAGGCTGCCATTGAGTTCCCCGCTCCCTACGCATACAAACACCCACCCGTACTATTAAAAACCAGAAGAAGAGGCCGAATGTGCAGGATTTCAGGCATTCGGAGATGGCTGGGTTTGGCATAACACCCCTCGTGTACCATGCGTGGGGGCCCCACATACCCACCAAATCTTAGTACAACAACAGATTCATGAATGGAAACCGGACTTCAAAACATACCTGGCTCAAAACAGACTTTGATGGGGTGCCAGTCGCATAGTTCTTTTGCTCCGCCCCGAGCTCGGACAGTGACGGGCTCCGCGCTTTGCGTCTTTTCTGTATTTGCCCATCCACACACTGTCAGTACAAAATGCCAGGAGCATATGGACAAAGCACTGCCCTGCATATCACATAACAACTAATTCTGCACAAGCAATAAAACTCACTCGTGGGTGTCTCTTCCATCAGAACATGCCACAACGTAGGAGCAATGAGAAGGGGGTGAGGAGATTACCAAACGGGCTACTTGGCCTGCAACTCCTGCCCGGCCCCAACGCGAGGGGTTCGTGACACAAGCACGCGCTTGCTTCATCCCTTCAGCCTTTGCAAGTCCACGAGGGGACTCCCAGTAGGCAACAAGCTTATCCCAATAGGCGGGTTCAGTGTTCATTGGCCTCACACCAGTCTTTGCCCATTTATCTTTCAGTTTTGCTCTTTCTCCTTTCATTATCTTCCCACATTGCTTCACTATAAAATCACGATTGGCAGGGATAGGTCTGTACTCGTACATTCCATTTATGCCCTCTATTACTGTTGACATGGCACTCTGGGACTGCTGGTCAATGTCTTGTACGCTTGAGTCAAGGTAACGCAATGCCAGGCCACACAAATCACACTGCCAGTGTTCCTTACCTTCGCAGCCAACATTGATGACTCCATTTCCATGCACCTCCACCTTGTTGCGCTTTAGCCTTGCAGCCACCCTTCCCTCTCCATCTCCTTCCCATTGTTTCATGGCATGACGTCGTTCTTTCCTCAGCTCTGATGTCCGTTTCCTGCCCCCATGCTCTGGAGCAGCGCCGTCATACGTTGTGGGGGGTGACTGATGTGTGCCGGATGGGGGAGGGCCGTATGGAGATGTGGGAGGCCCCCATTGTGACGTGCCAGCATCAGGAAGCCAGCGCCACGACCCCGAAGCAGGGGGGGCTCCCCATGGTGCACTCTGTTGTGGAGACCATGCGGCAAGGGGTGGGTGCCAAGGTTGGTGTTGGTTGGTATTGTGTGGTGGCTGTGAGTGCTTTGCTGCAGCTTCACTCCCCTTCCGCTGCCAAAAACATCCCACACACAAGGTGCATCAGCTGTATTCCTACTGAACACAACGTCACCAGAGCACAAACGATCCCACAACCACAACTATGGATTGGCTGACCTCAAACCCACTCCCCTGCAGCGCAAGTGCCAAAAACTGAAAAGGAGAGGGACAGAATATCCTCATAACATATAAGGCCATTCATTGGTGAAGAAACATAATGTGGGCGGGTTCACATCAGTACCATCATACACACTTACCAGGAAACAGAACATCCATCTGGGTTTTGCACATAGGGAGTGGACATCTATTCACACAATCAGCAAATGGCTGTATGGTGGAGCCCAACATCGGAGCCCCAAAAGGCCTAAAGACTCTCAATGTTTGTAAACACAGGTGTAGACACAATTCAATTGATAGCTTGGATATCCGGTGGTCTGTATGGTGATAGCACCCCGGGCAGTGAGTCAGACAATGACCCTATGACGTTGGTAGTAAGACTTACCTTCGTATAAAGCATTGATCCGGGTTTTCCAGATATCCTCTAGAAATCCCTTCACACAAGCATCAATCTGCTGTGTGTGATTTGCCCAAAAACTAGGCCTCAGGAGGGCCTGGGCTTTTGGCTCAGCCTCGAGTCTTTCAAAGTTGGTAAACAGGGGTACAGGCACAATTCCCTTGATAGAATTGAAGAGAGCGTCTCTTTGGTGAGAGAACCCCAGACAGCGTATCAGAAAATGAATACTGTCTTCAGATTGCCCACACAACGGACAATTGCACTCTCCCTTTCTGATCTGCTTCTATTTGCTGTTCAAAGGTAGGCTTCCTGCCCTGAGTTTAAATTTCAGTCTAGTGCCGAGAGTGGGTGGACCCTTCAGGTCATCCAAGATGTCCACCCCCATGTCACTGACTGGAAACAAGTTCGGGGAAGTTCTCTGCCTAACTTAATTTTCATCAGACAATCTCATGGCAACAGACATGGCTTCAGACACTACAGCCTCTAAGGCAGATTTATCCAGCAGGGTCAAGACTTGCGGATCCAGGTCCAGGTCCTTGAGAATCTTTTCTACTCTCTTCTGCCAGGACTTAGTCTGTTTGACAGGGCGGTCCTGTTTCCAAGATTTAGAGTCGATCAACTTAGGATATCTGGTGTTGGGCATATGTTGCAGCTGACCCCACCATCTGGCCTTGAATTCATCTCGTCGGGAGCTTAAGGATGGGATGCCAAACTCACCCCCGAACAGCCACATTGGCTGTTTTCTCCATGCTGACATAGGGGGGTGCTATTCCGTGAGCCTGGAGGCGTGAGCCTGTGAGCCCAGGAAAGCGTGAGCCCAGCACAGGCTCATGCCACGTCAGCATGCAAACAGTGCCTATTTCCGCGGATGTCACCTATTTCCGAGTGGTGTCACCTATTTCCGCGGGTTGATGTGGGGAGAATTGAGAATTGAGAACAAAGTGGTTTGTTTGTTTTTGCAATGTACTCAAGTCTGTGAGGTCCACAAAACAACAAATATATTGAAGGAACAATCCGGGCAGTCCATGCAACCCCCATCTCCAACAATAGTTTGGAACCATGAATGTGAATTCCATGCACACATTGCAAAGAGGACAATAAGGACACACAACCATCCCATTTCAAATTTGTCCCAGAATTAAACCAAAAGAATACTTCATATCAAGTGTCGCAGTCATCACAATCAATGTCCACCTCCTGTGCTATGTCATCTACAAAGATTCTGGCCCCAACACCACGTGTTCTACGAAGGCCATCGCAAGGTGGACTCTGAGTGCCATGAACGGACATGCTTGCTGCGAGTGCCTCCGCATAGACAGGTAGCACACAAGACCGAGGAGGACTGAAAACAAGTCCAAATAGGTGTGATAGCCCAGGAGGGCAAGTGGAAGCACGCGGACTCCTACACATGTCCACAAAATCCCATTTTTAACACAATGATGCAATGCACAAGTCCAACGAAGAGGATGTCTCCCATGTGCACTTTGCCTCAAGAACAGCGATTCTCGATATTGAAACAACAATGCAAGCATGCACAGGTTCAACTTACTCACAGGCAAAGTCGGAGTCCAGCTCCTTGTCAGAAGTCTCCTCTGTACCAGTATCAGCGGGACGGGGCTTCGGAAGGACCTGAGAAGTGTGTCCACCCAAACCCATCAGGAGGTTCTTGTAAATCTCAGCATCCCCTTCAATCCCAAAGACATGTCGCGCACTGGCCTTGCAAGCGTGGTACGAAGCACCTGCAGTGGAATAGAATGAAGTAAGCAGACATTGAAGACACATTCGGAACGGTGGAAAGTGCTGAAAGTGCAAGCTCAATCAAACCTCATGAAATGTGAATGTTGAAGAGACGAACCTGTGCCCATCGACAAATCCAGAACTCTGGCGTCTGTGTAGGTGCAGCACTCCACAATCGTTTGAATGAAAGCCGGGCTCCTCTCCCTCGCCCCTCTCCAAGGAACCCCATTCCCCCTTCGCAAGCACACGTTGCTGTCGACGTAGTTGTGATGCATGTCATCCGTGGGAGGATCTGTCCTGTCATCTATGAACTTGCCCCCGTGAGTGATGGCAAACTCCGTAATGCCGGCCGGAGTCGTTGGTGGATGCACCCGGACGAGACAAACAGCTTCAAACAGACGAGTCTGCGAACATGACATCCACAAGGAACTAAGAACCAAAATAAAATCGGGCCCCTACATATGAGTTGGAGCGACCTATACAACACAATCCCAGAACAAAAAAGAAGAGGAAGAAGAAGGGAAACTCACCATCTCTCCCGGACGATCCCCCTTCGTAAGGTACATGCTGTTCACACAATTCCATGTCTTCACGACTCTCATGCCCGAGGCTTTCAAATAGCTGGCAAGGGCACGGCGACACCGAACATCGATGGACTGGATGAGAACCAAAACACCTGCATCGGAAAGGAAGAAGTTGCAAAAGGAAAAAACCCACCGCCAGTAGCGCTCATCAAATGCATTCCAACCCGGACAAGCACCCGATGGAGGGATATCCGGGACTGCCAACCCATCAGGGATGTCCAAGATGATGAGTTCCGCTGCATATGGCTTCTCCTTCCCGTTCACCCACGATTTGGTCATTTTAGCCTGCAAACAAAAATACAATGGAATTCTGACAAGTTTATAAACGATCCATGCCCACAGCAGACAAAGAGAGCAGAAGCCACAGAACCCAAAGAGAACACGCACCGTGCTGAGGAACTCGACAATCCTCTCCCACACTGGTGATGGCTCGCCCTTGTAATCAGATTTCTTCGACTCCATCATTGCAAGGAACCCGACGTTGGCAATCTCCAACCTGGTTGGACGAATGACCCTCGTGGGATGTTCCACTGCATGGTACGGGTCCTTGGGATCAACCACCCCCTTGTTTTTTCCCGGATCCCCTACCATGCGGTGGAGTCTGCTGGACATGCTCCACAGGGCCAATAGCTGCAACACTTCCCTGCCCTTGTGCCACCTTCCCTCTACCCCTTCCCTTCCCCACAACACCAGCAACATCTTTTCCCTTTGCCTTTCTTCCTCTACCCGGGGTATCCTGAGCGGGAGGCTCCTTCTCTGCAAGAGTCCTCAGATTACGCTCATGAATGTCGAGGTCCGCTGCTGCGGCAGTGGCTGCAATACGGTCATTCTCTCTCCTCAAAGACAACTCTACAGCTGGGGTCTCTGAAGGAGGGCAATCCAAATACCAACCACAAGAAGAAAGATGGTCTGGACCCCAGTCATGCAAGATCCCAGCAGTGAACATGGTCTGGTTGCCAGCAGGGACAAGCCAAAGGTCCACGAAATCTGGATGTTTGTCCAAGCAATTCTCTTCCAAGAGAACAAACTTAATGTACCTGCAGGAACAGACACAGCCTCATTTTCCAATGCACATATTGTGTCCCAGCTTTTTCAACACACCAGGAAGACCCCCTTAAACAGTATGCCACACAACACATTGCAACCACAACACAAGCAAAGAGTGCAAGGGTGTGCACCTGTAAAGGCATCGTTTCCAGGCTTCCTCTCCTTTTTCCTGCTGGTCAAGCTCATTTGTTCGACTGATGCCACCCTCCTTGCTGAACTCTCTAAAGAAACCAGAGTGCCACACTGTGGCTCTCCATTTCCTCATGTATGCTTCGAAGGAGACCTTCGGAGCTGTCATAGTGATGCCATAGTCAGCCAGCTGAGTATGCAGAACCGATCGGGCCCTTTCTTCCAACTGCAAAACAATTGAAATGGAAGAATGAACCCAAAAACAGTCACAGCGAATGTAAGAGGCAATGGGAAGAGAAGGACAGGAAAAGAGAAAAGAAAGTGAGATACGAGAGGACATCACACCTGGCTCCAGTAAGTGGCCTTGTGAAGCCAGGTGTCCAGCACATTGTCACTGACAGGAACGACACGCTGGGTCTTCTTCTCCTTCTCTGGCCTTGGGAACATGTGGGTATCCCTAACTGTGGGATCGGAGTTCCATATCTGTAGCCACTTCACCTTCTGTTCAGAAGACACGACGGCGGTAGACAACCTGTGCAACTTCTCCTGGGCCATCTCCGGCTTGCCTGGCTTGTTATAATGGTTTTTTATCTCCAGGAGAAACTGCGGCCCGAATGATGGGTCGGCCATTCTCAACTGCTTCACAAAAGCACTCATTATTGTCCTTCTTGTAGCGTTCATCTCCTTCTGGATGTGACTTTCAACCCCCTTTGCTGTCCTTCTCTCCTCAGGGGTAGAGCTGTAGTATTCCAGTTTGCCACGCTCCCCTGCATCTGCAATGTCTTGCTGCAAGGGAATGCAAGAGAGTTGCATCAATCCAAGGTCAAGGGAGACAGACAGAAACAAACATGTGGAAGCAGGAATATGGAAAGGCCAGATGAAGGAAGATGTATCTCACCGTGTACATGTACTCCATGAAAGCCTCACGGGTCAACGAGTACCATGTTTCCGAAGTCTTGGAGCTTTCGCATTTCTTATACATCTCTGCCGAAAGGATGGTCTTGAAGTTGGTCAAGGGCATCTGCCCGATCCTTTGTATCCTATAAAGTGTGTGAACCAGACTCGTTTTGACATGCGATGTCTCCGTCCCTCTGCAGAATGATATCTGAATTTCAGAATGTAATTCAAGGACTTGAATCAAGGAAGAACGGAACCAGAAGTGCAACATGTACAATGAGAAACCAACCTGTTCACATCATTCATTGCCGTCAGAAGACCCATCATGTTGTCGTCACAATCAAGCACCATCGATCGAACAGAGTAATGCCACTCTTCCTCCTGTGAGTGCAGCCTCCCAATGACAGCCATCCATGCAAGCAACCGGTGGTTGCCATCCCAAACGTGAAACATCTTCCCCGAGAATACTTGGGTGGAAGGTTTCCTGGAGAGAAGAAGTTCGAAGGATTCGTTCACCTGTCTCCAAATGGGGTCCCAGGAGTCGACGATTGACTCATCCAAAAGGAGCTCGTTACCTCTAGAATCCCTAGTAGAAACGTAAAAGACTGCGGATCCATCCAAATACCCATGAACAAACTCGGCCTCCAGCTTGAGAATGTCTTTGACAAGGGTGGACGAACGACGGGCATGGAAACCAACCTACACAGGGGAATCTTCAACCTCCCACCAGGAGCAAGCATACTTTGAACCACAAGCTGAGAGTTCACCTTTTGACCCCCAGCATCTCAGCGGCTTTGCTTTCATAAAACTCATCGTCAACATCAACTATGGTCTCCTTCCCCTGACCCTGAGGGACCTCATCCGCCACACTTTGCATTTTCTCCTGCAAGGTTGTTCACTCAAATTCTTATAAGAGAGGAATGAAACGTCGACCGATGCATGAAAAAGTGGGATAAAAAGGTAAGTGTTCTTTGAGCTGCCAGGTAAGTGTTCATTGATCCTCACGGACCTGCACTATGTTCCCGATTTTCACAGGGAAAGAACATTGAAAAGTTCTGCTCAAATATCTGCCCATGAGGGCCGAAAGTTGCGCCCTTCAATATTCATATGTTCTGCCTAAACAGTGTGCGGTTCCGCAGACTGTTTGAGCTGACAGTGAAGGGTTCATTTTATACTCAGAAATGTGCCCCTGAAGTCCAAATTTTGCACCCAGAAACATTGAAATGCTCAGCTCAAACAGTGTGCGTTGCCGCACACTGTTTGGGCTGACAGTGAAGGATTCATCTCATCCTCAGAGGGGTGCCCCTGAAGTCCAAATTTTGCAGCCTGAAACATTGAAGTGTTCAGCTCAAACAGAGTGCGTTGCCGCACACTGTCTGAGCTGGCAGTGAAGGGTTCATTTCACCCTAACATAACAGACATCAAGACCAAATTTGAACCCTAAAACATTGAAAAGGTCTGCTCAAACAGTGTGCGTTGCCGCACGCTGTTTGAGCTGGTTTTGAAGGGTTCATTTCATCCTCAGATAACAGACAGCAAAGACCAAATTTTGCACCCTTAAACATTGAAATGTTCAGCTCAAACAGTGTGCGTTGCCGCACACTGTCTGAGCTGGCAGTGAAGGGTTCATTTCACCCTCACATAACAGACATCAAGACCAAATTTTGCACCCTAAAACAGGGAAATAATCAGCTCAAACAGTGTGCGTTGCCGCACACTGTTTGAGCTGGCAGCACAGTGTTCATTTCATCCTGAGATAGGTGCCCCTGAAGTTCAAATTTTGCATTAAGAAACATTGAAGTGCTCAGCTCAAACAGTGTGCGTTGCCGCACACTGTTTGGGCTGACAGTGAAGGGTTGATCTCATCCTCAGAGACGTGCCCCTGAAGTCCAAATTTTGCACCCTAGAACATTGAAATGTTCAGCTCAAACAGTGTGCATTGCCGCACACTGTCTGAGCTGGCAGTGAAGGGTTCATTTCACCCTCACACAGGTGCCCCTGAAGTCCAAATTTTGCACCCAGAAACATTGAAATGCTCAGCTCAAACAGTGTGCGTTGCCGCACACTGTCTGAGCTGGCAGTGAAGGGTTCATTTCACCCTCACACAGGTGCCCCTGAAGTCCAAATTTTGCACCCAGAAACATTGAAATGCTCAGCTCAAACAGTGTGCGTTGCCGCACACTGTCTGAGCTGGCAGTGAAGGGTTCATTTCACCCTCACACAGGTGCCCCTGAAGTCCAAATTTTGCACCCAGAAACATGAAAGCTCAGCTCAAACAGTGTGCGTTGCCGCACACTGTCTGAGCTGGCAGTGAAGGGTTCATTTCACCCTCACACAGGTGCCCCTGAAGTCCAAATTTTGCACCCAGAAACATTGAAATGCGCAGCTCAAACAGTGTGCGTTGCCGCACACTGTTTGGGCTGACAGTGAAGGGTTCATTTCATCCGCAAACAGGTGCCCCTGAAGATCAAATTTTGCACCCTATAACATTGAAATGTTCAGCTCAAACAGTGTGCGTTGCGCACACTGTTTGGGCTGACAGTGAAGGGTTCATTTCATCCTCAAACAGGTGCCCCTGAAGACCAAATTTTGCACCCAGAAACATTGAAATGTTCAGCTCGAACAGTGTGCGTTGCCGCACACTGTTTGGGCTGACAGTGAAGGGTTCATCTCATCCTCAGAGAGGTGCCTCTGAAGTCCAAATTTTGCACCCTGAAACATTGAAGTGTTCAGCTCAAACAGTGTGCGTTGCCGCACACTGTTTGGGCTGACATTGAAGGGTTCATTTCATCCTCAAACTGGTGCCCCTGAAGTCCAAATTTTGCACCCTGAAACATTGAAGTGTTCAGCTCAAACAGTATGCGTTGCCGCACACTGTTTCAGCTGACAGTGTAGGGTTCATTTCATCCTCAGATAGGTGCCCCTGGAGTTCAATTTTCCACCAGAAACATTGAAATGCTCAGCTCAAACAGTGTGCGTTGCCGCACACTGTCTGAGCTGGCAGTGAAGGGTTCATTTCACCCTCACACAACAGACATCAAGACCAAATTTTGCACCCTAAAACATTGAAATGTTCAGCTCAAAACAGTGTGCGTTGCCGCACACTGTTGAGCTGGCAGCACATTGTTCATTTCATCCTGAGATAGGTGCCCCTGAAGTCCAAATTTTGCACCAAGAAACATTGAAGTGCTCAGCTCAAACAGTGTGCGTTGCCGCACCCTGTTTGGGCTGACAGTGAAGGGTTCATTTCATCCTCAAACAGGTGCCCCTGAAGACCAAATTTTGCACCCAGAAACATTGAAATGTTCAGGTCGAACAGTGTGCGTTGCCGCACACTGTTTGGGCTGACAGTGAAGGGTTCATCTCATCCTCAGAGAGGTGCCTCTGAAGTCCAAATTTTGCACCCTGAAACATTGAAGTGTTCAGCTCAAACAGTGGTGCGTTGCCGCACACTGTTTGGGCTGACATTGAAGGGTTCATTTCATCCTCAAACTGGTGCCCCTGAAGTCCAAATTTTGCACCCTGAAACATTGAAGTGTTCAGCTCAAACAGTATGCGTTGCCGCACACTGTTTAAGCTGACAGTGTAGGGTTCATTTCATCCTCAGATAGGTGCCCCTGGAGTTCAAATTTTCCACCCTGAAACATTGAAATGTTCAGCTCAAACAGTGTGCGTTGCCGCACACTGTTTGAGCTGCAGTGCAGGGTTCATTCCATCCTCAGAAAGGTACCCATGAAGTCCAAATTTTCACCCTTAAACAGTTGCAAAAGTGTTCAGGACTGGCATTGCAGGGTTCACTCCATCCTCAGAAAGGTACCCATGAAGTCCAAATTTTGCACCCTTAAACATTGAAATGTTCAGCTCAAACAGTGCGTTGCTGCACACTGTTTGAGCTGGCAGTGCAGGGTTCATTCCATCCTCAGAAAGGTGCCCTGAAGTCCAGATTTTGCACCATAAACATTGAAATGTTCAGCTCAAACAGTGTGCGGCGCCGCACACTGTTTGGGCTGGCTGGGAAGGGTTCATTTCACCTGCAGATAACTGACTCCAAGGCCAAATTTTGCACCCTACAACATGAAAAGATCTGCTCAAACAGTGTGCGTTGCCGCACACTGTTTGAGCTGGCAGTGCGGGGGTTCATTTCATCCTCAGAAAGGTGTCGTTGAAGGAAGAATTTTGCACCCTTAAACAGTGACATGTGCAGCTCAAACAGTGTGCGGCAACGCACACTGTTGAGCTGCCGCTGAATGGTTCTTTCTTCACAAATACCTGCCATTGAAAGCCGAATTCTTCACAAATATGGGTCCGTAGATTTTACCTTTTTCCTAGTACTCGAGAAGACTCCTTAGTTGCCGGGGACCCTTTCCGCTTCGGGCTGCTCTCTTCGCGACTATGTAGGTGAGCTCGCCCCTTCCTCTTTCCATGGTCAGATCGTTCGTGAGGCCAGTGTCAACATCTTCCTCCATGTCGTCTGTCTCTCCCTCAGACGCAGAGTGTCCTCCTCGCCTGTTCCTGGAACTATGGTGGGTTGTTGTTCTTCTCCAGATCCTGCTCCTCCATCGCCACACTTTCCTGTATTCCTCTTCTTCCTCCTTTCCTCTTCCTCCACTCTTTCCATCTCATTCTATATCTAGCTCTATTCTGTTCTAGAATCGTGAAGTATAATGACTTCTTTTCCTTTTTCCTCCGTGGAAACAAGGCTCCCCACGAGTGCCCCTGGAGCTCTCCAGTTTGACGTTTGACAACAAGTGCTGGTATCGCATGTAACAAAAATAAAAATGGACGTTGTCAACCGTATTGGATGCGGGTGTTGATATTGTGTGCGAACGGAATTCATCCATTGTCGTCTTGTATTACCCAGGCTAATAAAGCGCCGAAGAGAAAAAGAACATCCGTTGCATGCATTTGCGATATATGTCAGATGTACTTCGCCGCCTGCAAATACATGGCGGCCTCCTTGCCTTCTTTCAAATTCGAATGCGCCGTAGAAATGTAGTGCTTTTTCAATTCCGAGCAGTTCTTCCAGATTCGCAATAATTGTTATGCTTCAATGTGCACTATGATCCACGTGGTTTTACTGATGCCCTGTGGTTTTTTTATGCCGTGACCGTCCCCATGGGTCATTCGGTATAAAGGATTGTGTCGGATATGACCATGTGTTGCACACATTCGTGCGAGGTATCTCTGGAGTGTCGGTGTTTGTTCTGTGCTATTCTGGCGCAACACAATCTCATTACAATCGGATCTCCTGTTTACTGCTCTCCAGGGGTTGTGCCGTCATTTCATAATGGATGGTTTCATGTCATTTTCAGGGGTTTGTTTTCCATCCAAAAAAAGTACGGCTTCTTGTGGCTCTGGTCTTTCAAAAACGTTTTTCTGGTTGGTGGGAGGTGAAGGTGCACGTCATCCCTACATCCTTGGCATGCATCGCCGGCAGCCTTTGGTTTGGTGCTACCTTGTTGACCTCAGTTTGCTGGTGGTATTCCACTTTCGATAATTACGGGCTCTCAGTTCGGGGATTCCGTTCTGAATCGGCAGTTTCGTTCAGTGCTGGAAAACATGTCGAGGGAGCGAGATGCACTCGCTCGATTCCATTCCAATGCAGGTACTCTTCCACTGACTGCCACTGCAGACGACGATGGGTATGCAGTTGTTCATGAGGATGAGCTGGTTACAGTGTTCCCGCTGGAGTTGGGTTCTCTGCTTGTTCAGAAAGAGGTGTATGACGAGGATGGGAATTTGGATTCTGGGCACTTGGAGAAACCCTTGGTTGGCGAGTGTGGAAGGAAGTGGAGAGTCCTTCCAGGAACATACCGTGTCCTTGGAAAAGAGAGAAGACAATCAGCAGGATCAGTCGTTACCCCTGGCACTGCAGCATCGGTCGTGCAACAGAAGGGCACAGTTCCTGTGAAACAAGAGGTGAGCACATCCACTACCTTCGTTACTCTTTCGGACTCGTCCTCGGAGGATGTTTCTGAGATTCCTCCGCCAGTGCAAACTCCCTTATTGGATGATGACGAATTGCAAGAGATAACAAGTGTCATTCCAAAATTGAAAGCCCTCGCAGGTGTGCCTGGGTGCAAGAGCGAGCTACGTTTTTGTTGATTGGGAGTCCCTTCCAGTGCAACGGGTTCAATACGTGCCAGCTCAGTTTGATGGGGACATCTTGTTTGAGCTCAACCCTCCCACGTCTTCCAGTGGACTGGCTGGGCTTCTGCAGGGCATGGACAAGAAACATGACGGACATCCTTGGTGCAGGACAAAAACTTCGAACATCCATAACGACATTGGCTTGAAATTTCGGAGGTCGGTTTGCGTTGGGCATTGCAAGTGCCTGAATATTTCTTGCCCTCGGCTGAGAAACAGCGCTCAGCCAAACGAAAGTGAGTGGGAAGGTGTGCCCCTGAATCCTTTCACCCCAGGGCTTGCACCTCCCAAGACCAATACTTTTGTGTGCAGGTTCTGCAAACTTTCCCCGTCCTGTGTTTCTGTTTGCCACGCTCGTATGTATCAGGTGGCACATCGATGCAAGACAATGACTCGTGCCTGCATTCATATGGGTGCACACGAGCATCCTGTGTCCAAAGGGAGTTGCAGGGATAGCGTGGACATCGCTAGAAATCTACTGAAGCAAGAGTTCCATAATGCCCCTTCTGCAACACCTTCTGCTATAGCGCTTGCAGCTAGCAAGGCATTCCTGGAAAAACACATACTGGGTGAAGGGGATGCGACACAGCCAATGCTGGATGCAGATTCCCTTGAGGCAGTCATGGACCATTTCTCCGTGTTGAGCTCTCCCAATATTCGAAACCAGGTGAATGCACTCAGAATGGGCACAGGCACTGCTGGATTCATGGACAACATTATGGACCTCAAACGGAGGAGTCGCTATGAATTCATTCAAAACAGTATCTTCCCTGGCCAGGGCTCGTCCAAAGTGTATTTGTTCAAGATGTCCGCTGTGGGCCAAGGCAGTGGTGTGAGCATTGTCCGCCGAATGCAACCTGGAGGAGATTTGGCTAAATGTTGGTTAATGTTTGATCACTGCAAACGGGTGAAGGGTTGGACAACCATGGCGTGCCATGTGTATGATCCAGCGTACCAGCGTGTGCTCTCCATAGCAATTTGTGATATGCAGTCGGAGGACACTGAATCCCAGATGCTCATGTGGAATTCCCTCCTGACCGTCATGCAGCGCAATGAAATACAGAACACAAATTTTGCGGGCTTCATGGCTGATAGTGCACAGGCAAATTTCAATGCAGTGCGGCGCGTGTTTGGTTCTGGGGATCCTAAGGTCCCCATGGAAAATAGGGAGCGCACATGCCTCTTCCATTGGAGTCAATCTCTGGCACGTCATACAAAGCGCTGCATTCGCCCTGACCTTCAGTTGGAGCATAGAAGGCTCTGTCTGAAGTACAAGAATGCCACCTCAATGGGAGAAGCTGAGAGCACTTACCAGGCAATCCGGGCTTGGTGGTTCTCCGCTGGTGCTGCTACAGGTATCCACCTGAAGGAGTTGGAGGACTGGTTGGTTTTCTGGCACTTCAGGTACAGACAGTGGGGAGCTTTCATGACGACGGTAAGCCTCACAAGTTTTCCTTAAACACAAATTGCACTTTGCATCGTGCCTGTTCATTTGGGTTGTTCGATTGTCACTTGAAGAACCTCTACCATTTCTTTTCCTTCCTCACATTTCCATGCAATGCCTCCTGCAGGACATGTCCTTGGAGGACTTGGCCGACATGCCATCGTGTAATTTGGCAGAGACTGTTCACAACGCCTGGATGCAACAGTCTACCAAAGCAGGTCGTGACTTGTATGTGGCCACTTGCTGATGGACATGGTGCGTGCTGCAATTCCACAAAAACCAGGTACCGCAATTTCTGAGGGGACGGGGGGAGGGAAGGGCCCCGATTCGACTTTGTTGATGCTAAGGGCTGCGAGTAGGTCCGGAGACCCGTCAAAGATGGCCAGAGCTCTAAACAGGTGCACTGAAGGCTCCCCTCTGCAATCCAGGCTCCCCATTTGGAAGGCGAGGAAAGATTTGGATCATGCAAAAGGAAATTAAACACTCTTCCAGGGTCAGATGGAGATTCCCATAGGCCAGACAGGGTCAATTTCTCTGTGCCAAAGGTGTCTCCAGTGCAGACTAAGTCCTGTGCCGGCCCCTTCCCAGGTGGGTCCTCCTCCTGTGGAGCAGGTGCAGAACATGCAAGCATAGCAGCGGAAATCCCATTGGAGGAGGTGGTGGCCATGGTGCAGGAATCTGATTGCATTGATAGTGACTGGCATATAGAACGCACCCCACCAGGATCTAGAGTGGCTTGCATGGCAATTCGGACCCCTCTTTCAAGAAATGCAAATCAAAAATATGCAAAGGCTCCAGGGGGACTCCAGCTCCAACATTCACAGGGTTGTTCCGACCTTACCATAGTGGGGAGTCAAAAGAACACAAGTTTTGGTTCTGCCCAGACGATATGGCACGATGCGTGAAGGGAACAGTTCGTCCTTCCGTGATAATGAAGCCCCCTCCCCCGCAATTTGGCCTGGAAAATTGGGACATCGCTGTCCTCAACCGAGATAAGCATGCTGGAGGAGGGAGGGTTTTGTCTTGCACGGTCCCGGGTGGTGCCCTTATGCACTGTCGGCACAGAATGTGCCACATGCTCCGACAATGCCTCCACCCGGTGCCGACTCCCACCCAACAAAAAGAGATGGAAAAACAGTGCGCCGTGTTGCTTCGGGTGCAGATCACGAATGCAAGATGGAATCGGCTAGAATTTTGCAGGCTACGTGACTCGTATCACCGAAGTCCCTTCCCCGGGGTATGGACGGATTACACAGTGCTGTGTCAATTGGCTCAGTTCTTCATGCCAAAAATATCAAGTTACCTTGGGAATTCCCATCGTGCACTGTCCGGATTTTGTAACGATGCGTGAGGGCGCTCTCGGCATGAGAGGGAAGTGGGTCCCCTGCAAGCATCAATATTACATATACCTTGTAATTATGTGTTGCGACGGTAAGAGAGACCAAGTCATTCACAAGCCACACTAGGCTACGGAGAAGTCATCACCCTTCTGCAGCGGGACACCTCGCGTAGAGCTCCGCCAACTTCTCTTTGAACACATACGAGCCATGCCCGCTTCCCATGCTGGGTTCCAGGTTGCCGTGTGAAGACTTTTCATTTTATGACAAACATATACATTTCGTTCACTTGTGAGGGCAAATGCATTGCGATTCATTGTAAGCGTCTCTCTGTGAATTGAAATAAACTGTGTCAATCATTCTGAGCTCAAATCTGCCATGTTTACATATCCTCTTTTTGGCACGCATTGCAGACATGGTGCATGGTGGCCTCCTTTGTTTTGTCCACGGTAATAGGCCCTCTTCCTGCAATCCTCGCCTTTAGGACCTCGTCTCCAGCAGATTCATGCCGCTCACGCTTCCCTGAAGCGTGAGCTCAGCTCACGCTTCAAAGCTTGAACGTGAGCTCAGCTCCCAGGCTCAGGGGGCTGGGCTCACGCCGTAGCTACGCTGGCTGACATACACTCCTTAAGCACCCCCACTTGAATGGATTCTAGAGACTTAGCTTGGTTGGAGTTATGAACCCATATAGCAGATCCGCTACTCCAAGGCAGGTCTAATAACGCGACAAAGCATGGTTTTCTTAACCTCAGAGATGACCCCTTGCAGTGGAAAAATAGTGAGCCCCAGAGCTTTGCCCTTGCCAGTTGAACAACTTTCCGTATATGTGCATCCCAATTACAATTGGAGGAAAAAATCTACGCTAGGTAAGTGTAGGAAGGGAGGAGGATCTCTTGGCTACCCCACTGCCACTTAAGATCACTTCCTCCCTCTCCTCTGTCGTTGATTGCTACCACTGCACATTTCTGCCTAACTTCATTTTCTGCCCAATCACATCTCCTCTACGCTGATGATGTTGCCCTTTTGGCACAATCCCCGGTCTTTCTGCAACGCCATCTCTAAATTTTGGAACAGTTCTGCAAAGACTATGGGATGCAAGTCAATCTTAGCAAGACCAAGATCATGGTCTTCAATGGCCAGGCTGATCGTAGATTCATCTTCAACCAGCAGGAAATTGAGATTGTCAAATCATACCGGTACCTAGGTCTGGTTATCCACCCCCCAAGTTTCACTTTGCAGCCACTGCCTTGGACAGATTGACTAAGGTAAGGCGGCCTCCGTCCGCCTTCACGCCAAATGCAAGCAAATACATGTGCGGCATCCCCCGACCAAAATGTGTCTGTTTGACACCGTCGTCAGCCCTGCTACCATCTATGGTTGTGAGTTCTGGGCACCTGGTGTCCCTGTCTCCTGGTGGGAAAAGTTTTGGAACCATTACAGTCATCTTTTCTCCAAGCAATGCTTGGCGCCAGAAGCACAACTCCCTCTCAGATCCTAGGTGCAGAGTTCGCATGTGTACCATTGCAATCCGAGGCACAGTTCAGGCTTACAATCTGTGAGGAATAGATTGCAGGCCCTTCCACCCAAAGGGCTAGTGGCAAGGCCCCACAACATCTATGAGGCTCAAAGCTGCAGGTTTCGGGAACTCCTGGTATGCTCGAGTGGACAGTTTATTTCAACGTAACGGACTTTCTATTACTTTCCTATTACCAATGAACCCAGATGAGGTGGACATCACATCCACACATGACCGCAACAGACTCATTCGGAGAGAGCTTATGGAATTACATGTGAAGAGAACTTGGATGCTACCCAATCTCACAACAAGCTCCACTTCTATCGAGAGACATTCTTGGTGCTCCGCGATGATAGAATCTTGAGACCAAATTACCTTTCAGCACCCTTAGCTCCTTCCCTCCTGAGGGCATTGGGGCAGTTCAGGGGGGTTCCCACAACCTACGGATAGAGACTGGCAGATGGGAAAACCTGCAACGGGAGGACCGCCTATGTCCAGCTTGCATAGGGCGCAGCAAGGAAATTGAAACTGAAGAACACTTCTTCTTCTACTGCCCTCTATACTACGAGATCCGATTGAACAACTTTATGGATATATGTGCATCCCAGTTTCAGTTTCAAGAGAACTCAACGCCCATAGAACATGAACAGAAGTAGGGTAGAACTCACCTCATGCGCAGCGGGTTTGTGCCGTTTGCGCACCTTTTGGAGAGACTCTGCAGATGGAGGTGCAATTTCCGCCGAACTGTCCTCCACCTCATCGTCGTCGCCCATGCTATAGTCGCTTGTGTCAAAATCCAAACTGGAAGACCGCCCACTGCTCTGCCTTCCCTCTCGCACCGAAGCCATCTGTACCAGATTCAGTCGAGCCAGGCGGGGGCTCCTTCGCACCGCGGGCTGGAATGTGCACAAGTGGGAGGAGGTGATGCTGCCTCGGCGGTCGACCGCTTCTTACTAGGCGTGGACATAGACCATGACAAAGATGAAGACGAGCGAGGACATAGACCATGAGCAAGACAAAGACGAGCGAGGAAGACCAAGACATGCAAAGGAGGAAAGAAGGACAAGGAGGGGAGTGTGATCACACACCCCCCGAGCTCAAGGTGAAGATCCGGCCGTTGTTGATTTCAAAATGAACACGTGTCGTGCATCCGACACTATGGCCTTTTCGACTTTGAGACGTTAAACCCTAAACCACTTACAGTCCTCCAGACAACTAGATGTAGTGATTCACACAACTGACATTTGGTTGGCCTGTTATGCAGGCTTGTTCTGTAATCTCCAGTGGACATCATACAGTTTCTTTGTTTCTTTCATTTTTTGTAATGCTTGAACAGTTCATATCCTCAATGTCTTATTGCGGTCCAGGCTTCAAGCAAATGAGAGGTAGTCCTGGTAGGATGGTCAATGTCCTTAAAAGCGGCCTTGTCTATTATCCATCCAAAAACTAAAGGTCTCATCTATCATGGTTAATATATGCTTGGATAAGAAAATGACTCGGTATGTCTTCTTTTTCACAATCACGGGGAGGGTTACCTCGACTCACTAGCTGATCTCTTAGCACAATTGACACCAAGCCCTTGACACGGTTTTCATGTGCATGTCAGCATGCTCCAAAACAGCCAATGTGGCTGTTCGGGGCGAGTTTGGCATTCGTTCCTTAAGCTCCCGACGACATAAATTCAAGGTCAGATGGTGGGGCCAGTTGCAACAATGAACCGATATTAGCCTTGAGTAGTTCTCTGACTCTTTGTGGGCCCTTCTATGGTTATTTGTTTGTTGTTCTACTCCTTGTGGCCCTTTAGGAATCCCACAGACGTGATACACATATCTCTTTCCTCACTTTTCGGTCCTTCACTGACTACCAGAAATGTCACACCGTATGTCTGCATCTGAAACTTTTCACCTTTGAGACAACATTCTGCAGCACGCTCTGCTAGCTTCACATTGCCATGTATTCTGCAGGCACCAAGTAAAGCCCCACACTAAAGCATCTGGTTTAATTGGCATTCTGTTGATGAAATTCTCCGCCTCATCCAAGCGCCCTGCACGGCCAAGAAGGTCAACCATGCAGCCAAAATGTTTTCCTGTTGGAATGATTCTATTATCACACACAACAGATTGATGCTTGTGTGAAGGGTTTTCTAGAGGATATCTGGAAAACCCGGATTAATTCCTTATATGATGGTAAGTCTTACTACCACCGTCAGCCCCTGACGGAGGTAGGTTCTGTTCCTTTTGTTCCCGCTCAAACTGGGCGCAGGGTCAATGGCCACAAGGCTACGGCATACAACGTCTTATGAGTACAATCTATAATCTCTACTCATAGAATGGAAATAGTGTTGTCCTTCATCTACTAGGCCCATATGGCTGCATGCAGACAGAACTGCAATGAGTGTAACATCATTTGGCTTCACCCCTTGCTGTTTCAAAACTTGGTTGAAAAGTTGCAGAGCATCTTTGCCATGCCCTTGCTGAGAATATCCGAAGACCTGCTTGCCCTCTTCTACAGCTGGGCACAGGGAGTGTCGTTGAGGCTGAAAAGGGGAAATTTGACCAGGTCATATCCGTTTGTGTTACTTCGAAGGTGTGGGCCAGCCTGCCAGAAGGTCAAAACAGGTGCATGCTGACATATGAAAGTCTGGCGTCGTGGAGATTGTTGGCTGTGAGGTGGGGATGGGGTTATCATCTTTCCTGGTAAATGAAGATATGATTGACATATCTCCTCTCCCATAAACTGTCACATTTCCTATAGGAAGTTCTTGTGACGCCCTTGACATGCTGTTGATGTGAATGAAAGCAGGCTGCAGTAGCAACAATGGAGAATTCAGGGTGTTTGGATTGGGGCAGAGCATACCATGGAAGAGAACAAGGGGCCCAATAGTTCGTGCAGTTGGGGGAGTTGATGTATGTACTTCCCCACACGGCCTTTGCCTCTCTTCACCATCTGTACCGAAGGTGCATAGATGGAACAAATCTCCAGTCTTTTGGTGTGCTCTTGTAATTCTGATATGCCCATAGACCCACTTCTCTCTCCTGTCTGTCTTGAGTTCCCCAACAAAAATGAGTTCGCCTCGCCCATGCGGAGGACTTCCAATTAATCACCCCTGTAGACAGAACAACCGGGATGACAGGTTGTGGGAAAGAGAAGTGGCACGTGCCCGAGCCCTTGGGCTTTCAAGGATGCCATGCCCATGTGAACGTTGTTTGGGCACTACAAGTAGATCTGAGGACGGTGTGCGCACACATCTCCTTCACCACAAAAGACATGAAGCATTTCGGGTGTGGATTGGAGATGGACCTGCAGACGAAGACGATGAGGAGTGGGCACAATTGGACAATGCACACCCCCGAGGGAGCCATACAGACAGGCCAACGAGGACTATGTCATGGGCGCAGGACAGGAACCAGGCATGGACGGAGGGGTGGAGATTACTCGAATGTTGCAGGAAGCATTCCACATCATGGACGAAGGGGGACGGCGCTGCGACAACTGGGGATGGTGATGACGCAGGAAATGAAGGCATTCACGTGGGGGAAGGCGTGGAAGGAGGTGGAGATGGAAATGAGAATTCTGCACACATGACACTAGAAGAAGCATGTGTGCCACTGTACGAGGGATGCAAATCCACAAAGCTTGCTGCCAGCATGCTGTTGATGAACCTGTGCACAACCCACGGTGTGTCAGACCATTTTGTGGACGAGTTGTTCTCTTTGCTTCGGCTGAACTTGCTTCCACAACCAAATGAAATGCCAAAAAGCTGTCACATGGCCAACAAAATGATTGGGAAGCTCGGCCTCAACTACGTGAAAATACATGCATGTCCAAAAGGACATGTACTTTTCAGAAGAGAGTACAAGGACGCTATGGAGTGCCCCAAATGCGGTGCAGCCCGATACCATGATGTGGGCAGGTTACAACAGCCAGCCAAGGTGTTGAGGCACTTTCCCCTTATCCCCCGTCTATTACGAATGTACAAATGCAAGACCATTAGTGAGCTCATGACTTGGCATTCCAGGAATGCCTCAAACGATGGTTTGGTAAGGCATGTCCCAGATTCCCTTGCATGGAAGCATATAGATGCAACTTGGCCCGATTTCGCCGAGGACCCACGCAATGTGCGATTGGCTGTATCTACGGATGGAGTAAACCCATACGGATCAAAGAGTTGCACATGGTCCACATGGCCCGTGCAGTTGGTGGCATACAACCTGCCACCATGGTTGACAACAAAGAAATTCTTTGTCATGTTGTCTCTCTTGATTCCAGGCAAGGAGTCCGTGACAAATGCAAACATAGATGTGTATTTGCAACCATTGATTGAAGAGCTACAGGAACTATAGATTGGAGTTGAAGCTTACGACATTTTGAAACCAGTAGGGCAACGGAGTTTCACCCTCCGTGCCATACTCATGTGGTCAATCCACGATTTCCCCGCATATGGCCTTGTTGCGGGTTGCAAGACGAAGGGCTACAAAGGGTGCCCCATTTGTGGGCCCTATGTGGATTCACGGCACTCAAAGCCATTAGGGAAGACAATATACATGGGGCATCGACGTTACCTTGCAAGAAACCACCCCTACCGACGAGCAGGCCGGCACTTCAATGGATGTGTTGAAAAGAGAATGGCACCAAATGTTGTGACACCGGAGGAGACATTGCAATTTGCAAAGGAGAAAGAGGCGTTCATGGAGATTGGAGGGAGAGAAAAGTAGTGCGGATCCAGCCATGTCGCACGGGGTGAAGCGCCGGACAATCCTTTGGGATTTGCCATACTGAAAGGTGCATGAATCCCCCCCCCCCCCCCCCCCCCATTCACTCACTTTCTTTCACATTGTGCTTCCTGGAATTACCTTTACTGTCAGGAGTCCTTCCACCAACTCCTAAGTCAGTGTAACTACTATGCAGTAGATGTTGAAGTCGTACACCTCACTGTGTAGAGGATCGTGCAGTTGTTGAAAGCAGAATGTAGTAACATGGACAACTTCTGCCACATATTCTACTATTTTTGCCCATAGAACTTGGTCTCATGGGAGGACATTTGGCATTTCAGAACCTCTTGCAGTGGTACCTCCTGGACCCCATGCATTGTGAGAAGAACTTCTGCGAGAACATTCTGAAGACTATCTTTGGGGAGAAGGATACGATAAACGTACGAAAGGACATGGAGATTGAAGGGATACGGTCACATCTGTGGCTAAGGCCTGATCCAAATAGACCAGGCAAAGTGCTCATGCCAGCAGCATCATACGTCCTGACCAAATCAGAGCAAGAGGAATTTTTGAAGACATTGGGAGCCATGAAAGTGCCAACCGGATTCTCGGGTGCTTTCCAAAAGCATGCCATAAACAAGAAATGGTCGGGGATGAAGTCACATGATCTACACGTGATGATGCAGCAGATTTTGCCAGTGTGCATTTGGGGTACGATGGCGTCGGGTCCTCGAACAGCCATAATGCGTGTAAGTCGAGTGTTTAGGAAGATTTGTGCGAAGGTGTGGGATCCGAGGGACATTACATCGCTGCATGAGGATGTGGCTGTGACCCTATGTTTGCTGGAGAAAGAATTCCCTCCATCATTCTTTGACGTCATGACGCACTTGCTAGTGCATCTTGTAGAGGAGCTGCATGTGTGTGGGCCCGTAGCCAGCCGTTGGATGTACCCCATGGAGAGGTACATGAAGGATCTGAAGGGGTATGTACGCAACATGGCACGGCCAGAGGGGAGTATGGCGGAGGGCTACATCCGCGACGAAGCCCTGGGCTTCATGACAAAGTATATGAAGATGCAATACAACGACGGGTGTGGGACGAGAACGAGGAAGAAGGAGTTGTAGGCGAGGTCCTAGAAGGTGGTGGAACAAAGCGTGCCATGAGCCCGCGCCTTTGGGATGTGGCACATGATTATGTGCTGAACAACACAACAACCATGACACCATGGAGACAGTGGGTGTAAACTTTACATCCCTCCTGTGCTATTCTTAATGGTCTTTGTATGCATGAATTACATATATATTGTCACAAGTCATTCCGGCCACTATGGGAGTGGGATCGTGTACTGAACAGGGTGCTTCAGACGACAACAGAGGGTGTTTCGTAGTTGGTGTTGTTGCTTGCAAGTGATCATGAAGTAGGCTGCATCACTACAATGTGCTTGAAAGGACACACTCTACATGTGGCATGCATGTACAGTACGGTGTTGGTCAGGGGGACTGAGTTGCAGCTTCTATTTGGTTTCTGCCAGAAAATACGCAGCGGAGAAGGTCCGCCTGAAAACGGAATGGAGAGCATTTGCAAAAGCATGGCGGAGGGGCGGTCGTAGGCGCAGATCCCCGGTGGAGTACCCGACAACAATGGAGGAGCTGCAGCCCTTTACAGTGTGGGTCAGATCTGCAATTGCAGTGTACGCATCAGAGAACGAGGACCCAGATGAGGGCATGGTGAGTCTGTCATTCCCCCCAGGGCTGATTGCCACTTCGTACCGGTCAATGAAAGCATATGGCAATCACTATAGAGTGGACGATGCCAACACCAGCCTCCTGGTGACTTATGACAGCGGAGTGGCATCATTTTTTGAACAAGAGAGTAGGAGCTGTGCACAAGATCAGAATCCAATTTCATGCCATGTGCAATATGTAGGAGTGATCAAAGAGATCCTTAAACTAGACTATGGTCTTGTGAAGCCAATTCTATTCCGTTGTTCTTGGGTAAAAGCCAATATGGTAGGAGAGAATGCCACCATGAAACGGGATGAGTACGGGTTCCTCCTTGCTGATTTCAGAAAAATGCTACCACAAGATGAAGAGCCATTCATCTTCCCATCGCAAGTTGAGCAAGTTTTCTTTTCAGATGACATCCATGCGCCGGGATGGAAGGTGGTTCTTCACAAGGACCCCCGGGCCAAACGAGTCGTTGCCGACGTCCATGATCTGGACCTAGGGAGAATGCCGACCACGAGGGTCTGAGGGAACCACGAAATCTACCAGATACGGCCGAACCAGTCTCTTTGGAAGGAGCAGTTACCTTTAATGAGGAAGACATTCCAGGGTTGGTAATTACCGCCAGGCAAATTGCAGATGTGGGTAGTGAAGGGGAAGATTATTTGGATACGGATAGTGAGCCCAGCTGAATCTCAGTGTCCATTAAGCCAGCAGCTCATAGACGAGAGCTATGCTAAGGACTCTTACTGTCCTTAGAACCCATTTTGTACAGTCCTGCTTATAAGCAAGGGCGAGACAGTTAATAGTATCGATAATGTATGGGTATGTGGTCACTGACTGTCTTGTGAACAAACCTTTTTTGTTCTGCCCATATTGTTTCTGACATGTGAGGAGAGGATCGTCTTCATATACGGGAAGTAGACGTGAATGTGTGCATGCATTTTCTGGCCCATCTGCATGCTTTCCAGGAACAAAGACCAGTGGAATGGGGGGTGTCTCCAAAGGAACAGGACCGAACGACACCTTTTTGTGCGTCCCTTGCTTTCCTTCTCACCGTTGTTCCATTCTCCCACCTGCCCAACAGCAGCACTCTCGAAGCAATAGCATGACATATGTTCGCACATGGTCTTCTTCACCAGTGAATGAGCTTTTATGCTACATGTACTGCCCCGTCCACATTAACGTTGATCCCTGCAAGCACTTGGCAAGACACCCCAGAGCCGCAAATCCAGCAACCACCACAAACACATCTATCTGATTATAGTGACACGGGAATAGCTCACTTGTAGAGGAATTGAACCTCCAGCCAAATGAATGGCTCTGCCCCTTGTAGCACAAGTGCGATGCAAAAACAAGGTGAGTACAAAATGAAGAAGCACTTACGAGGTCCCCATCCCTGGGATGGGCTCCCACTTCTGCTCTGGAACTGTGCAGGCCTGAGTAGCACCAAATTGCATGAATCCTAAGCCTGAATGTCAAATGCAGGTTTATGTCGCGATGTAGCACGCCATCATCTTACCTGTAGTTTCCAGTTTCATTGGTGTCACATTTGCCTTCAAGTCAACATCAAAATTAAGTCCACCTATGCGCAAATCGCAGAATCTCTCATGACACCATCTGCGTACCGAAAAACTGGTTTGGCATGATATAATTGTAGTTCACAACCTTAATGAACGCTTTCAGCCTTTACCTCTCCGTGCGCTCCATCGTGCCTCCATCCAGCACATTCTGTAAATGTTGAATGACCAAGAACCCGATGTCACACCGTTCTGAGAAGCCACTACGCGCGCTCACAGTATACGAAGGCCTTGCCGTGTCAGGATTTGCATTCCCACGTCCCGCCATGTTCGACGCAGCACTTGCATCCTTGCCAGACAGGCCAGGTGGAGGCAGCATGTATTAAAATATCTATTCCCCCAAGGCCACATTTTGTTTACCTCTTTTTGTGAAAGCCACGTCAGCAAATGTGCTGCCGAGTCATGGGTGCAATGAATGCGCAGTGGTTCATGGAGTCGTTGAGTCGACTACATATTCACTTTAATGAATAAATATCTTTATTCCATTAATCGAATTAGGAATGAAAATTTGTAGTCGCATGTGCAGTAATTACAACCACTTGCAATTTTGGCTTTTTCAAATTTTGTCTGTTTCGACTCTCCAGTAGTCCCGTTTACTACCAAGTGGTTCCTGGAGTGGTCACGGACATGCAGTCGATTCGAAAAAGACACGAATGCTTCTAGTGTATGAATTCATTCAAAACAGTATCTTCAATGGTCAGGGCTCATCCAAGGTGTATTTGTTCAAGATGTCCACAGTGGGCGAAGACAGTGGTGTGAGCATAGTCCGCCGAATGCAACCTGGAGGAGATTTGGCAAAATGTTGGTTAATGTTTGATCACTGCAAACGGGTGAAGAGTTGGACAACCATGGCGTGCCATGTGTACGATCCAGCGTACCAGCGTGTGCTCTCCATAGCAATTTGTGATATGCAGTCGGAGGACACTGAATCCCAAATGCTCATGTGAAATTATCTCATGGCCGTCATGCAGCGCAATGGAATGCATAACACAAATTTTGCGGGCTTCATGGCTGATAGTGCACAGGCAAATTTCAATGCAGTGCGGCGCGTCTTTGGTTCGGGGGATCCTAAGGTCCCAATGGAAAATAGGGAGCGCACATGCCTCTTCCATTGAAGTCAATCTCTGGCACGTCATACAAAGCGCTGCATTTTCCCTGACCTTCAGTTGGAGCACAGAAGGCTCTGCCTCAAGTACAAAAATGCCACCTCAATGGGAGAAGCTGAGAGCACTTACCAAGCAATCCGGGCTTGGTGGTTCTCTTTTGGTGCTGCTACTGGTATCCACCTGAAGGAGTTGGAGGACTGGTTGGTTTTCTGGCACTTCGGGTATAGACAGTGGGGAGCTTTCATGACGACGGTAAGCCTCTTCAATCCCAGAAACACAAATTTCACTTTGCATCGTGCCTGTTCCTTTGGGGTTAATGGATTGTCACTTGCAGAACCTCTTCCATTTCATTTCGTTCCTCGCATTTGCATGCAATGCCTCCTGCAGAACATGTCCTTGGAGGACTTGGCCGACATGCCTTCCTGTAATTTGGCGGAGACTGTTCACAACGCCTGGATGTAGCAGTCTACCAAAGCAGGACGTGACTTGTATGTGGCCACTGCAGATGACATGGTGCGGGCACTTACACAACAAACCAGATACCGCAATTTTCTGATGGGACGGGGCGGAGGCAAGGGCCCTGATAAGACTTTGTTGATGCTAAGGGTTGCAAGCAGATCCGGAGACCCATCGAAGATGGCCAAAGCTCTGAACAGGTGCACTGAAGGCTCCCCTTTGCAATCCAGGGTCCCCCATTTGGAAGGCGAGGAAACATTTGGATCATGCAAAAAGAAATTGAACACTCCTCCAGGGTCGGATGGAGATTCCCATCGGCCGGACAGGGTCAATTTCTCTGTGCCAAAGGTGTCTCCGGTGCAGACTAAGTCATGTGCCCGCCCCTTCCCAGGTGGGTCCTCTTCCAGTGGAGCAGGTGCAAATCATGCAAGCACAGCAGCACGAATCCCATTGGAGGAGGTAGTGTCATTGGTGCATGAATCTGATTGCATTGACAGTGAGTGGCATATAGAACGCACCCCACCAGGATCTAGAGTGGCTTGCATGGCAATTCGGACCCCCTCTTTCAAGAAATGCAAATCAAAAATATGCAAAGGCTCTAGGGGGACTCCAGTTCCAACATTCACAGGGTTGTTCCGACCTTATCATAGTGGGGAGTCAAAGGACCACAAGTTCTGGTTCTGGCCAGACGATATGGCACGATGCGTCAAGGGAATAGTTCGTCCTTCGGTGATAATGAAGCCCCCTCCGCCCGCAATTTGGCCTGTGAAACTTGGGACGTCGCTGTCATCAACCGAGATAAGCATGCTGGAGGAGGGAGGGTTCCGTCTTGCACGGTCCCGGGTGGTGCCCTCATGCACTCTGGGCACAGATGTGCCACATGCTCCGGCAATGCCTCCACCCGGTGCCGACTCCCACCCAACAAAAAGAGATGGAAAAACAGTGCGCCGTGTCGCTTCGGGTGCAGATCACAACTGCGAGATGGAATCAACTAGAATTTTGCAGGCTTGGGTGACTCGTATCACTGAAGTCCCGGCCCCGGGGTATGGACGGATTTACACAGTGTTGTTTACTGGCTCAGTTCTTCATGGTAAAGAATATTAGGTTACCGTGGGGAATTTCCCTACGTGCACTTGTTCGGATTTTGTAACGATGCGTGAGGGCGCTCTCGGCATGAGAGGGAAGTGGGTCCCCTGCAAGCATCAATATTACATATACCTTGTAATTATGTGCTGCGACGGTAAGAGAGACCAATTCATTCACCAAGCCACACTAGGCTACGGAGAAGTCATCACTCTTCTGCAGCGGGACACCTCGCGTAGGGCTCCGCCAGATTCTCTTTGAACACATACGAGCCATACCCACTTCCCATGTTGGTTTCAATGTTATCGTGTGAAGACTTTGCATTTAGGACAAACACATATATTTCGTTCACGGAACCAGGGCAACTGCACATGCCATTCATTGTAAGCGTCTATCTATGAATTGAAATAAAGTGTGTCAATCATTCTGAGCTCAAATCTGCCATATGTTCATATTCTTCTTTTTGTGCATGCATTACAGACATGGTGCATGGTGGCCCCCTTCGTTTTGTCCACGGTAATAGGCCCTCTTCCTGCAATCCTCGCCTATAGGACCTGCTTCTCCAGCAGAATTGTGCCGCTCACGCTTCCCTGAAACGTGAGCTCAACTCCCAGGCTCACGGGGCTGGGCTCACACCGTAGCTACGCTGCAATTAGAGATGGAAGACCAATTCTCCCTACAGAGTACCATGCACCATACTATGGCACTGTTCCTGGATGGTGTATTCAAAATCAGCGTAGACAAGTTATGAGGAGAAGACTTCTCAAAAATGGAGGAGACTTGTCCACCTTGCCACCACTACTTGAACCACTTCCAGCACAAAACTCAGATATGTAGTGAGTATGGAAGGTAGACTTCTTTGTGTGAACTCCACATAAAACACCATCATTCCCAAATATGGAATTCTAAGATGTGGAAAGCTGAATTGTTGCGACGTAGGGTTTGTCACCTATATAGTGATCTCCTAGTTGCCGTAAGGTTCACATTATCAGGCAGACTATCGTGTCATGACCTATAGGATAATGTATTGACCTATATTGTAATGTGCTCTATGATATTGATAGAATTGAATGATGTATAACCACAATATTAGTCCTAACCACTATGGATCCACCCAACGAGCTACACTTGCAGAATCAAACATAAAACTTGACATGGACGACTCTGAAAAGAGAGTAAGACAGGCTGAACTGTGCTTGTAGAAGGTGCAGTCAGGATCATTGCCTGATTTCATCAATGTTGCCAGATTGTCTTGGCTCTCTATGTACTGTCTCTGCAGCCACCTCAGCCTACACTTCACCACCAAATGTTAAGATGGACCAACTTGCCACAAACTTAGAGCTCACTAGACTCAAGAATCACCAGAAATCCCATTAAATCATATTTGGCAGACATGCTACACCACAAGAGAGAAAGTTTGTTGTGCAAAATGACATCCCGCATGTTTATAACTGCTGAACACCTGACTCCTCAATTTGTCTCCTGAGATGCAGATTCTCTTTCCTTAGTTCTTCAATACAAGACTGTGCTGCTGAACAGCGTAGAACCACCCTTAAAGATTTGGACACTGACTTTGAAGTAGGAGTTCTGAGCAGGAGGTTATACATGGACTCCCATTATGTGTGTATTAGAAAAAAATACCAGATGCACAAAGGCCTTTCTCCCACGTCTTTCCCCAACCTCTAAGAAGTAAGTAACGAACTAACTACCTAACTCTCTCTCTCATAGCTATTACTTCAGGCCTGTTTACTTCTCATTTTCTTATTTCCGTAACCTCTTTGGGCTACTCGGAGTAGATTCCGCCCTACTTATCACACTATGTTGGAGAAAATCAATTAACCAAAATTACTCTACTACAAGGGTGCACATGGTGTTCAAACCCAACTATTACTATAACTCCATCATGGAAAATCTTTCATATTGGAGCCTCCCACAAGCAAGACAACATAAGAGAGAAGTGGGTCTATGCATGGCGTATTAGAGAAGAACACCAGCAGAACAGGAGATTTGTTCCATCTATGGGCCTCTGTTGAGAGAGATGCAAAAGACGTCGAGAAGTACATACATCAACTCCCGCAACTGCACGAACCATTGGACCACTTGTTGTCTTCCATGGCGTGCTCTGCCCCAATCCAAACACCCTGAGCTCTCCAGCGTTGCTCCTATAGCATGCTTCATTCACTCCAATGGCATGGCAAGAACATCACAAGAGTTGCATATTGGAGGTGATCCATTTTGATCTTCCCCACATCGTTCAACTACAAAAGTTCATTCCATAGCCATGCCCGTCACTATTCAAGGAAACTAGCCAGAGTTCGTGCACATTGTCAATACCATCTGTCCAGACCTACTTGCACAAACGTCGGTCCCAGTGCAGATGCAACACGATTTCTTAAAAGTTCACTAAGTTTATCGTCTAGTTCGACCAAGTAGTAGTCTGCGTTCATCAGAACAGAAACAACAGACACCGCCCAAAAGGTTTGCAAAGACTCCAAAATAGGATACGGAATAGGTCATAATAGAGTGAGATAGCATCCAATCAGGATTGGTCAAAGGCCAACTTGCACTACCTTTCCCTCCTTTACTCAAACCCTACCAGTCTGTTCTATAAACACGCACTATTATTATTGTGCACTATTTTTCACCCAAATATGTATTATTACCGACTTTCACTTGAATCATGGAACTCCTAATCATGGTAAAAAAAAAACTCCTATGTGCTTGGATTATTTTAAAGTAGACATATTTTAGAACCAAACTATAGCTTTTGTAGGTCTAATGTAGGAAAATCTATTGATTATCTTCAAAAATTCATATTATATTTGTAATAATTTTTTTTAAATCCAAAAAAAAAAGTTGAGAAATAATTTATTTTCTTACATGTGGTTAAAATTTTACTCTATAACTCATCTACATGTTAAAATAACAAAGGTTTAAAATGTATCCATCCATAATAGGGTGCCCTACCTTACAGGGGGGTTTTTTATTAGCCGGCGAACGCACGTGATACGCACATTTTATAAAGAGTGCACCCCCTAGGCAATCTTGGCGAAATTCCTCACATACTTTCAGTAGCAGGAGACGAGTCCCAGAAAAGATCGCACTCCCGGGACTGAAGTCGGAGGTTCCCAGTCCAAGGATTGCCCTCACCTTTCTATCATCCATTTTTATCCCATCATGCGTAATCACATGCCCTAAGAACTCCACTTTTGTGACCCCGAATTCGTACTTTGATGGCTTGGCATAGAGCTTCCCTTCCTGCAACTTTTGGAACACCTTTTTGAGGTGCTCCAGGTGGTCTTCTTTCGTCTTCGAGTAGAGTCAGCCCACAACTCTTTCATGCCAATACATATTGTGTTATAATGCTAAGAACTATCATAACTATGTGAGTGGATAGCTATGTCATAAGCAATGAGTGAATACCTCTAGGTTTGATGAAAGGACGCCACACATTGAAATCCTGCAGAAAGTACTCGACGACCATGCTATGAACGAGTACGGTGAAAAGTTGGCGAAAGCATATGGATCTAGACCATGAAACAACGCGGCCGAATAAAAGCAACGCAAAATGGAGCAACACGGGGAAATAATGAACCAACAACGTTACACGGATAATGCCTAAAACCCACAGACAAATATATCTCGCACCTAGTGGCGATCGTGTTGTCCGCACTGTCAGCAATCGAGATGGAATGGGCAAAAAATTGGAAAACAAGAAAAAACATACCAATAAGAAAAAAGAAAAGATATGAGATCAAGAGGACCCACGGCCAGCCAGGCCGTCGCGACGTCATGCGGGAGGGGGTGCGGGTGCTCCGGCCGGGAGGGGGCTGGTAGGGTAGGGGCGGCCTGCGTGGGGATAGGGTCACTCAGGGTTGGCGTGTGTGAAGCAAAGATGCATTAGATCAATAGATTGGGGCTAGAGCATGTGAAATAAATACGCATTAGATCAAAGACATAGGCACGCTGATGCAAGTAGTTTTAACCCCTAATGGATGACGCGACCCATTTCGGGTCGCGTCAGAAATCAGAAATCGATTTGCCATCAGTTGGATGACCTCAGATGAAAAAAAAAGTTGTGCGCCGTGACGTCATGCACCTCCCTGTCTTTATGGCACCCTAAAATAATAAAAGCACTGCAGTCAGTAGTTTTGTTAGTGTACAGGGGTACCCAATTCAGGGCCCTCCAGCAGCTTTGACCTACCGACGTGGCAGGATATGGGTGGCCTGTACCATGAAAATTCATTTTGCATGTAGATAGGTTAGAAAATTCATCTATGCATGTAGATAGGTTAGAATGCTTCCAAATTTTTTATGGTAGTGAGTTTCCACGCAAGGAACAATATGACAAGAGGAATTCACATTGTGATAAAAATTTGGACACATTTGAGGCAGATTTGGGGTCAATTGTAATGGATGGTTTTTTTTATACACCTATTTTCCCATACAAAGCAACCCTCATGTGGTTTTGGAATTTGGTTCTGGAATTTTGGCCCAAGGTGCTATACATGCTAGACAATTAGTATCTGGGTATGCCGTATCAATGAAGATTCATTTTGCTAGGCCAATTGCTTGGTCAAACCATTTTTTCACTCCTAAACTAGAGCACAGTAAACATTTACAGCTTGCATTTTTGTTATAATCTTCGTAATGACATAGCCGTAAGGCAAAGTGGCTCTTAGTTACGGCCGGAGTCTTCTCTCTCTCTTCGTAATGTGTGTTGAGCAGTAGGCTCTGTAAATTCACTGGACATTAAAGAATCTTTATCTTTATCTTATCTCTTCGTAATGACACGGTGAAATCAACTGAAATTTTTACAATAGGTTCCTGAAGTAGGTAGGATTACCTTCATACAGTTCATCCACCTGGATGTTTGTCAAATGTATCCTCAAACATGAGGGCATGTTCCGTTTTGAAATGGGCCCACCAAAATCGGGCTCGTCCTTTAGGGGATAAAGGACACAAAGTCCATCCTGAGGATGGACTGCCCCCAGAAACTACACGAGGCCTTAGATTTTGCAGTAGTAACCAATTCCCAGGAATTATCAACAGGGTATGGTGTAATGAGTGATTTCGCAGGCTATAAGTCTAAGCACAAGGACCAACCCTAGCCCAAGTGCTGAGCATGCTAGACACCAAAGATGGAATGTATTTATCATTCAGCGACTCTACATATCATGCTCAAAGCACAGCCCTGGATGCTTGAAAAAACAATTTTTATCACACTGGAAATAAACAGGCAAGGAACAAACACCCAACTGGGTTCTGCACTGGAGTGCACGCCAAGGCAATGTCTGATCTCAATGTATTCCATCAGATGCAGCTTCAGGCTACCCGAGGATTGTAAAGAGTTAAGGTTTAAATGGCAGAACTGAAACTGCCATCAATGGAAATGACCCTCAGCTTTAAGTGCCTGCCAAGTCAAGATTTAATTAGAAAGGGAGAAAAAGAAAATGAACACTTTGTAACGGATAAGAACACCATCAGGGACCCTATTAACCAAATACATCACAAGGTGCCAGCCTCTTCCTTTATGATGATAAACAGCCAGATCGTTCAAAGTACAAACCCTGCTGATAATCTCCCCAGATAATCCACAGCTTGAACTCTTTGTCCAATGCACTTTCACCTGACACTACCCCTGTTCTATCTACCGTAAAAGAAAGACAGGGACCATCTGAGCAAAGTCATCCTTGATAAGGCTACTTACATATTCATGCAAAGTCACCCCTTGTAGAATGAAAGCAACATCAGATTGCATCAGTGTTTGCTGCCGGACTTTGAAGGTATGCTTCAAGACAGTGCTTGCTCAATCTCACCTGAGTGGGTAAATCCCACTGCCATCTTCTGAGCTGACATCAACGTGAAGCACAGAAGCCCATCTCTTTGAATTGCGACACAGCAGGGAGCTGCTAGCGGGCCTACGTATATCATTCAATGAAATCAAGTGTTCAGCTTTCACTAGCTCTCGTAAATCCTCCACATCAACTGTGAGGTGTTTAATAGCGTTTTCCATCTTGTTAATGACTCTTTCACTCTGCAGATGCAGCCACTCTGGGCCATCCAAGGTCCTCGACAACTCTCGCAGAAAACCAGGTGAAACTCGCGGGGCCAGTTGTGCCTGCCACCGTCTCTCCTCCATAGTCACTTCATTCAGCCTACAAAAATAGACAGGTCTGTCATAAAATAGCCTTGAAATTTGTTACTTGCTTCTCTTTTCCCCCACCTCAAGGTCCCAAACCCTAGAGCACATGTGCTTACATCACATTGGATCGAAGGAGCTGAGACTTACCAAGCACAACCATAAAATGTGGTTAAACTTGGTACCGGTCTCCTGACTGAGCAGTGCCCATATAGGCAAGCTGGTTCTTTAATTGAGTCTATTACCCTCAGGCTGCCAGAGTCTTCTAACTCTTTAGTTACATTTCCCCCACTCCCATTGCAACATGAACAGAGAACCATGTACAGACCTAAACTTGAGTATAGGGCATTCACGTTATTTCTCACCTGTGGAGAATTCTGGACATGTTCTTCATCTCGCTTGTTAGGAAATAAACATCCACCATGTTTTCTGTCCGCGGCACCACTTTCTCAACCCGACCAAAGAGCTTACATGTGGCTGCAATCTGACCTTCATTGGTCTCCCCGCCTACATTGGTTAATCTAACGACTGGGGTCATTAGAAGGTCCATGCTTACAATCTGGTATCGTATCCCACTGAGTTGTACCGAATTTGCTGCTACTGCGCTTTCTCTTGCTTCTTCCGTCTGAAACAATAGGGCAAGGGTATGAGAAAGCAGAGGTGAGAAGCAAGAAGGACCGCATTCATCTCTCTCTCTCTCTCTCTCTCTCTCTCTCTCTCTCTCTCTCTCGGCACTAGACTGAAATTTAAACTCAGGGCGGGAAGCCTACCTTAGAACAGCAAACAGAAGCAGAGAGGAAAGGGAGAGTGCAATTGCCCGGTGCGTGGGCAACCTGAAGACAGTATTCATTTTCTGATTCATTGTCCGGGGTTCTCTCACCAGAGAGACGCTCTCTTCAAATCTATCAAGGGAATTGTGCCTGTACCTCTGTTTACCAACTTTGAAAGTCCCGAGCTGAGCCAAAAACCCAGGCCCTTTTGGGGCCTAGTTATTGGGCAAACCACACACAGCAGGTTGATGCTTCTGTAAAGGGATTTCTAGAGGGTATCCGGAAAACCCGGATCAATTGTTTATTCCAAGGTAAGTCTTACTACCAGCGTCAGCCCCTGACAAAGGTAGGTTCTGTCCCTTTGTGTTCCGCTCAAACTGGGCGCGGGGTCAATGGCAACAAGGCTATGGCAAACAACGTCTTATGAGTACACATTCTCTCTCTCTCTCTCTCTCTCTCTGGGTAGTGGCAGACGGTTCTAATTGGCAGACGGTTAATTAACTGTCTAGAAGAGCTTCAGCTTTTGACCTTGAATAACAGGACAAGAGGTGACCAAGTACAGTGGACTCGTGAGAAACCCCAAACTGGGGAACGTTCCATTGTGGACTATATCATAATGGACAAAATTTTGTTCCCCCAGTGTGCCAATGTGTTGATCGACAGAACTGATATTGGTACCTCTGACCACTTCCTGGTTCGGACTGAGATCAAAAGGTGTTTTCCCACCACCAAGAGATCTGTGAAACGTTCGATTCGGAAGTGGCGCATAGAAAAATTCCACAATGAGGAGGTCAAGGCTGAGTACATCCAGGCCTTGCAAGAGGCTCTCCCTCATTTTGTCCAATCACTCCAAGAACTTCAGTCACGCTCTGTTAACGCAAGAAATGAAGTCGAAAGAGCAGTGGACTCTTGGGAGAGTTTCGTTTCCTCCGTGGCTGACAAGATCATTGGGAGGAAACTAATTGTCTGCGGTAGAGCAGTTAATTGGTGGACTAATGAGATTAAACTCAAGATAGCTGAGAGACGAGCCCTCTATAAAGAGTGCTGCAATTTGGAAACCAACAGAGAATTGTGGGCGAGGTACTACCAGCTCCGTAAAGATATCAATCAGCTTGTTAGGTCTCAGAAGAAATTATACTGGGACAAGTTATACAGTGAAATAAACTCAAACCACCATGGTGGTAATGACAAGAAATTCTGGTTGGCCCTTCAACGTTTGTACAAACCGAAAAACGGTCAGCAAGTACAAGCACTGAAGACTACTAAAGGTGCAGTGGTGACTTCATCGGTTGACATTGTCAAAACCTTTGAAACTCACTACAGTATCCTTGGCAGAACTTCTAGGTCTAACAGTGAGGGGTCTTCTGCTGAATGGAGGGACACAGTTGGAAAAACTGTTCCTATGATTCAAAACAGCCCTGATGAACTGGAGTATATTTCAATGGCTTATAATGCTCCCATTAGTTCTTCTGAGATTGTGGAAGCAATTGAACATTTAAATGGATATAAACTGGTGGACCTGATGGTATTGTCAACGAGCTTATCAAGCACGGTGGCGATCCCATGATAGAGGCCCTAGTTCTCCTCTTTAACCTTATCTGGAAGACTGAAATGATCCCCTTTCGCTGGCGACAGGGGGTCATTGTCAATCTATACAAGAAGGATGACAGAGAAGAACCGGGGAACTACCGTGGCATCATGCTCCTCAATGCTGTTGGCAAGACATTCTGCAGAGTTATAAGTACTCGTCTCGAGGTTGATCTGGAGTCTAGAGGTTGTTTCCACGAAGGCCAAGCTGGCTTTCGGCGAAACAGGGGCTGTGTGGATCATATCTTCACTCTAAGCCAGATTATCCAGGGAAGGAAAAAAGAAGGGAAACCCACTTATGTCTTTTCCTGGATGTCAAAAAGGCTTATGACACAGTGTGGAGAGATGGCCTATGGTTCCGCCTCTGGTCTTGTGGGATCAAGGGAAAGATGTGGAGAGTTGTCCACAACTTGTATGCTCACACCAAAAGCTGTGTCACTGTTAACGGACAGAAGTCCAACTTCTTTGACATAGATCAAGGTGTAGCTCAAGGATGTACTCTCTCCCCTCTACTCTTCAATGTTTTCATCAATCAACTCCTCGAGGATGTGGAAAGTGAGGGATTTGGGTTAAGGGTGGGTGATACCACCATACCAGCCCTTATGTTTGCGGATGACTTCGGAGGCATAGGGGAGACTCCAACCAATCTCCACAAATTGATTGATTGCGCGAAGAGATACTTTGATCTTTGGGGGCTAGAGGCTAATGTCAGCAAATGTGCAGTGGTAGCATTCAATGACAGAGGAGAGGGAGGAAGTGATCTTAAGTGGCAGTGGGGTAGCCAAGAGATCCCGGTCCTCCCTTCCTACACTTACCTGGGCGTTGAGTTCTCCTCCAATTGTAATTGGGATGCACATATCCGGAAAGTTGTTCAAACTGGCAAGGGCAAAGCTCTGGGGCTCACTAAATTTTTCCACTGCAGAGGGGTCACCTCTGAGGTTAAGAAAACCATGCTTTGTCGCATTATTAGACCTGCCTTGGAGTACGGATCTGCTATATGGGTTGATAACTCCAACCAGGCTAAGTCTCTAGAATCCATTCAAGTGGGGGTGCTTAAGGAGTGTATGTCAGCATGCTCCAAACAGCCAATGTGGCTGTTCGGGGTGAGTTTGGCATTCCGTCCTTAAGCTCCCGACGAGATGAATTCAAGGTCAGATGGTGGGGTCAGCTGCAACATATGCCCAACACCAGATATCCTAAATTAATCGACTCTATATCTTGGAAACAGGACCGCCCTGTCAAACAGGCTAAGTCCTGGCAGAAGAGAGTAGAAGAGATCCTCAAGGACCTGGTCCTGGATCCGCAAGTCTTGACCCTGCTGGATAAATCTGACTTAGAGGCTGTAGTGTCCTCAGCCATGTCTGTTGCCATGAGATTGTCTGATGAAAATGAAGTTAGGCAGAAAACTTCCCTGAACTTGTTTCCAGTCTGTGACATGGGGGAGGACATCTTGGATGACCTCAAGGGTCTACCCACTCTCGGCACTAGACTGAAATTTAAACTCAGGGCAGGAAGCCTACCTTTGAACAGCAAACAGAAGCAGAGAGGAAAGGGAGAGTGCAATTGCCCGTTGTGTGGGCAATCTGAAGACAGTATTCATTTTCTGATACACTGTCCGGGGTTCTCTCACCAAAGAGACGCTCTCTTCAAATCTATTAAGGGAATTGTGCCTGTACCCCTGTTTACCAACTTTGAAAGTCTCGAGGCTGAGCCAAAAGCCCAGGCCCTCCTGAGGCCTAGTTTTTGGGCAAATCACACACAGCAGATTGATGCTTGTGTGAAGGGATTTCTAGAGGATATCTGGAAAACCCGGATTAATTCTTTATATGGAGGTAAGTCTTACTACCAACGTCAGCCCCTGACAGAGGTAGGTTCTGTCCCTTTTGTTCCCGCTCAAACTGGGCGCGGGGTCAATGGCCACAAGGCTACGGCAAACAACGTCTTATGAGTACAATCTCTGGTTAAGAGAGGAAGAGGAGATTATAATTGTCCGATGTGCAGGCAGCCTGAAGGCAACACCCATTTTCTGTTGCATTGTCTGGGATATTCTCACCAGAGAGTGACCCTCTTCAGGACCATCAAGAACATTGTCCCTGCACCTCTGTTCACCAACTTTCACAATCTTGAGGCTGAACCTAAAGCCCTGGCCCTGTTGAGGTCCGATTGCTGGGCAGCTCACACACAGCAAGTTGATCCTTGTGTGAGGGCTTTCTAGAGGATCTCAAGGTGAGTCACAGTACTTGAGTGAGGCCCTTCCAAAGGTAGTATCTGTTCCCTTTTGTTCCACCCAAACTGGGCGCAGGGTCTATGGACACAAGGCTCCGCCAAATGTCTTATGAGTACACTCTGTTTGGTTAAGCCCTCACACAGTCAATTGCGTGGCTCAGATTGGTTACCTTGAAGTCCAAGTGTGCACAGCAAGCTCCGTACTTGTCATGTGTCATTTCAGACCGAACAATTTCTCCGTACTTGGACAATGCATTCTCCACTTGAATGAGGGGCACGTGCAAGGGTAGCCCACCTACAGATACAGTATACCCACAGTTCCTACTCAATTCACTTCTAGAAACACCGAGGGGGCTGCCAGGCATTAGCTCCCCTGTTTTGAAAGGACGGGAATCTGAAGCCCAGGCACCAGAGCTTAGAGCTCTGTCTACTTTCCCGCGAGTACTTGAACTTGGCTCTTTCTGTATGCGCACTCCTTTGATGTAGACCTTCTCTTTGTCTAGTGCATTCCTCAAACCTTGAGGCGTCTGCAAAACCCAAGAGACATTGAAGAGATAAATTTCAGATCTACCTTTGCAACCTCCACTTCTGTGATAAACTGTCAACTTTTGTGAGAATCAGTGGGAGGGGAAGGGGAGAAGAGGAGGAGGTACGGGAAGTCAAGCCTTACTAAGACTCCGGCAGCCAAAGCCAGTCACCGAAAATGAAGGCAAAAGCTGAAGCTTGAGAAAGATTGAAGCAAAGAGAACTCAAACAAGAAGCAGTTTAGGCACAACTTTGACAATTGGAAGCTCATCCTCAAAACCCATAGTCAACTAAATCCATGGTTTCTGCCACAACGTACAGAAGATCATAGACCTCAGCAGAGGAAGGCATTTCTCACAACACAAGGAGTACAAGGAAACTTCATTGGTTAAACCCCAAGAAACAAACCTTGAAGTCAACAAAGCCATATGTAAACTTGGAGTTGGTCCGAGACTTGATTGCCTGGGCCCTCACTATCTCCCCGCAGTCTTCAAAGGCTTCCTTCATATCATCTGCTGAGGCCTGTGGTGACAAATAACGAACAAAAAGACCATGCCTCTCCACTGCTGTGTCCTTCCAGAACTTGGACCCATTTCCAAATCCCTTCTCGCTCGCACCTCCAAGCCTGGAGATGTTCTGGTGATCACTTTCTGAAGGCTCTGGGTAATCCAGGGCTGCAAACTCGGGGCCATCCTCACCCTCATTAACACTGTCCATGGACCCTTCATCTGCCGATCGCATGCTCACCCACCCACCATTGCTCTTTGTTCTAGAAGATGGTTGAGTCCGAGAAGGCAATGATTGTTGGCAAGGCTGCTTGGTAAAACCTTGTTTCTGAGATTGAGAGGTCCCAATGCCACGAAGCCGCGCCCACAACCCACTATGAGTCTCTATCTCTCCCTTGGTTGACCCAGTCATTTGTCCATTTGTCAGCCTTAAACCACCCTCCTCCAGATCTCTTCTTAATCCTGCTGTGGTTTCAACTACATTTTCTTCAGAAACTTCTTCTGCTTTTGCTTCCACGAGTACTGATCCAGCACCCTCTGCAGCTATGACAACTGATGACACACCAGCCTTAGTGTCTCCCTCTAAGTTAGCCAGTAAGGATCCACAAACCACAATTTGCTGATCAAGACCAGATGTCTCTTCTGCATCTTTTCTCAAATCAAAATCGGCCGATAGGCTTTGATCATCTATCATACCACTTGAATTTGTGCTACCAGTTAGAGACCCCGAAGCATTTAACACTGAACTACTGCTCTTGTAGCGTTTCTCCAGCTCAGTCAGTATATCCTTCACAGCATTCCTCCCACCGCCTGTTCCCTTCAGCACAACAGTGACACTAGGAAACTCTCCCTGGTTTGAATCCATGTGCCTGAAAGAGAAAAATTCCCAAACATCATTATATTACTTCATATGCGTTTCACCATCTCCACCAAAGTGTCTTGCTTCAGCCCCTCTCTTTCTCCCTGTGATATCTGTTGCAACTTTCAAAATCTTGAGGGTCAGCCTAAAGCCCTGGCCCTGTTGGGGGTCTGATTGCTGGGCAGCTCACACACAGCAAGTTGATACTCAACTTGTGGGAAGGGCATTCTCTCTCTCTCTCTCTCTCTCTCTCTCTCTCTCTCTCTCTCTCTCTCTCTCTCTCTCTCTCTCCTTCCTACCGAGTAACTGCCTCGAGCTCTGTCTACCATTCATGTACCAAACAGATTCATTGGTTTTTCACCTATATTTGAGGAGTCTCACCAACCAAGAGCCATGAGATTGTAAGACTGATTGGTTAAGGGAGGGACATACTTAAGAACAAATGATTCCACGAGAGCTGCCCGCTCCTGCCTAGACAGCCTCTTCTTGCCTGAATCAAGGGGCTCTTCCAAAGCCGCTGCGGAGTTAGCCAAGGCCCGCATTTGCATGGGTGTCACCAGAGCTGCCTTCGCTGCTGCTGCAAGCATGACCAAATCAAGTATCCCGCCCTTCAGTCATTGAAGCATAGAACAGTAAATAGCAACTAGACACTTCCAACCTGTTCACAAATATCTTAATGCACGGAAAACGCTGAGTTCAAGTTCTCAGATACCTCCAACTGAACCAGTCACATGTTCAACGTTGGATTCCAGATGAAAATAGAGTTTCTGCGTGAAAAAACCTAATAATAGGTTGTAGGGTTTAAGTACCACTTCCATCGTTTCTGCAACCTAGCTACGGACTAAATACAACCAGTGATTTCTTCGTAGCCCAATAGTGTTCAAAACTTAAGGCAATGCATGGTACACACCACTCGATCAAGTCCGGTCGAGTGGCCTTACAGACATTGCACCCATGTGTAGAACTCTATGCTCACCGATACCGGAGAAGGTGAGAGAAAAGCCATAGATACAACTAACAAAAAATATACTCACACATGACACTTACAGAAGCGCTCATATAGGTGGCTCGATGGCAGAATCCGTAGCGACCCTGCCCGCACCAAACCCTGCACACCGCTGCCCCATAACCGCACCGCCATGTGGCCTACCCCAAAACACGCGACCTCGTTTGTCAAGCCCGGGCACAGCATTCTGATGCCGTCTTTGCTAGACTCCTCACCCGCATTCTTCCCGCCCTATCTCCCATGAGCCCTACTTGGATCCAGCATCCTCCAAAGAGAATCAGTTCCTAAAATAACTGGCTGCCTCTACACTTTAAAATACCCAGATTGCATGGTTCTCGCTGCACAAAATACAAGTATCAAAGCTTTGCACTTGCACTTGCCCATACGCGTGACAGTGGGAGAGACGGTAGATATTTTAGGTCTACAGTCGGATTACCGCCGCCAAATCCCAAACACAACCTCCAGGCCTGATCGCCAGCTCTGGAAGGGTCTACGATCTCGACCAAGCCTAGCCCAGATCATCCACGTCATCATCCTACATGACCCGTTGCTGGAATTCAAATGATACTGTTTTCAACAAGGCCAATGTCTACACACCTAAGAGCCTCCTTCCAACCCGTACCAAAAAAGATGACTTGGTTAGGGTTTTGAAGCTTGGTGGGGCCTTCTATTTGCAACCAAACCCCGGAATCTAATTGTAATAGTGAGGGGCCGTCTAAAGAACGGACACAGTAGAAAAACCTGTTCATATATTCCAAGACAGCCCTGATGAACTGGAATAAGGGGCCCATGTTTGAAAGGGGGTGTGGGGATTAGAGAGTGGTCTAGGAATTATGAAGCGGGAGTTATAGTAAGCTACAGCAGGAGTTCAATTAATAACTGTCATGTAAGGGGAGGGGAAAGGTAGGAAGATAAGACCTATTAAATAGGGGATGGTTCATGGTTAGATTGGGGTCAGGCGTGGTGGTTTCTAGGAGTGACGTGTGTTAGGGCAGCCTTCTAGAAGGTCCCACCGCCCCACTAGGGTATATAAAGAGAGCCAGACTCTCTTCCCTTGCATCTTACTATCTATTCTTACTACTTACTACGTAGTAGTACTTGGGGGCTTTGCACACACAGGGCCCAAAAAAAAAATGCAAACCATGACATAATAAATTAATAGAAGTAGAGGTAACGATGGAGTATATCGCAAAGGTTTACAACGCACCCACTAGTTCTTCTGAGATCGTGGAAGCTGTAAACCGGTGTTGTACTGGTATGTGCCAGTCGGCCGGGATATGTGCACTGGTATGAGTAAGGGTATTGTAGAACATACCAGTTGGGTATGTCTTGGGGCATATACCCCGGCTATACCCTGGACCCCGGGTTTTGAACACTAGACCTACCCCCCTACCTACCATACCAGTCTAAGTATGAACTATTTTCATACTCAGCTTGAGACCTGTATTGAGGATTGATGAACCCAGGCTAGCATGGGTATGTATAATGATACAATTTTTTTTGTGCTTGTTCTCATTCACATTTGTGCAATGTAAAAAATAGCACTATATCTTTGGGCTCCTAGCCGTTGGCATCACTGATTTGAGCCGCTGGCATCATGTATCCCATGATCACATGGATCACCATAATATAACCATGTACCAAAAATATAAACTTATAAATAACAACAAGGGTTTGTGGGTACAAATATAAAAGACATTTAAAAATTACATGAAGTTAACCTTAAAATACCATAATATATAATATAATTGTCGAAGATACCATCCATTAAAATAATAACCATACCATTGTACATACTGCCCCAGTATGTCATTTGAGTTTTTGTCATACCCATGCCTAGGACCAGGGTATCTCAATATTCGAAATACCCATACCCATCCTATAACTTACCCTGGCCAGTCCTAATCTACCCCGGGCCCTACCAATTGGACCCAAGAGCCAAGTTGGACCTACCAGGACCAGTCGGGTATGCCAAAATGGACATACCAATACAACAGTGCTCTAAACCATCTAAGGCTATAAAACTGGTGGACTTGAAGGCATTGTCAATGAACTAATTAATTAAGTATGGTGGTGACCCTATGGTACAGGCCCATGCACTTTGCTTCAACCTTAGTTGGCAGACTCAAGTGATTCCATCTTGGCCAGTGTTGTGCGGGTAAAACATTTATCCAGCTTTATCCGGTGGATAAATCAGGATAAAGATAAATGATTGATCGGATACACCCTTTTTATTTTACCCTTATCCTTACCCTTCGTAGGGATAAATATTTTGAATTATACTTACCCTTACCCATATGAAGGATAAATCATTCTATTGTAGAATAAAAACTATAATTAACTCCAACAATAAAATTAATCAGTCCAAAGTTCGTTTGCAGGAAAGCACTATACCATGATAAAACAATGATACTAAACTGCTCAATTCTACTTAAATCTCCCTTCTGAATGGTTTCTACCACCAATCATCCTCATCTGATTCGATTAATGGCCTCTCATTTCCAAAGTTATTATTCCAATCATTCATTAACTCTGGATACCCTCAAAAGGTTTGTATCATATCACTACCCAATTATGCCTCCAATAGCAAACTCTGTATAGAGCCGATAGCTCTCTATACCAACCTTTTGTTGGAACCACTTGTTCAATAGCATCATCCTACAATGGTCTGGACACTTGTCTGTTTTTCGAAGTCTGTCACAGGTGCACAAACCACTTAAAGTTTTTCATGTATCACCACAAAAGTGATACCAATCACTGTTGTGTAGGCAACCACTCATGAGCGACCACTAGAATAGTGGTTCCAATTACTGCAGTGTCTTTCACCACCCACTCTCCACCACTGTCAAAGTGGTACAAATCAATGAGGTGTCTTTAACCACTTTGAGCAACATGCACCACATGGCAACAGGTGTCCCGCTAACAACTCTCCATGTAGACATCCCTGTAGTCATATGAGCGAGTCATGTAGTCACCACGTGTGAAATCTGCCATAGCAGACATGTCCCGCTAGCGCCTCTCCATGTAGGCATCATTGTGCAGACATGTAGTCATATGATCATGGCAAGAAGTCGTGACATGTCAAATTCGCAGTGGCGCACGTGTCCATCCGTCGCCTCTCCATGTAGGCATCACTTTACAGACATATAGTCATATGATCCCCTGACGAATGCATGACGTGTCGCTTGCGCAGTGGCGCACGTGTCCCGCTGAAGCCTCTCCATGTAGGCAGCGCTCAACAAACAATGTAGTCATATATTAGTTATATAGTTGTGACTGCAACCCTCTCTGTAGCAGGACTCCCGGTGCCACGCAAGCAGTCACGGATATGACTTGCAAAACGCAGTCCTAAAGACTAGTCGCTATGACAGGATTTTTTTTCACTACAGAGTGATGTAGTCATGAACGCATATAAGACTGGAAAAATAATCATATGTGAAGTCATAAAAATGCTCATATGTTGTAGTGCGGTGCCGAGGATTGCACAGATGTTGGGCAAATCCGGGCCATGTAACTGGAAATTCGGCGCCATTTTTCCAGACATCGTTCCCATATATGTTGGGACTTAGTTAGTTTTCAGCCCAAAATAGGGAAAGTCGGCGCTATATTTCCACAAATGGCCCCCACAACTAATACTATTGGAACTCAGTTTTCTGGAAGATCTGCAAATTTTTCCTGCCGCCATCTTAGTATGGATTTTGTTTCGACATTAAACTGCCACTGGAGGTCAACAGATATCCAGAAGTCCATAATGTGTTTGAAAGAGATTACTTTAATATTGTCTATCTCATTTCTAGAGTTTTGGGGTGCATTTCATTACACTGCAAAACAAAGTCTAATGCATAAAAATGCAATTGCAAATATCCATATGGTGGATTCCCTTTGCCCCATCAATGATTTCTGGAATCCCTGCCGAGGAGTTTGTGCAGCTCGTTCACGCTCAATGCTGGTGCATGAACAAAGTCATCAATACTCAAGTTCATCCTCAACCTCTTAGGTAAATGCAATACAGATGTTTACACGGATAATACTTTGTCCCCTTCTTTGCTTCCATCAACGAGAAGTCTGTACAATTGCAGGTCGGCTCCACTCCGATTGTAATTGTGTATACGTCGTCGCGTACAACTGAGCCGGCCGTTGCCATCCGATAAACACGCCCAAGGCCGGGTGCGGGTATGTCCCATGAGCTCTGAATAGTGCAAGCTATCCCAAAAGCATTGGCAATCCGAGTCTCATTCAACTTGTTGGGAGGGTGTCGTCTTTTCACTCTTCCGAATCGCATTGTGGGATGTGCAGAATTGTCCAATCCGTCTCTACTGGACCTCGCAGTCTGCAATGGCTGGGTCTGAGGAACTGGAAAGGGTGGGCCGGGATGTCTGTGCGTTGCACCATTCGAAATCCTGCTGCAGAAAGAGCATCCGCCTCATTCTGAGAGAGGTTGCAACCTGGTGCAACAGGCCAGACGCCCGGAGGCTCCGGCATTCCCTGAATCCCGTACTTGGGCTTGCCAAATACACAAGTCATTATGTCATGCCTACAGAACCAAAACGTATGCGTTGTGGCGTGAGAAAATCTGTGAGTAAAAAATCTGCCGCTGAAACAAGGTGCAGGTACAGTACCGTGTGGGTTCCTCTGAATCATCTCATTACAGCGTGCTCTCGTATCCACCCGGATGACGCAGCACTTCCCTCGAAATGCTGGTAATGTCCTTGCAATTCTCCATGTGACTCCAACACTCTTGTCTCCATAATGGGTATGTTGTACTGCGTTACTACAGATGGCTCGTTATGTTCTTCGGGCACGTGCCCTGTGCTCAAAGGAGATAGCGATCTTGAACGTGCAAGGCTTGCGGTGCTCGACGAGACGTCCTCGGGCAACATTACGGGACCACGAGGGAGCGTGCGAATATTCTTGTCAGCTCGCCATGAATCCTCTTCTCCGCCAGGTGCCTCGTCAAGTCTTCGTCTCACTGGACGAGTGTGAACATCTCCTTCCAAGTGTTGGCCTCTTCGAAGCAATGGCGTGTCTCGAAGGCCCTCTCGCAAAGCTGCCGCCCATTTCCGAGGATTCTTCGATCTGGAGGCAGTCCGCATCAGCATTTTCTGCCTGTCTGGCCCCAAGCCCCACTGTTTCCCTTTCAAGAACTCGTTGTACCTGCATTGCTGCATAATTAACCTCACAATGTCCTCCGTTGTGGCAGTGAGGATGTCCACTAGATGTGCCGCAGAGGAGGCACGCCAAGAAGAATGTATTGATTCGGCCATGTTTGTTGTCAGCATGTCGGTGTTAGAGTCCAGACACATTTCCTGCACATGCACATTATCAGGTTACAAGGAAGTTACAAATAATGACTAGCATAAAAATTGAACGGGACGTGAATTCGTCCAACTCACCTCCCGCATATAGTCGCCGAACTGGAGGAAACGATAATGCCACCATGCTAGCCAACTGACCATTGCTCCCTCGTCTGATTTCTTTACAACACCTGACGTTGTCTACCAAGCCCGTATACATGCAAACTGTGTCTCTGTATCATCCAAGGTGGAAGCACATTTCCACGCAAGACACATGGAACGGTGCTCCTCTCACTAGAAGGAAAACGTGGAATAACCACTGGCCCTTTAATCACTACTGTCTTTTCCCACTCTATAAACCACTAGTAAACACTTGCCAGTGGTTAATCCCGATGAAATGCCACGGTGGCATCACAGACAATGGTTGGAAGTGGTTTCAACCACTCAGTAGTCCACGTGTAATATTTTGTTATTATTTATTATTTATTATTTGGTAATATAATATAATATATTCCACGTGGACGAGTACAGTGGTAGATTGTGAGTGGTTATAGACACCTCAGTGATGAGAAGTGGTTGAAACCACTTGTTACTCCACGTGTAATAATTAAAAATTTATTTATGATTTATGATTTGGAAATATATTTTAATTAATAAATATAAATATGGATAAAGAATGTCGTGTCATATACTGCCACGTGTTTTGGTTTAAGCAGGTGTGATGTCACATGTCATCAAGATTGTTTTCCGAAATAGTTTATATTTGCGTCTTGAATCTTGGGCCATGCAGCTTTACTATATGTTTTAATTAAGGGACCATTAAAATTGTTAGTATTGCCAGCCTCATATTGTACACCTACTCAAAAGATACCAGCACATCTAAGGTTAACTTTAGACTCCAAAGTGTTGTCTGGCCAACCACTTGCCCCAACTCGATATGTTTCCTAACACCATTCACATATGGTAGAGGGGTGTTACTGACACATGCCTCTTTGATGTACACATAGGCATAATCAAGGTGCACAGCAGGGTACCCGTAACCCACCACAGCACCTTGAAGAGCAACAATCAGCCCTACTCCAACTTTCTTGCATTTGGAGTTCACATCCAACAGCCGAACCTCATCACCCACCCTGAACTGTGATCCCAACTCCACACAAAAAAAAACACGATATGAAAACCCATGACATACACACGACTAGGACACTCAACATTTGCGAATTAAATAGAGCCCCAAGGTTGGAAAAAATAAAACAAACAAGACAAGGGCCTGGACTTACTCCATTTGCAGTCTCGAGTGGTTGTGAGACCTCTTTTGGGGGGCTACTCGCCGGGTCGACACTCTTGCCCCTGGTCTGTACCGGCTTGTCGACAATATCACCTTTGTTTGTCACAAGTTCCTGTGTCACAGACCAGAGAACAACCAGGAAAGCAATGAGCAAACAGGAATAGTGAATAGAAACAAAATCCAAATATGAATCAAACAAAAAAAGCCAACATGAAAACCTGCAAAGAAAACCTAGCATTAATCAAGCAACCGAGGAGAAGCATCCAGGAAAGCAATGCAATGAATGAACCCACAAAACTTGTAGCCTCTGGAGCACTGTCAGAATGTTTGTACCTTCACAGTAGCAGTGTTGTATGGTTGTTGTCCGAAAACAGGCTGAAACTCCAAAAACTTGGGAATACTGGCAGCTTTCGATGCCTTCCACAAGAAAGGCCACAACACCTATGTTAGATACTCATCAGTTGGTGAATTTGGTTGCACTTTTCATGGCTCTGGAAAAATCCCACTGAAGGAGGATTGTTTGTCGCCTTTCTTGGTGTGTCGTCAACAAGAATAGTGTCCTCATAAGTCCATTATGGCCAGTCTGCCCACACTCTAGACAAGTTCTTGAAATATAATGGCTTTGAATCAGACCCCTTACGGCATGGGAGGACTGGATCCTCGTCATAGTGAAGGGCATCCCACTGGAAAACCAGCTTAGTGTGGGCTGCAAAAATATAGTCCACCATTGGGAAGAAGTTGCGAGCTTGGCAACAAGACCACACCGCCACCTCAAAGTGTTCAAAACACTTTTGCAAAAACTCATAACAGCGTGGTCTCAAAACTACCATCTTCTTGCCACATATCTTCCCCACAAAACCTTTGGGAAGAGATGCAGGCCCATTAGCAGAATGAAAAGATTCACATAACAGACCATTTAAGTCCAGAATTAGTAAATGATTCCTCGCTGGTCTAGGAAGTAAACTGTCATTTGGCTTCAACATGTGAGCAGGAGAAATTAAAGCAACCTGCTTGTTTGTTTTGTCCCCATCTGCATCTTCCTCCCCATTTAAACTCCCACATACCTGCATACCAGAATCCGGTGTGCCAGGCGGCTCTGTCACCATTGCCCCCTGGACTGATATTGCCTTTGTACGTGGCAAGGGCTGAATTTCCACGTGTACCTCACAGCTGGCCTTCCTTGTATCCTGCTGCTGCTCGGTCAAATTCAAAAGAGCATCAGTGACAGGAAGACATAAGGGCTTAGAGTGAGCACCAGTTACTGTCTGAAATTGGGATTCCAAACATTTTGATAATGTCACAGCAGACGCATCCATCGTAGATGTCACTGGTCCTACGCCTGGTAGATTAATCCCCAATCTGGCCACAATGGCATTCTGGTACTCAATCATGCTCTGCATCTGTAATTTTAAGTCTGCCATGTCACGTCCTTGTGATTCCACCAGTTTGTCCAAGCCATCCATCCTGCCAACTACTGTAGAATATGCGAGACTTCCCTCCTGCCAATCCATGAAAACTTGCCCAAGTATGAATCAAACAAAAAAAACCTAGCATGAACAACCATTGGAAAGAAAACCCAGGCCAAAAGCCTTGAAAAAAATCCTAGCAACCTATGATGCAGCAACCACTCTAGCAAACGTGGAAAACACACTTATCCGCCTGTCACTCCCAGCTGACAACCGTAACACTGAACCCTCTTGAATTTCATATAATGTAGGAGGGCACCCTAATAGGGTTTCCTGCAAATTAATTAATCCATGCCACAAACAAACCCATGCCACAAGTCAGTAAGCAATGTGAGGGCTAACAATATACACATAGCAATTCAATGAGGAACAAAATACAGAGTCGTGATGATGCCACTTACCAAGCGTGCTTCCACCATTGCCTTCCCACCACGGCCAGTCTTGGTAGGATTCTGAATTGCACCATTTGCCTTCTTCATGTTGCCCGACACTTTGTGGAACATCTATGTCTACCAGTTCTTACAAGCTTGTTCCATACCTTGTCAGATACAGTAATGGGTTTCCCCTTACCACCCAACCACGCAGTGTGTGCTTCATAATGCTGGCTCTTCATTATTCTGCCAATTGTTTATTTTAGGTGGAAGTCTTTTAACTTGTGTGGCGTATATGAAAATAGCTTAGCCAGGTGATCTCTGATTTTGTATACAAGTTCATCAGGTTGGTTGTTGATGGCAAGGGAACAATCTATACGGGGCTCCTTTGAGGTTCGTCACAATCACCGTGGGAGGAAGACCTGCAGCTATTCTCTCTTCCTTCACCTTGGCAGCTTCAATTTTGGCTGAGCTATTAGCCCTCCTTAAAGCATTGGTTCTATCATTCTTTGAAACGGCACCCTCCCCTCCTTTAGAGACCTCCGTGCGCACAGGAGAATTCACAGCAGGATCCTGCCAAGTAGGGACTGGTGGCCATGGCTGTTGGCCAGAAGGCCGAGGACCATACTGGCCATACTGTCCATAAGCAGGAGGATATTCCGGTGACTTGCCACCCCCATAGCTATTAGGGGGTGGCAAATATGGTGGAGGAGGATACTGCCCATACTGCCCATATGGAGGAGCACCATATTGACCCTGACCATACTGAGTGCCAGACTGTGGGTACTGAGGCATACCATAATAAGGTGGGGGTACTGGTGGCACAGAACCCAAAATGATGGAAGAGTTAGGGCCACCTCCTGCGTTCTTGTGGGCGCCATCTCCATTGCTAGCAGCAGGGATCGTGGATCCAGTGCGCTTGTGCTTGCCCTGAAAAGAAATTCCCCCAGTACACTGTGGGTGATTACACATACATGTAGGCAGCAAGCAGCAAATCCTTGAATTCAAGATAACAAACTGGAAGCACATATGATTTGTAAAGACAAGATTACCCAAAACTCAGTATGATCTTGGGTAGTAAATCTCCCAAATTTGATTGGCCCCAATGATGTCCTCCCAGTACATTTTTGAACCCTCTTAGGTATGGGGTGTTCCTGAAATCCATAGCAAGAATTCAAAGGGACAAACCTGATGGGTCCATGAGAAGTATCCCTCCAAGTTTTACTGATATTTTGTTGAACACACCTGAAGTCTACATTGGGCTGACATCATGCCTTTGGCACTTCAACTTGTCTAGTGGAAATAATTTGTGATTGTGCCTTGGCTGACCCCTGCATTGTCCAACTTCCCTGTCTTGACAGACATACCCTATCTCTTCATGATCTTACCATACCCTATCTCTTCGTGATTTTACCAAAAACATACATAATTTGAATCATGGTCATTGTGAAGAACTATAACTCACAGACGGAGAAGGTGTTCGTAGTGTAGATGATGGGCGTTTTTGTCCTGCGACATGAGCCTGGGCATGTTCTCCTCGGCTTGCCATGGCATCCGCCGACGACGCACTCGCCTTGCACTGGCGTGGGAGGAGTGGATCGTCCTCATCGTCCTCAGAAGAGCCCTCATGCAGAATCGTAGTCTTCATCGTCTTCAGTCTGGCACTTTGCCTTGCAGGACCTTGATCCCTAGCTTTTTCCTTCGGAGCGCGTGGCTTGCGAGGGCATTTTGCTCCTGCAAGCCTGCACAAACACCTCCATGACCTCCATCTCAAACAATCACAAACAAATGCAAGCATACATACCCTAATACTCTTAAGCCTACGCTGAACCACAGCCGCACCCTACCAGGACGTAATGGCTGCCCACGAATGACGGCGGACATCTCCCGCCTAATGACACACCCTCCTCAAACCTAATCGTCACTCACTGCATGTTGTTTGCCTCTCTGTTTGTACAAGTCGCAGCTACTCGCCCCCATTTGTGCTATGAAGCTTATGAGAGCTGTAGGAAGGTCAGAGGATAAGGCGAATCGCAAGTTTAGTGGGTGGGTAACCAAAGTCAGGAACTAAACTCACCCATGTATCGACTGCTTGAACGTTGCTTCCACCTCCTTTATGGCAGCAATCCAGCGCTCTCGGAACTTCTCGTACTCAGTGAGAGGGACTGTCACTTCGAAGACCTTCCGCTTCACCATGGACACTCAGAAACGATACTTATAGTATACTATAGATATAGAAATAGCACATTGGCAGCTGGTGCAAAACAAGAGACAATGCACTGTGCGTAGCATGCAAAGAGGGAAGGGGTGACGTTCAAAGCATGTACAGTGCAGGTGGCGACCGGATGCGTAGGCGTAGAATAGATGACCGTCTATGGCGAATGGAAGAAGCTTATGCCACAAGGAATGGGCATACAAAAATGCTATGCAACTGCGATGAGTGTCATGGAGGAAAACTACTGTTGTTGGAAACAGTGAGGAATCATTACATGATACACGGGAGGGATCCTCTTCTCCGACGTTGTTCTCTTCTAGTACGATCGCCACTTTCCCTTCAGCACTTTAGTTTGAATTTTGAATGCAACGATCCTCTTCTCCACATGTCGACATTTCGTTGGGTGATTGTAGTCAAGAAGTCATAAGATACAGACGTCACTATGACTACGTCACTTCCGTTATCACTTTAATTAATGCACATGTTGTGTTTTCATTGGTCATGTGTAGTCATGTAGTCATATATGACTAACTAAGTAACTGCAACTATGACTTCAATGGCTACAAATGTCGTGTTTTGATTGGGTGTATATTCATAAGATACATACGTAAATATGACTGCATCACTGCAACGTCACTGTGCCTCCCATGTCATAATATGAACAAGTGTCACATCGTTGTTGGTCCACTCACAAGATGACTATTGGGGTGCAGGGATGTGAATATTCAGATGATGAAGACGAAGGCCCTGTGGCACAGCGGGAGCCCAATGTCACAGAGAACGCAGATGAGGGTGGTGGATTGGAGGTAGAAATCCAGCGTGCATTGCAGAAAGCATTTCTCTTTGCAGATGCAAACAGAGAGGACCCCATTCATGGTGGAACCGATCACACATTTGCCGATCATGACGATGACCTCGACGATTCCGGAGACAATGAATTTGATGAGAATGCTCACCTGCACGTTGATCCCGAGTACGATAAACTCTTCCGACAGTCGCAATGTCCACTTTTTGAAGGGTGCTCGATCAGCCGGCTGCAAGCAACTTTGACGTTGCTGAACGAATGCACTACCCACAAGTGCACCAATGCATTTGTGGATGAGCTTTTGGGATTGTTGCGTAAGAGTTTTTTGCCTAAAGAGAATTCATTGCCGAAAACTCACTATAAAGCAAAAACCATGATTGCCAATATGAGATTGCAGTACACCATGATTCATGCCTGTGAGCGTGGTTGTGTACTCTTCCGTGGGGAGTAGGAGAATGTAGACATTTGCCCAGTGTGCCACAGTTCCCGTTACATTCCAGGTCGTGGAAGTGTGCCCAAGAAAGTATTGCGACACTTCCCTGTCATTCCAAGGTTGAAACGTATGTACCGATGTAAATCGATCGCTAACCTCATGACATGGCACAACAGACATAAGAGCCAGGATGGGTTGGTTGGACATCCAGCTGATAGCAAAGCATGGAGACACATTGACACCCCATTTGAGGATTTTGCTGCAGAGCCACGATCTCTGCGATTTGGATTGGCCTTAGGCGGTGTAAATCCCTACGGAGCTCAATCCACCAGTTGGAGCACATGGCCCGTTCTCTTGGTCAATTACAATCTGCCTCTGTGGTTAATGACCAAAAAGTTCTTTGTCATGTTAGCGCTACTGATTCCTGGTAAGGAGTCTGTTACCTCGGACAACGTAGATGTTTACCTGATGACCCTACTGGAAGAGCTACTGGAACTATGGAGAGGGATTGCAGCTCATGATATTTCCTGTCCTCGTGGTCAACGCGAATTCTCATTGAGGTCAGTGTTGATGTGGTCAATCCATGACTACCTTGCATATGGCTTGCTCTCAGGTCAAGTGACAAAAGGTTATGCTGGTTGTCCAGCTTGTGGACCCGGGGTGACTTCACAGCAGTTACACACATGTGGGAAAACTGTTTTCCTAGGCCACCGAAGATTTCTGGCCCGCAATCATCCATATAGAAGGTCAAGAATGTTCAATGGCGCTACTGAGCATGGAACTCTTCCAAAAACACAGACTGAAACACAAATCAAGGAGCTTGCAACAGCTCGTACTGCATGGGTGGAAAATGGAGGGATGCCAGATATCAGGACAGACCCAGCAAAAACTCATGGAGTTAAGCGATGGTCAATTTTATATGTCTTACCTTATTGGGAGGTAATTCCTTCATGACCTTTAAATTGGCTGTGTACATTTTTGCGTTTTCTGTTTAAATTGTGATGAGTAAATGCTCAATTGCTTATGTGTTCATTTTGTAGGGTCTCCTCATCCGCCACACGTTTGACGCAATGCATTGCGAGAAGAACTTGGCTGAAAATATTATTAAAACTATCTTTGGTGAGAAAGACACTGAAAGTTCGCCGTGATTTGGAGCTACTTGGGATGCGCCCAGAATTGTGGCTACAACGTGATCCTGACAGAGCAGATACATTAATTATGCCTCCTGCCCCTTATGTCCTCACTGAGGCTAAGTTACAAGTCTTTCTGGAGATTGTGCAGAACTTGAAAGTGCCAACAGGCTACGCATCAGCTTCCAAAAAGCATGTGGTGAAGAAGAAATTGTCTGGTATGAAATCACATGACTATCATGTGCTCATGCAGCAAATTATATCGCTTGCTATCCGTGGGCTCATGGCAAGTGGTCCTCGCAGGGCCATTTTGCGATTATGTCGTGTATTTAAGAAGTTGTGTGCAAAAGTGGTGAATCCTGTAGAGTATGAGGAATTGAGAACTGAAGCAGTTGTCACTCTGTGTCTTATAGAGGAGTTCCCACCATCATTTTTTGATGTGATGACACATCTGGTTGTTCACCTAGTGGACGAGTTGTACTTATGCGGGCCCGTAGCATCTCGCTGGATGTACCCCATGGAGCGGGCAATGAAAGATATGAAGGGCTACGTAAGAAACATGGCAAGGCCCGAGGGGAGCATGGCAGAAGGATACCAATTTGAAGAAGCATTGGGTTTTTGCACAGAGTATATGGCAGGATTTGATGGAAGTGTACGAAGGGTGTGGGATGCAGATGAGGCAGAATCTGTGGAACGTGAAGTTGTGGAAGGAAGTTCTAAAGCCCGAAAATTGAATGACCTGTGTGATATTGTACATGAGTACATCATTCAGAACCATCCTAGTCTGTCAGTCATGTTGGGGTAAGAAATCTACTTCATTGACATTTAGATTTCCAAGTTTTAGTCATTTCTCATTAGTTGGCATATGGTGTCTTTTCACGCCACCTCTGTCAATCTCCTGGCTGACCCTCGGATTGTGATAGGATATATGAAGCAGAGTCCACATGGATAGAAGCCAGATGACGCTTGTTTCGTGAGGAGCAAGGGCTGGAAGGCATGAGCAATCCCACGGCAATTCAGTACCCTCCTGATTTGCATCCATGTCCTCCATTTGCTGTTTGGCTCCTTCAAGGTGTACGGGATCATCTCTCAATTCAATCAGATGGGCTTGATCCTACAACACGTGAGGAATTACTGGATCTTTCAAGGCCTCCATCATTTATTGCCCTGTCATTCAAGAGTATGACAGCGTATGGTAACCATTATAGGGTTACATCCCCCGGCATGAACACAACAAGTATGGTGTCTTTTGATTGTGGAGTCTCATCTATTTTCCAGCACCAGCCCATTACCAACAATTCAGGCAATGACATGGAGGAACCTACAAGATATGTGGGTCTTATAAGGGAGATTTTGCAAATTGACTATGGCCAAACACAGCCTATAGTGTTTTTGTGTTCGTGGGTACGGGCGCGTCCCGTGGGTCGTCAATCTATGTCAATGAAGCAGGATGATGTTGGCTTCACACTGGTCAATTTTAACCGTATGCTTCCACCTTCTGAGCAACCTTTTGTGTTTCCTGGCCAGGTTGATCAAGTGTTTTTTTCTTATTGTGTGAAGGAGATGGGGTGGAAAGTCATCCTGGAGAAGAGCCCCCGAGCACATAGAGTGGTCTGCGACATATCAATTGATAATGATGATGTGGCGGAAGTGGAAGGATTGTTAGCCCCACAAAGACTAGAGGAGACTCTGGTTACTGATGGCCCAACATGCAGCCGAGCGGTACCGGTTACTCCAGAGCAGGTGGCCTCCTTGTACCTCCAAGCACCCCGTATACGTGGTGATGATGTTCAGCCAACCCTTGGACAAGATCAAGTCTGTGATGAAGACAGTGATACATGCAGTGACCCAGACATAGATGAGGATGATGAAGATTAGATATGCTAGATTTGCGCACTCCAGTTATAGACCATGCATGATAGTTTAAGGTGGTAACACTCCCTTCGCATTCCCATTAAGATATCATGCTTGGACAGTGGATTTTATGATCAATTATGGAGTGCTTTCCTTTCAGCACCCTTTATTCATTTGTTGTTGCAATTGGCTTTGGACCAACCCGTGCTGGTACCATTGCCATGGGTTCTACCTGCAATGTTTTCTTGCCATGGATTCGGCACACGCCACGAAAGGCCATCCAGACTATCCTCTAAAAATGCTCCAATGTTGTTTCAAACATCTCCACATTGCAATGGATACAACACTGACATTTAGATGAGTGAGACTAGACCTCCAGCCAGCCGGCTTTCCCACATCAAATTGAGGGGATCTGTAGAGGATAGATACCGGCTGTTGCCTTCTCAATGTCTTTTCCAATCACCTCTGCAGTGGGGTATAAGATCCTTCAAATCACAAGTTTGAGCATCACGCACAAGCCACTTACGGGGATTGAGTTTTGAATGCGAACCATTGGTCTTTTATTGATAGCATTGTTGTAAAATACATGGACCAACATGGTCATTTTTGGGAATGACATATAGTACACTTTCACTTTCATGTACTTAACCTGTTTGCCCATTCAGCCATCTCCACATTGCCATGGATTTTGCATGTTGGATTGTGAGGCCATCCACACCGTCCTCTGGAAATGCTATCATGGGGTTTCAGCTATGTCCACATTTCCCTGGATTATGCCTGCACGAAGCAAGGCCAACTGCATTCAGCACCCTCCACTTTATTCTAGTATTGCAACAACATTCAAAGCACTTCAATTTGTATCCATCGAGAACATCTAGGCTGGAAAAAGACATTGTTGCAGCAGAACTTAGGAAAGTACTTCTCCCCTTCCACTACACACGTGAAATGAAAGAAGCCAACCAACAGCATACCAGCCAAGAAAATATGAAACCAGCCAAGAAAAGAGCCAATATATGCAGTGAAGGTCGACACTAAATGAAACTTATCCAGCACTTACATTAGAGGAGGGAAGCTGAGTTTTACCTCCATAAGCTTGCCCACATTAAATTTGGGAGCTTTCAAAAAAATTCCTTTCCGGTTGAATGAACTTGGCTACAAGATCCTTCAAATCACAAGTTTGAGCTTCACACACAATGAACTTACAGGGATTGAGCTTCCAATGCGAACCAGAAGTCTTATATTGATAGCATTGTTGTAAAACACATGGACCAACAATGACAGTCTCTGGAATGACATATAGTACAATTTCATGTAGTATGTCGCACACAACTATGTACCAGTGACGTGGCTTCTTTGCCACTTGCCTCCTTTGCCCATTCAGCCATCTGTACATTGCCACGGACTCTGCATGCACCACGCAAGGCCATCCACACCATCCTCTGGAAATGCTATAATCAGCCATCTCCACATTGCAATGGATTCTGTCCGCACCAAGCAAAGCCAACTGCATTCAGCAGCCTCCACTTTATTATGGTATTGCAGCAACATTGAAAGCACTTCAATTAATATCCAACAAGAACATGTAGGTTGGAAAACAAAAATTATTGCAGCAGAACTTACGTTCGTACTCCTCCCCTTCCACTACACACGAGAAATTTAACCCCTGGTACCTCAACATGCTCCCCTTCAAGCTCTTCCAACTCACCAACATGTCGCTCTATCTTTGCTCCCACCTCCTCACTGTATGTGATCCCCATGAAAGCAGCCAAGCAACCACAGCTTCGCAGAGCCCTACACAGCCCGACACAGCCAGTCACAGCCCGCCACAGCCTGATACAGCCAGTCACAGCTCGGCACAGCTGGGGAATAGTTATCATTGGCAGGGAACGACTGTGGAGGAACGACATCTGAAAAATGAACGTGTACTACAGAGATAACGGTTAGTTAGGAAAGCGGTTAGAACGGCTTGTAAATAGATAAAGCGATAAGCGGGGACATCTGGGGAGATGACTTCTTGAGGACTTCTGGGTGGGGGACTTCGGACATCAGGGCTGGGAAATAGAGGGGAGAGCACATCTCTGAATGGAAAGATGAAGAGCACGCAGTAGGAGAAGTGACGATCTGTTGTTACTTGATGAATGCAAGCTGTAGAATTGTAATGTAGAGTAGATTAGAGACACCATGGCTTCAACTTGATACTTGATAGATATTAATCTGATACATACTTCATACTCACACTGTGTAGAGAGACCTGAGTGAAGCTGTGAAATGAATGGATGGAACTTGATAGAATTCTGAAGCAAACTGATACTTAATTGCAGATAGTAAGGTAACTCGCTAACATGAATGTGAGAAGGAGTACAAATAGGAAACACCCCCATGATACACTAGCTGTAGGTCATGACTGATTGTTCTGAGCGGGTTGAGTGCTTAGAGATTTCCAACTCTTCTATCTTGGGGTTCCCACCTCGGATAGCGAAGGGATGGGTGAGTAAAAGCCGATCGACATTTGGCGACCATACTGGGGAACTGGGTCATGAACAACCAGATATGACAGGCATCTGGTGGGATCATGGTGGATGGAGAATTAATGAATTTGATGTAAATCAAATTCCCTGTGAAACTGAGAAGGAAAGATTGTCCAAACGATTCTTTCAGAGGTTCTTGGAATTGCCAGACGGTTGTAAAGAAAACATTCTTAAAAGAGTGCATGATGCTGACCCTGAATGGGGTCTGGAGAAAGGAGTGATAAAGATTTATCAGGTGGCCTGTAGAGGAAGAGCACGTTGGTTACCAACACTGGTTTATGTGATAGCATTGCTATCCATTAAGCGAATAGAGTTTGAAGGCTGGGAGGAAAGAAAGGTGAATGTTTATACTCATATGCATGAAGAGCTTGTACTGGTAAAGAATTGAATTCCAAAGGATATTTTGTGGATCAAACTCACACCAAGAACAGCTTTCCAGACTTGTTTGCCATATGGTTATATGGTAACGGAGACTTCTAGTATAGCCAAGGGTGCATTGAAGCTTGAAAGAAACCCAGGCATATACGAGAGATACTACAAAAGAGAGTTTTGGTTATTGCCACATTAAAAGAAATGAAAGACATGGGACATGAGTGATGAAAGAGAAGCTAGACTCCAGAGCAAAAAGAGAAAGCTATCTGAAAGCTAATTATCCATATCTTTGGGAGAGAGGAATAGACATAGGGGAATCATCTGGACCTCTCACACCATTAAGATTAGAGAGTACATCACCCATACCGGAAGAACTAGAGTTGGATGCCACTCCTTCTTTTTCTTTGCAAGAAAAATTAAGGGAATTGGTACGAGAAGAAGATCAATCACGAGGTGAAAGATCTGAGGTTCATCCCTGGATAAAAGATTTGACAGAAATCTTTGATAAGAGTTGGCATGGAACACCAAAAGCAGGAACTCCAGTTTCTGAAGCGGAAGGTGAAGAAGGAGGAGAGGATGTGGTAGAGCCAACGGAGAGTTCAGACTCTCCAACACCGTTGCAGTTGAGTTATATGAGTGAAGAAGAAACCCAAGGGCAGAACTTGGAGGATGAAAATAGAGAGAAGAAATTGGAAGAGGAAGAGTATGAAGAAGTAGACCCAACAGCTGAGGTTGAGACTACAACCAGGACATCCCAACCCGTTGGACCTGAATCAAGTGGAGCACTTGGATCACAGGCCAATGAAGGTGTCGGCTCAGGGGGATCAGGCGGGCTGCCTGGATCTGGCTCTGGGGGGACAGGGAGTGTGGGAAGTAGTGCAACTGGAGCTGGGAATACTGTGAATATCGTGGGGCCAGTAGCAGGGAGTGCTAAGGGGCCACCACTGGGTGGAAGATCCACCACAACTACAACAGGTCCTCAAGGACTAGCACCAGCAAGGGTGCCACCACCTGTCAGTGGGCAGAAGGTAGGGCCACAGATGGCGTTACAACCAACACGGGCAAAACCACCTTTTCCAATATATTCAAGAAAAGGGGATCCCGATGTACACATTAGCCATGTGTATAGTGAACAATGAGAATGGCGATGATGCCAAGATGAGATTGTTTCTTTGTTCACTTATCAAGAAAGCAAGTGAATGGTATGCAAGATTCCATGATAATCATTTTCTAACCTGGGATGGCTTGAATACAACATTCCGAAATAGGTTCAGGACAAGTAAACCGAGGATGAAGTATATGGAAGTTTACAACAGTTAAAGCAAAAGAAGCATGAAACTGTTGAGGAGTATATGGAAAAGATGGAATTGATGATGAAAAAGCTGGCTGCTGTACCAGCACCAGGTTTACAGAAGACTTGGTTTGTGAGTGGACTAAGACCAGAGTTGCAGAAGAAAGTGGATATGTTACCCCATAATACAGTGGAGGAGGCATTTGAAACTGCAAACAGAATTGAGCAATTGGGAATGCTCATGAGAGAGAAAAGGGATGATGAGGACTCTGAGGATGAGTCAGATGAAGAAGAAGAGCAAGAACTGAAAAGGAAGAGTAAGAGAAAGGAGAAATTGAAGAGGGATAACTATGAGAAAAGATTAGAAGAAATCTTGAAGAAGTATGCCACAGAGGCTGCAACACATTGGAGGAAGGGTGTTTGGTGTGCAAAGTGCCAGAATGAAGGCCATACCACCACTGAATGCCACATGAAGGAGAAACACTGTACTATCTGTAAAATGGATAACCATTCTACTGAGAATTGTTACTACAACAGAAGGACAACAACTGGAGAACCTAGGCAAGTAAGGGTGCATCAAGTGCAGCCCCAGCCAAGAAGAAACAGTGATCAGGACCACTATGGTAGGCCTGGTGGTTATAACAATGGCATGGAAGAGAGAGGTAATTCAAGAGGGAATTACCAAGGAAATTCCAGAGGCAACTATCAGGGTAATCCAAGGGGAATTACCAGCCAGGGAATCAGGATTACAGAAATAATCCAAGAGCAGACCAAGGGCGAGGACCCAATGGTGAAGAACTATGTTACTATTGTAATCAGTCAGGACATCGCAAGGCAGCCTATTTGTTCTGGATTAGACACCAGAATGAGATGAGAGCTCCTGTGAATGAGGGCCCAGTGGTGGCAGCTCACATGGTTAGGCCATGTGTTGTACCAGAAGTAAGTACAATGATAGTAACAAGAAGCAAAGCCAAACTAATACCTCCAGTGGTTGAGGAAGATGATGATAATGAAGATGGCAGTGATATACCTGAAGATGATGAGGCTTGGAGAGATGAGAAGGAACTGCACAAGGAAGTGGCAGATACCATAAGGGAAATGTAGAAGAGTACTGATATTCCTGTGGCAGATTCCTCTTATTCTAATGGAGAAGAAGAAGTGAGTGAGGATGAAAGGAAGAAAGAAGTTGCAGACATGCAAAGTAATGAAGGGACTTTGGCTGAAGTAATATGCCAGACCAAAGCAAAGATTACCATTGGACAGCTATTGGCTGTGGCACCTTATTGTAGACACAGGCTGTATCAAGCAATCAATCGAATTGCCCAGGAGACAGGAAACACAGACCTGAACAGCAAGGTGACCAGTTATAATGTGAAGCCGGAAGGGCGAGAAATAGTCATGGACTTTGATGATTCTATGCCAGTAATCCAATTGAGAATTGGAAGCATAGAACTAACTGATGTACTGATAGATGGAGGCTCTGGAGTAAATATCATGACAGACCAATTAAGGAAGAAGCTTGGTCTAAGTAACATGAAACTAGCCCCATTTACAGTAGCAATGGCAGATCAAAGAAGTGTACAGCCATTGGGATTGATAAGAGGAGTTAAGATACAGATACAGAAGATGATCTTTATGATCACAGTAACTGTGTTGAAGATGGATGAAGTCATGGAGGCTTACTCCTTATTATTGGGACGTCCGTGGCTGAAACAGGTCAGGGTATTCCATGACTGGAATTCTCAGTTACTAACTGTGCATAATGGGATGCACGAGATATAAATTACCACTAAGAAATCTAGTAGATTACCTGCTACAAGAAGACCTCGAGGGGTCAGAGAGTATGATTGGAGGGGAGGACTGGATGAGGAGCAGGAAACTACCCTGTTCGCTACACACCCAGAGTGGGAGCAGGTTGCAGAGATGCGGCTGGAAGGCCTAAGTTGTTTAAGAGGCATCTGTTGTGGTGTAGTGTCAGCAACACCAATTGAAGAGGAAACCAGCAGTTACCCATCACATTTCTATGAAGAAAGAGAAGGAGAAATGGAAATCCTAGAGGAACCAGCCACTGTGAGTTTACAGGATGAAGTGGTGACTGGTTGGACAATCACAGCTGATGAGCAGGCGAGGGAAGTGAATGTGGGAACTAAAGAGGAACCGAGGATGGTGAAGATAAGAGCTGATTTGGAGCCAGAATTCTTTGAAGAAGCTAAGAGTTTATTCATCAAATACAGAGATGTATTTGCTTAGAGCTATGAGGATCTAAAAGGATACCACCTGAAATCTGTCAGCATAAGATTGAACTGGAACCAGGGTCAGTACCAATCAAGCAGGCAAGGTACAGAATGAATCCCAACTATGCACAGAAGGTTGGAGAAGAGATCAAGAAGTTGGCTGAGGCTAAGTTTATATACCCAATAGAGTATACAACTTGGTTGTCACCCATTGTGATAGTTCCCAAGAAGAATGGTAAACTAAGAGTTTGTGTGAACTATAAGAAGTTGAATGCTTGCACGAAGAAGGATCCATTCCCCTTGCCATTCACAGAAGCAGTATTGGACACTGTGGCAGGCCATGAGATGTACTCATTCATGGATGGCTTCAGTGGTTATAATCAAGTGCAAGTGATAGAAGAAGACCAGGGAAAGATAGCTTTCATCACAGACTGGGTGCTTATGCATACAAAGTCATGCCCTTTGGACTTTGTAATGCACCAGCAACCTTTCAAAGAGTGATAAGTGAATCTTTTCATGAGTATCTGGATGATTTCATGTAGGTATTCTTGGATGATTTCAGTGTGTACAGCTCTAAGAATGAGCACTTGCATAAGTTGGAGTTATGTCTGGCCAGATGCAGAATGAGAGGTTTGGGCTTGAATCCAGAGAAATGTATTTTCTGTGTGAACTCGGGGGTGCTTCTGGGACACATTGTGTATAAGAGGGGGCTTCTTGTGGATCCCAGGAAGACAGAGGCCATTAAAGCCTCTCCACCACCAGTAAATGTTAAGAGTCTAAGGAGATTCCTTGGGCAAACCAGTTATTACATAAGATTTGTCAAAAGGTATACACAAATAGCAGCACCATTGAGCAAGCTTCTAAAGAAAGATGCAGTGTTTGCATGGACAGCTGAATGTCAACAGGCTTTTGAGGAACTTACATTGTCAGTAACAACTACACCTGTGCTGATTAACCCTCACTGGCATGTAGTATTTCATGTTCACTGTGATGCCTCACGAGAAGCGTTGGGAGCGGTGTTAGCCCAGAATGTTACAGGAAATATAGATTCACCTGTGTACTATGCTAGCAGGTTGATGAACAGTGCTGAAATGAACTATAGCACAACTGAAAGAGAAGCACTGGCAATGATTTATGCAGTCAAGAAATTCAGGCATTACCTATTGGGAAGAAAGTTTATGTTTTATGTGGATCACCAGGCTCTGATATATCTGGTGAACAAACCTTTGATAAGTGGAAGGATAGCGAGGTGGTTAATAATCTTGCACGAGTTTGAGTTCGAAGTTGTTTACAAGCCTGGCCGTTTGCATCTTGTGGCAGATCATTTGTCACGACTAACAACAGGAGAAGCGGCCACAGGAGTAGACGATCAGTTATCTGATGCGAGTTTATTTGTAATGAAGGTGCAAGGAAGTGCAGATGAATGGTTAGATTGGCAGTGGCCAATCAAATACTACCTTACTCATGGTCAGTGCCCACCAGTTATGGTAAGGAGCAAAGGAAGAGAATCGTTATCAAGGCTTTACCTTATACTATGGTAGGAGGCAGAATGTATTAGCTAGGACCTGATGGAGTACTTAAACGATGCTTGTACCACCATGAAGTAAATAAAGTTTTGGAGGAAGTTCATAAAGGATTGGCTGGAGGTCATTTTGGAGAAGAGACTACCAGTAGGAAGATACTACTAGCAGGTTACTGGTGGCCTACTTTGTTCAAAGATGTACACAAGTATTGTCAGAGTTGTGATGAATGTCAGAGGCTAGGACCTTTGCAGAGATCTGGGAAGATGGCTTTGCATCCTACAATGCCTACGGAACCATTTCAGAAATGGGGACTAGATTTTGTTGGACCAATTAACCCACCAGCCAAGAATACACAGAACAGGTACATAATTACAGCCACTGATTATACTACGAAGTGGGTGGAAGCTAAAGCTTTGAGGGACAACACAGCCAAGTCCACAACAAGGTTCCTGTATGAGAACATACTTACATGATTTGGCTGTCCCTTGGAATTTATCAGTGACCAGGGAAGTCACTTCATTAATGAGACCATTGAACTATTGACTAAAGAGTTCATGATTGTGCATAGGAAGAGTACAACGTATTACCCACAGGGTAATGGGCAGGCAGAGGCTACCAACAAAATACTATGTACTATCTTGGCTAAGATAGTCAATGCAAACAGAACGGATTGGGATACAAAGCTGCTGACAGCTTTCTGGTCATACATGACTTCATATAAAGTCACCACTAAGTATACACCATTCCAATTAGTTTATGGTATGGAAGCTTTACTTCCAGTGGAATTCCTGTTACCTACCATGAGAACGGAATGGGGAAAGAGAATGGAATTGCAAGATTCAATTAAGGTCAGGAAACATGAATTATACCATGTGGAAGAAGTACGTGCTGATGCAGCTGATAACATGACCAGAATTCAGATGAAGAGAAAGGAACAGTTTGATGAAGGCAAGTTAAAGACTTTTAAGACCGGAGATTTGGTTCTCTGGTTGCAGAAGAAGGGAAAGATTAAAGCTTCTAAGCTTAAATCACCATGGAAAGGACCTTATGTCATACAAAAAATGTATGATAACAACACCGCCATGTTACAAACCATTAACAAAGAGATGCTGGGAAGAGTCAATGCCAATAAGTTGAAGGGGTACAGTGGTATCCATGACAAACCATTGCAGCATGATTTGCATGTTGAAACGTTGAAGCAGTCACGGGCTGCGCCAGTGATACCAACGGAGTATGGAGCCCTTGTTGCTAGGCCGAGCGTACATGACCAGGGCGGGCAGTACAAGCACAAAACAGCCTATCACAGCCCATCATAGTGTGGCACAGCCTATCACAGCCCATCGTGGCGCGACACAGCCTATCACAGCCCATCACGGCGCGGCACAGCCTATCACAACCCATCAAGGTGTCACACAGCCTATCACAACCTACCACAGCGTGTCACAGCCTATCACAACTTACTACAGTGCAACACAGCCTATCACAGCGTACCACAGTATGACACAGCCTGTCACAGCTCAACACAGCTTACTGGGGTTACACAGTCCATATGATCCGTGACAGGTGGACGTGGGTTAACATCTAGACAGTGGCCGGCGGAAAAGTGGACGGAGGCACCTTTAGAAATGGACACGTGGACGCCAGGGCGAGACACACAGCCGGACATGGATTGCAAGAGCGAGTGTCATCAAGGAAGAAGACAAAATTGGCCGTCAAAGTACCTACCCGACACATTAACTTATTATGGGCCCATTAATGCATACAGGGAAAGGGTAACGGAACCCTTTAAAAGTACCGAAAAGCGAAATCCATGTCACATGTGCTATCCTAGTGGACAGTCCAGAGTGGAAAATCCATGGAAGGAAATTAAATCTAAAATCCAGTCACAGCAATTACAACCAATCATAAGCCAGAAGCAGGATCAAGAAATTGGAGGGATTTTAAGCGCAAGAGTCGGCGTCGTTCCAAGTAACGGGCGTCTCGACGGGACAGACCATCAATGCTATAGCTTTGAAGCTATGGAGGAACTAACAGACTATACGCTCGCGATACTACTTACGTTGTGCCCTGCATACATTTCTTCAATTGTTACAGCCAAAACCTTTCTGTGGGTCTAGAATGAAGAGAGTGAGAGGAATGGAAGAAATCAGGGTGAAGAGCACCACAATCCTGCAGAAACAAACGATTGCTACTCCACAGGCGGTACAGTTACTGAATGAGCTGCGATTAGAAGGATTGCAAAGCAAAGATTGGACATTGCACCATAGGCAGTACATGTTACAATTCTTGCAGAACTTTGAGCCTAGGACAGGAGCAACAATGGTGAAGGGAGTTGAATTAGAAGTTACTCCCCTATACCTACAACAATTGTTTGAATTGTCATCAGGTCAGGTACATGTGGAGGAGCACAGGACAAGACTGCGAATAGGGGACTTATTCCAAGAAGGGAGTTTCTTTAAAACTCAGGGTTATGCTTGTACCAAGGCCATGTACCCAGGACTAAGGGAGGTAGGCCAGATATTGAACGTTCTATTTGCCATGAAACAGAACCAACAGTATTTGAGCAGATCCTTTACAGAGGAAATACTCAAAGCCTTGAGAGGAGAAGAGGTCGCTTGGGCGGACATAATGTACAACGGACTGGTAGAGGAGATGAAGAGATTACAAGGCACTGCCGCAAAGTCTCCTATCATAGTGTCTGGGCCAATCATTGCACAAATTATTCTAGACTCGTGCATACTTGATGCGAGAGAAAGGAATGAGATGGGAGTGTTTGAGACAGCAACCACTGCCATAGAAGAGCAAGGTTCTTCACAGGGAGAAGGGGGATTGGCAGAGCATCAACAGCCTAAGAGGCAGAGGAAAGCAATCACATTAGAAGCAGAACCATTGGCTACGAGACAGCCAGAGGAAGAAGTTACTCATACTCTTGTGCAAGAGGGGGCACAGCAGCACAGAGAGATGTGGGTACAAACAACGCAACCTGTGGAGAGAGAACATGAGGTTACTTCAGTATCACAGCCATCACAGCCAGATGATCGGCTTGTCACAGAGTTACCACAAGTTGTCCATGCAGTTCCACCACAAATAATTGATTTGGAGAAAGAAGGGTTAGATATCCCCACTACAGAACAGGTGGTGGCAGAAATTGAGAAGGAGGACCTTCACTACGAAAATTCTGGTTTGGTTAGGGAAACAGTGATTCCGGAGGTGCAGCGGTTGTCCAGGGGAAACCCTGCTATTGTTGTAATACCCACACCTCTGACAGAGGTACCACAGGTAGAATGTCAAGACACTGCAGCACCTGTAGCAGATGAGGTGGTTCAGGAAGAAAATCTGGTGAGGCAATGGCCTGAATGGTTTGTGAGGCATCACACTGTTGAGGATCAGGGAGAACAACAGCAAGCTCACCATGATGACCCTCAACAGGCCATGCTTATGAGTTCCATAAGCAAGACACTTAATTTGTTGGGCACTTATGTGAAATCCCATGTTCCATCTACCCAATTGGCAGCTTTGAGGGAGGAACTCAGGAAGGAGTTTGAGGCTCGACTTGCCACTGAGTGTGTAAACAAGGTCGATGAGGAGGTCACTCTCAAATTACAACAAGAGTTAGAGGATACAACAGCTGCTTTGCAGTTGGCCAAGGAACATTTGATTGAAGCAGGCCTCGCGCAGGACCAGTTGCACGAAGCACATAAGCAACAGCTATACCAAATGTAGGTGAAGCATGAGAACAAGTTGCAAGAAGTGAATGCACTACATACGGAGTTGCAGACAGTGCATGACAGGATAGCCATACAATGTGCTACACTCACAACTACGCTTGAGCAAACTACATTAGAAGTTAACAGCCAAGTGGAAAGATGTATAAAGGCACATGCAGATAATCTCGATTAGACAAAACTCATTATTGATATGAAGAATACAATCTGTCGCAATGAGAATTCTTTCAAGCAATACAGGCAGGTTGAAGCTGACCAAGAGAGGTACATCCTGGAATTGCAACAAACGGTCATGGCCAATAGAAATGAACTCTCTGTCACTAACAAGGCTTGGAAGGAAGCCAATAATCTACTTGCTGCATGTGCGAGTTTGGTTGAACCTCATGCGAAGCGCATGAAGGCTTTACAACAATAGTTAGATATGTACAAACTCAGAGAGGAGCAGACTCTCAGAGGTACCACAACCAACTTGGTGGATAACCACCTTCTACAGGTTTGGTTAGCACAAGGACCGGTGGAAGGCAAAGCACCACGGAAGTTCACCCAAGGCGAGATGAATGAACTCAGGCTGCAGGTGCAGAACATTGCCACAACTACTATAGACAATGTCTATAGTAGGATAGCAGAGCTATAGGAGGATGTAGATGGCCTGCAAACTCAGGTGGAGGACCTAGCATCAAATATTGACAAGAGAGTCTTTGTACCTGAGGAGCAGCTGATGGCTTCTTATTTACAAGCCAGAACTTTAGCTTTTCAGACTTCTTCGCAGGGGGTGCAGGAGATGTCAGTGGTACAAGAGCCAGTGCTACCAATACCACAACAAGTGACTGCGACAGTAGCTGACCCTGTTGTTACTACAGCCACACCACAGCCGCCACAGCCTGAGGTATGGGGGGATGCTGCTTTTAACCCACCTAAAACTCCTGCTGCACGGGAGTACAGTCAGGCTATGATTATGCCCTTCAACCAAATTCCCATTGTATTGGATTTGGCTTGGAAGGAATTTAGTCCTCCGCAGTCGTTGGCACATTACTATCAGATCATGCGCATTTGGCTGCCAGTGGCAACTAGGACTAGGGTTCTTCCAAACAATCGACCAATTGAGGATCATCACTTTGCGAGGTACTGGCATGAGGCAAGTACCATGTTGAAGGAATTAACTGTCTTCCAAGTTGTACATGGATTCATTTATACCAAGACCAAGGAGGTAGCAAGTATTGTCATGGGTTGCGGGTTATACTACGCTGCTTGTTTTCTGGCACGTTATCACATTGAGCAGCAGAAGATGCAATCGCGCTGTCTGAGTTATTCCAGTGGGGATCATTGGATCTTACCTGCAGTGCCACCTCATATGTACCTATATGAGGCAAAAGTTATGATGCAAAAGGATTCTCAAATTCGTTCATGGTTTCATGCGGCCTGGAACAATTTGTCAACACAGAAATTCGGGTCTGACGATATTTTCTTTGAGGGCCATGAGGCATGGAAAAACTTGCACAATTCACAAGTCATTGGTACCCCACTCACCTGGACAGACAAGGAGCTCAGGGTCTTCACCAATTTTGCCATTCAGCGCTTACAGCAAGTTTTGCAGTTTAAACTTCCAGACATGGTGGGACAACATTCTATGCCCCAGAGAATTCCAGTTAGAGTTTGACCGTTAAAACACCTCAGAGGGGACGAGGATTTTGATACTACTGTTTCTTCAGCGAACTCTTTTGACATGGCAGAGGACTATGCAATTCAGATGGCAGAGAAGAAGCGACGGGGGTCTCCTATGCCTGAAAGATTACCTCAATATCAGCCAAAGGAAGGACTGACATTTCCAGGTAGTGCTCAATCATCTCCCTCAACCAGTGACAGGACACGGGCTCACACACGAAGTCCTTCACGAGACTCTCAACGTCACAAGGGTGCTCGCTCACAAAGGTTTGCTAATCCCAAACAGTAAACCGTGAGGACACGGCTTTTTGAGAGGGGGAGGGGTAAATGTTAGAGGGCTGCTTGGGACTTAGATGCTTTTATGGGATCTGTGGGGTACCCTTAATTTTTACACAGACTGTCGGGCTATGACTGGCTCTGTCGGGCTGTGTAGGGCTGTGCGAAGCTGTGTATCTTCCCCCTTAAAGCCTGTTGCTGTCACCCCCACAGCTTCGCACAGCCAACACAGCCCGTCACAGCCAGTCACAGCCAGTCACAGCCCGACACAGCCGCCATAGCTTCGCATAGCCAACACAGCCCGTCACAGTCCAACACAGCCCGTCACAGCCAGTCACAGCCCGACACAGCCGCCACAGCTTCGCACAGCCCTACACAACCCGTCACAGCCAGTCACAGCTTGACACAGCCGCCACAGCTTCGCACAGCCCTACACAGCTCGCCACAGCCTGATACAGCCAGTCATAGCTCGGCACAGCTGGGGAACAGTTACCATTGGCAGGGAACGACATCTGAAAAATGAACGTGTACTACAGAGATAACGGTTAGTTAGGAAAGCGATTAGAACGGCTTGTAAATAGATAAAGCGATAAGCGGGGACATCTGGGGAGATGACTTCTTGAGGACTTCTGGGTGGGGGACTTCGGACATCAGGGCTGGGAAATAGAGGGGAGAGCACATCTCTAAATGGAAAGATGAAGAGCACGCAGTAGGAGAAGTGACGATCTGTTGTTACTTGATGAATGCAAACTGTAGAATTGTAATGTAGAGTAGATTAGAGACACCATGGCTTCAGCATGATACTTGATAGATATTAATCTGATACATACTTCATACTCACACTGTGTAGAGAGACCTGAGTGAAGCTGTGAAATGAATGGATGGAACTTGATAGAATTCTGAAGCAAACTGATACTTAATTGCAGATAGTAAGGTAACTCGCTAACATGAATGTGAGAAGGAGTACAAATAGGAAACACCCCCATGATACACTAGTTGTAGGTCATGACTGATTGTTCTGAGCGGGTTGAGTGCTTAGAGATTTTCAACTCTTCTATTTTGGAGTTCCCACCTCAGATAGCGAAGGGATGGGTGAGTAAAAGCCGCTCGACAATATCTTCTCAATGTCTTTTCCACCTCTGGAATGAACTTGGCTACAAGAACCTTCAAATCACAAGTTTGAGCTTAATGCACAATGATCTCCCTCATCTTCCACCGAAGCAAGCCGAGACATGGTAACACTACTTACATCAGGCTGCATATCGCGAAACTGATGAAGGACCTGCATGGAAACACTGGCTGCATACAATGTTTTGCAGTGTTCCTGACAAGCAACCACCATTGCAACCGTCATGTTCTATGGAATTTATTTATTTATTTATTTTCTCTCTCTCTCTCTCTTTCCCACTCACACATGAACCTCAGAAATGGACATCAGAGACATGAAATGCCTTCATTATCCCCAAAAACTATTGGCTGGTGTACTTGAGGTTCTATTTCTTTCAGAGACTACCATTCAACTTCTAAGAATTGCATCATTTTGTCGAAGAGCCCTAGAATAAGTCTAACATTTTTGAAATTGTGCATAGCAAGTGAGCTTAATGTGGTTGGGTCGCTTCTTTGTGAAGCCAATGCAGAAAATCCGCAACATGTAATTGTCTGTTGTTTTCACATCCACATGTGACTCTATCAGACGAGGTTAGCTATTTCATGAGCATGAGTGGCATGAGCGGCATGAGCGGCATGAGCGGAGTAGTAAGATAATCGGTTTTCATGAGCAGAAGTACAAATTTTGAAAATAAAAAACAATAAAAACATTAATTTAATGCAATGTGTCAGGAAAAACAAATATATTATTCGGCCCCTTGAAGGGAAAATTGTAGTTTTGACAGTTGTGCTCATGATATTTTGTCTTCCGCTCATGCCAATTCCCAGTGACATGTGCAAATATGGCGCCGAATTTCGCGGTAATAGGGTCCGTAACCTGAAAAAATGGCGACGTATTTCGCGGTAATAGGTCTCTCTGGCGAAAAATGGTGCCGAATTCCGCGGCTATAGGTCCCCTCATGACAGGTAATTCGGCGCCATTTTTCCAGTGCATGTTCGGACTTAGCCAGTTTTCGGCGCAAAATAGGGAAATTCGGCGCCATTTTTCCAGACACTGTACCAGTGCATGTTGGGACTTAGCCAGTTTTCGGCCCAAAAAAGAGAAATTCGGCACCATTTCCCCAGACACAGGTACTAGTGCATGTTGGGACTTAGCCAGTTTTCGGCCCCAAAAGAGAAATTCGGCGTCATTTTTCCAGAAATGGCCCCACAACTGCTTCTGTTGGATCTCAGTTTGAATGAAATATTGCCTCATTCCAGGAGTTTTGGGATGCATTTCATTACACTGCAAAAAAAAGTCTGATACAGCAAAATGCAATTGAAAATATTCATATGGAGGATTCCCTTTGCCCCATCAATGATTTCTAGAATCCCTAAGGAGGAGTTTGTGCAGCTCGTTCACGCTCAACGCCGGTGCATGAATAAAGTCATCAATAGTCACGTTCATCCTCAACCTCTTCAGGTAAATGTAATACAGATGCTTGCACGGATAATACTTCGAACCATTCTTTGCTTCCATCAACGAGAAGTCCGTACAATTGCAAGTCGGCTCCACTCCAATCGTAATTGTGTATACATCGTCGTGTACAGCCGAGCCGGCCGTTGCCATCCGGTACACACGCCCAAAGCCGGGTGGGGGTACGTCCACGGAGCTCTGAATAGTGCAAGCCATCCCAAGAGCATTGGCAATCCAAGTCTCATTCAACTTGTTGGGAGGGTGTCGTCTCTTCACTCTTCCGAATCGCATTGTGGGATGTGCAGAATTGTCCAATCTGTCTCTACTGGACCGAGCAGTCTGCAATGGCTGGGTCTGAGGAACCGGAAATGCGTGGGCCGGGATGTCTGTGCGTTGCACCATTCGAAATCCTGCTGCAGATGGAGCATCCGCCTCATTCTGAGAGAGGCTGCAACCCGGTGCAACAGGCCAGATGCCCGGAGGCTCCGGCATTCCCTGAATCCCGTACTTGGGCTTGCCAAATACACAGGTCATTATGTCGTGCCTACATAACCAAAATGTCTGCGTTGTGGCGTGAGCAAATGTGGGAGTCAAAAATCTGTCGTTGAAACAAGGTGCAGGTACAGCACCGTGTGGATTCCTCCAAATCATCTCACCACAGCGTGCTTTCGTATCCACCCGGATGGCGCAGCACTTCCCTCGAAATGCCGGCAATGTCCTCGCAATTCTCCACTGTGACTCCGACACTCTTGTCTCCACAATGGGAATGTTGTACTGCTTTACTACAGATGGCTTGTTATGTTGCCGGGGCACGCGCCCTGTGCTCAAAGGAGATGGCGATCTTGAACGTGCAGGACTTGCGGTGCTCGACGAGACCTCCTCGGGCAACATCACCGGACCACGAGGGAGCGTGCGAATATTCTTGTCAGCTCGCCATGAATCCTCTTCTCCGCCAGGTGCCTCGTCAAGTCTTCGTCTCACTGGACGGGTATGAACATCTCCTTCCAAATGTTGGCCTCTTCGAAGCAATGGCGTGTCCCGAAGGCATTCTCGCAAGGCCGCCGCCCACTTCCAAGGATTCTTCGATCTGGAGGCAGTCCGCATCAGCATTTCCTGCCTGTCCGGCCCAAGCCCCACTGTTTCCCTTTCAAGAACTCGTTGTACCTGCTTTGCTGCATAATTGACCTCACAATGTCCTCCGTTGTGGCAGTGAGGATGTCCACCAGATGCGCCGCAGAGGAGGCACGCCAGGAAGAGTGCACTGATTCGGCCATGTTTGTCGTGGGCATGTCGGTGTCGGAGTCGAGACACATTTCCTGCACAAGCACATGTTGAGGTTACAAGCAAGTTACAAATATGGCCAAGAATAATATTCAACGGGACGCGAATTCGTGCAACTCACCTCCCGCATTAGTCGCCGAACTGGAGGAAACGATAATGCCACCATGCTAGCCAACTGACCATTGCTCCCTCGTCTGATTTCCTTACAGCACCTGACGATGTCCACCAAGCCCGTATACATGCAAACTGTGTCTCTGCATCATCCAAGGTGGGAGCGCGCTTCCACGCAAGGCACATTGAACGGTGCTCCTCTTTGAAATCTGGCGCCACGAGCCTCACAAGTGTACTGCAAAAGGCTCTGCAGAAAATGGAACCCACAAGATCTCTCCTTGCCTTCCATGGGAACATTGGGGTCTTCCCCGTACACCCTTCGGATGGCAGCCCAATTTGCTTGTGCGTTGTCCGCCATGAAACCACGGAAATTGGGAGGGGGCAATCCCGCCTTGGCCATCTGTTCGTTTATTCCCTGCCAAAGAAGCATCTCCGATTGTGTGTCCTCTCCTTTCATCTCACAAATAGCAATTGTCATTAGCATCCTGCAGTGGGTGTCGTAGACATGTGCACCCATTGTCACCCACTGGTGATTTGTAATTCGCTTGATATGGTCGAACATGACCAACTGTTTGACAAGTCCCCACTCGTCATCCTGTGGACCAGTTCGACGCCGCTGCCAGGTCCACACGTGGACATTTTGAATACAAAACAACGATCTGCCTCAGTCCCTTGTCCTGGAAACCGACTTCCATGAATGTAGTCATATCCACATCGTCGCTTCACCTCCAGAATGGAGTGCATATCCGAGCCACGCCCAATTTTCTGTTTGCATGACACAATGTGGTTTTGGACATTCGGTGAACAGACGTGGGACACCGACTCCAACAATGCCTCCATTTCCTTGTCATCGAGAGGAACTCTGTCGGAGCCATCTTCCGACATAATTCTGGCCAACGCCATCTTATGGGCGGCTTGGAGCTGTATCTGTTTGGGTTTGGCACCCGGTCTCAACTTAACCTCCTCCTGAACGAGCTGCTTTGCCTCGTGGGCAGCCTCCCGCGAGTTCCCCCTCGCCAATTTGTGACAATGGGATCCAACGTGTATGCAAGCTCGGGTGAGGTCAGGGAAACGGTGCAACACATAGAACTGCATTACAAACAGACATGCAGTGTGGTGGTTCTTTGCAATGCGCACACTTAAATGTGGAGTTCGGAACCTTCTCCTGAGCTCGAAATGGTTGATGAGCTGTGCCTGTCCAATCGGTCTCGTTCCTGTGACCTCTGGATTTAAAGTGGAAGCAAGTTGGGGAGAAACACCGCAACGCGCCCGCACAAACAACGTAGCGCACCCGCACACCATCGAGCATCTTCATGCTGGTGGTTTTGGTAACGCACCAAGGATGACCATCATGTTTTCTATCCATATCTGTCAACATTCCGGATGCCCTCGAGTAGTCCGCCCGAGGAGGGAACTCAAAGAAGATATTACCGTCGACGTCGGCGGGAAGGCATGTAACCGATTTAATTGCGAACTTGCTGTAGTCCAGCCCGGCCAGCTCCGACCGGTGTCCCTCCAGGTGAAGCCCTCGCAGAATTTCAAGAATAGATCGAACTGCGGTGCTCGTGCTGGGAATATGACTCCCTCCTCCACTGACGTCCATTGAGGACTTGCCTGATCTCCAGGACACCTCGGAACTTCCATGACCTCGTCTGAGTCGGACAGGTTGTGAACAACCCGGTTCTCGCTCGTCTTCATGGATGGGTTCGGCTCTGGATTTACTTCGTTGCGGACTTCTCTCTTTGAGGTAGCCACTCTCTGATTCGCGGATTGTTTCGTGGAAGGCGCCAGGATAGAAGGTGCATTTGGCGGGCAAATGAAGTCCCCAACAGCCCTGTATATGACGTTGTCCGATGGTGGAACTCGCCATTCCCTGCCATCACCGAAATCATCGTGGAGCACAACAATACTCTCGACAACAAGGCCGTTTGAGTCCTTCCTTTCCTCCTCCAAAAAAACCGACCCCGGTTTCAGGTGGTATCGAATGCACAGATATTTCTCCATCACCCGACAGATGTCCCCTCTGCACGGAAATGAAGCTCTATGCTGTGAGGAGGGCAGTACACTGTAGCGCTCGGGTTTTCCGCCATGGGAGATGTGCACACAAGACTGCCAGGATGGCGTGCGGGGAAGCTCCCTGGTAGAAGGGGGATGCAGCGATGGGAAGGAATGCGGTGCCGATTTGTCCGAGCGACGAAGCCTGATCCAAATCCAGGGAGCCAACTATCTCAAAAATCCACAGTCAGAGTGTTAATGAACCTTGTCTCCGGAATGCGGCCCCTGGTCTTTGTGCAATAACTGCCAACGGTATGCAGTCAGAAAGTGGGGGGCCGTCCGGATGATGTCGGCTGAAGGGGAGAAGCCGGCACCGTGCCGTCACATTACTACCCCCGAATGGAAATTCGGCACCCAATATCCAACAGGGGCCGCACGGATGAAGTCGTCTGGGGCAGAGATGCCGGCACCTGTTCGACAGAGAACATCCCCCGGATGGAAATTCAGCGCCGAATTTCCATTCAAATCCCCCAAAGGAAGTCCTGTCGGGGGTCAGGCCGAAAACTGGCCGACATAAAAACCTCCACGGATGGAAAAATGGCGCCGAATTTCCATCCGAGGCCTTTCGGATGCAGTCGGCTCGGGGGAAAGGCCGCCATCTGGCCCTCACATTACAAACCCCGGACGGAAATTCGGCACCGAATATACAACAGGGGAAGCCCGGATGAAGTCGCCTCGGGCGCAGAGGCCGGCGCGTGTGCGACAGAGAACATCCCCTGGATGGACGGCGCCAATTTTTCCATCCGGGCCCCCCCAAAGGAAGTCGTGTCGGGGGGTCAGGCCGAAAACTGGCCGGCATAAAAACATCCCCAGATGGAAAAACGGCGCCGAATTTCCATCCGGGGCGGTTCGGATGCAGTCGGGGAGGGGGAGAGGCCGGCAACTGGCCGTCACATTTCAACCCCCGGACGGAAATTCGCCACCGAATATCCAACAGGGGACGCCCGGATGAAGTCGCCTCGGGCGTAGAGGCCGGCACGTGTTCGACAGAGAGCATCCCCTGGATGGAGATTCGGCGCCGAATTTCCATCCGGCCCCCCAAAGGAAGTCGTGTGGGGGGTCAGGCCGAAAACTGGCCGACATAAAAACCTCCCCAGATGGAAAAACGGCGCCGAATTTCCATCCGGGGCCGTTCCAATGCAGTCGGGGAGGGGGGAGAGGCCGACACCTGGCCGTCATATTTCAACCCCCGGACGGAAATTCGGCACCGAATATCCAACAGAGCGGCGGAGAGGCCGGCACCTCTCCGACAGAGACCATCCCCCGGATGGAAATTCGGCGCCGAATTTCCATTGGGGCCCCCTCAAAGGAAGTCGTAAAAACCTCCCAGAATGGAAAAACGGCGCCGAATTTCCGTCCGAGGTTGTTCCGATTTGCCTCTAGCAGTCAAGGATTCCAAGAAAAACGTGTCTACAAGTGCACTTCAGCCACAAAACAAACAGTTTAGTTTGTTTTTCTCCGAAAAATCAATCGTACACGCTCAGAATTACCTGCAGGAAGGTAATTCAGCGCTTCGAAATACCTGGCGAATGGAAATTCGGCGCCGAATATCCATACGTCAGCGATCCGACTTACCTGCTGGATGGAAATTTGGCGCCGGATTTCCATCCATCCGCTCTCCGACCAACCTTGCGGATGGAAATCCGGCGCCGGATTTCCATCCATCCGCTCCGAATTACCTGCGTGAGGGAAATTTCGCCCGCCGCCCTACCTGCGCGGATGGAAATCCGGCGCCGGATTTCCATCCATCCGCTTCTGAATTACCTGCGTGAGGGAAATTTCGCCCGCCGCCCTACCGGCGCCGGATTTCCATCCTGCAGCGCTCCGAATTACCTCTACGTTGGAAATTCCGGGCCAAGTTCCGTCGTTTTTCATCCGACATGGAGGGCTTCATCCGACATTTAATTGCGCAGTTGGGCAATAAATGTCCACCGCCGTCCGTTTTCATTCAGGCTGGCCACACATGGCTTCCTGGATACGTACCCTAAATCTGATGCTAATCTTGGCTTAACATGCTATTCGAGGCATGTACCCCAAAAACGAAGATCTTTTTCCATTTTGGCTGGGACTTATGCCGCCTGAAGGGCATGGCTCTCCTGAGAGAGACCTCACATCCAGACCGCGGCGGAAGTTGAAAGCTCTGTACTACGGACGACGGCCAATCTCTCGCATGGCCAAACTGAAGCTTCAGCAGGAGATTCCAGTGTCTTGCTCACAACCCGCGCCAACTGAAGCCGAGTACTCTCAGGCAAGCCACTTCTGTTTTCGCTTTGTTCGATTTCGCTTTTGCTTTTGCTTTCGCTTTCGCTTTCGCTTTGTTGCCTCGCTTTGTTTTTGCATCTTCATCCTGGCTTCGCTGGATGAGTGAACCTTAGATTGTTTGCAATGCGTGTGCAAATCCGGCAGCTCTGGAGAAGGCTGCTTGTGCATGTCATTCTCAGGCAATGGTTGCATTTGTTTTCATTGTTGTTGCATGGCTCTCCATACTTCCTAAACTTGTTATGTTTTCATTTTTGTTACACAATTGTTGCTATGGGTTGCGATGTTGGTTTTGGCACCGATGTTGGTTCTCACGATTTTGGGAATGACAGAGTGACGACGAGCCCGGCACGCTGGTGGTATCAACGACTGCTGCAACTCATCGCATGTTTGAACCGCCCACCTTGGAGCGAGAGGGCAAACTTCAACCTTTTGTTGGTGGACGGGAGGACCTGCAGCGAGAGTACGACAGAATAGGCATTGGGGAGGTTGGTGCAGGCCTCATGGCAGGTGAAGGGCGTGAGGAAGTGAGAACAGCAGATCCGGCAATGGAGGTTGTTGATGCAGAAGCAGTAGGGCCCGTCCAAGCAAAGAAGAAGAAGAAAGCCAAGCACGTGCAATCCCCGGCGCGAGAGCCGTCACGGGCTGCGGAGGGGGGAGTTCGCGCGCGAGGGTGTCAGTTCGCCTACCTCAAAGGTGGTCGTCCATCCGGGCTCCCCTGCTGCTAGCCCTAATAAGAAACAGAAAGCCCGTGAGAGGGCAAAAGAGAGGGCAAAAGATCAGGCAAGACACAAGGCTAGCCAGGAGGAAAGAGAAAAGGCCACTGAAGAGGCCAGGGGTTCCGAACTGACAGATTCCCATGTAAGTGAGGGACGCACAGAGACGGTGGATCCCTCCAAGACACCACAAAGAGGCAGCAACACACTGGTTAGACCATCGCGGGCAAGAGCAGCCCCTGCAATTACCCATACGGTGGAGAGTGGAGGAGAGGAAAGAACACCAGAAAGAGCACGTATTGTGCAAGTTCGAGGTGAAGCCAGGGAGAGGGCAGTAGAGACGGGGAGAGTGCTGGAGGTGGTTTCGCAGGTGGTTGACCCTGTTGAGGAGGACGACAGGGAGCTTTCTGACCAGGATGACATCCTCCCGGACATCCCCAGGCCCCAAACCCGGAGCATACAGGCTGGATTTGGCGGTCCTGGTGGGCTGCCGGAAAACCCCTCTGCAGCAGACGTCATGTCGGAGGCAGATATGAAGTTGGCCGCTGCCAAGATGTTGGAGGCAACCCACAGCAACATTGGCAGGGTGCTGGGGGGCATGGTGTACCCGGCCAAGCTTCGAATTCCCCTTTGCCGCTTGGTGTCATTGCAGGTGGTGAGACTTGCCCTCCCAGGCGATATCGACAAGCTGAAATTCTCTTTCCGGGATGGATATCGAATGGGGTCTGCCGCGTTTTACGTTTCCATTGAGAACGACCACGGAGCTTCCCGTGCCCACACTTCCGATGAACAAATGGGGTCCCCATTGGCAAACGCGAAATGAGGAGTTCGAGAGATCGATTGCTAGTGATCCACTTTTCCAGCACTTGTCCGGTAAGATGTTCTGCGTGTGGGACGGCAATCATCGCCTCCTGGCATGTATGGAGCACATTGCCCAAGCCCACCCCAATGACCTCAATTGGCATTTCGCCGTGGAGTGTGTTGTGCTGAAGGTTGCGGGGCCCAAAGATCGTAGTCTTCTCAAAGCTGCAATGGCGGACATCAACTCGTAAGTTACAACGCCTCTCGCTTTTGGACTTTGAATTTGGAAGTCATTTCATTGCGAATCCTCATATATGATGAAAATTCCCATTTCAGTATTGTTTGATGAAAATGTGGCACTGCAGGGTGACTGAGAATGCCTTCATTGCCACCAACTTGTCCCATATGCTCTTCCGAGTGAAGGATGTCGGGAAGCAGGGGGTGCAAGAGTTTGCCAATTCCCTCAGTGCCGACCTCCTGCGCAAGTCGGAGGCAAAGGCAGACAGAACCTGGTATAAGCTGAGCGTCGACGCCATGGTGGACTACATATTTCGGGTAAAGCTCCTGACAGTTTTGTTGAGCTAATCTGTCTCTCCTCCCCCAATAGAAGAAATTGTGTTGAGCAGGATCTCTAATCTTATGTGCGCATTCTTGACAGACGAAAATACAGCAGGATTTGGCACATGCGCGGAGGTTCTACATGGAGTCAGAGGAGAAGAATCCAACCCTCCTGGCACTCGAATCGTATGTCAAAGCTGCGGAGGTGAGGGCCCGCATAAAGTACAAGTCGCGGATGGTAAAGTACGTGGCCATAGCTGATCCCGCCCTTGGTGCCGACTTTCTGGTGGAGGTGGGGAAGCACTACTCTCGCGCTCTGAAGCCCACGATGACATTGGAGAAGCTCCATCGTCTAGCCACATCCTGTGTGGATGCAACAGAAAAGGTGATACATTCTTAACCAAATTGTGGTGGCAACAACTCTTTTTTGTGGTGTTTGGCGCTTACGAATATGCTGGGTGGTTGGACAGATCCGGTGGCTCCAAATCTGGAATGGTTCCCAAAGTACCAGGGACATGTGGAGCTTCCCCAAACCGGACAAACTCTCTGACCCCACATTCGACATGTGGATGAACCGCATGACATGGTGGTTTCAGGTACTTCCCCACGCTTCGTTTGGGGCTTCTACTCTAGTAGGGGGTGGATTCATTGTATTTTTTCAGGAAAGCGATCTGATGGAGAATCTCCATAGGTGACGACAAATGCGCAAGAGCAGCTGGACACACAAGCACATCAGTTCAAGATGGAGATATCTCCTGCAGCAGAGAGCCTACGCGACTATGTGACGAGGTACTTTCTGCTCTACAAAACCAACTTATTCTTTCGGGAGATAGCAGATGCTCGCCGGAGCCACGAGTTCACCGACCAGCTAAACGCGGACAAAGCAGCAATGCGCCTTCTGTACAGGTACATACGCGATGCCTTTCTTTCAAGTCCTTGCATTTCAGGATGTTAGAGGCCTCATGTGGTGTTAGGGAAAATGGCGCCGAATTTCCAGTCAGGGCTCCGAAAATGGCTAAGTCCCTAGACTGGCTGGCCCTGAACTGGAAATTCGGCGCCATTTTCCAGTTCTAGGCCCTATTGTCGTTCAGGGACTTGGCCATTTTCGGGCTAAGTCCCTAGACTGGCTGGCCTGGAACTGGAAATTCGGCGCCATTTTCCAGTTCGAGGCCCTATTGCCGTTTAGGGACTTAGCCATTTTCGGGCTAAGTCCCTAGACTGGCTGGCCCCGAACTGGAAATTCGGCGCCATTTTCCAATTCTAGGCCCTATTGCCGTTCAGGGACGTAGCCATTTTCGGGCTAAGTCCCTAGGGTGGCTGGCCCCGAACTGGAAATTCGGCGCCATTTTCCAGTTCTAGGCCCTATTGCCGTTCAGGGACGTAGCCATTTTCGGGCTAAGTCCCTAGGGTGGCTGGCCCTGAACTAGAAATTCGGCGCCATTTTCCAGTTCTAGGCCCTATTGCCGTTCAGGGACTTAGCCATTTTCGGGCTAAGTCCCTAGGGTGGCTGTCACCGAAAACCGAAATTCGGCGCCATTTTTCCATTTCTAGGCCCACTCACATCCGCCCCAACCTGGGAAAATGGTGCCGAATATGCATTTCAAGGACCTCATTGTGTTTTTCATGAATGCAGGTACTGCAAGTTCTCCCTTTTGGAGAAAGGTCATCTGTCTTTCGAGCCACCATTCTTCCTGGCATGGAGGAACCCTGGGGCTGACTCCATGTACACTGACGATATTGTGAAGGAGTGGCATCTGGAACATTTGCGTGATTGCCCTTGGTATGTGGACCTTCCGCCCGGCTTGCTCGACCCATCCGAGTTTCAATTGAAGCTGGATGCTGAATTCCGACGAAACCGGGCTCCGCTGCCTCCGTTGGGTGCAAAAGAGGCAAGAGCGCTTGCGAACTCCAGGAAAGCGGCAGAGCTTGCTCAGGCAGGAATTCAGGAGAAATTGCATGAGAAGAGTAAAGGCCAAAGGAAAAGGACAAGGAAACAAGTGAGTGCAGTAACACCCAAAAAGAAGAAAACCATGGGGGCATCGGAGGAGGCGCAGGAGGGGACCCAAGAGAGTGACTCGGACGATGACTTTGTTCAAGGTCCTGCGACTGCTGTTGCTCCTACCCAGTCACCGGTCGTCCGGGTTCCCAAGTCAGTTCGGAGTGGGACTGGCTCTGCCAAGAAGTTGGCATTTGAGGGCGAGCCTACACGGCGGTATTCGGCGGTGACGTTTACGCACAGGCCAAAGCTAGAACCTCCAACCATCATCCAATGCGTCAATGAGAGCTTCCTTGACGCTCTCGCTGCCAGGGCGAAGAAGGTGGCACACAACAAGTCTCTGGCGGAGCAGAAGGGGAAAGCCAAGAAGAGGGCTGGCGGTACAGAGCCTAAAGACACCCCTGGTTTTGAAGCCATGATGGAATTCTTCACGGCTGTGAGCACGGACTACAAGAGCACTCGGGGGGGGGGGGGGGTTGAGGTGGAGAGAGCTTGCGACATGATTCTCCTCGACATTCCAGATGGGGAGCTGCTGGAGGGCCTGGATGGTGTGTGTCGCGCGGCTTTTACTCACCCATCCCTTCGCTATCCGAGGCGGAAACTCCAAGATAGAAGAGTTGGAAATCTCTAAGTACTCAGCCCGCGCAGAACAATCAGTCATAACCTACAGCTAGTGTATCATGGGGGTGTTTCATATTTGTTTCCCTTTTGGCATTCATGTTAGCTACCTTACCATTGATAATTAAGTATCAGTTTGCTTCATCAATCTATCGGATTCCATCAACTCATCCATTCATTCCACAGCTTCACTCAGATCTCTCTACACAGTGTGATTGTATCGTATAAGTATCAGATTATGATTTATCAGGTATCAAGCCGAAGCCATTGTGTCTCTAATCTGCTTTACAATATCACTACAGCTTTGCATATAACAAACATCTGGTAATCATCTCTTCTCCTTCACCGTGCTCTCCATGCTTGCTTCCGTTCTTGCTCTCCACCCGATCCCCTCTCTTCCCTGACCAAGAAGTCCTTCCCCTGACGTGCTTCCAAGAATAATCCCCCCTTCTCAGTCCTTGCTTCTCCCTTTATCTTCCTACCCGTGGCTCTAACCGTTTCCCTCACTAACCGTCGTCCGTGAACTAACATGTTCCATTTGCAGGTGTTGTTCCCCACAGTCGTTCCCTGTCCTGCTCTCCGTTCCCTATGGTCGTGACAGCTGTGTCAAGCTGTGACTGGCTGTGTAAAACTGTGACTGGCTGTGCGACTGTGTTTGGCTGTGTCGGGCTGTGACTGGCTGTGTGGCTGTGTCGGCTGTGACGGGCTGTGTTGGCTGTGATGGCTGTGTCGGCTGTGACGACTGTGACGGGCTGTGTTGGCTGTGTCGGCTGGGACGACTGTGACGGGTTGTGTTGGCTGTGATGGACTGTGTAACCCCCTTTTACAATGTTCTGCTGTCACCCCTAAGGCTCCTGTTGATCTTAGTCTGTGCAAAAATTAAGGGTACCCTATAGATCCCGTATAAGTGTCTAAGTCCCAGACAGTCCTCTAACATTACCCCTTCCCCTCTCAAAAAGCCGTGTCCTCACGATTTACTGATTGCGATTAGCAAACCTTTGTGAGTGAGCACTTTTCTGACGTTGAGAGTTTCGTGGCAAACTGTGTGTACGAGCCTGAGGTCTGTCACTGGTTGACGGAGATGTTTGAACAGTACCCGGATAAGTGAGGCCCTCTGGCGGCTGATATCGAGGTAACCTTTCAGGCATAGGAGACCCCCATCGCTTCTTCTCTGCCATCTGTAATGCATAGTCTTCTCCCATGTCAAAAGAATCCGTTGAAGAAATAGTTGTATCAGAATCCTCATCGTTTCTCAGGTGTTTTAATTGTCGAACTTTTTGTGGAATCCTCTGGGGCATACAATGTTGTCCTACCATGTCTGGAAGTTTATATTTTACAACTTGCTGTAAACGCTGAACAGCAAAATTGGTGAAGACACTGAGTTCCTTGTCTGTCCAGGTGAGTGGGGTACCAATTACTTGTGCACCGTGCAAGTATTTCCATGCCACATGTCCCTTATAGAAAATATCATCAATGCCGAATTTCTGTGTTGACAAATTGTTCCAGGCCGCTTGAAACCATGAACGAATTTGAGAATCCTTTTGCATCATAACTTTTGTCTCATATAGGTACATATGAGGTGACACTGAAGGTAAGATCCAATGATCGCCACTGGAATAACTCAGAAAGCGCGATTGCATCTTGTGCTGCTCAATGTGATAACGTACCAGAAAACAAGCAGCGTAGTATAGTCCGCATCCCATGACAATACTTGCTACCTCCTTGGTCTTGGTATAAATTAATCCATGTACAACTTGGAAAGCAATTAATTCCCTCAACATGGTACCTGCCTCATGCCAGTACTGTTCAAAGTGATGATCCTCAATATGTCGATTGCTCGGAAGAACTTTAGTCCTAGTTGCCACTGGCAGCCAAATACGCATGATTTGGTAGTAATGTGCGAATGACTGCGGAGGACTAAATTCTTTCCAAGCCAAATCCAACATGATGGGAATTTGGTTGAAGGGCATAATCATAGCCCTACTGTACTCCCTTGCAGCTGGAGTTTTAGGTGGGTTAAAAGCAGCATTGCCCCATACCTCAGGCTGTGGTGGCTGCAGTGTGGTTGTAGTAACAACAGGTTCAGCTACTGGTACAGTGACTTGTTGTAGTGTTGGTGGTACTGGCTCTTGTATCATTGGCATTTCCTGCACCTCCTGTGAAGACTGAAAAGCCAAAGTTCTGGCTTGTAAATAAGAAGCCATTAGCTGTTCCTGAGGGATATAGACTCTTTTGTCGATGTTTGGAGTGAGGTCCTCCACTTGAGTCTGCAGTCCGTCTACATCCTCCTGTAACTCTGCTATCCTACTATAGACATTGTCTATAGTAGTTGTGGCAATGTTCTGCACTTGCAGTCTGAGCTCATTCATCTCGCTTTGGGTGAGCTTTCGTGGTGCTTTGCCCTCCACTGGCCCTTGTGCTAACCAGACCTGCATAAGGTTGTTATCCACCAAGTTGCTTGTGGTTCCTCTGAGAGTGTGCTCCTCTTTGAGTTTGTACACTTCTAACTGCTGTTGTAAAGCCTCCATGCGCTTCGCATGAGGTTCAACCAAATTTGCATAGGCAGCAAGTAGATTATTAGCTTCCTTCCAAGCCTTGTTAGTGACCGTGATTTCATTTCTATTGGCCATGAGCGTTTGTTGCAACTCCACGATGTGCTTCTCTTGATCAGCTTCAACCTGCCTGTATCGCTTGAAAGTATCCTCATTGCGACAGATTGTATTCTTCATATCGACAATGAGTTTCATTTGCTCAACATTCTCTTCTTCTGCCTTCGTACATTTTTCCGCTTGACTGTTTATTTCTTTTGTAGATTGGTCAAGCATAGTTGTGAATGTAGCACATTGTATGGCCATCCTGTCATGCACTGTCTGCAACTCCGTATGTAGTGCATTCACTTCTTGCAACTTGCTTTCATGCTGCACCTGCATTTGGTATAGCTGTTGCTTATGTGCTTCGTGCAACTGGTCTTGCGCGAGGCCTGCCTCAATCAATTGTTCCTTGACCAATTGCAAAGCCGCTTCTGTATTCTCCAAGTCTTGCTGCATCTTGAAAGTGACCTCTTCATCGACCTTGTTTGCACACTCAGTGGCTAGTCGAGCCTCAAATTCCTTCCTGAGTTCCTCTCTCAAGGCTGTCAATTGGGTAGTTGGAACATGGGATTTGACATAAGTCCCCAACAAATTAAGTGTCCTGCCTATGGAACTCATCAGCATTGCCTGTTGAGGGTCATCATGGTGAGGTTGCTGCTATTCCTTCTGATCCTCAACAGTGTGATGTCTCACGAACCACTCAGGCCATTGTCCCACCGGATTTTCTTCTTGAACCACTTCATCCATCACCGGTGCTGCAGTGTCTTGACATTGTACTTGTGGTACCTCCGACACAGGTGTATGTATTATATGCACCTCAGGATTTCCCTTGGGCAACTGTTGCACCTCTGGAATCTTTGTCTCCTTGACCAGACCAAAATATTCATAGAGAAGGTCCCCCTTCTAAATTTCTGCCACTAATGCTGGATAGTCCACTAGGATCACACATGTGATAAGAATTTCGCTTTTCTGTACTTGCCCTTTGTTCCGTTCCCCTTTTACCGTATTCATTAATGGGCCCGCCTTTCATCCAATTTGACGCGCTGATTAGGTATTTTGACGGCCATTCTTGTCTTCTTTATTGATGACACCTGTTCTTGCACTTCCTTCTCAGCTGTGTGTCGCGCCCTGACTTCCACGTGTCTATTTTTAAACTGGTTTCCGTCTTTTCTTCCGTCAGCCATTTTCCTGAAGTTATTGTGCGCCCACCTGTCACTGATTCTATGGATCGTGTAATCCTAGTAGGCTGTGTTGAGCTGTGACAGGCTGTGTCATACTGTGGTACGCTGTGATAGGCTGTGACACGCGGTGGTAGGTTGTGATAGGCTGTGTTGCGCCGTGCTGGGCTGTGATAGGCTGTGTCACGTTGTGATGGACTGTAATAGGCTGTGTTTCGCCTTGATGGGCTGTGATAGGCTGTGTTTCGCCGTGCTGGGCTGTGATAGGCTGTGTTTTGCCTTGATGGGCTGTGATAGGCTGTGTCACGCTTGTTCTGCCCGCCCTGGTCATATATGCTTGGCCTAACGATAAGTGCTCCATACTCCGTTGATAACACTGGTGCAGCCCGTGACTGCTCTTGCGTTTCAACATGCAAATCATGCTGTAATGGTTTGTCATGGATACCACTGTATCCCTTCAACTTATTGGCATTGACTCTTCCCAGCATCTCTTTGTTAATGGTTTGTAACATGGCGGTGTTGTTATCATACATCTTTTGTATGACATAAGGTCCTTTCCATGGTGATTTAAACTTAGAAGCTTTAATCTTTCCTTTCTTCTGCAACCATAGAACCAAATCCCCTGTCTTAAAAGTCTTTAACTTGCCTTCATCAAACTGTTCTTTTCTCTTCATCTGAATTCTGGTCATATTATCAGCTGCATCAGCACGTACTTCTTCCACATGGTATAATTCATGTTTCCTGACCTTAATGGAATCTTGCAATTCCATTCTCTTTCCCCACTCCGTTCTCATGGTAGGTAACAGGAATTCCACTGGAAGTAAGGCTTCCATACCGTAAACTAATTGGAATGGTGTATACGTAGTGGTGACTTTATATGAAGTCTTGTATGACCACAAAGCTGTCAGCAGCTTTGTATCCCAATCCGTTCTGTTTGCATTGACTATCTTAGCCAAGATAGTACATAGTATTTTGTTGGTAGCCTCTGCCTGCCCATTACCCTGTGGGTAATATGTTGTACTCTTTCTATGCACAATCATGAACTCTTTAGTCAACAACTCAATGGTCTCATTCATGAAGTGACTTCCCTGATCACTGATAAATTCTAAGGGACAGCCAAATCGTGTAAGTATGTTCTCATACAGGAACCTTGCTGTGGACTTGGCTGTGTTGTCCCTCAAAGCTTTAGCTTCCACCCACTTCGTAGTATAATCAGTGGTTGTAATTATGTACCTGTTCCGTGTATTCTTGGCTGGTGGGTTAATTGGTCCAACAAAGTCTAGTCCCCATTTCTGAAATGGTTCCGTAGGCATTGTAGGATGCAAGGCCATCCTTCCAGATCTCTGCAAAGGTCCTAGCCTCTGACATTCATCACAACTCTGACAATACTCGTGTACATCTTTGAACAAAGTAGGCCACCAGTAACCTGCGAGTAGTATCTTCCTACTGGTAGTCTCTTCTCCAAAATGACCTCCAGCCACTCCTTTATGAACTTCCTCCAAAACTTTATTTACTTCATGGTGGTACAAGCATCGTTTTAGTACTCCATCAGGTCCTAGCTTATACATTCTGCTTCCTACCATAGTATAAGGTAAAGCTTTGATAGCGATTCTCTTCCTCTGCTCCTTACCATAACTAGGTGGGCACTGACCATGAGCAAGGTAGTATCTGATTGGCCACTGCCAATCTAACCAGTCATCTGCACTTCCCTGCACCTCCACTGCAAATAGACTCGCATCTGGTAATTGATCATCTATTCCTGTGGCTGGTTCTCCTGTTGATAACCGTGACAAGTGATCCGCCACAAGATGCAGTCTCCCAGGCTTGTAAACAACCTCGAACTCAAACTCGTGCAAGATTATCAACCATCCTGCTATTCTTCCGCTTATCAGAGGTTTGTTTACCAGGTATATCAGAGCCTGGTGATCCACATAGAACATAAACTTCTTGCCCAACAGGTAATGCCTGAATTTCTTCACTGCATAGATCATTGCCAATGCTTCTCTTTCCGTTGTGCTATAGTTCCTTTCAGCACTGTTCATCAACCTGCTAGCATAGTACACAGGTGAATCTATATTTCTGTAACATTCTGGGCTAACACCGCTCCCAACGCTTCTCCTGATGCATCGCAGTGAACATGAAATACTACATGCCAGTGAGGGTTAATCAGCACAGGTGTAGTTGTTACTGACAGTGTAAGTTCCTCAAACGCCTGCTGACATTCAGCTATCCAGGCAAACACTGCATCTTTCTTTAGAAGCTTGCTCAATGGTGCTGCTATTTGTGCATACCTTTTGACAAATCTTCTGTAATAACTGGTTTGCCCAAGGAATCTCCTTAGACTTTTAACATTCACTGGTGGTGGAGAGGCTTTAATGGACTCTGTCTTTCTGGGATCCACAAGAAGTCCTTCTTACACACAATGTGTCCCAGAAGCACCCCTGAGTTCACACAGAAAGTACACTTCTCTGGATTCAGGCCCAGACCTCTCATCCTGCATCTGGCCAGACATAACTCCAATTTATGTAAGTGCTCATTCTTAGAGCTGTACACACTGAAATCATCCAAGAACACTTGCATGAAATCATCCAGATACTCATGAAAAGATTCACTTATCACTCTCTGAAAGGTCGCTGGTGCATTACAAAGTCCAAAGGGCATGACTTTGTATGCATAAGCCCCCAGTCTGTGATGAAAGCTGTTTTTCCTTGGTCTTCTTCTGCCACTTGCACTTGATTATAACCACTGAAGCCATCCATGAATGAGTACATCTCATGGCCTGCCACAGTGTCTAATACTGCTTCTGTGAATGGCAAAGGGAAATGATCTTTCTTCGTACAGCATTCAGCTTCTTGTAGTTCACACAAACTCTTAGTTTACCATTCTTTTTGGGAACTATCACAATGGGTGACAACCAAGTTGTATACTCTATTGGATATATAAACTTAGCCTCAGCCAACTTCTTGATCTCTTCTCCAACCTTCTGTGCGTAGTTGGGATTCATTCTGTACCTCGCCTGTTTGATTGGTACTGACCCTGGTTCCAGTTCAATCTTATGCTGACAGACTTCAGGTGGTATCCCTTTTAAATCCTCATAGCTCCAAGCAAATACATCTCTGTATTTGATGAACAAGCTTTTAGCTTCTTCAAAGAATTCCGGCTCCAAATCAGCTCCTACTTTCACCATCCTCGGTTCCTCTTTAGTTCCCACATTCACTTCCCTCACCTGCTCATCAGCTGTGATTGTCCAACCAGTCACCACTTCATCCTGTAAGCTCACAGTGGCTGGTTCCTCTAGGATTTCCATTTCTCCTTCTCTTTCTTCATAGAAATGTGATGGGTAACTGCTGGTTTTCCTCTTCAGTTGGTGTTGCTGTCACTACACCACAGCAGATACCTCTTAAACAACTTAGGCTTTCCAGCCGCATCTCTGCAACCTGCTCCCACTCTGGGTGTGCAGCAAATAGGGTAGCTTCCTGCTCCTCATCCAGTCCTCCTCTCCAGTCATACTCTCTGACTCCTCGAGGTCTTCTTGTAGCAGGTAATCTACTAGATTTCTTTGTGGTAATTTGTATCTCGTGTATCCCATTATGCACGGTTAGTAACTGAGAATTCCAGTCATGGAATACCCTGGCCTGTTTCAGCCACGGACGTCCCAATAATAAGGAGTAAGCCTCCATGACTTCATCCATCTTCAACACAGTTACTGTGATCATAAAGATCATCTTCTGTATCTGTATCTTAACTCCTCTTATCAATCCCAATGGCTGTACACTTCTTTGATCTGCCATTGTTACTGTAAATGGGGCTGGTTTCATGTTACTTAGACCAAGCTTCTTCCTTAATTGGTCTGTCATGATATTTACTCCAGAGCCTCCATCTATCAGTACATCAGTTAGTTCTGTGCTTCCAATTCTCAATTGGATTACTGGCATAGAATCATCAAAGTCCATGACTGTTTCTCGCCCTTCCGGCTTCACATTATAACTGGTCACCTTGCTGTTCAGGTCTGTGTTTCCTGTCTCCTGGGCAATTCGATTGATTGCTTGATACAGCCTGTGCCTACAATAAGGTGCCACAGCCAATAGCTGTCCAATGGTAATTTCTGCTTTGGTCTAGCATATTACTTCAGCCAAAGTCTCTTCATTACTTTGCATGTCTGCATCTTCTTTCTTCCTTTCATCCTCACTCCCTTCTTCTTCTCCATCAGAATCAGAGGAATCTGCCACAGGAATATCAGTACTCTTCTGCATTTCCCTTATAGTATCTGCCACTTCCTTGTGCAGTTCCTTCTCATCTTTCCAAGTCTCTTCATCTTCAGGCATATCATTGCCACCTTCATTATCATCTTCTTCCTCTACTACTGGAGGTATTAGTTTGGCTTTGCTTCTTGTTACTATCATTGTACTTACTTCTGGCACAAACACATGGCCTAACCATGTGAGCTGCCACCACTGGGCCCTCATTCACAGGAGCTCTCATCTCATTCTGGTGTCTTATCCAGAATGAACAGGCTGCCCTGCGATGTCCTAGCTGATTACAATAGTAACATAGTTCTTCACCATTGGGTCCTCGCCCTTGGTCTGTTCTTGGATTATTTCTATAATCCTGATTCCCGGGCTGGTAATTCCCCCTTGGATTACCCTATAGTTGCCTCTGGAATTTCCTTGGTAATTCCCTCTTGAATTACCTCTCCCTTCCATGCCATTGTTATAACCACCAGACCTACCATAGTGGTCCTGATCATTGTTTCTTCTTGGCTGGGGCTGCACCTGATGCACCCTTACTTGCCTAGGTTCTCTTGCAGCTGTCCTTCTGTTGTAGTAACAATTCTCAGTAGAATGGTTATCCATTTTACAGATAGTACAGTGTTTCTCTTTCATGTGGCATTCAGTAGTGGTGTGGCCTTCATTCTGGCATTTTGCACACCAAACACCCTTCCTCCAATGTGTTGCAGCCTCTGTGGCATACTTCTTCAAGATTTCTTCCAATCTTTTTTCATAGTTATCCCTCTTCAACTTCTCCTTTCTCTTACTCCTCCTTTTTAGTTCCTGCTCTTCTTCTTCATCTGACTCATCCTCAGAGTCCTCATCATCCTTTTTCTCTCTCCTGAGCATTCCCAATTGCTCAATTCTGTTTGCAGTTTCAAATGCCTCCTCCACTGTATTATGGGGTAACATATCCACTTTCTTTTGCAACTCTGGTCTTAGTCCACTCACAAACCAAGTCTTCTGTAAACCTGGTGCTGGTACTGCAGCCAGCTTTTTCATCATCAATTCCATCTTTTCCATATACTCCTCAACAGTTTCATGCTTCTTTTGCTTTAACTGTTGTAAACTTCCATACACTTCATCCTTAGTTTTACTTGTCCTGAACCTATTTCGGAATGTTGTATTCAAGCCATTCCAGGTTAGAAATGATTATCAGGGAATCTTGCATACCATTCACTTGCTTTCTTGATAAGTGAACAAGGAAACAATCTCATCTTGGCATCATTGCCATTCTCATTGTTCACTATACACATGTGCTCAAATTGGCTAATGTGTACATCGGGATCCCCTTTTCCTGAATATATTGGAAAGGGTGGTTTTTCCCGTGTTGGTTGTAACGCCATCTGTGGCCCTACCTTCTGCCCACTGACAGGTGCTGGCACCCTTGCTGGTGCTGGTCCTTCTGGACCTGTTGTTTTTGTGGTGGATCTTCCACCAAGTGGTGGCCCTTGAGCACTCCCTGCTTCTGGCCCCACGATATTCACAGTATTCCCAGCTTCAGTTGCACTACTTCCCACACTCTCTATCCCCCCAGAGCCAGATCCAGGCCGCCCGCCTGATCCCCCTGAGCCGACACCTTCGTTGGCCTGTGATCCAAGTGCTCCACTTGATCCAGGTCCAACGGGTTGGGATGTCCTGGTTGTAGTCTCAACCTCAGCTGTTGGGTCTACTTCTTCATATTCTTCCTCTTCCAATTTCTTCTCTCTGTTTTCATCCTCCAAGTTCTGCCTTTGGGTTTCTTCTTCACTCATGTAACTCAACTGTAATGGTGTTGGAGAGTCTGAACTCTCCGTTGGCTCTGCCACATCCTCTTCTCCTTCTTCACCTTCCGCTTCAGAAACTGGAGTTCCTGCTTTTGGTGTTCCATGCCAACTCTTATCAAAGATTTCTGTCAAATCTTTTATCCAGGGATGTACCTCAGATCTTTCACCTCGTGATTGATCTTCTTCCTGTACCAATTCCCTTAATCTTTCTTGTAAAGAAACAGAAGGAGTGGCATCCAACTCTAGTTCTTCCGGTATGGGTGATGTACTCTTTGATCTTAATGGTGTGAGAGGTCCAGATGATTCCCCTATGTCTATTCCTCTCTCCCAAAGATATGGATAATTAGCTTTCAGATAGTTTTCTCTTTTTGCTGAATATCTCTGGCGTCTAGCTTCTCTTTCATCACTCATGTCCCATGTCTTTCATTTCTTTTTAATGTGGCAATAACCAAAACTCTCTTCTGTAATATCTCTCGTATATGCCTGGGTTTCTTTCAAGCTTCAATGCACCCTTGGCTATACTTGAAGTCTCCGTTGCCATATAACCATATGGCAAACAAGTCTGGAAAGCTATTCTTGGTGTGAGTTTGATCCACAAAATATCCTTTGGAATCCAATTCTTTACCAGTACAAGCTCTTCATGCATATGAGTATAAACATTCACTTTTCTTTCTTCCCAGCCTTCAAACTCTACTCGCTTAATGGATAGCAATGCTATCACATAAACCAACGTTGGTAACCAACGTGCTCTTCCTCTACAGGCTACCTGATAAATCTTTATCAATCCTTTCTCCAGACCCCATTCCGGATCAGCATCATGCACTCGCTTAAGAATATTTTCTTTACAACCGTCTGGCAATTCCAAGAACCTTTGAAAGAAGTGTTTGGACAATCTTTCTTCCTTCGTTCCACAGGGAATTTGATTCACTTCAAATTCTTTAATGGTCCAACCACCATGATCCCACCAGATGCCTGTCACATCTGGTTGTTCATGACTCAGTTCCCCAGTATGGTCGCCAAATGTCGCGCGGCTTTTACTCACCCATCCCTTCGCTATCCGAGGCGGAAACTCCAAGATAGAAGAGTTGGAAATCTCTAAGTACTCAGCCCGCGCAGAACAATCAGTCATGACCTACAGCTAGTGTATCATGGGGGTGTTTCATATTTGTTTCCTTTTTGGCATTCATGTTAGCTACCTTACCATTGATAATTAAGTATCAGTTTGCTTCATCAATCTATCGGATTCCATCAACTCATCCATTCATTCCACAGCTTCACTCAGATCTCTCTACACAATGTGATTGTATCGTATAAGTATCAGATTATGATTTATCAGGTATCAGGCCGAAGCCATTGTGTCTCTAATCTGCTTTACAATATCACTACAGCTTTGCATATAACAAGCATCTGGTAATCATCTCTTCTCCTTCACCGTGCTCTCCATGCTTGCTTCCGTTCTTGCTCTCCGCCCGATCCCCTCTCTTCCCTGACCAAGAAGTCCTTCCCCTGACGTGCTTCCAAGAATAATCCCCCCTTCTTAGTCCTTGCTTCTCTCTTTATCTTCCTACCCGTGGCTCTAACCGTTTCCCTCACTAACCGTCGTCCGTGAACTAACATGTTCCATTTGCAGGTGTTGTTCCCCACAGTCATTCCCTGTCCTGCTCTCCGTTCCCTATGGTCGTGACAGCTGTGTCAAGCTGTGACTGGCTGTGTAAAACTGTGACTGGCTGTGCGACTGTGTTTGGCTGTGTCGGGCTGTGACTGGTTGTGTGGCTGTGTCGGCTGTGACGGGCTGTGTTGGCTGTGATGGCTGTGTCGGCTGGGACGACTGTGACGGGTTGTATTGGCTGTGATGGACTGTGTAACCCCCTTTTACAGTGTGCTGCTGTCACCCCTAAGGCTCCTGTTGATCTCAGTCTGTGCAAAAATTAAGGGTACCCTATAGATCCCGTATAAGTGTCTAAGTCCCAGACAATCCTCTAACAGTGTGCCCACCTGGAACAGGTTTACTGAGGACTACTGGAAAGCCGGGTTTGGGCTGGTGGGGATGCTTCTGGATGACGGTGGATGTGTGGTTGTCCTTGCCACGAGAGGGAAGACCACAGAGAATGCGGTGGCAAGGTGGACACCGAAAAGTGTCACCCCGGTCCTCCTCAGAAAATGGTTCTGCATCAGTGCACAGGGGTTGCGAACAGAGGGCCAAAGTGTAAGTTATCAATCTATTGCATTCACTTCATATTGTGGTGTATGTTAAGTAGACCCTGGAGTTGATCCCTTCTTTGTTGGATGTGCAGACATTGGTGTTTGAGGCATATTGCTTTGTGAAGAGAGGGTCTACGTTCAAATCCCGCAACGACGGTCGTCTTGTTGATGCCGCTGTGGACCCTGTAACCTACGATGTCCTCTACAACTATGTGCCCCACTCCAGTATGCCGAAGGACACAAAGACAGGCAAACCGTGGCGGTACAGCCGGACCCGGAGCCCTGCTTTCATCCAAACCCTCATGGAGACGTGCTCGGATGTCCAAGGGTGGATTCTGGACCTCACATGCGGCACGGGTAAGCCTTCACGTGCTCAGTTTGTCCCCTGGCCCGATTGCAATTGCATGCCACAAGCTATTAACCGCCCGTTTTGTTCCTCAGGTGCTTCAATGTGGGCAGGGACGTTGTCCGACAGGCATGTGTTCGCCTTCGAGCCAGATACTACCCTCCACAACTCGGAATTTGCAGCGGCTGAACATCTGCCGAAAGAGGAAGAGGCATCCTCGGAGGATGAGGAAAAATCCAAGAAGGAGCAGGGGGAGGAAGTTGGGATCGAGGCCGAGGAGCCCCCGGTTTACGAGTGAGTGGTCGCATTGTAAGTTGCTTCCAGATTTCGTGAGGCATCTCCCTCCGCTCTCTTATTTCATTGAAAACCCTTTCTGGTTGTGATGGTATTGACATTCTTGAAGTGGATTTGTTCTTACTGTAGGATGCCAAGTACTGCCGGAGGGACGTCTACACCGGAGTTCATGGGCAGGAGGAACGTGCCTTTTTTTGCCAGGGGGGATTTCATGCCTAGTCCAGAAAGGGAGTACATCCTTCCTACTTATACTGCCCGGCTTGCTTCGGTGTCCATTAGGAGGTGTTCCGAACCTAGTCGTGTACAGCAGATTTTAGACGAGGCAAGCCTCAAGAAAATGAAGATGAGGGAGGAGGCAGCAGCTATTAGAGCCCGTCGGGCTCGTAGATTTGTCTTGGATTCTGCTGAGGAAAGTGGGGGAGAAGACGAAGAAGATTCCCAGGAGGTGAGGTGGACAGTCCCCCAAGGAGAGGACGGGATTTTTTAGAGGCATAGTGGAACTGATGCATCACAGAGCTCGGAGGATGAGGGGGATGAGGGGGATGAGGAAGAAGGTGGGGCAAGTTCCTCGGAGGGTGTAGGAGAGTAGTGCCCATTCCGGCTATGACAGTTAGAACACACTTGTATAGACGTGGCTTGCCACAAACTTTGCAATAAAATGTTGCATTTCAAGTCCACTGGTGCCACATTCCAACTTCACATGACCCTATTTCCGTGCCTCCTAACCCTATTTCCGTGGACTCACAATGGTCTGCTCATGCTTTTTTTTTTTCCGCTCATGCTCATGCCGCTCATGAAATAGCAGCCCCCTATCAGACTCTACCATTTCCGCACCAACCTCCATCAACTTGTCTGTGGTGAAATTTATTCCCTGCACCAATCCCAAGTCAATTTACAACACGGCCTTTAACCCTGACAACAAAAAAAGCTCACTTTAGAGTGCCAAAAGACACAGATTTACTTGAGAATAAGCACTTCAATTTCGCTATGATGTACCGAGTGATAAGAGCCCCATACTAGAAGCAACACTGCACCCATTTAAAATGAGAGTAACCTAAAAGTTAGTGAGGACATTGCGACCCTGCACATTCTTGATGAAGCCAGTTTGGCAATTCGCAGAGAGAACACATATACTGGCGGCCAGCTTCAACCTTTCTTTTGTAATATCTTCCATTATTTGACCGGCCAATCTGTGATGACGACAATGCTACCCATATCCTAACATCATTGCATTCGAAAAGAATTCCCAAAATCAAGATCATGAGGGGAAATATGAAGTTCCATTTGGAACCTTCCACATAGAATGAAGGGTTTGACAACGAAATAAGGACAAAAAGGGGGAGGAAGATGCAGGTTCCGATTGGGATTTCGCATCGGGCCTGTAGCTTCATGATGGTGATTGGTTATAACTGCTAATGGAAGAGATGTAGACTTGGCAGCAGATATTTAAACGTTTCGATTATAACTTACCAATCTGACACCAGATAACCTTTGTAAATCCTATTGAACTCTCCCTTCGAATTCGCATCGTCGCTGCTTCCATAAATGTCCATGAAGGTAGCGTTCCAAAAAATTTCAAGTAGATGCAGTTCTCGCCTGTGATATGATCACCATGCTATCCTGCAATCATCACATTTGAAGACACGACCCGTCGTTCAGCCATACTGTCGCACATTCCCTCTCTGCAAACTCCACATTCCAAATGGCATCCTCTGCAGACTCTCACTTTACAGACTCAATGAAGAATGTGACTTAGTGCTCTACGGTAACTACAAAATGCTTGAGCTATATCAAACCAATAGGAAACTAACACATGTACTAAGCTGATAGGATTTCGGCAAACATGGATGGATGAGCTCATCCAATGGATGGATCCATTCATGTATATGTCTTCAAAATGACACGTGTACTAATAAAGTCATATAAATGCCTTTAAAATGCCACGTGTAGTGATGTAGTCATATATATAGAGTCATGAATCAATCTGCAGTCAGACAGTCATAAGTTTACATGCCATGTCATGCTGTGGATGAACTCGTCCAATGGATGAATACATTCGTGTATTTGCCTTCGAAATGACACGTGTAGCGATGTAGTCGTATAATTAGAGCTGTGAAACCATCTCCAGTCATGGAGTCATAACATTCCATGAAACGTCGTCCACGTGTAGTCAAACATATTACACTAGTCATATAAACCATCCCTGTCATCGAGGTCGACAGTGTTTGACCAAAGCTTCCTAACTTTCCGGAGTCATATAGTGATAAAACTATGACTGCAATGCATTTCAGCGCTTTGTAGTCATCTACCTAGTGCAGTTTTTATGACTCCGCCAAAGCCGTAGTCCTAAAAACGTTCATCTCTTGTAGTGCCATCTCCCGAAATTCAGCGCAACATTTCCAAATTTTGGGCTAACACACTTGGCATGTTGGGACCTATAGCCGCGAAATTCGGTACCATTTTCCGCCGGAGGCACCTATTACCGCGAAATACGTCGCAATTTTCTTCGGTTGCGGAACCTATTACCACGAAATTCGGCGCCATTTTTGCAGATGTCGCTCGGAATTTCCATGAGCGCAAGACAAAATATCATGAGCACGGCTCCCAAAACTTCAATTTCAGCTTCAAACAATTAATATTATATTATTATTGTTCTGACACATTCCATTAAAATAATACTGTTTAATATTTTTTATTTCCAAAATTTGTACTTTTGCTCATGAAAACTGATTGTCTTACTATTCCGCTCATGCCGTTCATGCTCATGAAATAGCTCCTCAATGTGCGTAAGAGAGGAGTAGGGATGTGGAGTGGGAGCACAACGGGGTAGACCAAGTAGTGAAGCGAGAGAGAATTGTGGTCTAACTAGAGTACTGTGGTAGAAGTGCCTATTGTAGTAGATGGAATGTGGGGGGAGAGAAGAATAGGGATGGTTGACGAGCAATTGCATGGGAGAGGTATGGTACGAATGCTTGAGGGTGGGGATAGAGTGAGGGGTGAGAGGTGTATATGAGTTTGTTATGAGATAGTGGCTGGGATGGTGAGGTGCAGACATGGATGCGGGCAGAGGCAGAACGGCTAGGCGCCAGATCGGAGTAACGGTGACAAGCGATGTCATGATGAGGAGCGATCGGCATAGGGAGGAGTGGTACGGGGCATGGTAATAAACATTCGTGTCTGTTGCGGCTGCGTTCGTCTCAACAAACTGGCATGCAACTAAGGAAGTGGTTTATGTAAGTAAAGAGGTTACTATTGAGGCTTGCAATGACTTTTGGCGTTTCATGAATGTGAGTTAAGGGAATGGGGGGCTGGAAGTGTGAGATGGTTATGGGGAGAGGTAGGGTGGCGGCTGGGTGAGGGTATAATGGTGAGGATAATATATGCCATGCATATAATGTGGGTGGGGGTGTTGTTATTAGGAGGGGTTCTCTGGTAGGGAGGGAGGGACGAGTACTGTGTGGTGGACAGTTTGGGTAATGTGTAAGTGGGGGGAAGATGGGGTCAATTATATGGTACTGGGGAGGATGTATATGAGGGGGTAATTGTAATGGACCAATTTGTGTGAGGAGGGTCTAATTCATGAGCGTTGATGGTGGGTGTGTGTAGACACAGTAGAGTTGCGGTACAAACTAGAAAATGTTGTGAAGCGTTTCATGACGGGGCTATTCAATTGGCCTGAGCCCAAAAATTGCTAGAGGATGGATAGAAACTTGTAGACCTCTGACGCTACATCATGTTTGAATAAATGTTGTTTTCAATTGTGTTTGTCTCGTACCGTAATGTTTTAATGGTTGTTACTTGGCCATGGCACCTGGGTCCATCATATGGGATAATCAAGCACCACACCCACGAATCTTGAAGAGTGACAGTGTACACCAGGTCAATGGGTGAGCCAATCGTTCCCCTGCCAAATGATTTTAGATTGATTTGAAACTTTGGGAGTGTGTTGTACATGCCCTCTTTAAGTTACCGGACAAGTATGAGGTCAATCTAAAATGGTTCTAAGGGTGAATCAATAGTTCCCCTATTAAATGATTCATGATTGAAATTTGGTTGAAAGGTTTAACGAGTCGTTTGGGGGGTAAATGATTATTTCTTCGCTTGCAACTTTGTGTACATAATTTGTACGTACTTAAGCACATATGGACCGAAGTTGAACTTCAATAAAGTTGTTTGAATCGGTTATTCAAATTCATAAGAAGAAACAACCTTTCGCCTGCACATGAATTGTTTTTAATTCCATTCTGAAGCCATATGCTTGATAACAACATGAAGAGTTGCATGCAAAATATCACCATGAACAGACATCGTCTGCATCCAAAACACATTTTATTCCCTCATTTGCACTCCAAGGTGAAGTTATCTTCAACTTCATGCACTCTTCATAGAGAGTTCTGCAATAGTGAGCATAGAGCAAAGGATGAACGTTTTTTTCCAAACATTTTTTTTTTGTACATTTTTTGGCAAGGATGTGGTAGTGTGAGGGTTCAACTCACAGAACAAAATCAAGCCAAAAACAAAATCATTGCGCCCCACACTCATTGCGCCCCACAATCCTATGCCCTCTAAATCATTTTATTTAGTACAAATCCAGTTCAATTCAAAATTGGATGAAAGGGTGAACGGAAACTTCCTCGATGAAATAATATTTTATTGCTCTGAAACTTTGCAAGTCTTCTACATGCCCTCTTACACGTCTTTAAGAAGTATGACATCAATCTAAAATGGTTTAAAGGGTGAACCAATCGTCCCCCTACCAAATGATTTTAAACTGATTTGAAACTTTGCAAGTGTCTTGTACATGCCCTCTTACACGTCTTTCACAAGTTTCAAATCAATCTAAAATGGTTGAAAGGGTGAATCAATCATGAACATATCAAATGATTTTGGAGTGCTTTAAAGCTTTGCAAGTGTCTTTCACATGCCATTTTAAAGGTACCGGACAAGTATGAGGTCAGTAGAATATGGTTGAAAGGGTGAACCAATTGTTCCACTATCAAATGATTTTACATTGCTTTGAAGCTTTGCAAGTGTCAGCCACATGCCCTCCTACAAGTACCGGATAAGTATGACGTGAATTAAAAATGGTTGAAAGGGTGAACCAATCATTCCGCTATCAAATGATTTTATATTGTTTTGGATGTCATTGCTTTGGTAATTCTAGCCCCCCAATGGCCCATTGTAACCCTTGAATTACAATTCAAAATGCAATTCAAGCCCTTAAAATTGGTAATGTCAGTCCTTAAAATGACCAACCCCGGCCGCCCCTCAAATTGTAGTTTGAACCCTTGAAATTGTCAATTCCAACCCCTCAAATTGCAATTGAAGCCCCTGAAATTTAATTCCAACCCCTCAAATTGCACTTCTAGCCCCTGAAATGACAATTCCCGCCCCTCAAATTGCAACTGTAGCCTGTGAAATGGCAATTGCTAGTGCATCCCCTGAAATTGGCAATTGAAGCCCCTGGAATGGCAGTTTCAACCCCTCAAATTGCAAGTCCAGCCCCTGAAATTGGCAATTCGAGCCCCATAAATGGCAATTTCAGCCCCTGAAATTAGCTATGGGTGAACCAATCATTCCCCTGCCAAATGATTTTGGATTCATTTGAAACTTTGTGAGTGTCTTGTACATGCCCTCTTAAAGTTAGTGGACAAGTATGATGTCAATGTTAAATGATTTACAGGGTGAACCAACAATGGATGATTCATGATTAATTGTTAACGATTGATCTCATATTACACTGGGACCTATCAGAGGGTACATTGAACACACTGGCCAAGTCTCAAAACGAACGAAAATCATTTGGATGGGCAACCATCCGTCGGCCCATTGAACGAATTTCGGTTGATCTCATATTACTCTGGGGCCTCTTCCATGGCACATTGAACATACAGGCCAAGTCTCAAAGCGAACCAAAATCATCTCGATGGCCAACCATCCGTTGAGCCATTGAATGAATGTCGATTGATCTGATATTAGTCCGGGACCTATGAGAGGGTGTCTCGAATGTACTGGCAAAGTTTGGAAGCAAACAAAAATGATTTGGATGGGCAACCATCCGTTCACCCGTTGAATGTATTCCGCTGGATCTGCTATTGCTTTGGGACCTGTTGGACTGTGTTTTGCGTGCTCACGATTTTTTTTTTATTCTGTTTTTTAATGGAGCGTATAATGTAGCCATATGCAACGTGCGTTCGCGTCCCGTTGAATATTATGCTCCTCATTATTTGTAACTTGCTTGTAATCTCAACATGTGCATGTGCAGGAAATGTGTCTGGACTCCGACACCGACATGCCGACAACAAACATGGCCAAATCAGTACATTCTTCCTGGCGTGCCTCCTCTGCGGCGCATCTGGTGGACATCCTCACTGCCACAACGGAGGACATTGTCAGGTCAATAATACAACAATGCAGGTATAACGAGTTCTTGAAAGGGAAACAGTGGGGCTTGGGGCTGGACAGGCAGGAAATGCTGATGCGGACTGCCTCCAGATCGAAGAATCCTCGCAAGTGGGCGGCAGCCTTGCGAGAGGGCCTTCGGGACACGCCATTGCTTCGAAGAGGCCAACACTTGGAAGGAGATGTTCACACCCGTCCAGTGAGACGAAGACTTGACGAGGCACCTGGCGGAGAAGAGGATTCATGGCGAGCTGACAAGAATATTCGCACGCTCCCTCGTGGTCCCGTGATGTTGCCCGAGGAGGTATCGTCGAGCACCGCAAGTCCTGCACGTTCAAGATCGCCATCTCCTTTGAGCACAGGGCATGTGCCCGAGGAATATAAGGAGCCATCTGTAGTAACGCAGTACAACATACCCATTGTGGAGACAAGAGTGTCGGAGTCACAGTAGAGAATTGCAAGGATATTGCCGGCATTTCGAAGGAAGTGCTGCGCCATCCGGGTGGATACGAGAGCACGCTGTGGTGAGATGATTCGGAGGACCCACACGGTGCTGTACCTGCACCTTGTTTCAGCGGCAGATTTTTGACTCCCAGATTTTCTCACGCCACAATGTTTTGGTTCTGTAGGCACGAAATAATGACTTGTGTATTTGGCAAGCCTAAGTATGGGATTTAGGGAATGCCGGAGCCTCCGGGCGTCTGGCCTGTTGCACCGGGTTGCAATCTTTCTCAAAATGAGGCGGATGCTCTTTCTGCAGCAGGATTTCGAATGGTGCAATGCAGAGATGTCCCGGCCCACCCATTTCCAGTTCCCCAGACTCAGCCATTGCAGACTGCTCGGTCTTGTAGAGACGGATTGGACAATTCTGCACATCCCACAATGCAATTCGGAAGAGTGAAGAGACGACACCCTCCCAACAAATTGAATGAGACTTGGATTGCCAATGCTCTTAGGATGGCTTGCACTATTCAGAGCTCCGTGGACGTACCCGCACCCGGCCTTGGGCGTGTTTATCGGATGGCAACGGCCGGCTCAGCTGTACGCGACGACGTATAAACAATTACAATCGGAGTGGAGCCGACCTGCAATTATACGGACTTCTCGTTGATGGAAGCAAAGAAGGGGACAAAGTATTATCTGTGCAAGCATCTGTATTACATTTACCTGAAGAGGTTGAGGATGAACTTGACTATTGATGACTTTGTTCATGCACCAGCGTTGAACGTGAATGAGCTGCACAAACTCCTCCGTTGGGATTCCAGAAATCATTGATGGGGCAAAGGGAATCCACCATATGGATATTTGCAATTGTATTTTTATGCATTAGACTTTGTTTTGCAGTGTAATGAAATGCACCCCAAAACTCCAGGAATGAGACAGACAATATTAAAGTAATATCTTTTAAACACTATGGACTTCTGGATATCCGTTGACGTCCAGTGGCAATTCAATGTCGAAACAGAATCCATAATAAGATGGCGACAGAAAAAATTTGCAGATCTTCCAAAAAACTGAGTTCCAATAGTAGCAGTTGTGGGGGCCATTTTTGAAAAAATGGCGCCGAATTTCCCTATTTTGGGCCGAAAACTGGCTAAGTCCCAACCTGTACGGGAACGATGTCTAGAAAAATGGCGCCGAATTTCCAGTTACATGGCCCAGAACTGCCCAACATCTGTGCAATCCCCGGCACCATCTACCGAAATTCGGTGCCACATTTCCAAATTTTGGATAACACACCTGGCATGTTGGGACCTATAGCCGCGAAATTCGGCACCATTTTTCGCCGGAGGCACCTATTACCACGAAACACGTCGCAGTTTTCTTCGGTTGCGGAACCTATTACCGCGAAATTCGGCGCCATTTTTGCAGATGTTGCTCGGAATTTCCATGAGCGGAAGAGGAAATATCATGAGCACGGCTCCCAAAACTACAATTTCAGCTTCAAACAATGAATATTATATTAGTTTTGTTCTGACACATTCCATTAAAATAATATTTTTTAAAGTTTTTTATTTCCAAAATTTTTACTTCTGCTCATGAAAACCGATTGTCTTACTACTCCGCTCATGCCGCTTATGCTCATGAAATAGCTAACCTCCCATACCGGCTGCCTGACCCGGCTCCCTAGGATCCCCTGAGTGGTATCGGGCTCTGCTGCCCTTGCTGCCTCTGGCCCAGATTGTTCTCTCTGATACCCAGTCTCTTTTCCCATCTCTTGATCGGTTGCAATTCCCCCTTGTTGGTCTTTGGCCTCCTCAGCCCCCAGTTGTTGTGTCGGGTTGTCATCCCTCATGGCCTTGTCGTCACTTGAAAGTTCGACGGCCTCTTCCCGGTTCGTACCCGTAGGCCCTTCCGAGATTGTCCTTTCTGTGATGGCCAACGGGGTCACTTCGTCAGATACAAGGGGCTTCTCTTTGCCGTGTTCATCCCCCCTGACCCGTACGTCAGCTCGTTGGTTGTCTTCCAGGGTTGGTGCCACGAGCTTCCCTGTTTCCAGATCCATGGCCGTCTTTTCTCCTTGAACCGCGACGAAGTCCTCTTCGTCCTCTGTCCTCCCTCTGAGTTGATTGGGGACGAGGCCCGTACGGGTTCCCTGTGAAGTCTCCCCCATGATTGAGGCCGGTTTCCATCGTTTGGCAAACTCCTCCACGTCTCCGGTCAATTTCTTGGCCGTCTCCTTCCGGTAGGCTTCGATCCCCAGATGTAGCTTGCACTTTTCCTCATCTGTCTGGTTAAATACATCCTCCATGCTTACTCATCTAACAGCGGTTATACAGAAGCAATTAGGGATCACAACATTGGGAGAGAAGAAGATTTTTGGTGGTGTAGGAATTACTAATGTCAAATTAGTCGAGACGACTATCTAGAAACCATTGGCAGAAAAAGAAGTAGAAGCCGCACTGACAAACTCTGTTACTGAGAAAGGGGAATGTTCTAAGTGTGTACAAGAAGGAGCTCCCACAAAGGAGAATGAGCAGTTGCTTGACCAGGAGATGCCAATTAGCAGAGGCAGCACAACAGGGATTCGTCCGCAGTGTACTACTTATATCAGGCATACTTGATCATGAAGAAGAAAGAGGCAGAATTGATAGAAACAGCGAAGAAGACGCAGAAGAGGATGAATGATGAAAAGACAAAAGTAGCCCGGTATGCTGAGTTGCAGAGTACAAGAGAGAATGAGTTTCAAGCAACACATACTCGTCACTGTGAGGAGATAGTACAATGCAAGCAGGAGCAAAAAAAATTATCGATGGAGATTGAGGACTTGAAGAAGCAAGTAGCTAAATTGCAAAAATTGGAACTAGAACTAGAGAAATGTCAGGAAGAATTGTTGGAAGCCAAGAAGCAATTGCAAGTTGTCAATCAAGAGGTGGAGTAGCGTAATAAGGCCTGGTTAGATGGTGAGGGTAGAGGTGAAATGAGTAAGAGGAAGACTTAAGGCCAATTGATCGACACATGCCCACTTGCCTTCTTGGTCTTCCTACTTTTCACATCATGTCTGTACAAGTAGGACACACACATACATTTGAGTATGTGCCACACCGGGAAATGTGCCTGCAATTGATTGTAAGGTTCTTTATACACTAGAAGAAAAACGTGGAATAACCAATCTGGTAACCACTCATTTTCAGTGGTAAAAGACACCCAACCACACTGGCCCCAGAGTGATGAAGTACCAGTGGATCTTGACTCAGCAGTGGTAAAAGACATGACATGTCCGAAGTGGTTAAAGTCAGTGGTTACGATCACTTGCCTCCGAGTCCACCTGTTTGCTTACGTGTCACAGTGGTAAACTAACCACTTCACAACATAGTGATTCCAACCACTTCCACCGTATGCGACGTGGATGCAGCAAATCCGTCGATCATACTTGCTAGGACACATGTCCGTATTCATATGGACACGTGGACAAATCCAGTTACACGGTTATGTTGACCATTATCTGAACACGTGGTGATATTGCAAATGAACACGTGCCCTATTTTTGGGATGCGCTGAAAAATGCAATGACTTCACAAACAACTCTGTGAGTGAGCATTAAATACCAGGAATAGTCATGAAACGAGAATAAACAATGTATATTATCACTGATTGAGTGGTTCTATCAGTATTGCAGTAGTGGTTAGTTTGTGTGCTAAACCCACTGTCTGAGTGGTTCAACCAGTATTGAAGTAGTGGTTAGGTTGTGTGCTAAGACCACCTGTACTGAGTGGTTCTAGCATTATTGCAGTAGTGGTTAGTTTGTGTGCTAAAACCACTGATTGAGTGGTTCTACCAATATTGATGTAATGGTTAGGTTGTGTGCTAAAACCACTAACAAAACCACTGACTGGGTCATCCACTGTATCCGTAGGTATTGGAATTATTACTGCCAGAGTGGTATGTAAGTGATTAGGGCTGCATCTGGAGGAGTACAACCATTCTTGCCTACTATGACAGTCTTACATATACCACTAACAGAGTGGTGTGTAAGTGATTCATACATTCTCATACAATTCCCATACATTCCAAGCGAATATGCATACCCAAATACTTTTGAAGATTCATCATTAAAAAAACAGAATAGAATCCAAGAGAGAAAGTGCTGGAACGGAGTCAACAAAATCCAGCCATGATAAAGGGTAACATACTACATCTACACTACGTCTCCGCAAGCATGCTAAAAGCCATGAATTACTTTCCTGCCTTTTCCTCACTGCCAACAATGTTTATGCCCGGGCGAACCATACTTTTAACCCCTCCTCAGGTTCTTCTCTGGCCAAAGGGTGTTCCTACCGAGGACGTGGGGCACTTCAGGAATAACTCGACAGTGATATGTGTCTTTGCCAAGCACACCAGTGACAACTCCAGTGCCGGCCCTATGTCGTGGCGATGAAGGATCATACAGGTGGACTTTGTCCTTCAACTTAAACTGCACCCAACACCCACCACAAAATGCATATGAATCAACCCATGAAGACATACATGTACTGATGGTATTGAAAACTAGAGAATGAGGAACGTCAACTACAATTAAAAACTGAAAGAGTACAATATTTTTGGTAGCATAAGTGGATTTGTGACGGTGGTAGGGGGTTGAATTTTGGGGGTTGGCTTTGATGCAGGCGCAATTGGTGCACTGCATGTGGAAGTATTAAGAGCAGCTTTCTCAGCCTGCAGACATCACCCCCCAACATCCCTTAGACCTCTAAAGTCCTGTAAATGTCACAACCATGTACCCAACATGGCTAAATGACCACATTGTACAACAAATGTAGCCAACATGGAAGGCTTATGGGTGCTCACCTCTAGTACGGGAATTACAGCAGGACCAGGTGCCTCCTCAAGGCCCACCTGATCCTTACTCCCGCTAGATGCTGGTGTTATGTCGCCAATTGCATCAGCCATTTTCAAAGTGTCTTTGGCAGCAGTGGCTCTGGTCACACGTTTGGCTTTTTGGGTGTGTTTCTTTTCAGCTCCCTTCACGACAGCTGGGGCAGGCTCCTCATCTTTACTCCCCTATTTACATGCCAGAAACAACATGGTATAGTACATGAGTACTTACCAACATGTTCATAATGCATTCATGGCTTTATTGGTGTCATGCACACCATTAAATATATCATACATGAGAGTAACAGAGTGACGGACAGTCGGCCCAAGAAAATGAAACAAGATAAAGTCTGGGAGGAGGTACCTCTTTCTGTGGGGAAGTTGCCTGGTCAGGAATAGGTACATGTTCTTGTCTGCCAACACCCTACTGTCACCCTTACCCGCACTCACAGTGGAGCAGACGTCATCACCAGCAGCCAGTGTTGTCCCACCTCTACCTCCCTTCTTGCGTGGCAGTTTTTCAGGAGCCCCCTTGTGCCCCACCCGTACAATACTAATGAGAGGGTCCTCAACCGCTGAAACTGACTTTTCCCCAACTTGTGGAGCTTCTTCCTGCACCTGAGCAAAGCATGCCACAACAGCTCATCTCAAACTCAAGAAACACTTTAGGGATGCAAAAAAAAAAAACGTGGGATGAAGGATAACAACCCACCTCTTGCACAAAAGTGTTGCCTTCTAAGCCTGCATCATCATCCAATGCTGCAATTAAAGTAGATGTTGGGATAGTAAATGGAGGAGGGGCCGGTGTCGATATTCCCACCATCATTGCCATCAATGCATCCAGTTTTTTGGCATTATCCTCATAAGCCTTAGCCACTTCAGCTTTTATAGTGGCCAATGCGCCCTCAATCGTGGGGATCTGGGTTTCTGACAAGGCAAGCACACTGCCCTCAAGACATGACAGTCGAGCCTGCATCGCACTCCCTCTTCCCTACAGACCCAAACAACATGGAGTTAATGAGTTTGTATGGTCTGTCTACTGATGCAAGAAATCTAAGTAATGACAAAGTAAGGGCACGACTTTTACCTCAAGGTCATGACATGACTGGGAGCCATATCCCTTGTCCATCTTTGAGGCGTGTGCCAGCTCAATCAAGCTTCGACTGCTTGCTCTGTCTTTCTTTTGCCAGTGCCACAACAAAAAAAAGTAAGCCCTTACTCATGAAATCATTTCCAAGTTTACAGAGTCAAGACTGTACCACCACTTTGCAACAAACTCACAGGGCGCCTCCAATGTCCTACTCCATGCACATAGACCATGTAAATATGTATAGACATATACATATACTGATGGATGTGGTAGCCAAGGTTAGAGTTTAGTTGTACCTTGTGCGGCTTCAGCCCAGCGACCTTTCGTGATTTGGCATTAGTTTCTTGTGCCTTTAAGGCCTGCCTCTTTACACGTTTTTTGTCTGCAGCAGAATGCATATCCCCTTGCTGTATGAATTCATGATCATCACCATGAGGGGGTGTGAATGGAGGAGGACCACCATTAAAAGGGGGGCCTGCCCACTACGCACCAGCAGTGGGACAAGGAGGTGCCCAAGTTTGGGTAGCTCCTTGTACCCATGCTCCATTACCTCCTCCACCTCTCCTCCATTGGACCCACCTGGAATCCATGACCATGAATTGGTTGTGGGTGGTGGGGCCATGGGCTGCTGCCAGGTAGGCGGTCCTTGCTGCAGCCACGTATGCCCGCCTGTGGACTGTACCCATGGCCCATTCGGGCCTTGTTGCACCCATGTCGTAGATGGACCAACAGCAGGAGCCACAGCCTCAGGTCCCCCTTCATTTGCACGCTTTGATGCAGCCTAACACAAGCCCCTCCACCCCACAGAGTTGGAACTTGGGGAAAAAAAAAAGTGGCCGGGCAAAAGTAGAAGGCCGACATTCTGTGAACGCATACAGACCTTGGCCCAAAGTGCCTTAAAATGTTTGGTATCCGATGCTGTGAATGCATGGAACGTCATGCTCTAGCAACCTTGCAATGACCCATATCCATTTTCATATTAAAAAATGTACACTGCCTAGTCCAAAATACCCTCCCTCATGCATTTAGGGCCGAGTCTGATGAGAGGGCAAAATAGACTGAATTTAAACTCAGTGGGGGTAGCCTATCTGTACCCACTGTCCTAATTAAAAAACCCATGACAAAACCAAGTTGTATTGCAGCTGTCTCCCTCCCTCTCTCTGAAAATCTAAATTGTCCGGGGTTTTCTAAGCAGACAGACCTTCTCGTCAATCTACCAAGGGATTCTGCCTGTACCTTTGTTGACCAAACAATCTGGGCGCGGAGGTCAATGGCCATGGCAAACAACGTCTTGGGAGTACACTCATTCTTACAGGCAAAACTTCATGTTGATAGATCTAAGAAGAAGGTCTCTCTGCTTTAAAAAAACCCTAGACACCGAATCAATAGGTTGAAGAAGAAGGTGCCCTCACCACCACCCAACCAGCTAACTTTAAGAATCAACATGCATTTAGGGCCTAGTCTGATGACAGGGCAAAACATGCTGCAATAGGTCAAAGAAGAAGGTGCCCTCACCACCACCCAACCAGCTAACTCTCAGAATTCAACCTGCATTCAGGGTCGAGTCTGATGATAGGGCAAAACAGGCTGCAATAGGTTGAAGAAAAAGGTGCCCTCACCACCACCCAACTAGCTAACTTTCAGAATTCAACATGCATTCAGGGCCGAGTTTGATGACAGGGCAAAACAGGCTGCAATAGGTCAAAGAAGAAGGTGCCCTCACCACCACCCAATTAGCTAACTTCAGAATTGAACCGTGAACGAATACGAAGCAGCCAACGAGTCACTCATCGTGCTGAAGTCTGAGATATACAAACCAGTTGGACTTTGCACCCAATCCATCAGCCAGGGCATCACATCTAAGGTACTGAATGAGAAGGCGACCGCGGGGGAGATTCGCCCCATACCAGATGAAGCCTGAAACAAAATTCTTCGGATTGGGTGCATTGCCAAAAAGGCTCAACATCCAGCCACTGTCCATCAATAAGTTGCAATGCAGCTTCGCAAAACTTAGACCCTCGGTAGGCATCTATCTTTGAAGAACTTTGGGGACAAGTCTCGTTGCAAATTCCAATAGTGAGAGCTCTTGCGGTGTATTCATAATCTACAAATGTCTCCATCTGCGATGACACATTGATAGGATTGTAATAGTGTTATCACCAGGAGCTACAATGTTGGTGACTTGGTCATGGATGACATGGTTGGTGAGAGATTGTCTGCAAGTACTGCAATTGCACCATAATGTTGCAATCCTTAGTCAATTTGTGTGAGTGTAACCCCGAGTGGAGTTACACACCCCATCATGTATACCAGTGTAACCCCAAGTAGAGTTATCCTCCCCACCCCATCGGACTTTACACTGCTTCGGTTCCATGTCACTCTCAAGAGAGGGTGGGGAAGATTTGACATGCCATAAACCGGCGTACAGTCCTGTCAGAGTTTGCACGTGTGAATAAAGTTCTTACCTCATTTCTATTATCTTCCCTTTTCAAATAAGCAATGAAGCATAAGCATACCTACCGGAGACACCATCCCCCGCCCGTGGACACTGGACATGGTACCACCCCAACTGGTTCTTCTGACTAGCAACATTTATGGGAGTCTGCTAAGTAAGGCCACGTCTGTTTCTCACCTTGCTCCGTAAAAACCTTCAGATTTTTTGGCTTTGTTAAAATTAGGGCTTCCCTGACAGGAATTTTCCCTCGCACGTGATTACAGGTTTTTGCCCCGGGCTGTAGTCCCAGATTATGGAATCTGTCCCCCAATACTTGATGGATCTATTATTCGTAATATTGGGCAGACGATTTTCAAACTTGGGCAGCGAGCTACAATGACGTGACAATGAAACCCTAGTGGCAAACGCAGAGGAGAAACGGGCAGTCACGAAAACGGGCAGCTTCGTTTTCTACGAAAGGTAAAGTCCTGGGGGGAGGGCTTTACCTCTTACCTCAAAGACCGCAACCCCAAGTCAGCACACATTCCATGTCTTTAATGACCCGGAATCGGCCAGCTTCCAGCACGCGCACCCATCAACCCGCCCATCAATGCCCATTGCCCCACCTCTTTCCAGCCCGGCACACCAATCCGCCCGACCCTCCCTCTGCTCCACCTCGCCACTCTGGCAGCTGTGCTTTTCGCCCTACTGGCGGAACCCGGCGAAACTCTGCCTTGCGCGGCAAAACCTGCCACCCCGGGCACGGCCTGCCGTGCTGCCGCCCGGGCGTGCCCCCCGTGTGCCCCAAGGCAGCGTATTGTACACTCATCCGTATTATATTTCGTACCTTTTACCAACCTAGGTAAGCAGGTGGGTAGGTGCAGGAGCGTACAATACGGTGGCGGAAGGCATTGAAATTTGAAAAATGGGGGAGATGCGCGCAACGGTTGGATTCAAACTGGGCCAGCGCAGTCTTGTAGTTAACGGGCGCGGCACGCGTGCGAGCGTTACTCGGGGTAAACGTTATCAGAGTCTTGTTTACTACCGGGGAGGTAAGTGCAGAGTAATAAGGTGTGATGGAAGCCGTGAGTGCCTAGTAATAATCATGGTTTTAACGGCTGCCGTTTTGGACGACAGTACATCCGTGGTCGTGCTGCACCCAGTGTTCATTGCGTTCTCGGATTGAACGTCACCCCTTCTATGGATGATAAACCCACAACCGTCCGAAGTAAATAGTTTTGCTTTTATTTTACTATTAAAATCACTCTCATCCCTTTTTTTGGTTTTAAAGAAAAACGAAGTGAGCCAAAAAAAAAAAAGTCAGCCGCAGATAAGAAGACAGGGTAGGCTGCCACGCAGGCCCTAAATACCGTTATGATTTAAGACGCGGGGATTGGGGGGACGGTCGTGGGCGTCCTTTTCACACACTAATCGCAATTACGGAGCGGGGAATCAATATGCGCGGGTGGCCCGCCATTCCCCTGGTCGCGACCCGATGCTGCAGGTCTGGACTCTGGACTGCGCTGGCACGCGCTCCGTTTGTCTGCAGATGAGTGTTCTGCTCGCCTTTGCAATTTCTGAATTGGACAGTCATGAAGTGTGGGTGTTTGATGATACCGTCCCTGGACAACCGTTTAGGCATTTTTGCGCCTAATAATAAAATCAATCAATCAGAAAATTAGGCATGTTTTGAAAACAATTTCTCAAATTAGGCATCTTCATCCTATAATTTTTTAGAATTAGGCACATGAGAAGAGAAAACATTTATTTTCTGGTCATTGGGTACACTGGTTTTCAAATTGGTATGCAGTGAAACCTCTTACATAATGGTACTCTTGAGTTGTGGTAGGCTAGTAGGCTAGTTATTTCCGCACTCATATATTTGTATTGATTTTTGTTCAAAGAAATTTTGATCTTATTACAAACAACATGAGAAGAGGCTTGCAAGGCTTTTAGTGGAATTTTTGGGCATTAGGCACTTTGGTCCCATAATTTCCCCACAATTAGGCCAATATCTGAAAAATTCACAGAATTGATTAGGCACTTTCATTTTGAATTAATTATCGCCTAAACGGTTGTCCACGGACGGTACATCTCTGTCCTCTCTGTCTTTCGCAGAGGCCTCCTCTGCGAGTAATAATTTCCTCCTTCTCTTTCGTTCTCTCTCAAAGTTTTGCTGCAATGTTATTTATCGATGGCAGTTCAGTAGAGTATGTTTGGAGTGTTGTGCTCCCTCTGTCGCTCTCTATGTACTGTACAACATCAAATTCTCATCGAACATTGCCTCTCCACGACTAATAGATGCTGACCTACTAGGAGACTGCACGGATCTATCACCCTCGATCTCTCAGTCACGAATTCAGCCAATTCATGAGCCACTTGGAGCAGTAGCTCGTCTTGCTCTCTGTTCTCAATGAAAGAAGCACCGAGGTAATCCCTGACGACTCTATGATTGTGTGAATGTGCCTCATTCTGGGCCCTTTCCGTTAGAAATATGGCAATTTTTTACTTATATCTATATATGTATATTTTTGCGTTCGTCTCCAACGCCATGCAAAGCTGCATTGAAGGTAAGTCCCTTGCTGAAAAGATGATCAGTTTAAACTGTCAGCGTTTGAGATATCTGCACTGGTGATGGTTCGTTTAGCTGGCCTGCATGATCTGCGTTAACGAATTAGTATTCCAACTGAGGTGGAGGAGAGATTCATACGCCGTATAGCATCAGGAAGTGACTGGAAAAGTCCGTGTCCCCTCGCGGAGCTGTTTACTGCTTAATCTGCTCATGTCTGGTCAAGACTCGGTGTACCAATTCCGAATGCATTGCCTAAGCATTGATAAATTGATGAGATGTCATCGTTGCAGACTTGTGTGTACATACTTTGGTGAACCACTGAACACGAGACTTTCTCTGGATAACCTTCAGGAGACAACGTAGAGAAAGCGAGGAGCTGCGATCTCTGCTGAATACTTGCGTGATCTGGAAGAAGTTTAAGAAAGGTGGAGCGGTTCTGATCAGGAGTTGCAGGATACGGGTACTTGCAAGCAGGATCGGTCGGGCTCCGATACTCCAGTCCAGATGAAGAGTTAGCTACAGACGAGGCTCAACAATCATCTAACAAATTAGTGGTTAGCTGGATCTTGATTTACAGAGACCAATCAGTGAAGAAGAGAGGTGGAGGAGTCACGGTCCACCGCAAGAGCCAGTACATTTTTCTCAAGGAACTTGAAGTGTAGGAAGATGTAGATTGAGCAAGACCTGTATCCTCGGGGAGTAGCAACGAAGTGGACTGCAACGGGAGTTATACTCGACTTTTGAAAGGAAAGCAGGAACAGAGAGGTGTTGGTATCTATGCTTCAAGGGCTTGCCAAGCAAATTTTTTTTGACGATTGCCAGGCGTTAAGGGAAAGGCGAAGGATGGGATTTGCACACTTGACGGATATGCACAACTCTAGGCAACGTCATGGTCCCTTGGCTCTCCACAAGTCACGATTTTCTTGGTTTAATGTTACCTGTGACACAACAGTCTTTTGAGGAAGTGGGCTGAGCGAAGGGCCAACGTTAACAACTGTAATGTGAGGGCACAGAAAAGTGCCGACTCTGCTAGTCCTCTGAAATCCATGCCTTGGAGATAGAGGTTGACAGGTTGGAAGGGCAGCAGTGTCTCCTCTATCAACCGGTACATAATGTCTGCTTGGCAGAAAACATCTATATATGTTTTCTGACAGTTGACAAGCAGCTATGTCTGGTGGTCTGCCTTCAAAAGTGTGGCTAAGTGGCTGCTATGGAGCTTTCTTGTGCTTTCTACTTTTACATGCGGGCGGTGGATTTCAGCCTTCATTTACAGGTGTGAAAGTTACAGAGACTACTTTCTCTTAGGAAAGGGGCAGCGTTTGCAAATTCTCATTGCAGTTGTAGTACTCTGATTTGGAGGAGAAAACCAAAAGAATGTAAATTGAGCAATGATCACTTTGTGTGCATTCTGGTGCTGGGGTTGCTGGGAGGCCATTGCTTTGAACCCCACAGTTTTTTGCAGAAAAGCCCTTGAGAAGTTGCTGCAGGAAACTAGCTGTGTACAATGGGCAGATTCAAGAATCAGTACTGGGATACAGTGTACAGTCCTGGTGCAATTCTTCAAAGACCTGACGATTGAGTCTTTGGAGCCTTTGAGCAAGTGTTTTTGGGAGTCTTATATTTAGTCGTATCGGTGCCCATACTCAAAGCATAGGTAGTGCTTCTTTGGGATTGTATTACTTCTGCTGTGGGCTTCATAGGCTGTTGGTGGTCGTCATGAAATGTGCAAGTCTCTATGGCTACTCTGTAAGGAGATCATCATGAGTGCCTTCTTCCTCTAAAAGTAACTCCTTAACCTGCCTTGATAATGGATTGTATGTGCTGGCAGGTTTGTGCATCCTCAACTTCATTGGGTTAGTTTCTCTAGGCTGATTTGCAAAAGGCACGATATCCCCATCTAGAACCATATAATGCTAAAGGCTCTGCAGTTGCTGGCTGGATTTTGCAGTTGCTCTGTCACATGGTAGGCGGCAGTTTCTTCAACAGGGTCCCAACTCTGCTCCCTCTCCAACCATCTCAACTGCGCCACCGTCATCTCCAGCCCACACCCCTTGTCCAAACATCTCTTTAACTGTCTCTCCAAGTCCTTCAGTCCTCTCCTCTCCCCCATCATCCACACCTGTCTCTTCCTCTCCAGCCCAGGTAACCCTCTCTGCACCCCAACCCCCTCTCCCCTTGCAGACACCCACAAGCCCACCAAGAGCTGTAACCTCCCCTGGACCAGGTCAGCTATCTCCTGCTCCTACAGTTCCCTTCATGATTCCAACTTCATCACTAAATCTGGTGACTCCCCCTAATTCGGCTCCACCATCAATGTCACATTTTTCATCTGTTAAATCACCTATTAGTATGATTGTCGGAAGGCCCCCCTTGTCCTCCTCCGCTCCTTCTCCTTCCCCTGCGACTTCCCCGAGCTCTATGGCCCTTGATCGACCCCCAACTCCTGTATCTCCTCCACCCCCATCTCCCACTGTCCACCTAGTTCCCTTCTCTGCTCCAGTTCCTGCCCCCTCTCTTCCACACACGCCTTTCTCACAAGCACCACCTCCTGTGCCCTATTTTACTCCAACAGCACCTGTTCCCTCCCCAGTGTTTTCAACCCCACCATCATTCGCCCCTCCCAGTACGTCTGGATATCCAGCCCCACCCCCAGTCCAAGAGCCCCAGTCTGCACCTCCTCCACCATCACCAACCCCCCATGCTCCTTCTCCTCTACCACTCGCCCCCCCACCAGGTATGCAGTACAGTTTACCTGTTATCTGTCTGGATGCCAGGTGAGTAAGTGTCTGCACTGTCGCTTCCACCTTTCCGGTGTTCATGACATTCTATGTAATAGAGATGAACTTCTCACCTTCATGAAAAAAGGGTAGGGGATAACAATGGGAAGTCTCTGTACAACCCTCGAGTGAAGTTCTTGTTTTGGAGAGAATCTCATCTTAAACCAGGCTTCTGATTTTAATGTAGTGGTGTGTTGTACTGCAGACACATTTACTCTTATTAGCTGTGACAGGAATAGTTGACTACATGGCCAACACTAGTTTTAGGATTGCGAATCCTAGAAAAACTCTGCCACAGTTTATTGTTTTACCTTGATGTCCTATCATTGAAAATGGACTCTTACTCATATCTGCAGACTCTCTCCCACACTAAAACCGAGCCAGAGAAATGGTCATGATTCAGGTCCTTATGGTTGGGGTTTGTTTCTGCATTTCTTGCAGGATGCTGTACTACAAACATGATGTCCAGGCCAGGGGCATTAACTGCAGACTGCCAGTGTGTCTACCCTATTGAGGTCAAGCTCTGCTTGGACAATACCTCTAATGCCTTTCTTAACTTGAGTTCGCTGTTCCAGCATCAGCTTGCTTCCCAGCTCAACCTGAGTGATGTGCAGGTGCAGATTCAGGCCTTCCAGTTCGGGAGTAATTTGAGCCTCAATGTGGTGGTTGATATTGGGCCCTTGACAGGTTTAAGATTTTCATCCCAAGAGACTGATGTGATCAAGACCGCCCTACTTACCCACACAATACACTTCAGCAATCGTTTGTTCGCAAATTATACAGTCGTAAATATCACAGCATTTCAACCCCCGGTTCCACCCCCTGGTAAGTCAATAAAAAAGGTTGTGATGCTACTGGATCCACCCTTTCCTGGCAGTAGGAAGCCCTAGCAACTGCTTCCAAATTGTGGGAGCTTACCAGTGGTTTTCATTTGAGGCATAATCCATGGGGCATTTCTAGCCTGGAGCTTTCTGCTATCATCGCATCAACTTATTTTAGTCCATTCCCAACCTTTGTACGACAGTGTGTCATATTAATTTCATCTCCTACCTGCAATGGGCGTAAGGCTTGGTGCCTAAAGAGCCAAACATTGCACTTTCACACTTTGCAAATACCCTAACTACCATGCTACTGACTAGGTTACATGGCAACAGACTCCTCCAGTTCCAACACAAAAGGCAAGAATGCAGGTGCTTCCTGGCATCCTTTATTTGAAGGGAACCTTCAGACCTTCTATTAAACTTTGTGAGGTGCATCAATCTCTTTGCTGATGGGGACTACATTACAACATTGACAGATCCAAGCTAAAGTGGTGTAACAATGGGAGGTATTTTGCAGTTGTCTCCGGACCTGGGAAGTCCCCGTTGCCTTCACAGAGTGGAAAACCAACGCCCACTGAGCCTCAAGCAACCGGAAACAGCCAAAACAGAAACTTGGGACTGTTCATTGGTATTGCTGCCACTTCAGCAGCCACTATTTTCATTGTGGTCTGTTTTATCTGGAAATGCGGTACCATGTGTAGAAAGGATGGAAGCAATTCTGATTCTGCCAGCAAAGGTATTATATTCCCTTCCCTCCTCCTACCCTCTTTGAAGCTGTTAGAACTAACGTTTGGACTTCAGATAGAGCAACGCCAACATGGAATTTGATCATACATTGATTCATTGACTGGCTGCTGTTCGCAAAGTGTCTCTCTGATCAACACTGAGAAGGAGAATTCCAAGTCCTTCATCCAATCCTTGGATAAATAGGGAGGGAAAGAAAACTTATGAGTTGCTCTATTGAGCGTGGTCTGCCACAAATTGCTGCAATCCTTGTGGTGGTGCTCAATTATTTGGACACGCCCTGACTGGCTAACGCATGAACTATTTTGGAGCATAGCTATCTATAAGCATACTGAGGATAAGTAATGGCTAGAAGGTTAGAAAATGCCCTGCATGTTTAATGTAGATTGCATTATGCTGTGACAGGGAGTGCAGAGCAAAATGCTCCAGAGAGATCAAATTCCAGAATAATTCTGGAACATGATAAATCGATGCCTCGTCCTTCCAATACCCGAGAGTTCTCTTATGAGGAGTTGAAGGAAGCCACAAATGATTTTTCACCATCATTCTTCATTGGAGAAGGAGGGTTTGGCAAAGTATACAGAGGTTTATTGAAGGATGGGACAGAAGTAGCCATCAAGAAGCTGACAACCGGTGGTCATCAAGGAGACAAGGAGTTCTTGGTGGAGGTTGAGATGTTGAGTCGGCTCCATCATCGCCACTTGGTCAAATTGCTGGGTTACTTTAGCTGCCATGAACCTCTTCAACAATTGCTGTGCTATGAGCTGGTTCCTAATGGGAGCTTGGAAGCCTGGCTGCATGGTACAAATGCTGTAGGATTTCTCTCTGGAATTGTTTGATGTAAGCATCTGTGGGTAGATGTAATAAGGTGCTGTCATACAAAGAAGGGACCAATTTTTACACGTCATATCTGCCACCCTTTTTATATGTTATAACTAGCATCCATGGATGTTGCAGCGTACAAATTGGTTTGTTGGTGGGTAGACAGGTTCTTTGGGGGCAACTCGCGGACCACTGGATTGGAATACACGCATGAAGATTGCTCTAGGGGCAGCACGGGGGCTGGCATACTTGCATGAAGACTCTCAGCCTTGTGTTATCCACAGAGATTTTAAGGCCTCTAACATTTTACTTGAGTATAATTTCAGTCCAAAGGTGGCTGATTTTGGCCTCGCAAGATTGGCTCCCGAAGGCCAAAGCCATTATGTATCTACACGGGTAATGGGAACTTTTGGGTATGTGGTTGCAACCTCTGGTTTATGCTTGTCTATCTGCCCCATGGTTTCTTCTGTTATCTTCTCCCTCCTTTCAACCCAGTTCCTTCTTAACCTCTGCATTCGTTCCTCTCTTGTTGTTTTCTTAAGGACAAGGAGAAACCTGTTTGAGCACAGACAGACTGCTGCTGACTTTTGATTCTTAATATGTTCGGCAGGTATGTGGCACCAGAGTACGCAATGACTGGCCACCTGTTGGTGAAGAGTGATGTGTACAGCTATGGTGTGGTCTTGCTTGAGCTACTTTCTGGGAGGAAGCCTGTTGATTATACACAACCCCCTGGGGGAGAAAACATAACAGCCTGGGTAAGATCCACGCCTTTTTTGTTCATCTTTGAGTCGGGCTACAACATGGAACTCGTTGGCAATTACTTCAAAAGCAAGGGGAATGAGCCTTGGCATAAGTAGTGATTGGATACTCACCTTCTGTGAGAAAACAATGTTTGTACCTCCAAACAAGGGGGTATACTGTTGAAAAATTTAGTGACAGCTGGGAGAGGAACTTGAAGGGTGAAAATTCAGTGATTCGATGACTTCCTTTTGAGGAAAGCTTGCATCATTTGTGGGACAGACGGATCCTGACCTTTCAGATTTTCCAGAAAACTATGTTTGATTCTTGCAGATAGATTTCAGCCCCAAAAAAAGGATTGGCTTGAGGCCCCTAAATTTGAGTGACAGGTCTGGTTGTAATCTCCCTGCCAGTCACACTGTTGAAGAAGGACTTTATTATGTCCACTGTTGAGAAAAGCACAAAGCTGGTGCCAGACAATCACTCAGTTTGAACTCGCTGGTGAAAAAGAGCAGAGAAGAAATAAAAGAACTTCATAATGTCCAAGTACAAAGAAGAAGAGAAAAGAAGGAAAGAAAGGAAGGGGCTATCACTAATTTCGACTTGCATTATTTCTTGTGCAGGCACGCCCTTTTTTAAGTGAGAGACATAGGCTGGCAGGTCTGGCAGATCCTCGATTAGGTGGAAAGTATTCTCCTGAAGACTTTGCACAGGTGGCTGCAATTGCAGCTGCCTGCGTGGCACCTGAGTGGAGTCAGAGGCCAACAATGGGGGAAGTAGTCCAAACACTCAAAGCAGTATGTCGGTCCCATGAGTATGGTCTCAGTAGCGAGGGAGAGAGGGGACAGAGCAGTGAGGGGGAGAGAGAGGGAGCTGCTGAGACCCCTACCTTTGCAACTGCCTCACACAAATCCTCTACAATCAGCTGGAATGTACATAGACCTACATTAACCACCTTTGAATCTGATGGGTCATCATCAATGTTCTCGTCAGGCCCATTTTCAGGTTTAGTGGGTATAGAGAATGATCCCTTGTCAAGAACTGCAGTCATCTCAGAAGATTTGCAAGAAGGAAGATAGGGTGGGGAGCTGAACTTAACAGCAAGTTCCCTTCTTCATCCTCTACTTTTGCTGCTGCAGCTGCTCCAGACATAATAGCTGACACTGGGGCTTCTCTCAAGCAGTGGTTGTGAGCAAAGGGTCAATCAGACCAGTGTCTGCACTTTCCTCTCTGGGATTTAGTTCCTACTCAAGCCTATGTTGTGGGCCATATACAGGTTTTGAGTATAGACCATGAAGAGTTAAGAGATTCAATGCAGCACTTTTCATTCGTTCTCTCTCCAGAATGCAGCTCCCAATGGCATGTAGCCATAGCAGCCTGTGTTTGCCAATTTTGATAGATGTAGAGAGAAGAGACTTTCCAAAATACTACTGGAGATGGAGCAGCAGTGTCTCTTCAAGCATGGGTTAAGAAAGGTGAACAAGGAAAGCAGTTTCACTTGTTTGTAACCTTGTATCCATACATTTGGTGTTCCAAATCTGGCGAAAGCTGATTCATTTTCAGAATTCCTGTGTGCACTGTTTCTTAATGGGTCCTCATGAAAAATTGCCACCATTGAATATGAACATGGCCCTACTCCTGATTTTTGTCAGGCCATATATACAGGAGTGTTCGACATGCAACTGATTATAAGTAGTGTCCAAGGTCCAAGGGTGGGAATTTTGTGAAGCAGCCAATTAAGTTAAAACTGAAAAGGTAGTGCACATTTGTGACAACATGATAAAGCTACCAATAATTGACATTGAAATAGTAATCAGCAGACTTGGTGATCTCTGGACAGTACTCATTCTACAAAACCTACAGAGATGTGTAGTATAGGCAATCATTAACTTGGCCAGAGAAGACATCTGGAGAAACTGTGAAGATTTGCCACAAGGGAGAAACAGGTGCAGGAGCAACCACAAATACCAAGGGTCAGTCCGATTCATAAGTTGGATCACAGTCAAGGAAAATATACTTGGTGTAAATGGTTTATTACCCAATGAAAGTTCAAGAATATTCTGGTGCACAACCGGTTCAGTCACTAAAACGGGCATGCCGCAGACAGGAATGGCAGGGACAATCACCACTACAAAGGAAGAGACGCAGGCGAGTAATGCCGCAGGAAGACCCAAACAGCAGCAACAGCTCAGAGCTCCAAAGAGAGACAGTGGGCAGTAAGGGAGAGACGATAGGCCGCCGTCTTAGCGCCGAAATGCCTCTCCACAAGTTTTGCCCTATTCGCTGCACGTTCATCTTGCGCGGCCTTCAATGACCGTTAACTGCGTTCTGCAGCACTCTCCTGCCGCAAATGCGGGTCTCTGCGAATGGTTACGGTAAAGAATGTCAGATTGATGATTAGTACGAGAAACCATACAGAGTCGCATTGGAAAAACACGGCTTCCACAAGGTAGGGATGATGCAGGCATGTATTCGACTTACTCACTTCAGAACTTCATTGACATACTCCTTGCCAGGGGTGGCCTTCGTCCCTCTCACAGCAAAATGCAGAGCCAAAACCCTACATCACGGACAATGTTACTATCTCAAAAAAAATTATTGATATATATTTTTAGATATATTAATCAGCCTCCGTCCCTCAGCTTTATAGATATGGACAAATTGAGGGTGATTGAGGAAGACAAATGCTTCGTGACCAAACATGAAAGGAGGGGGGAGCAAAGAACCAGAGTCTCGAATCTGCCAGCGGCAGATTGCAAAGAAGCTGGGGCCTAAGGCTAGAAAACAGAACATAAAACATGGAAGGAATAAAGGGGGAGAAAGCCTAATAACAGAAAGAGGCCACGAACTGAAGCAGGCCTAAGAACCAGGAAGAGAAGCCTCTGCAGCAGATCCGAGCTACAATAGAAACCCCATTAAGCTGCATGAACAAAGAGCAGCACCTAAACCCGAGAGGCGGGAGCTAACTCCTAGCTGCAGAGCACACGCAAGAAGCAGCCCACTTTTCAAGCTGCCAAAAGAGAGCGCTTTAGCCTTGCCCTTTTGAAAGATTTCTGGTGCCTCCAATTTACTTCTGGCTCATCCCCACCATAGGGGAGCGCATGGAGCTAAGCGAGCTGCCACTCCGATGGGATGCTTTCATTCCAATGAACCCTTGATTCCGACAATCTGGTGCAGATACGCCCTCCTCTGCCCCAAGATTGGTCGAAGTCTTGAAGGAGCTTAAGACGCCTCCTTTCCCCGCATTTGGAAAGAGCTGAACCCATCACCACCCATGCCTTGCGGGCCTCAGACATGACATCTGAGTGAGTCATAACGAGCACAGACCTGACAGAGAAAGGCTTACCCGAAAAGACCAGATCACATCTGGCCTTCCACAAATTCCACTTAACGATATTGATAAAATTGATATTAATATTGATAAAATCATTGCCTTGATAATATATATATATAAGATATTGATATTGATATTGGTCTTCCAAGTTTTACAAATAAATATATATATACGCCTCCGGAAGGACGCATAAATTATGGTGTCTCTTCACCACAAGGGCTACTGCTTTCCAGCTGAAAGGTGGACACCTTCATGACACACCAGACCGTGGTTTGAACCCACAACCACATCCAACGTGGTATGTGCCCATTACCACTGGGCTACATGTTGGTTGTCCCAAGTTTTACATAGTGTGTTCCATGATCCTGTCCTTGCTCAATTTCTGAGAACAGTGCCTATGACATGCACTAAAATGCTGAATTGGCCCTCAGTATGGAGCAACCTATCCATTTAGGGGCTAGCATGGTAAATACTAGAAAACAATATCATGTGATGGTGTGAGATTCCATGGAAAAGATTGACCCATGGCTTATTCAGCTTACTGATGCTATTAACTAATACTTTGATGTTTGCGTTTTTTTTTGGGGGGCCTTGCGTCTGCAGAGCCCACTTAGAGCATCTCCACGGTGCCACGGTACCTACCCAAAAACGGCAATTTGGCGTGGCGGGGTCTCAAAAAGCCGCGCATCTTGCTCCACGGTTGCCTCAGCCGGGTAGGATTGCTGCAGGCCCCGCCGCAAATCTGCCTCCCGCATGACACTTTTTCCAAATATACAAGGACCCCGCCAACCACATAGATACATTACATTTGCACCTGCGAGCCAACCCAGCCATCAATTGCGCCCTCCATTTCAACGCTCCAAGATTGTGAGAGCGCTTCCTGCCAAATTGTGATTGGGGTGTGTGTCGGGTCTGCTACCGTCCCAACCGTGGAGTGCCAACCAAACCGTCTTTGTAAAAAATACCGTCACCCTTGTAACCAGGCTGTATAACGTTTGACGGGCCTGCTCACCGTGGAGATGCTCTAAGTAGTAAGTAGCAAGAGGGGGCCTCTCTTTTATATACCCTCTGAGGGCGGTGGGACCCTTCTAGAAGGCCCTGGGACACATGTAACCCCTAGAAACCTCCTTAGCCGAATTTGGCGGTTGAACCCTCTCCCATTTAATACCTCTGGCCTTCCTACCTTCTTTTTTACTTACCCCCTTATATGACGGTTAATAATATAAATCCTTGTTTAGCTTACTATAAGCCCCACATTTTAATTCCTGGACCACTCTTTAATGGACAGGGCCCACTCAAACTTGGGGGGGCTTATTCACATCAACTACTATATACAAGTCTGAATGATGGAGAATTTGAATGGGGGACTAGCTATTCACAGCAAAATTAACCGTTGGAAAGATACTAAGGTGGATATAGGGAGCAACCTATTCTTTTTATAGGAGCTAGCATGGCCAAATAACTAAAAAACACTATCATATGATGGTTTGAGACCCCTGTAAACATTGACCTAGCTTGTAATCACATCAACTACTACTAGCTTCTTTTATTTTACAGGTCAAAATGACAAAGGAATTTAAGAACGGAATTTAACAACAGGGCCTTTTGTATGGGGGTTGCTACACCGTGAGCCTGGAGGCGTGAGCCTATGAGCCCAGGAGCCCGTGAGCCCGGCATAGGCTCACGCCACGTCATCTATGAATTCCGAACTTACAGGGCGTATTTCTGCGGGAGGCACCTATAGCCGCGGATTGACTTACCATTTTCAATCATTGCAGATAACATCTTTTACATCCACCCCCGGCCCTCGTGTCAAACATTCTGCGGGATAGCTGGGATGAAATCAATGTATGCGGTCTGACTTTACACAAGTGAATGCACTTTTGGCAGGTTCCCCCGCAGATGCCTGAAAAGTAATTTGTGGCACCCACACACATTTTGCTTTTTTTGTTCCCACGAAGATGCTCTGAAAGTAGTGTGTGGCACCGCACACTCCTTTCGGGGCATCTGCGGTGCACGTTTTCTCTGCAGCTGCCCACCCCACATACTTTTTCTTTTTCTTTTTCGTTCCCATGCAGATGCCCTGAAAACAGTGTGCGGTGCCGCACACTGTTTTCAGGGCATCTGCGGAGCACATTTTCTCTGCAAATGCCCATCCCACACAAGGTTTTTTTTTTTTTTTTTTTTTCATTTTTTCGTTCCCTCGCAGCTGCCCGGAAAACAGTGTGCGGCACCGCACACTGTTTCCAGGGCTTCTGCAGAGTACGTTTTCTGTGCAGATGGCCATCCCAAGGGAGTTTTTTTTTTTTTTTTTTTTTCGTTTTTTCGTTTTTCGTTCCCTCGCAGCTGCTCGGAAAACAGTGTGCGGCACCGCACACTGTTTCCAGGGCTTCTGCGGAGCACGTTTTCTGTGCAGATGGCCATCCCACATGAGTTTTTTTTTTTTCGTTTTTTTGTTCCCTCGCAGCTGCCCGGAAAACAGTGTGCGGCACCGCACACTGTTTTCAGGGCATCTGCGGAGCACGTTTTCTCTGCACATGCCCATCCCACACAGGGTTTTATTTTTATTTTATTTTTGGATTTTTTTTGTTTTTCTTTCCCACGTTGATGCCCAAAAAATAGTGTGTGGCACCGCACACTGTTTTCAGGGCATTTGCAGTGAACGTTTTCTCTACAAATGCCCATCCCACACACGGTTTTTTTTTTTTTTTTTTCCCCACGCAGATGCCCGGAAAATAGTATGCGGCACCGCACACTATTTTCCGGGCATCTGCGGTGCTTTTGTTTCTCTGCAGCTGCCCATCCCACACTCGTTTTGTTTTTTTTTCGTTCCCACGCAGATGCCCACTGCCGCACACTACGTTTAGGGCATCTGCGGTGCACGTTTTTTTTGCAGCTGTCCATCCCGCACACAGTTTTTTCTTTTCTTTTTTTCTTTTTCCCGTTCCCATGTTGTTGCCCTCAAAACAGTGTGTGGTGCCGCACACTGTTTTCAGGGCATCTGCGGTGCACATTTTCTCTGCTGCTGCCCATCCCACACACGCAATTTTTTTTGTTTTGCCTGACAAGTACACCGGCACAGAGCATTCTCTTGAAAGACAAAAAGGGACCTGCAGGTGAGGGGAGAGGCAAATGAAAGGGGAAGAGGAAGTGAACCCAGACGGGTCTCTTTTCAGTGTCGGTTTGTTTGCTATATGCAGCTTAAGTTGGCAGACTGCACAACGTTGCAGTCAATGAGTCTCTTTTCATTGTCGGTTTGTTTGGAATATGCAGCATAAGTCGGCATACTGTAAATGTGTATTCCCACGGTTATAGGTCCCTCGGGTATAGGTATCTTATCTTTCGCCAAATGTGTTATGACATTTGCTGACATGGCGGACGCTCACGCTTACGTGGCGTGAACGCCATGTCATGCAGAGGGAGCCTGGGCTCACGCCACGTCAGTCAAGCATGAGCTCAGCTCCCAGGCTCACGGGGCTGGGCTCACGCCGTAGCTATGCTACTTTTGTATGACCAGTTAACCCTTAATTTCCCAAGCGACCTGAATCGGTCACTCTGAATATTCAGTTCTACCTAATTTTTGCAGATCTAATCTGATGGGGCCCACTCCTGAAGCTTTAATGACAAGGGATTTGTCTCGAGTATGATGCAAAAAAAAATTAAAAAAAAAAACAGAAACTACGACCTAGTCAAAAAATATCTTAGATCACTCATTTACGTTTTGGGCCTGAAAAGGGCTTGTTGACCGCTGACGTGGCAGGTAAACAAGCCCAAAACATATTGCACTCCAAAGATTACTTTTGGCAGAAAATTAGCAATTTTGTAAAAAGCACTTCACCTTGTGGTGTGTGAGCATTACAATACACACATCCACCGTTGGCTTTTGAAAAATTTGTAGAAAAAAATTACTTCATTTGGAGGCACATTTTCTCTTGTCAATTTTGAGATTTCAACCCCTATGTAATTGCATACAATCAACCATAGGTGAAAAAATCAGTTGGACCTGCAATTTACTGGGGTCATAGCCACTCCACTATTTTTTTTATTTTTTTTTGTTATTTTTTTAAAATTGAAAGGGGACGGAGGCCCTTTTAATCGAATTATTTTATTAAAAAAATGTCACAAAGGTGGAAAAAATAATCATCAAGGAAGGCCATGAAGGCTCACTGAGGGGGAACTTCCCCGAGACCCTAGCCAGCTTGCTAAATAGAGAGAGAATAGAAAGACGAAGCGTAGAGTTTGGATTGCGATCTGAGATGAGAATGTAAGGGACTGCAGTGATAAGGAGGAAATACCTGCTAGACTAGACATTGCCTTTATCTAGAGATAGCTGAGAGGTTGGAGATATACTGTCCATAAAGTGTTCTCAGTAGCAGGGGGGATGAAGAAAGGATCTGGGAAAGAACTAAGAGAGACGAGCTGAGCGGGAGGAGCAGCAGTGTTGCATTCAGAACTTGAGTTGAGCTCGGAATTTGGGGTCTCTAGCCCGCTTGTGGCGCCAATTGTAATCAGCATCATCCCCTTCACCGGGGGACCTCCCATTGAGGGGGGATGGATTGTTGCCAGGCAAAACGTGTGTTGGAAATACTGGAGCCGAGCAGATTGTCTTTGCCCCATGAGTCATGGAAATCTTGAAGCGGTTTCCTTCCCCGTTGCTCCGAAGTTCTGGGAAGAGCTTCACAGACATTGAACCACGCTTTCCTCCCCTCAGTTAACAGATCATGGTAAGTACAAAACAACACTGATCTGCCCCTGGGGGGTTTCCCCTCGTAAACCCAAGCACATCTGGACGTGTATTCTGTGATTGACCAGGGTGGAAGTTGAGAAGAAGCAGAGAAGCTGAGGGAGGGGAAGGGAAGGTGTCCCAATGGGAGTAGAATGCAAGAACCAACTGCCAGATTTTGTTAGGGAGGTTGCATAGCAACAGGTAGTGCTCAATCGATTCTGGGTGTGCATTACACATAGTGCAGGTAGGATTGTCTTCATGAGTCCGCTGTCTGACTGGGAGGATTCTATGTGTGAGTTTCTAGAGGAAAGCTGAGAGCTTCACATGTCTATCCTTCCTCCAAATGTCCTTCCAAATTTTATCCCAGGTCCCTTGGGCAAACTGCAGGTTGTTCCCTCTGGAGCACCATCTGGCTGCACGAAAGAGCGAGGTGGGTTGATGACGGAGTAGCATTTTTTCACCGAATAAGCAAAAAAGGGGGTTTTCTTTTTGTCCATCCACCTCCATTCCCCGGGATCAAATTGCAAGTCTGTCAATGGGCATTGGAGAAACCAAGTCAGAGACTCTTGTTGTGCCCATTGAGATTCCATCCCTTGCGGGGGCAACGGGTTTGGAGTACCCAACTGGTCCAGCACCCTTATATGAAACTGGATAGTCATATCTCTTTCAACCCTCTGCAAATAGGACAGATGTCCCTCTCCGTCAACCCCAAATCCTAGGCCCGATGCCACTGAGTCTTGTGTTGTCATTACCACAATGACCGGGATTTGATTGTCCTGTGTAGATGCCATCCAGGCTGGGACTGTGTTTTGACCCCGCGCCCAGTTTGAGCGGGAACAAAAGGGACAGAACCTACCTCTGTCAGGGGCTGACGTTGGTAGTAAGACTTACCTTCATATATAGAATTAATCCGGGTTTTCCAGATATCCTCTAGAAAACCCTTCACACAAGCATCAATTTGCTGTGTGTGATTTGCCCAAAAACTAGGCCTCAGGAGGGCCTGGGCTTTTGGCTCAGCCTCGAGACTTTCAAAGTTGGTAAACAGGGGTACAGGCACAATTCCCTTGATAGAATTGAAGAGAGCGTCTCTTTGGTGAGAGAACCCCGGACAGTGTATCAGAAAATGAATATTGTCTTCAGGTTGCCCACACAACGGACAATTGCACTCTCCCTTTCCTCTCTGCTTCTGTTTGCTGTTCAAAGGTAGGCTTCATGCCCTGAGTTTAAATTTCAGTCTAGACAATCTCATGGCAACAGACATGGCTTCAGACACTACAGCCTCTAAGTCAGATTTATCCAGCAGGGTCAAGACTTGCGGATCCAGGTCCAGGTCCTTGAGAATCTTTTCTACTCTCTTCTGCCAGGGCTTCGCCTGTTTGACAGGGCGGTCCTGTTTCCAAGATATAGAGTCGATTAACTTAGGATATCTGGTGTTGGGCATATGTTGCAGCTGACCCCACCATCTGACCTTGAATTCATCTCGTCGGGAGCTTAAGGATGGAATGCCAAACTCACCCCGAACAGCCACATTGGCTGTTTTGGAGCATGCTGACATACACTCCTTAAGCACCCCCACTTGAATGGATTCTAGAGACTTAGCCTGGTTGGAGTTATCAACCCATATAGCAGATCCGTACTCCAAGGCAGGTCTAATAACGCGAGAAAGCATGGTTTTCTTAACCTCAGAGTTGACCCCTCTGCAGTGGAAAAATTTAGTGAGCCCCAGAGCTTTGCCCTTGCCAGTTTGAACAACTTTCTGGATATGTGCATCCCAATTACAATTGGAGGACAATTCATGCACAATTCCCTTGATAGATTTGAAGAGAGCGTCTCTTTGGTGAGAGAACCCCGGACAGTGTATCAGAAAATGAATATTGTCTTCATATTGCCCACACAATGGGAAGTGCACTCCCCCTTTCCTCTCTGCTTTTGTTTGCTGTTCAAAGGTAGGCTTCCTTCCCTGAGTTTAAATTTCAGTCTAGTGCCGAGAGTGGGTGGACCCTTGAGGTCATCCAAGATGTCCTCCCCCATATCACTGACTAGAAACAAGTTCAGGGAAGTTTTCTGCCTAACTTCATTTTCATCAGACAATCTCATGGCAACAGACATGGCTTTGGACACTACAGCCTCTAAGTCGGATTTATCCAGCAGGGTCAAGACTTGCGGATCCAGGTCCAGGTCCTTGAGAATCTCTTCTACTCTGGTGTTGGGAAAACACCTTTTGATCTCAGTCCAAACCAGGAAGTGGTCAGAGGTACCAATATCAGTTCTGTCGATCAACACATTGACACACTGGGGGAACAAATTTTTGTCCATTATGATATAGTCCACAATGGAACGTTCCCCAGTTTGGGAATTCTCACGAGTCCACTGCACTTGGTCACCTCTTGTCTTGTTATTCAAGGTCAAAAGCTGAAGCTCTTCCAGACAGTTAATTAACCGTCTGCCATTAGAATTCAGCTCGTCCTCACCAGAAGACCCAATGATATCGTCCTGATGGAGCCCTTTGCCCACTTGGGCATTGAAGTCACCCTGCAATAGCACCACAGAGATGAAGAGAAGCTTTGGAATGAGACACTTTTCTGACCCCAGTCAATGGTCGGACAATGTGGGTGGATGGTCAACTGGAAACAGCAGTGGCAGCAGCGCAATTGATAGAGCAAGGCACTGCTGATGAAGGTACCTTCTTCAACATATTTCAGCCTGAGGGCACCTTCTGGTTTGACCTGTTTCAGCCTGTTTTTCCCTCTCATCAGACTCAGCCCTGAAGCATATGTATTGAATTCGGTAAGTTAGCTCGTTGGGTGGATCTGCGGTGCTTTGGAGTCATTTTGCAAGTTACTGCCGAGGTGGCAGCATGACAGTACCTAAAAAAAGATAACAGAGATGGAGAGAAGCTTTCAAGGAATGTATACTTTTCTGACCCCAGTCAGTGGTGGGACAATGTAGGAGATGGTCAACTGGAAATAGCAGCGGCAGCAGCGCAATTGATAGAACAAGGGACTGCTAATGAAGGTACCTTCTTCAACACATTTCAGCCTGTTTTTCCCTGTTATCAGAGTCGTCCCTAAATTTACAGATGGCCGGATTCCAAGCTCCAGATTACCTATGATTCCATGTGGAAGGATAGCTATAAGAAACCTGCATGGGTAGATGGTCAACTGGAAGCCACTGTAGCAGCTGCAGAGGCATGATGTACGCATTGTTAGTGTGGAGGGAGGGGTAGCTGTTGATGCAGGGAGAGGATCGTGGGTGCAAAATCATCCAAGAGGGCCAGATTTGGAGCAAGGAACAGCGCTGGCAGGAGTTCTATAAATATGATCCACAACGGTGGGACAATATTGTCAACAAGGTGAGCTTTCTTCATGCAACATCGTAGGGAGTTTGACATAACTTTGTATTTAAATATGTTAGTGTGGAGGGGGGGCTGCTATTTCATGAGCGGCATGAGCATGAGCGGAAAAAAAAAAAGCATGAGCAGACCATTGTAAGTCCACGGAAATAGGGTTAGGAGGCACGGAAATAGGGTCATGTGAAGTTGGAATGTGGCACCAGTGGACTTGAAATGCAACATTTTATTGCATTTACTTGCCGAAAATGGCTAAGTCCCAGATCTGACTAGGCCCGGAACTGGAAAAATGGCGCCGAATTTCTGATTTTGGTGCCAGTCACATCTGGGACTTAGCCATTTTAGGCCCCGAACTAGAACAATGGCGTTTTTTTTTTTTTTTTTTTTTTTTTTTTTTTTTTTTTTTTTTCAGTGCCATTTTACCAGTTCGGGGCCTAAAATGGCTAAGTCCCAGATCTGACTGGGCCCGGAACTGGAAAAATGGCGCCGAATTTCCGATTTTGGTACCAGCCACCCTATGGACTTAGCCATTTTCGGCCCTGAAAGTACCCACTGGCTATGCCTCTGCTTTCAAAAAACATGTGGTCAAACAAAAGTTGAGCCAATTGAAAGTCGCTCTAGTACTTGAGATGGAGAGTGGGTGAGGTCTGTATGGTGGAGTCTTTTAGCAAAGGTGCCATTGGCTTGACTTATATAACGTGATAGAATGGTTTCTCCTCTTTTCACCATTTCCGTATCACTAGAAGAAGACCTGCTTACATCTATAAGTGCAAGGTGTTAGCATAGTTAACACTTGTGTGTGGAAGAGAGCTTGATAGATAGCTCTTAAGTTACAAGCTATTGCAGGGTTTGCAAGAAGAAAGTCTTGTGGTGTTTATGTACAAGAGGAGGTCTTCAAGAAGAGCATCATTGAAAGTTTGAGAGCTTGTGAAGAAGCTCTTATTCTGCAAGTGTTGCAGGGTTTGAGGAGTTCAAGAAGAGCTCGGGTGTTAAGGAAGCAAGTGGTGCATGTGTGGAATATGGTTTCAGCTTGTGGGAGTCTTCAACTTCCATTTTTCCTGTTCGGGGCCGAAAATGGTTAAGTCCCAGATCTGACTGGGCCCAGAACTGGAAAAATGGCGCCGAATTTCCGATTTTGGGTGCCAGTCAGGTCTGGGACATAGCCGTTTTCGGCACCGAACAAGAAAAATATCGTTTTTTTTTTTTTTTTTTTTTCGGCGCGATTTATCCAGTACGGGGCCGAAAATGACTAAGTCCCAGATCTGACTGGGCCCAGAAATGGAAAAATGGCGCCGAATTTCCGATTTTGGGTGCCAGTCAGATCTGGGACTTAGCCGTTTTCGGCCTCGAACTAGAAAAAATGAGTTTTTTTTTAATGGCTTTTTTTTTTTTTTTTTTTTTCGGCGACATTTTTGCATTTCGTTGCCGAAAATGGCTAAGTCCCAGATCTGACTGGCACCAAAATCGGAAATTCGGCGCCATTTCTCCAGTCATGCAGGTAATTCGAAGAGCGGATGGATGGAAATCCGGCGCCGTATTTCAATCCAACAGGTAAGTCGGCGCGCAAAATTTCCGTCATGCAGGTAATTCGAAGAGCGGATGGATGAAAATCCGGCGCCGGATTTCCATCCATCCGCTCTTCGAATTACCTGCATGACTGGAAAAATGGCGCCGAATTTCCGATTTTGGGTGCCAGTCAGATCTGGGACTTAGCCGTTTTCGGCCCCGAACTAGAAAAATGGCTTCTTTTTTTTTTTTTTTTTTCGGCGACATTTTTCCATTTCGTTGCCGAAAATGGCTAAGTCCCAGACCTGACTGGCACCAAAATCGGAAATTCGGCGCCATTTTTCCAGTCATGCAGGTAATTCGAAGAGCGGATGGATGGAAATCCGGCGCCGGATTTCTATCCACCAGGTAAGTCGGCGCGCAAAATTTCCGTCATGCAGGTAATTCGAAGAGCGGATGGATGAAAATCCGGCGCCGGATTTCCATCCATCCACTCTTCGAATTACCTGCATGACTGGAAAAATGGCGCCGAATTTCCGATTTGGGTGCCAGTCAGATTTGGGACTTAGCCGTTTTCGGCCCCGAACTAGAAAAATGGCGTTTTTTTTGTTTTGTTTTTTTTTTTTTTTTCGGCGACATTTTTCCATTTCGTTGCCGAAAATGGCTAAGTCCCAGATCTGACTGGCACCAAAATCGGAAATTCGGCGCCATTTTTCCAGTCATGCAGGTAATTCGAAGAGCGGATGGATGGAAATCCGGCGCCGGATTTCTATCCACCAGGTAAGTCGGCGCGCAAAATTTCCGTCATGCAGGTAATTCGAAGAGCGGATGGATGAAAATCCGGCGCCGGATTTCCATCCATCCGCTCTTCGAATTACCTGCATGACTGGAAAAATGGCGCCGAATTTCCGATTTTGGGTGCCAGTCAGATCTGGGACTTAGCCGTTTTCGGCCCCGAACTAGAAAAATGGCTTCTTTTTTTTTGTTTTTTTTTTGGCGACATTTTTCCATTTCGTTGCCGAAAATGGCTAAGTCCCAGATCTGACTGGCACCAAAATCGGAAATTCGGCGCCATTTTTCCAGTCATGCAGGTAATTCGAAGAGCGGATGGATGGAAATCCGGCGCCGGATTTCCATCCACCAGGTCAGTCGGCGCGCAAAATTTCCGTCATGCAGGTAATTCGAAGAGCGGATGGATGAAAATCCGGCGCCGGATTTCCATCCATCCGCTCTTCGAATTACCTGCATGACTGGAAAAATGGCGCCGAATTTCCGATTTTGGGTGCCAGTCAGATCTGGGACTTAGCCGTTTTCGGCCCCGAACTAGAAAAATGGAGTTTTTTTTGTTTTGTTTTTTTTTTTTTTTTTGGCGACATTTTTTCCATTTCGTTGCCGAAAATGGCTAAGTCCCAGATTTGACTGGCACCAAAATCGGAAATTCGGCGCCATTTTTCCAGTCATGCAGGTAATTCGAAGAGCGGATGGATGGAAATTCGGCACCGGATTTCCATCCGCAAGGTTGGTCGGAGAGCGGATGGATGGAGATCCGGCACCGGATTTCCATCCTGCAGGTAAGTGGAATCCCGGATGGATGGAAATTCGGCGCCGGATTTCCATCCTGCAGGTAATTCGAATCCCAGATGGATGGAAATTCGGCGCCGGATTTCCATCCAGCAGGTAAGTGGAATCCCGGATGGATGGAAATTCGGCGCCGGATTTCCATCCTGCAGGTAAGTGGAATCCCGGATGGATGGAAATTCGGCGCCGAATTTCCATCCTGCAGGTAATTCGAATCCCAGATGGATGGAAATTCGTCGCCGGATTTCCATCCAGCAGGTAAGTGGAATCCCGGATGGATGGAAATTCGGCGCCGGATTTCCATCCAGCAGGTAAGTGGAATCCCGGATGGATGGAAATTCGGCGCCGGATTTCCATCCTGCAGGTAATTCGAATCCCGGATGGATGGAAATTCGGCGCCGGATTTCCATCCAGCAGGTAAGTGGAATCCCGGATGATTGGAAATTCGGCGCCGAATTTCCGTCCAGCAGGTAATTCGATTCCCGGATGGATGGAAATTCGGCGCCGCATTTCCATCTAGCAGGTTACTGGAATCCCGGATGGATCGAAATCCTGCGCCGAATTTTCATCCTGCAGGTATTTCATCGCTGAGAATTACCTTCCTGCAGGTAATTCTGATCGATGAATTGCCTTCCTGTAGGTAATTCTCAGCGATGAATTACCTTCCTGCAGGTAATTCTGAGCGAGGAATTACCTTCCTACCTTCGTCGATAGAAGCCACCGGAGTGCAGCCGATAACGGCGCCGAAATTGGGTCCGGAAACCAAATACCCGGCTGAAGGCTGGGGATTGCAACCAATAATGGTGCCAAAATTGACCTGCGGAAACAAAATTCTCGGCTGAAGCTTCCGCACTCCATCCAATAACGGCGCCGAAATTGGGCTCCGGAGAGCAAATACCCACCTTACGGTGAGGGAGGCCTTGCTCTCATTTTGATCTTCACTCTTCTCTGTTGTGCCCATCTCCTCCCTGCTTTGAGTTCGTGCTGTGTCGTGAGGCCATGTCGTGCCCGAATCACATCTATCGACGTCAGACGGGAGTCATGTAGTGTGAATGCAGGGGAGTGACATTACATCTTTGTTTTACCGTTAAGACCTACATCACATAATAGGAGTGCCCGTTATCCCAACTGCAGGAGGGATGTATCCCTGCATGCAGGTAATTTCATGGGCACACTGAGCTTATGCTTTGCCAGGAGAAAAAATGGCTAAGTCATGACAGTGCGTATTTTCATCCATGCGATGAACGTTTTCATCACTGGTGCTTAACCTAAAATCACGGGTTGAGAAAAACAAAGAGGAAGATGACGGGTGACTCGTAGCAGCTGCTGCGAGCAGTGGTGTTGGCACGGCAGCCTGTTGTTGGGAGGTTGTACCTACGCTGTGGGATTTTGCTTGGTTTAGGAAGCGGCATTAAGTGCCTCTGCTTGGTATTCTGTGTAAAGGGAAGCGGTGCCGCCTCTCTCGGAGTGATGATCAATTCCAGGAGATAGGAGCATGTAAGGAGAGCGGCGCACCACCGTTGCCGCCATTGCCTTGAAGATGACAGTTATGGGCAGATGAGCAAGCAAGGAAAACGGCCAGCTGCTGGAAGCACAAGGAAGAGAGTCTGGGCACAATCAATGGGGGGGATAAAACATGTGGAGTGCTGGTTGTATGGCATCTCAGGTTCTCTGTCATCAAGCTTCTAGCTGCTTTTGTGTCTTCTTGTTATAGGACCAGGTCGATTCGTAAGAAGGAATTGCATAGAGCAATTTAGTGGGCAAGCCACAGGATGTTCCAAGGGATGAAGAGGAGCCATCATGGCATGATAAAGACTGGAATCAAGACAAGGAGAAAAGGTTGAAGTGGCTGCTGACAGGCGATGGCGAGGTGCCACCTTGACAGGCAGACCCACCGCTTCACTAGAGGATAAAAACAGATAAGTCTGTGGACTGTTGGCCTTTTTTTGTTGAAACTTAGAGATTGCTTTTGGTAGATTTAGGACTGCATCTTGGTAGAAGAGAAAAGGTGGAGACATGTGATAGAGGAAAAGGTTTTTGGAAATGGAATGGAGACTCTGGACTTCAAACCAGAACATGGAAAGGATGGATGCACCTGATGTTGTGATGTCAGTAAGAGAAATGAGTGAAGAGAGAGAGAGAGAGAGAGACTGTTTGTCACTGAAATCAGAATGGTCACTGTTGTCTTCATTCTTGAATCTTGTTTCAGTGTTATAAACCTGCACACAATGCTGCCGTGGGTAGTGATGCACTGAAACCAATGTAAATCTAGCTTGTTTGCCTGGAGAGATCAAATGAGGGTTAGCTGGAACTGTTGAAAACATAGAAAGGATAAGGTGATCTAAGTATGGTGTCAGGATATGAACAATTGCGTGACACAGTTGAAGGGAAAAGAGGGATGTTGGGGTATTTGGTTGAAACCTGAAGAAGGGATGAGAGCTGTTTGGGCAATGGGTTCTTTGGAAAAAGGTAGTGTGAAGGGTTGAACATTGACAGAGAGAGAGAGAGAGAGAAACAGAGAAGAAAGGGACAAGAGGGAGAGAGGGAGAGAGAGACTGATGAAGAGGATGGTTGTGTCTTGAGAGACCGAGGATGACTTCAAGGCTGGCTGCACTGGATGCTTGGCAGAGTGTGCATTTGCATTACATGATAGATGTGCTGCTATGAAGAAGTGAGGAGCCTGTAGACATAGACAGAGATAGAGAAACAGACGAAAAAGGGATGAGAGAGAGAGAGAGAGAGAAAAGGGGAGTTGGGAAATGAGAGAGCTGTTCAGCAAAAGGGCTGATGGGGGGGATGGCCAATTTGGGGAGATGAGATGAAGAAAACCTGAACCATGAATGAAATCAGTGCCTCTGCAGTTCAAGAAGACCTGAGCTGCCTTCTCCTAAATCTGTGTCACCATTACAAAAGGGGATTTCCGACGTGTCACTGCTCAAGGGGGCTTCACACAAAGGGTCCTGTTTACCGCTACCATTGGGCTGCTTGCATCACAGAAAAGATCACGCCAACACTGTTGGCGCCGTGATCATAGGGCCAGGCTGTTGTATAGAAGTAGAACCGAGAGCAAGAACAATTCAAAAACTCCCCATCCATGTCTTCTCTTCCGCTGCGGCGTGGATGAGGATTCCGTAAACTCTGATCACGAACGAACCTGAAGGAAAACCCATATAGCCGTGTGACGATGGTTGGACAGAGTAAGAACGCTCCTTTCCTTTGCTGGGCACAATCAACTGGGGGGAGGGGAGGACCACAGCTTAAGGATTAACCAGAAGGGGATTCACGCCCCTTCTTTTGGTATCAGAGCTTCGTTAAATCTTGATTTCTACTAGCTAGGGATCTTGACTGGTATTGGATGGTTTGATGGCAGGCAGAGACCACACACTGATTCTTGATGAACCAAGCATTGGAGATGTGCTGATTTGCTTCAGCAGACGCACACCAAATGCCCACGCAGACCCTTGTTTGTACTTCTTCAACCCTGCTTGGAGAATAGCTAATGGTGATTTATGTCTTAGAGTGATACATACTGGTGGAAGAACAACCATAGCACTTTGGATAAGAGAGTTAGGAAGGTGGGAGAAGATAAATACCATGGCACGAGAGGTGACATGGGGAGGTAGAGTAGAGATATTGCGAAATGGACAGTGGGAGTGGTATAGAGGTCAGCATTAAGGGAGTTGCAGGAAAATTAGAGTCAGAATTAGGTGTTGAAACAGTTTGAACTTCGAGTAGAGTATAGAAGAATGACCAGTCCAACTAGCATAGACGTGCCTTATCATGGTAGGAATAGTGAGGATGTGAACGACTGGCTGGAAAGAATTCAGATGGAGGCAGATGTCAGGGATTTAAATGAGGACAAAACTTTCAAAGTAGCAAGGCTCAACCTGAGAGCCAAGGCTGATGAATGGTACCGTAAACAAAACCCTAGGCCAGACAACTGGGAAGATTTCAGGGCAGCCATTTCAGCCAAGTTTGGTATCATTGACTTGGCAGAAATCAGGCTAAGAATGGATACCATCAAACAGGAGAGTAGACAAAGGGTTCAAACATACTTTGATAGGTTGAACCGGTTATTTATAAGAAGTGGGGCGTCTGATTTGGAACAGAGGCGAAGATTTGCAGCGGGTTTGAGACCAGAAATAGCAAGAGTAATGCTGGGCAGGCGCTTCCTTGATGTAGAGGAAGCACTTGACACAGCCATTGAGATTGAAAGGGGCCTGGGAAAGTTAGGGGAAATACCTCTAGAGCCATTGGAAGGAGATGATACAGATGAGTCAGTTGTGTTTGTCAACCCTGTGGACAGAAGACTTGATCTACCCTACAGAAGTACTTTGATAGGGGACCAGTCATAGGAGAAAGCTCGGGATCTAGAACACCACCTCGTGTTCGCCTTTGTAATGTTTGTCACAAAGAAGGTCACATAGCTGCATATTGTCTTGAAGGAAGAACCCCAGCTAAGTGTGACAAATGTCACCGGTTCGGGCATTCCACGGAAATGTGTGGTGTGAGATGCAACTTTTGCAAGCTACTCGGGCATACAGAGAGTGAGTGCAGTAGAAAACTCGACCAGACTATGATGGGAACTCCGGGAACTAACTTTGTAGATGTGTTCTATGATGATGAGGATGATGTACTCGCAGAAATGACAAATCTGATGTCACAAAATAGTATCAATGAAGTCAGACTTCCAAGGACATGTATCCCTGTCCAGAGTCCGATTGTTGAACCTACAGGGTCACCAGAAAGAAATAGTGAGAGCAGTGAACAGCCAAGCAGGACCAAGAGTGAAATCTACCCAAAGAACAATTTCAAGACTGCCATAGAAGGAGGTACAAAATCCAGAATCTTGAACCACTTCTACAAAGGGAGAATCTTGTTGTCTCCCATGGATCTAATCATGACTGTGCCTGGAGAGCTAGACAAATTGAAAGGGCTGGTCAAAGTGGTGGAAAGGGCAATGGTACAACAAAGGGAGACAACTCACAGTGTAGAAGTTGTGAGGGATGTACCAAGACCTTTGTACTCAGCACACGCTGAACCCACAATCTCATATGCTTATACTGGTAAAGTAAAGGCACTTCATGTGATGATTACAATGGGAGATTACCAAGTATTAGGCCAGATTGACACAGGTGCCATGCTCTCAGTAATATCCGCGAGTACTGTAAGGGATCTTGGTCTGATGGGATCTGTCATTACTAGTAAGGATGTAAATTACAGAGTAGCCTCTGGTGCTCTTGAGACTGCAATGGGCAGACTTGAGGACATCAAGGTCAAAGTAGGAGAGCTGACCAATCGTTTGTCCTTTATGGTGGTGAACACGGATACATATCACATGCTGCTGGGATTAGACTTTCTCAAAAAGTTTGGCGCTGTAGTTGACACCGAAGCTGAAACAATTCGTGTGCGCTATGGGCCAGGAAAGGATTTTGCTCACTTCCCTTTGCACACCATAAATTACAATGAGCCTGCAGTTACCAGAACAGCCTGCCATAGAGGGGTCGAGAGCAGAGTGCGGTATGCAGGCAGTACGTCAGCAGGTAATGTCTTAACCCTGACGTCAGATGAGCAGTACCTAGGCTTGTGGGAGAAAGAAAGAAAGCCAGAGGAAGAGTATGAGGACACAGAGGAAGGATCCTCAGGTTCTGACACCTCTAAATCTGATAAGGATGAGGAGATGGGAGGTTCTGAAGAGAGTGAGGAGGTAGATACAGTACTGAAGGATGTTGAGGAGATAATAGATGATGTCAGCCTAGGGGAGGACTTGTTCGAAGACCAAGGGATGTCTGAACTCCTTCAGGAAGAGACCCAACGTAGCATGGCTGCCGCTATAATTCAGGAAGCTCACCAGAAGGCTTGGGATGGAGAACTAGGGAACAACAACGTAGAAATAGAGGATGATTTCCATGATTGGAATCAGGTTGTCACACAGGAGGAAAGACAGAGAGTAGCTAACTCTGTAAGCCAGGTGGAGGGAAAGAGTTTAGAACCCAGTCAAGAGGAAGAAATGGAGAGTCGTTGGAGAAGTCTGAAATCCAGACTACACATCAACCCAGAGCTCGCTCCAGAACAAAGGAAAGAGCTGGAGCAAGAGCTAAAAGCAAATCAGGAATATTTTGCTCTTAGCAAGGCTGACTTAGGATATTGCAGTGAGGTGGAACATACAATTGATACTCAAGGCTTTCCCCCTTGCAGAAGTCGTCCCAGCCGCCTATCAGAGTGGGAGGAAAACGAGGTACAAGGACAAATTGAGACTTTGATCTCACAAGGCAAGATGAGAGAGAGTAGTTCAGAATGGTCGTGTCCAGTTACCCTTCCACCAAAAAAGGATGGATCCAAGCGGTTTTGTGGTGATTTTAGGCCAGTAAACCGTTTAACCAGAAAGGACTCTTACCCTATGCCATTAATTCAGGATGTTTTAAACCAGTTGGGGAAAGCCAAGTGGTTTTCTGCGCTGGATTTACAATCTGGTTTTTGGCAGATCAAAATGGACGACCGAGACATAAGCAAAACAGCAGTGATCACAAAAAGGGATTGTATGAATGGCTAGTCATGCCATTCGGGCTAAAAAATGCCACTGCTACCTTTCAGAGAACAATGAATAGGGTGCTCAAAGAAGAAATCAAAGATTGCGCTAAAGTTTTTGTAGATGACGTCAATATCCATAGCAAGGACTGGGGAGATCACGTGGGACATATAAAGAGAGTACTGAGAAAGGTTAGAAAGGCCAATCTTAGGCTCAATCCGGACAAGTGTTACTTTGCCAACTTACAGTTGGTATTCCTTGGGCATTTGATCTCTGAAGAGGGAACGTGGCCTGATCCAGATAAGATAGCTGCTATTGAAAGGTTTCCCTTGCCCAAAAACCACACTGCTCTCAAAAGCTACTTGGGCATGACAGGGTACTATAGGCCCTATGTCAAAGGATATGCTGGAGTGGTAGTACCCTTGTTCACTCTAACCAAGAAAGATGTGAAGTTTATCTGGAGTGCAGAGGCACAAAACGCCTTTTCTGCCTTACAGGTGAAGTTGGTAACTGCTCCCATCCTGGCAAGACCAGATTTCTCAAGACCGTTCGTCTTGGATGTTGACTGGTCCATCAAAGGAGTAGGGGCAGTATTGTCACAAAAGGAGTATAAAAAGGAGAGGGTCATTGCATATGCCAGTAAGGTACTATCTGATGCTCAGCGCAAATATCACCCTATGGAAGGTGAATGCTATGCCCTGGTGTGGGGAGTATTACACTTTAGGCAGTACCTGTATGGAACCCCTTTTGTAATCAGGACTGATCACAAACCACTGGAGTGGTTGGCAACGGTAAGTGACGCATATGGACGCAGGGGTAGATGGATCATGATGTTACAAGATTTTGAGTTTAAAATTGTTCATAGGGCAGGTGCTAGGCATGCTAACGTAGATGCGCTAAGCAGGTATCCAGTGGGACCAGCAGAGGAAACCGAGGAAATCGAGGTATACTCTACTTCTTTATACAGACAGAAAAGGGAAGGAAGGAAGAGGGATGGAGCCTATCTTCTTAAACTAGAGTGGGATAGGGGTGCCATCAAGGCTTATCTATTTCAATTTAAGGAGGGTAAGAAGGAGTTGAGAGAAGAGGCTCATAGGCAAGTGGGGTATAGCAGTGAAAGAGGGGAAATGATCTGCAAAAGAGAAGAGTATTATGCATGTGTGTGGGGTCTTTGGCATTTCAAAAAAACACTGTTGGGAAGTCATTTTTCTTTAGAAACAGATCTGGACCCATATTGGTGGCTGTACTCAGAGCACCACATAGGAATAGATTTGCTTGGTGACTTTTCATTTGAGTTCGTTCCTGGAATAGATAGCTCTTCCACAGGTGGAAGGTTGACCAAGGCTCATGGTGTATTGAAAGGAGGACTGAAACCAGGTACAATGCCAAATGGGGAGGAAAAAATGGTGACTTTTGCTGCACAGACTTTGGCTGCCAAGAAACAAGGAAAGGGAATTGATCAATCAGGTCCTGTCAATCTGGTCAGGGAGGGTATTTGGAAAGATATGGGTGCAGGAAAAAAGGAGGATCCTGCAATCAACAACAAAGAAGAGGAAGATCTGATGACCTTTTGTCCCACCATCCATGTGGTTACCCGAGGATCTCATGCTCGTGATCAGGAGCTAAGCAAGGTACAGCCAGCCTGCAAAATTGTGAAGGAACGATCAAACGATGAAGAGGGGAGCTTGCAAGAAACACCATTCCTTCAACAATCTACAAGCACAGAAACAACAAGAAAAACTCGGGTGACTACCTCGCCAGAATGGCCAGTTGAAGAGAACATGGGGGGTGAGTGTTCCACCAAGACATTTTATTCTTCAGACAGTGATGGGCCACATTGTTCCGAACAAGACACTTCTTCTTATAACAAGGATGATGAAGGGGACTGGGTGCCATGGAGCACACCCACCAAGGCCACTCAGATGTCACTATTACGCAAAGCTGAAAGATGGGGGAAAAGGTCTCTCATCAGCTCTGACAATCATACAGTGGCTGTTAAGGAGGAAAGGCAACCTGATGTACTTGATGATGTGGAAGTTATGCATCTCTTATGTTTTGGAGAAGTCAATGACTATCTGACAAAGGAGGAGAGCAAAAGAGCCAACAGGCGGGCAAGGCAGTACTCCTATCTCAAGGGTGAGGTCTACTTTGAGGGAAGGGTAGTTCCACCAAGAACGGACAGAGAGGCAATAATCACTGAAGTGCATAAGGCCACGGGCCATTTTGGAGTCCGAAGAACACAAGAAGAGATATGCCGACGGTATTTCTGGCATGACAGAACAAAACTCATCAGGCAAGTACTCAAAGGTTGTGGCGAATGTCAGATGGCTAAACAGAACGGAGTGTTGCGCTCAGGTAGCTACAGCCACCATCATGCATATGCTTCCATTATTTTCGCCTTTGTATTGTGCTAACGTGGTCTTTTTTTAAGAAGAAATGTGGGAAAATGGCATGCGTTTACCATGGTGTGTAGACGGGACGTTATGCGAGTCTGAGCTCCGTGCTGCACAGGAACCATTGGTAACATGATAGCAAAAATCGCGGAAGCATATGCACGTGGAGGCGTGTATACATTGCAGAATTTATATCCACCAATGGGACTGTTAAAACTGCACAGTATTCCAGTAGTGGATCTGTTTTTCAGAGTTGCAATTGACACGGCATGACCATTACCTATAACCAGCAGGGGAAATCAGTACTTTCTAGTGGCAATAGATCACTTCTCAAAATGGATAGAGGCTGCACCAGTGGCAGATCATACAGCAGCACGTACTGCCCGCTTTCTTGAGGAGGAAGTGATTAATAGGTATAGCTGCCCCCACACATTGCTCACTGACAATGGCACGGAGTGGGGAGGTGAGTTTGAAGATACGTGCCGCGAATATGGTATAAAAAGAGAGCATAGCGCTCCCTACTAGCCGCAGTGTAATGGTATGGTGGCAAGAGTGATTAAGTCACTCAAGCAGAGCATCACCACCTTGGGAGTTGGAAACGACACCGAGTGGGATCAGAACCTATACAAAGCCTTGTTTGGTTACAGAATGGGTATTCATGCTTCAACAGGATTCTCACCTTTTCAAGTGCTGACTGGTAGGATTCCAAGACTGGGGATCGATAACAGGTTGCACTTTCTCACAACAGCAGTAAATCTTGATGGATTTGTTGCAGAGGTCACACTTATGATGCAGAAAAAAATCCAGCTCCTCTCAGAGATAAAAGCTAAGCTGCGAAAAAATGTGAAGAAAGCGCAGCATCAGCAGGCAAGAGATTATGCAAGGAAACATCAAACAGGGCACAGCTACTGCAGGTTGATGGAGAACAGCAAGGTGATGATCATGAGGCCTGGGAAGAAGTCTTCCATGACATCTCCATGGGAGGGACCCTATGACTTTTTGGGGTACAAAGATGCGGGAAACACCACAAGGACAGGGGAAGCTGCACGCAGATGCAGGCTAAGAGATGGGGCAAACAAGGAATGGGTAAGAAGTAGGAGGGACTTGAAACCCTTCATACCACCAGTGGGTGATCAGCCAATGAAGGTGGTCAGTGAGGACCCTGACACTTAAAAAGAGGGACACACTACATATGTAGTGTGAATGCAGGGGAGTGACATTACATCTTTGTTTTACCGTTAAGACCTACATCACATAATAGGAGTGCCCGTTATCCCAACTGCAGGAGGGATGTATCCCTGCATGCAGGTAATTTCATGGGCACACTGAGCTTATGCTTTGCCAGGAGAAAAAATGGCTAAGTCATGACAATGCGTATTTTCATCCATGCGATGAACGTTTTCATCACTGGTGCTTAACCTAAAATCACGGGTTGAGAAAAACAAAGAGGAAGATGACGGGTGACTCGTAGCAGCTGCTGCGAGCAGTGGTGTTGGCACGGCAGCCTGTTGTTGGGAGGTTGTACCTACGCTGTGGGATTTTGCTTGGTTTAGGAAGCGGCATTAAGTGCCTCTGCTTGGTATTCTGTGTAAAGGGAAGCGGTGCCGCCTCTCTCGGAGTGATGATCAATTCCAGGAGATAGGAGCATGTAAGGAGAGCGGCGCACCACCGTTGCCGCCATTGCCTTGAAGATGATAGTTATGGGCAGATGAGCAAGCAAGGAAAACGGCCAGCTGCTGGAAGCACAAGGAAGAGAGTCTGGTCACAATCAATGGGGGGGATAAAACATGTGGAGTGCTGGCTGTATGGCATCTCAGGTTCTCTGTCATCAAGCTTCTAGCTGCTTTTGTGTCTTCTTGTTATAGGACCAGGTCGATTCGTAAGAAGGAATTGCATAGAGCAATTTAGTGGGCAAGCCACAAGATGTTCCAAGGGATGAAGAGGAGCCATCATGGCATGATAAAGACTGGAATCAAGACAAGGAGAAAAGGTTGAAGTGGCTGCTGACAGGCGATGGCGAGGTGCCACCTTGACAGGCAGACCCACCGCTTCACTAGAGGATAAAAACAGATAAGTCTGTGGACTGTTGGCCTTTTTTTGTTGAAACTTAGAGATTGCTTTTGGTAGATTTAGGACTGCATCTTGGTAGAAGAGAAAAGGTGGAGACATGTGATAGAGGAAAAGGTTTTTGGAAATGGAATGGAGACTCTGGACTTCAAACCAGAACATGGAAAGGATGGATGCACCTGATGTTGTGATGTCAGTAAGAGAAATGAGTGAAGAGAGAGAGAGAGAGAGAGACTGTTTGTCACTGAAATCAGAATGGTCACTGTTGTCTTCATTCTTGAATCTTGTTTCAGTGTTATAAACCTGCACACAATGCTGCCGTGGGTAGTGATGCACTGAAACCAATGTAAATCTAGCTTGTTTGCCTGGAGAGATCAAATGAGGGTTAGCTGGAACTGTTGAAAACATAGAAAGGATAAGGTGATCTAAGTATGGTGTCAGGATATGAACAATTGCGTGACACAATTGAAGGGAAAAGAGGGATGTTGGGGTATTTGGTTGAAACCTGAAGAAGGGATGAGAGCTGTTTGGGCAATGGGTTCTTTGGAAAAAGGTAGTGTGAAGGGTTGAACATTGACAGAGAGAGAGAGAGAGAGAAACAGAGAAGAAAGGGACAAGAGGGAGAGAGGGAGAGAGAGACTGATGAAGAGGATGGTTGTGTCTTGAGAGACCGAGGATGACTTCAAGGCTGGCTGCACTGGATGCTTGGCAGAGTGTGCATTTGCATTACATGATAGATGTGCTGCTGTGAAGAAGTGAGGAGCCTGTAGACATAGACAGAGATAGAGAAACAGACGAAAAAGGGATGAGAGAGAGAGAGAGAGAAAAGGGGATTTGGGAAATGAGAGAGTTGTTCAGCAAAAGGGCTGATGGGGGGGATGGCCAATTTGGGGAGATGAGATGAAGAAAACCTGAACCCTGAATGAAATCAGTGCCTCTGCAGTTCAAGAAGACCTGAGCTGCCTTCTCCTAAATCTGTGTCACCATTACAAAAGGGGATTTCCGACGTGTCACTGCTCAAGGGGGCTTCACACAAAGGGTCCTGTTTACCGCTGCCATTGGGTTGCTTGCATCACAGAAAAGATCACGCCAACACTGTTGGCGCCGTGATCATAGGGCCAGGCTATTGTATAGAAGTAGAACCGAGAGCAAGAACAATTCAAAAACTCCCCATCCATGTCTTCTCTTCCGCTGCGGCGTGGATGAGGATTCCGTAAACTCTGATCACGAACGAACCTGAAGGAAAACCCATATAGCCGTGTGACGATGGTTGGACAGAGTAAGAACGCTCCTTTCCTTTGCTGGGCACAATCAACTGGGGGGAGGGGAGGACCACAGCTTTAGGATTAACCAGAAGGGGATTCACGCCCCTTCTTTTCACACTACAGTCATTCTCCCGAAAGCAGACGACATCATTGTCTTCCTGGATGTTTACAGGGACGATCCTCGACTTGTCCAGCTGAGAGCAATGGAGTTTCTTCCAGGATTGCACGATTCTCCTGGACCCTGGTTGGGGAGCAGGTGGTTCCTACGCATCATGGACCTGGACTTTCCGCATGAGTGGGAGCCAAACAGATCACGCACAGCGTTGCTGTATCGTTGGAATTGTTGCGAGTGGACGTATGATGAGTGCATAGGTGAAAACTTTACGCGTGGATGGACTGGCTCGGAAAGTGGGGACATTCTCTTCAGTTATGAGGATGAGGAGGAGGGGAACACAGGGCCCACTGTGACAATGTCCTTCTACCAAGGGGGCGCTATTGATAAACACGACATCCTCGTTAGTTTCAACCGGGCGACAGAAACCACTGACATTTTGTTCAAATATAGGCACCCGGTCACTCAGGAGGTCCTTGAGAGGCCAGTTAGAGTTCATTCTTCTTGGGCGAGGGGACCATAGGTCTTGCATGCTAGAGTAGACATGTTTCGACTCGCCGACACTCATGGCACATACATTTTCATTCAGAAATCAAGCAGCTTCCCTGTGCCATATGGGGAATATACATGCTTGGATCTGTTAAGGTTTTTTGCAATTCACTGCTAGTATGCTGGGACGTGTCCTTTGTCGTATGGATTGCTGTTTGCACAAGGTGCAGTATGCAAATGCTAGAATGTGCAGTAGGACCCTTCCCACTGGGACACAGAACTAGCAATCTTGTAAAGGCGTCACATTTGCAGAACAGTAACAATGTATTTGTAGCAAATTGGAGTCTTCTCATAAAGGTTGACGAAAACGCCAGGATGGGCTGCAAAATCACTACAATTTGAATGAAGAGCAGTAACAAGGAAGCACTATGCAGTACACAGACCATAAACGGCGCTGAAATAGGCCTCAATGCCCATTAATCTCCACACAATGTATGCTTTACTCGGATCCATTTGTAGACAACCAAAATAAAAAAAAGCATGCGCATGCCATTCATGGCCAAAAACCACATTCTCATGTATTGCGGCACCGAAATTCACCTGTAGCCATGGCGATGCGGCACCACCAAGTGTATAATTCCTCACAAAAAAATAGGGTGCAAGAAGATGAATGTAATATAATTGTCACTTTCTCCTTCCCGAATGTGGAATGTCAAGCAGTCCGACCAGTATCCCGCCGTAGGGCTTTGTGCAGCTCGTTGAAACTCAGTGTTGGAGCATGGATGAAGACGTCCACTGCGGATATGCAACTCATGCGCTTCAGAAAAATGTAATAAAGGTGTTTGCAGGGGACGTATGCTGCATTCTTCGATTCCATAACAAGGAAGTCCTTACAGTTGCAAGCTGGGTACTGTGAAACCGTGATTGCATACACGACACTGCGCGCAGCAGACCCGGCTGTTGACAACTGAAATATGCGCCCCATCCCGGGGTGAGAAACATCCCTGCAACCTTGCACTATGCAGAGCATTGCAAGAGCGTTGGCCATCCTGGTGTCGTTCGCCTTTGTTGGTGGCCGCCGTCTTTTCAGTTTCCCCCACCGATGGGTGGCCCAAGCTGCAGGGTCACCCACCGGTATGCGGGGCGAAGAACTTCTCGTACGTTACAAAAACGGACGACAACAAGAAGTTTACATCGGATATTTGGTGCCTGAATTGTAATGTACAACCACTTGGGCTACAATAAATCAAGCCTTCCCATGAATTTCGGCACCGAAATCTGGATGAACATCTCTGTCATGTAACAGCTTTGGAAGCCAGTGGATGAATTCCGGCGACAGAAATCGTAATTTGTTCACCTCATAAAACTGACCAAACACCCAACGGATGGATTTCGGTGCCGAAATTCGGATGAACATCTTCTTCATCAAATTGTTTCTGCACATAAGGGTTGAATTTGGATGCCAAAATACGGATGAATGTGTTCCTGATTACAGTCGTGATTCACCACGTGTCTGGATATTGGTGCCGACATCCGAATGACAGTAATCCTGAATCGGCCGAATGGATGTATTTCGGCGCCGAAATTCATTCTTCATCTCATTTTCCGACCCTAATTCTGCTGCCCTGCGGATGGATTTCGGTGCCGAAATTCATCTGAAGTCATTTTTTTATTTTTTTTATTTTTCCTTGCGACAGATGAACTTCGGTGCCGAATCTCATCCAAGTACTCCCTTCTAATTTTCCTTTCTCAGTTACTAACTGTGCATAATGGGATGCACGAGATACAAATTACCACTAAGAAATCTAGTAGATTACCTGCTACGAGAAGACCTCAAGGGGTCAGAGAGTATGATTGGAGGGGAGGACTGGATGAGGAGCAGGAAGCTACCCTGTTCGCTGCACACCCAGAGTGGGAGCAGGTGGCAGAGATGCGGCTGGAAGGCCTAAGTTGTTTAAGAGGTATCTGCTGTGGTGTAGTGTCAGCAACACCAATTGAAGAGGAAACCAGCAGTTACCCATCACATTTCTATGAAGAAAGAGAAGGAGAAATGGAAATCATAGAGGAACCAGCCACTGTGAGTTTACAGGATGAAGTGGTGACTGGTTGGACAATCACAGCTGATGAGCAAGTGAGGGAAGTGAATGTGGGAACTGAAGAGGAACCGAGGATGGTGAAGGTAGGAGCTGATTTGGAGCCAGAATTCTTTGAAGAAGCTAAGAGTTTGTTCATCAAATATAGAGATGTATTTGCTTGGAGCTATGAGGATCTAAAAGGGATACCACCTGAAATTTGTCAGCATAAGATTGAACTAGAACCAAGGTCATCACCAATCAAGCAGGCAAGGTACAGAATGAATCCCAACTATGCACAGAAGGTTGGAGAAGAGATCAAGAAGTTGGCTGAGGCTAAGTTTATATACCCAATAGAGTATACAACTTGGTTGTCACCCATTGTGAGTTCCCAAGAAGAATGGTAAACTGAGAGTTTGTGTGAACTATAAGAAGTTGAATGCTTGCACAAAGAAAGATCATTTTCCCTTACCATTCACAGAAGCGGTATTGGACACTGTGGCAGGCCATGAGATGTACTCATTCATGGATGGCTTCAATGGTTATAATCAAGTGCAAGTGGCAGAAGAAGACCAGGGAAAGACAGCTTTCATCACAGACTGGGGTGCTTATGCATACAAAAACATGCCCTTTGGACTTTGTAATGCACCAGCAACCTTTCAGAGAGTGATAAGTGAATCTTTTCATGAGTATCTGGATGATTTCATGCAGGTATTCTTGGATGATTTTAGTGTGTACAGCTCTAAGAATGAGCACTTGCATAAGTTGGAGTTATGTCTGGCCACATGCAGAATGAGAGGTCTGGGCCTGAATCCAGAGAAATGTACTTTCTGTGTGAACTCAGGGGTGCTTCTGGGACACATTGTGTGTATGAGGGGACTTCTTGTGGATCCCAGGAAGACAGAGGCCATTAAAGCCTCTCCACCACCAGCAAATGTTAAGAGTCTAAGGAGATTCCTTGGGCAAACCAGTTATTACAGAAGATTTGTCAAAAGGTATGCACAAATAGCAGCACCATTGAGCAAGCTTCTGAAGAAAGATGCAGTGTTTGCATGGACAGCTGAATGTCAACAGGCTTTTGAGGAACTTACATTGTCAATAACAACTACACCTGTGCAGATTAACCCTCACTGGCATGTAGTATTTCATGTTCATTGTGATGCCTCAGGAGAAGCGTTGGGAGCGGTGTTAGCCCAGAATGTTACAGGAAATATAGATTCACCTGTGTACTATGCTAGCAGGTTGATGAACAGTGCTGAAAGGAACTATAGCACAACTGAAAGAGAAGCACTGGCAATGATTTATGCAGTGAAGAAATTCAGGCATTACCTGTTGGGCAAGAAGTTTATGTTTTATGTGGATCACCAAGCTCTGATATATCTGGTGAACAAACCTTTGATAAGTGGAAGGATAGCGAGGTGGTTAATAATCTTGCACGAGTTTGAGTTCGAAGTTGTTTACAAGCCTGGCCGTTTGCATCTTGTGGCAGATCATTTGTCACGACTAACAACAGGAGAAGCCGCCACAGGAGTAGACGATCAGTTACCTGATGCGAGTTTATTTGTAATGGAGGTGCAAGGAAGTGCAGATGAATGGTTAGATTGGCAGTGGCCAATCAAATACTACCTTACTCATGGTCAGTGCCCACCTAGTTATGGTAAGGAGCAAAGAAAGAGAATCGCTATCAAGGCTCTACCTTATACTATGGTAGGAGGCAGAATGTATAAGCTAGGACCTGATGGAGTACTTAAACGATGCTTGTACAACCATGAAGTAAATAAAGTTTTGGAGGAAGTTCATAAAGGAGTGGCTGGAGGTCATTTTGGAGAAGAGACTACCAGTAGGAAGATACTACTGACAGGTTACTGGTGGCCTACTTTGTTCAAAGATGTACACAAGTATTGTCAGAGTTGTGATGAATGTCAGAGGCTAGGACCTTTGCAGAGATTTGGGAAGATGGCTTTGCATCCTACAATGCCTACTGAACCATTTCAGAAATAGGGACTAGACTTTGTTGGACCAATTAACCCACCAGCCAAGAATACACAGAACAGGTACATAATTACAACCATTGATTATACTACGAAGTGGGTGGAAGCTAAAGCTTTGAGGGACAACACAGCCAAGTCCACAGCAAGGTTCCTGTATGAGAACATACTTACACGATTTGGCTGTCCCTTGGAATTTATCAGTGATCAGGGAAGTCACTTCATTAATGAGACCATTGAACTATTGACTAAAGAGTTCATGATTGTGCATAGGAAGAGTACATCATATTACCCACAGGGTAATGGGCAGGCAGAGGCTACCAACAAAATACTATGTACTATCTTGGCTAAGATAGTCAATGCAAACAGAACGGATTGGGATACAAAGCTGCTGACAGCTTTGTGGTCATACAGGACTTCATATAAAGTCACCACTAAGTATACACCATTCCAATTAGTTTATGGTATAGAAGCTTTACTTCCAGTGGAATTCCTGTTACCTACCATGAGAATGGAATGGGGAAAGAGAATGGAATTGCAAGATTCAATTAAGGTCAGGAAACATGAATTATACCATGTGGAAGAAGTACGTGCCGATGCAGCTGATAACATGACCAGAATTCAGATGAAGAGAAAGGAACAGTTTGATGAAGGCAAGTTAAAGACTTTTAAGACGGGAGATTTGGTTCTCTGGTTGCAGAAGAAGGGAAAGATTAAAGCTTCTAAGCTTAAATCACCATGGAAAGGACCTTATGTCATACAGAAAATGTATGATAACAACACCGCCATGTTACGAACCATTAACAAATAGATGCTGAAGAGTCAATGCCAATAAGTTGAAGGGATACAGTGGTATCCATGACAAACCATTGCAACATGATTTGCATGTTGAAACGCAGAAGCAGTCACGGGCTGCGCCAGTGATACCAACGGAGTATGGAGCACTTGTCGCTAGGCCGAGCATATATGACCAGGGCGGGCAGTACAAGTGTGGCACAGCCTATCACAACCCATCACGGCGCGACACAGCCTATCACAGCCCATCACAGTGTCACACAGCCTATCACAACCTACCACAACATGTCACAGCCTATCACAGCGTACCACAGTATGACACAGCCTGTCACAGCTCAACACAGCTTACTGGGGTTACACAATCCATAGGATCAGTGACAGGTGGACATGAATTAACAACCGGAGAGTGGCCGGCGGAAAAGTGGACGGAGGCACGTTTAGGAATGGACACGTGGACGCCAGGGCGAGACACACAGCCGGACATGGATTGCAAGAGCGACTGTCATCAAGGAAAAAAACAAAATTGGTCGTCAAAGTACCTACACGGCATATTAACTTATTATGGGCCCATTAATGCAGACGGGGAAAGGGTAACGGAACCCTTTAAAAGTACCAAAAAGCGAAATCCATGTCACATGTACTATCCTAGTGGACAGTCCAGAGTGAAAAATCCATGGAAGGAAATTAAATTACAAAACAAATCACACAGCCAACAGCCAATCATGAGCCAGAATTACCTGCAGAAGGTATTTTCCAAGAAGCGAAATCAAGAAATTGGAGGGATTTTAAGCGCAAGAGCCGGCGTCGTTCCAAGTAACGGGCGTCTCGACGGGACAGACCATCAATGCTATAGCTTTGAAGCTATGGAGGAACTAACAGACTATACACTCGTGATACTACTTACGCAGTGGCACGGGGATAGAAGAACAGAGAGTATCTTTTCTCTTAATCGATGCTTGTAAGCCCCGCAGGCTTACAAGAAATTACCCATAGCATTTTGTGGCAACCATACGTTTATGCTTTGTGCCCTGCAGGCGTTTCTTCAATTGTTGCAACCAAAACCTGTCTGTTTGTCTAGAATGAAGAGAGTGAGAGGAATGGAAGAAATCAAGGTGAAGAGCACCACAATCCTGCAGAAACAAACGATTGCTACTCCACAGGCGATACAGTTACTGAAGAAGCTGCGATTAGAAGGATTGCAAAGCAAAGATTGGACATTGCACCATAGGCAGTACATGTTACAATTCTTGCAGAACTTTGAGCCTAGGACAGGAGCAACAATGGTGAAGGGAGTTGAATTAGAAGTTACTCCCCTATACCTACAGCAATTGTTTGAATTGCCATCAGGTCAGATACATGTGGAGGAGCACAGGGCAAGACTGCAAATAGGGGACTTATTCCAAGAAGGGAGTTTCTTTAAAACTCAGGGTTATGCTTGTACCAAGGCCGTGTACCCAGGGCTAAGGGAGGTAGGCCAGATATTGAACGTTCTGTTTGCCATGAAACAGAACCAATAGTATTTGAGCAGATCCTTCACAGAGGAAATACTAAAAGCCCTGAGAGGAGAAGAGGTCGCTTGGGCGGACATAATGTACAACGGACTGGTAGAGGAGATGAAGAGATTACAAGGCACTGCCGCAAAGTCTCCTATCATAGTGTCTGGGCCAATCATTGCACAAATTATTCTAGACTCGTGCATACTTGATGCGAGAGAAAGGAAGGAGATGGGAGTGTTTGGGACAACAACCACTGCCATAGAAGAGCAAGGTTCTTCACAGGGAGAAGGGGGATTGGCAGAGCATCAACAGCCTAAGAGGCAGAGGAAAGCAATCACATTAGAAGCAGAACCATTGGCTACGAGACAGCCAGAGGAAGAAGTTACTCATACTCTTGTGTCGCACACCTCACTTCGGTAAGCTCCCCTTCAAGTCATAGTTACTCGCTTTGATGCGCGCGCCTAACTCCCAAACTGGTCGCCGGGCCAACTCGGAGCTTTGGCTGCTCACCGGGACATTAACGTCCCCCTTTTACTCGAGGTTTACTATTTCATGAGCAGAAACCATGAGCCATGAGCCATGAGCCGCATGAGCCGCATGAGCGGTGAGCCGAAGTCTAAGATACGCGGATTTCATGAGCGGACTCCTCCAAATTTGGAAATGCGGCAGATTAAACAAGTATTAAAATAATAGTTTTTTATTTGACCTTGCCGTTTTTGGACGTTCCAGATCATGTAATGCGGCGAAGATATGTCGTCAGTAACAAGTCCGCTCATGGTTTTTTAGATCCGCTCATGGAAATAAGTGACCGTGCAACGGGAAATCCAGTATACCACTGCAAAAGGACGTCGCATACTGGCCTGTATAGAGTATTCCGCGGTTTTACATGCCTTAACATTGGAATGAAGCTGACCCTTTTGCCGCGATTGAACCAATGGAGTCTGCACCAATACAGTCTGCAGTACTTCACAATTCTGTCTTCTTCGGGTATTCGGCGGGAAAGGTTTGCAACTGAACTGGGAAATAGGGTGCCGCATTAGGGTTCGCACGTGCGAAATTTCGGAGCGGTTTGGTGTTGGCGAAGGCCGCCTCTGGGGTACCTACGACGATACTTGGAAATTCGGCGCCGCATTTCCTTGTCGGAGGTCGAATGAGGAAAGCAAGTTTTCGGAAAGCAGAAAAACATGAACCCTCCAACATACAAAAATACATGCACGTGGAAACAAGTGAACGATATAGTAATATCTTAGTTCGATCAAAACAGGTTACTGGTAGGCAAGACATATGTCGGACCTTTCTGTGGCCAGAGTCTGAGGTACTGGCAGCAGTACAGTTCTACTATCCGAAAAGGATGGGCGTACCATTGTATGTGGACCGCAAGCCAAGCTCACTGGTCCCCTGGATCCATATTCAGAAGAGTGTGAACCTCCTGGGGGCTCAACCCTGGTGCATGTATGAAGTGATGAGTTGTGGAATTACAACGGAGTCTCTTTAGGTACACGTAGTACAAATGCTTGCAAGGGCAGTATGATGCCCCCTTGTTCGCCATGATCTGGAAGTCGGTGCAATTGCAGGTGGGTAATTCTGAAATGGTGATGGTGTACACCTCATTGCGAACAGCTGAGCCCGCCGTGGCCATCTGATACACACGCCCGAATCCTGGTGGGGGCACTTCTGTCGAGCTCTGGATTGTACAGTTCATCCGAAGTGCATTCCCCATCCTTGTCTCGTTCACTTTTGAGGGAGGTCGCCGCCTCTTCGGTTTCCCCCAACGGTGTGTAGGATGCTTAGAGCTGTCGTGTCCCATTGTTCTTGCTCTCACAGGGGTCGGTGGTGGAGGCTGTGGAAGCGGAAATGGTTGTCTGGGCACGTCAGTGCGCTGCACCATCCGAAATCCTGCGGCGGTAAGGGCGTCGGCCTCAACCTGACTCAGATCGCAGCCTGGTTCCACCGGCCACACCGGGGGAGCCTCTGGCATTGTCTGTATGCCGTACTTGGGCTTTCCATACACGCAAGTCATAATGTCGTGCCTGCAGAACCAGAACTGGGTGGTTGTCGCCTCCGCAAACTTTGCATGGACAAATCTTCCTGTAAAAGTAGGAGCAGGACAGCCCCATCTGGATTCCTCCTTATCATCTCTAAACAACGTTGCCGTGTATCCACACGAATTGCGGAACACCTTCCTCGAAACGACGGCTTTGTGCGAGCAATTCTCCACTGTGAGGCAGACACAGTCGTCTCCACAATGGCTTGGCCATACTGCATAACAGCGGGCGGAATGTGGGGCAAGGGAGCGGTGGGAATTTGTTGCACGAAATCCCCGGTTGAAGGCGAGGGCGATCTGGAATTTCTTGGGCTTCCACTGCTGGAAGACACATTGTGCGGCAACATGACGGGACCTCGAGGTGCTGTCCGAATGTTCCTGTCGGATCTCCAGGAATCCTCTTCGCACCCGGGTTCCTCTTCAATCCTCCGCCTGACAGGGCGAGTCCGGACGTCCCCCTCTAGGTGTTCACCTCTGCGGTGCAGAGGCGTCCCTTTGATCTTCTCTCGCAATGCTGTCGCCCATTTCACTGGATTCTTGGACCTCGAAGCTGTTCGTACCAACAATTCCTCCCTGTCCGGCCCAAAGCCCATTGTTTGCCGCTCAGGAACTTGTAGTACGTGGCTTGCTGCATGATTGCTCTGTCGATGTCCTCCGTTGTGGCCGTCACTACGTCCACCAGATGTGCGGCAGAAGACGCTCGCCAGGAGGAGTGGACCGATTTCTGCCATATTCGTGTTCGGCATGTCCGTGTCGGAATCAAGCACCGCTCCTAGAAGGACACAAACAACGGTGAGGACCAATCGAAATGTCCGTAACAGAAAGACAAATGAACGAAAATGACAGCAGCCTACCTCCCGCATGTACTGTCCGAACTGTCGATACCGAAAATGCCACCACCCCAACCAGCTGTGCAATGCTCCCAGATTGGTTGTCTCCACTGCACCTGACGTGTTCCACCAAGCCTCGATGATAGCAAACTTAACCTCCGCGTCATCAAATGTGGGTGCATCCTTCCACGCCGTACAAAGGACACGGCTGTTCAGCCTGGAATGAGCTAGCAACC